>JARGCV010000333.1:0-600000 GCA_034064705.1 Bothrops alternatus
GAAGTTTCTCCTTAGTTCTAGGTTGCTTCTCTCCTTGATTAGTTTCCACCCATTGCTTCTTGTCCTGCCTTCAGGCGCTTTGGAAAATAGCTTGACTCCCTCTTCTTTGTGGCAGCCCCTGAGATATTGGAACACTGCTATCATGTCCCCCCTCGTCCTTCTCTTCATTAAACTGGGCATACCCAATTCCAGCAGCCGTTCCTTATAAGCTTTAGCCTCCAGTCCCCTAATCATCTTTGTTGCTCTTCTCTTTGTAAAACCCACTGGTTGAAAATTGGGTACCTAGGGCATCCCACCAAAGTTCAGAATCAGTTCAATGATGGCTCGCTAAGAATAGCAATGGTGGCTTTGTGCAATAACACAATATCCTAATGTAACATACAACTGATTAAACAGTGATGATATAGGATAATTGGTAAAGCTCACTCTTGTACCATCATTGATATCTGTCAGCCTTTACAATCTTGCAACTCACATACAGCAGTGTTGTTTAAATCCATGTAATGCTTGCTGTGCCCCGTTATAAAAAATTCCAAGGGTGCATTGGGTGTGAGCTCTGACAAAGCGGGATCTCAGTGTACATGCTGTTTTCAATGCTAGTTTGCATAGGAGCCAATTGAAAAAGATCCAGCTGTGATTTGACACACTCCTCTGAAGCCTCATGGATAAATGCCTTTTTGTGTTAGAATATGTTCTGCTTGTCATAGTGCTTCCTTCCCTGTGTTAAAGGAAAAATCTTCATCAGGGTCCATTCCAAACCGGAAACAGACAAACATGGAGACTGCTTTAGAAAGAAGGTTGCAGTTTATTGAAGAGGAGAGCTAGACAGAGAGATGGCTCTGGAAAAAAAGTGACCACATGTAGTAGGGAGTGGGTTTTTATACCTTCTTGGGCTTTTGTTTGGAGTTGTTCCTGTGGCATGAACTTTGACCTGAGTCTGAGTGTGCCTTTCTGGTATTCTGATAGTGGTGGGGTAATCCTATTATGTCCCAAAGGTCATATCCTGCTTCCCTGGGGCTGTGGTTGATGACTGTTGGATTTTTGGTGTGAGGGATTGTTGATTCTAGGGATCTTTCTTTCTAATCCCAGTTTCCTGACTCCAATCTTTCTGACAAGATTATCACATCTGCATTTCTGCAGACCTGGTTTCTGTTTGGGGCAGAGAGACTTGGGCTGGTGTGTGTTGGTTTCTACCTTTAAAATCCTTTGGGGAAATATATTCTGCCTTTTTAATATTCCCCAAAATATTTATTTCTCTGGATTGTTCCCACACCTGTTAATGTTTCCTCTTTGTATGATGGGTTTTTTTCACAAGCTTTCTCTTTTTAGTTGGAATAGGCAGGACAAGTGCATGTTTCTTCCTGATCACGACCATACCAGCTCCCTTCTGCTTGTCACCAAAAACATGTGATACAAGTTGGCCTGACATGTCTCTGGCAATGTTTTTGGCTGATGCTTTCATGTGAGGGCTTACTGATTTCTAATCCTTTCTGCAGTAAAGGCATTGATTTTTGGAAAAAAAAAAAACCTCAGCACAGTCCGTTGATACCTGTACCACACATAACAGGTGCTCCTTGGAAGCCTGCTAATCCACTTCTGGCTTGGGCCCTGTAGTAGGCCACATGGTGTTAAGGACTCCTGCACTTTATAATGTACCACTTAATAATGCCTTGGTAAGGCCACACTTGGAATACTGCATCCAGTTTTGGTCACCACAATGTAAAAAAAACTGTTGAGACTCTAGAAAGAGTGCAGAGAAGAGCAACAAAAATGATCAAGGGACTGGAGGCTAAACATATAAAGAATGGTTATAGGAACTGGGCATGGCTAGTCTAGTGAAGAGAAGGACCGAGGGAGACATGATAGCAGTGTTCCAATATTTGAGGGGCTGTCACAGAGAGGAGGGGATCAACCTATTTTCCAAAGCACCTGAAGGCCAGACAAGGAATAACGGATGGAAACTGATCAAGGAGAGATTCAACCTAGAAATAAGGATAAATTTTCTGACAGTGAGAACAATCAACCAATGGAAAAGTTTCCTTCCAGATGTTGTGGGAGTTCCATCACTGGAAGCTTTTAAGAAGAGACTGGACTGCCATCTGTCAGAAATGGTGTAAGGTCTCCTGCTTGATCACGGGTCAGCAACCCGCGGCTCCGGAGCCTCCTCCACCATTTGCAGAGAGAGACAAGGAGAGAGAGAGGCACTTGCGCTTCCCCTTCTCTCTCTTTCTCTCATGCAGACCTGCCCCCTCACAGGGCTCCTGATTGGCCCTCCACCCGGGTGCCCCATCCCCTGGAGAAGGGCAGCCAGGAAGTCCCTTTCCTGGGCTGGCACTGTCCGAGGCGCACATGGCTGGGGAGCCGCGCGGGGAAGCCCCGGGATCCCCGCTAGGAGCAGCCCGCCGGACCCTCCACTGAGCAGGACAGCCCTCCGTAAGCTGCAGCCCCGAGGGAGAGCAGTCCCTGCGATGCCCAGAGACCGTTGGCCAAGCAGCATCGGACACAGAAGGTCAGTGGCAGAAGGGAGGGAGGGGGCTCTGAGTCCTGGCTGGGGCAGTCCTGACTGGGGCATCGCTCCCTGGGCCGTCCCCAGGCCACTCCCTGAGCAGCCGAGCCAGCCATGTGTCTCCTTGGGCTGGGCCGGACGACAGTCCCAGCTGGGGCAGTGGCCGGCGGGGGCATCACTCCCTGGGCCATCCCTGGGCAGCCGAGCCGGCCACGCGTTTCCCTGGGCCGGGCCACATGGCAGTCCTGGCTGGGGCGGCAGCCGGCTGGGGCATCGCTTCCTGGGCCATCCCTGGGCCGCTCCCTGGGCAGCTGAGCTGGCCACACGTCTCCCCATGCTGTGCCGAGCGGCAGTCCCAGCTGGGTTGGTGGCAGGCAGGGGCCATTGCTCTCTGGGCTGTCCCCGGGCTGCTCCCTGGGCAGCCGAGCCAGCCACGCGTTTCCCCGGGGCGGGGCAGGTGGAAGTCCCAGCTGGGGCGGCTGCCGGCGGGGGCATCGCTCCTTGGGCCATCCGCAGGCAGCCGAGCCAGCCACGTCTCTCCCTGGGCGGTAGTGCCATCTGGGGCGGGGGCATCGCTCCCTGGGCCATTCCCGGGCTGCTTTCTGGCAGCCGAGCCGGCCACGTGTCTCCCCGAGCTGGCCATGTGTCTCCCTGGGCCCGTCCGTGGTGCCCCGGGCTCCTTCTGCTGCCTCCTGCCCCCCCACGCTTGGCCTTCGCAGGACTTCTGCCCATTTTCCCACACCTTCCCCCTCACAGCCCCCCATCCACTGGGGCGGGGGGCGGTCCTCTGGACCGGGGTTGTGCGAATCGCAGCGAGCTTCCTTTCCTGCCGCCCAGCCTGGCCTGGCTCACCCTCCTGCAGGATTTGGCCCTGGAAAGGGTGGGCTGGCCAGCCCGGGACATCTAGCGGCCCCGGCGAGGGAGCCACTCCCACCCCGTGGCCACCTGGCCAGGAATCCCGTCCAGCTTGGCGTGGAGCTCAGGGGCCGCCTGACTGCCGCAGGGGTGTCCACGTCAGCTGCCTCCTGGTGGGCCCACTAATTGTGGGCTCCCTGCCAGCTTCCTTTGTGAGTCAGGCGCCCGGGACTCCGCAGAGAACATAATTGTGCCCGGCGAGGGCCTGACCAAGCTCCGGCCTGACCTTCGAAACACCGCTTGCCCGAATTCTTTCTGACTGTAAGCTGCCCAGAGTCACTGAAAGGGGCAACCAGAGATCTTGAGGGGAGAGGAAAGAGAGAAAGAGAAAGAGGAAAGAGAGAAAGAGAGAGAGAGAGAGGAAAGAGAAAGAGAGAGAGGAAAGAAAGAAAGAGAGGGAGAGATGAAAGAGAGAGGGGGGGAGAGAGGGGGAAGGAAAGAGAGAGAGAGGAAAGAGAAAGAGAGAGAAAGAGAGAAACAGGGAGAGGAAAGACAGAAAGAGAGAGGGAAGAGAGAGAGAGAAAGTGAGGAAAGAGAGAGGGGGAAAGGAAAGAGAGGAAAGAGAAAGAGGAAAGAGAGGAAAGAGAGGAAAGAGAAAGAGGAAAGAGAGAAAGAGAGGGAGAGGAAAGAGAGAGAGGAAAGACAGAGAGAAGGAGAGGAAAGAGAAAGAGAGAGAGGAAAGAGAAAGAGAGGAAAGGAAGAAAGAGGAAAGAGAGAGGGAGGGGAAGAGAGTGAAGAGACCCTTTTGACATCTAAAATGAAGATAACACTGCATAAATCCTTTTTTACCTTTATGTATGTATGTATGTATGTATGTATGTATGTATGTATGTATGTATTATATAAAATAAAGGTAAAAAAGGATATATGCAGTGTTATCTTCATTTTAGATATCAAAAGGGTTTTGCAGCTCTCAGTGTTTTGTTTTCGATGGGAAATGGGTCCAGGTTGCTCTTTGAGTGTTTTTGGTTGCCTACCCCTGGACTAGATGACCTACAAGGTCCCTTCCAACTGTATTATTCTAATTCTAATTCTAATTCAATGGATGGAAACTAATCAAGGAGAGAAGCAACCTAGAACTAAGAAAAAGTTTCCTGACAGTTTAAAAAAAATAATCAGTGGAACAACTTGCCTCCAGAAGTTGTGAATGCTCCAACACTGGAAGTTTTTAAGAAGAGATTGGGCAACCATTTGTCTGAAATGGTATAGGGCACGGGTCGGCAACCTGTGGCTCCGGAGCTGCATGTGGCTCTTTGAGCCTTCTCCTGTGGCTCCCAGCCTCCTCCACCATTTGCAGAGAGAGAGAGAGAGACAGAGAGAGACACTCGTGCTTCCTTCCTCTCTCTCTCTCTCTCTCTCTCTCTCTCTCTCTCTCTCTCTCTCTCTCTCTCTCTCTCTCTCTCTCTCTGTGTGTGTGTGTGTGTGTGTGTGTGTGTGTGTGTGTGTGTAAAAAAAAGAGTGGCCTCACGCTGTTCTCAGACAAGCTGACAAGCTTATTGGGCAGGGCTCCTGCCTTTGCTGCATCTCAGCAGGAAGCAGGAAGCAGCAGAAAGCAGAAAGCAGCAGCTCTCTCTCTCTCTCTCTCTCTCTCTCCCTCACTCACTCTCTCTCTCCCCTCTCTCTCCCTCTCTCCGATCTGCTCACCTGGCAAGCTGGATTCACACTGTTCTCCGACAAGCTGACACACATTCGTATTGGGCTGGCTCTCTTCTGCCCTTGGTCTGCCAGTCCTCTTCCCCACTCAGTGAGAGAGAGAGAGAGAGAGAGAGAGAGAGAGAGAGAGAGAGAGAGAGAGAGAGAGAGAGAGAGAGAGAGAGAGAGAGAGAGAGGCACTTGTGCTTCCCTTCTCTCTCTTTCTCTCTCTCTCTCTCTCTCTCTCTCTCTCTGTGTGTGTGTGTGTGTGTGTAAAAAAGAGAGTGGTCTCACACTGTTCTTGGACAAGCTGACAAGCTTATTGGGCAGGGCTCCTGCCTTTGCTGTGTCTCAGCAGGAAGCAGGAAGCAGCAGAAAGCAGCATCTCTCTCTCTCTCTCTCTCTCTCCTCTCTCTCTCTCTCTCTCTCCTCTCTCTCTCTCCTCTCTCTCTCTCTCTCTCTCTCTCTCTCTCTCTCTCTCTCTCCTCTCTCTCTCTCTCTCTCTCTCTCTCTGAGTGGGGGAAGAGGACTGGCAGACCAAGGGCAGGAGAGAGCCAGCCCAATAAGAATGTGTGTCAGCTTGTTAGAGAACAGCGGGAAGGTGAGCAGAAGATCGGAGAGAGGGAGAGTGGGGGGGGGGAGAGAGGGAGGGAGACAAAGAGAGGGAGAGAGAGAGAGGGAGGGAGGGAGAGAGGGAGAAGGAGGGAGAGAGGGAGAAGGAGGGAGAGAGAAAACTCATGCACAGCAGCCTCTATTTTTTTAATTAATTAATTCAATCAAGTTTCCCTCCCCCCAGTTGCGCGTGTGTGCACGTGTACGCGCGCACAAGTTTTGCGGCTCCCAGTTTTCTTTTCCCTGGGAAAAGGGTCCAAGTGGCTCTTTGAGTGTTTAAGGGTGCTGACCCCTGGTATAGGGTTTCCTGCCTTAGCAGGGGGTTGGACTAAAAGACCTCCAAGGTCCCTTCCAACTCTGTTATTCTATATTCTATACTTCTTTATCACAACCATCCTTCACTTTTCTGTGGCCTGAAATGAAGCTTGACAACCACCTTACCATGATTAAAAGCAATGTTTTTTGTTCTGATCCAACTTGATTCCTGCAGTAATCGTGTCAACACAATGTTTGTTCACTGGAACATAATGTGGCTGATCATAGGTTACTGTGATTATTTCATTGTTGTGACCCTGCACAGGTAAACAGCGAAGCAATGGTACATGTCAAGCCCCCGTGGGCTCAACATTCACAGAAGGAGGGGCACCCAAGCAGCCAGCTGCAGAAGCAAGCAGCCAGCCACCGGAAACTCCGCACAGGAGGAACAGATGTCCTGGCCTGCACAGCAGCCTACCGGGCGGCGTGAGAGGCTCTGGCATCGTCAACTCCACAGGGCGACCAGGCACGGACTGCAGACGTCGGCGATGCACACCAGGACGGCCCATCAGCAACTAGTTGGGTCAGCTGGTCAGCACTCCATCATAGTCGGCTCCGGTGGCAGTGGGTGTTTCTTCGCGGCGCAGGACGCGGTGCAGTGACATTGCCAATGGGCAGGTCATCCCGCGGAGGCTCCACAGCCTGCAGCTTCTGCAGCGGTGCCCGGAGCAGCTTACCGGCGTGTGGGAGAGCCAGAACAGCCTCGGAGTCCGGATTGGCGGCACAGGGTACAGGATGCATCTGTCGGCGGCAGGGAGTCGGGTGACGGCATTCCAGGCCGGAGCAGCCCGGAGCCGTCAGAACACAGAATGGCAGGGGGGAGGCCAGACGTTGGAATGCGGCTTTTTACCTCCGAAGGCCGGATGCTGGCTTGCTGATTGGGGGCAGAAGTGCAGGGTGGGGGAGGCTATGTAAAGCGCTGGGAGCAGATCACTCCCAACGCTGACTTTATTACTGCACAGAATAAAACTGCTTGTCAACTTGTTCCTGCATTCCTGGATTTGTTCCCACGGACGAAGAAGGACATCTGACAGTACGTCAGTGCTCCCCTTTTCTGTTCCCCTCCCATTGCCCTTGTACTGTCATGGGAATGGCTGAGGGTAAACAGGAGGCCACACTGGTGGTGAACGAGGGTGACCCAGCTGGAGCAACGGGACCAGTGCCTGACACAGAGGCCCGGGAGGCTCAGCCTGTGGTTAGGCCAAAGGTGCAGGAAGTAAGGCTCGCAGTCCCAGTGAGTGAGGCCCAGGAGACTGGGGTTCCCGGGGCGTCGGGTGAATGGTGGCACAGCTCTGCACTGACCAACTCGGATGCTGGTCGGGCTTATACTCCAGGTGCCAGAGCCCCTCTGATGGAGTGGAGGGAGAGACGTCTAACAGAGGAGGATGAGGAAAAATGTAGTTACTCCACAGCACCCGGGCAGTATACTATGGACATTCTGAGAGACTGGTTCGGGGAGGCTGGGTACCAGGAGCCCTTCTCGTGGCTGAGACGGGAGGCAGTGCGAGAGATTGCATCATGGCACCAGACGGAGGCACCACCAAGACAAACAGATCCAGCCTGGTTCCGTCTGGCCAGTCCATGACTCAGAGTAGCCCCTGGTCTGGGTACCCCTATGGTGGGAGGCCCTGGCCTGAGCACACCATGAGTACAGTCACAGCCTGTGTGGGCAGGCAGGTCGGCGACTGACCCGTGGGGAGCACCCTCTGGGCAGGGCCCAGACCAGCAGGGGGTGGGGTCCGGCAACCAGGGGTTGCCCCAGTTGGCTGACACCATATGGGGGACAGACCAGCCTATGGGGCCATGGGTTCCCAGGGTGGTTTGGGGCCCACTGCCAATACCCGTGATGTTTGATGGAATACCAGACCACCTCGCAATGTTCCTGAGCCACATTATCAGCCACCTGGACCAGTATGCCCGTCTCTACCCATCTCAGTGGGCGATAGTGGTGGCGGTTATGGCAGGGCTGCAAGGTGAAGCGGTGGCGTGGGCAGTGGACCTCTACAGCGACCATGCCCAGGAGCTGGCCGACGCTGGTCTGTTCCTGGAAGCACTGCGGTCTCAGTTTGAAGATGTCTTCCTGGTCCAGCGGGCTGAGGCTGAGGTACTGGTGCTGAGGCAACGAGGTCGGCCCGCAACAGAATACGTTCGTGACTTCTGGCAGGTGGCTGGTAGACTGCACTCCTGGCCAGAACGCCTCCTAGTCCATTATTTTCGGGCAGGCCTGGATCGGGATTTGCCACCAGGCCTGTGTTTTCTGGGGTGTTCCAAGCTGGCTCCAGGAGTGGTTCAGGGTGGTGGTGGACCTGGACACAGGGTTGCAAGAGTTCCGGAAAAGAGGGGAGGACCTGGCCGCACCAAGGAGGGCACCGGAGAGGCCATGGGATGAAGGACGGAGAGTCCAGGGTGCGGGTCTGGGCTCCTCTGGCCCTACCGCCAGGGTGCCATTCCGTTGTTTCTGGTGCAACCAGCTGGGGCATCGGGCAGTGGAGTGTCCAGCTCCTATTCCACGGGCTCCTTCCTCAACTCCCGGAAAAGCTGGTCCCACCCCAAAAAAGACCCCGGAGAAGTCGAGAGCAGTGTAGCAGCCAGAGGGGTCGTCTCCCGGTGGGTGTCCCCGGTGGAGGAAGAGGAGGAGGCAACAGCAGCCACGAGGTACCATCTGGTGGCCTATGACAGCGAGGATGACGTAGCTGAGAATCCCATGGTGAGTGAGCCCATAAGCCCTTTTGCCATACCTGTTACTCTGACAAGCCCTCAGACAGGTCATCGGAGGGAATACCAGGCCCTCATTCACTCTGGCTGCACCCGGTGTCTGATGAGCGAGGGCGTGGCAGCAGAGGTCGGGATCACGGTGCGGCAGCTGGCTAACCCAATCTGGTTTGAGCAGGTGGATGGGTCTCTCTTGGGGGGGCTCTGGCCACTCTCATAACGGAGTCCGTCAGACTGGAGACGGGTACTCATTGGGAGGTCCTCCGTTTTATAGTAGTCCATTCCATGACTGAGGCCATGATCTTGGGCCTGGCATGGTTGGATAAGTGGGGCCCTACTATATGGTGGTGGTGGGGGTACTGGAAATTACGCCTTGGGGTTGGTCCCCGGCCACCTAGTCAGGATCTCGGAGAGTGGAGTGCAGAGTGTAGGGAAGGAATGGCATCACAAAAGGGCACCGGGAAAGAGAACCCCTTCCTGGCTGTGTACGCTGAACTCACCAAGGTGTTCAGCGAGAGGGAGTGCAATGTCCTACCACCTCACTGGGTGACCGACTGTGCCATTGACATCGTGCTGGGTGCAAAAATACCCAAACCCCGGATGTATGCAATGACGCCCAGGGAGATGGAGGAGCTGCGTCGCTACATCGACCAGAATCTGGCCCAGGGTTTCATCCAACCAGCCCGCTCACGGATAGCCACACCGGTCCTGTTTAAGGAAAAGAAAGACGGCTTGCTCTGCCTATGCGTGGACTTCTAGGGGATCAACAGGGTTTGCATAGAACACATGTACCCCCTTCCCCTGATGAAGGATCTACTGGCCCATTTGGCCAAGGGATGTGTGTTCACAAAACTGGACCTGCGGGAGGCATACTACAGGGTCCGCATTAAGCAGGGGTATGAATGGAAGACGGCATTCAACTGCCCGCTCGGTAGTTACCAATTCCGGGTCATGCCATTTGGTCTGCAGGGGGCCCCCACGGTATTTATGCAACTCATCAATGAGGTGTTGCATGAACATCTATACTGCAGGGTTCTAGTATACCTAGATGATATCCTGATTTATACCACCACCATGGAGGAACACGTTCATTTGGTACGGCAGGTGTTGGAGAAACTGTTAAACGCCCACCTGTTCATGAAGCTCTCCAAGTGCAAGTTCCACCAGACCCGATTGGACTATCTGGGCTACCGGATATCAGGGCCCAGAGTAGAAATGGACCCCAACAAGGTCAAAACAGTGCTGGAGTGGCAGGTGCCTCGGACCCATCGGCAACTACAGAGTTTCCTGGGCTTTGCCAATTTTTATTGGCAATTTATCCCCTCATTTGCCACAGTGGCCTTACCCCTGACAGACCTGCACCACATGTGGCATACAGCGACCAAGCTGCGCTCCAGGCAACTGCTGGTGTGGACTATGCCCTACCAGAAGGCTTTCGATGACCTAAAAGCCTTGTTCACGAGGAAGCCAGTTTTGCTCCACCCAGACCTCGAGAACCAATTTGTACTGCAAGCTGATGCGAGTGATGTTGCAGTGGGGGCAGTTCTACTCCAAAGAAATGGCCAGGGGTCACTACAACCCTGTGCCTATACATCGCGGAAGCTCATGGCTACCAAGCGGGCATGGGCCATCTGGGAGATGGAGGCATTTGCAGTACAGTGGGCACTCTCAACTTGGCAGCATTTGTTAGAGGGGGCGAAGGAACCGTTTGAGGTCTGGACAGACCACAAGAACCTTGAGGTACTGCAAACACCGAGGTGTTTGTCGCCGAAACATGTCTGGTGGGCACAGTATTTCCGCTGCTTCCACTTCACATTGAAGTACGTGCCGGGGGGGGGAAAGAACTTCCTAGCTGACGCTTTGTCACGCATGCCCCAGTACAATAGTAAGCGGGAGGCGGTGGTACAAACAATCATGCCCCCATACGAACAAGCTGCAGCCCAGGTGGTTCCTCATACTGTGGCAAGTGGTCTGGTCCAGGAGCTATGGATGGCAGTCCAAGATGACCCATGGTTAAGGGACCATCCAGACCAATTGACAAGGTGGGAGGGGCTGGCCTGGAAAGGTGACAAGTTGTACGTCCCAAGGGTCCTGAGGCAGGCAGTGCTCCAACGATGCCATGATACAAAGCAGGCGGGTCATTTTGGATTCCTAAAGACCCTGCATTTGATAAGGTGCCAGTTCTGGTGGCCCCAGATAAAGGCGGACATAGAGGCCTACGTCAAGGGTTGCCACATCTGTGCCACCACAAAGCCCCACACGGGGAAGCCCTTGGAGTTGCTGCAAAAGGTGGTGGACCCGACCCGGCCATGGGAGGACATCACCATGGACTTCATTGTTGAGTTGCCAGAGAGCCGTGGCCACACCATCATCTGGACCATTATCGACCTTTTTTTTAAGCAGGCCCACTTTGTCCCGTGCAAAGGGTTGCCATCTGCCTGGCGATTGGCCAGGCTTTTCATCAAGCACATATATTGTCTACATGGAGTGCCTAGATGGGTTATTTCGGACTGGGGGGGTGCAGTTCACGGCCTGTTTTTGGCATGAATTCCTCCGGTTCATCGGGTTGTCCCAGGGCCTCAGCTCGGCATACCACCCCAGCACCAACGGAGCGGCTGAATATGCAAACGCCATGGTGGAGTGCTACCTGAGGAGCTACGTGTCCTATCAGCAAACGGACTGGGTTGACCTGCTGCCGTTTGCAGAAGTAGCTTATAACAATGCGGTGCACAGCAGCACCGGGTTCGCTCCCTTCCAAGTGGTGCACGATTTGGACTTTGTCCCTATCCCCGAGTGCCCCCACGGTACCCCCTCGCCCTGCCTACCCCGGGAATGGATAGCATACGTGGGGGGGTTATGGGGTACAGTAAAGAATGCCCTAGTGAAGGCCATGGAAGACACAAAAGCACAGGCCGATAAGAAGAGGGGGCCCCACAAGCCATTCCAGGTGGGCAACAAGGTATACATGTCGACCAAATACCTATGCCTGGGAGTGCCCTATAAAAAGCTGGGGCTGAAGTACTTAGGGCCCTTCCAGGTTATCCAGGTCATCAACCTGGTAACCATGCAGTTGTGGCTACCCCGATTCCTCGGGAAGGTACACCCAGTATTTCACAGTAGCCTGCTAAAGCCGGCAGGGGTTTCCCCAAGTAGGCCTGTGGATGAGGCACTGGGTCCGGTCTCTGGGGAGCACTTTGAAATACAGGAGGTCCTACAATCCCAGACCCGTTGGGGACGGGTACAATATTTGGTCCGGTGGAAGGGGTACCCCCTCTTGGAGGCATTGTGGGTGAGGGAGGAGGACATCCACGCACCATGACTAGTGCAAACATTTCACCGCCAATACCCTGGGAAGCCAGGAGGCAGGCCAACTGAACTGTCCGCCAGGGTGAACATACACTTATATGATTCTCCTTGCCTTCCAGGTGGAGCTCTGGTAGAGGGAGCCGCCTGTCAAGCCCCGTGGGCGCGACATTCACAGGAGGGGGGGACCCAAGCAGCCGGCCACAGAAGCAAGCAGCTGGCTGCTGGAAATGCCGCACAAGAGGAACAGCTGTCCTGGCCCGCACAGCAGCCTACCAGGTGGCGTGAGAGTTGGCTTTTTTGGTACGGACTTGGTGCTGTACAATATGCCTAATATATTCCCAAACTTTCCACTGCAAACAAGTACCTACCTAATTTGGGGGAAGTACAGGCCTTCCTTCCTTCCTCCTTTCCCTGCTTCTCATTCCCATTTATTTACTTCCTCCATGCTCAGGAAGGGATGATGGGAGGGGGAAAGATTGCCAGTTCTGCCAGTGGCCATGCTGCCGCTGGCCATAGCTATCACATGAAGGCAGGGGCAGTCCCAGTAAAAGGGAAGCCTTGTGGCTGCAAGGCTAGGTCAGCGAGCAGGCATTGTGCTGATCTACAACCTGGTGGGGCCATCAAAGCCAGAACACAGCCAGCCTTAGATCCACAGAGCAGCCCTGGAGCAGCCCTGGGGGTGCACATAGGAGCAGGTGAGTGCGGGGTGCTGGCATCCTGGGGGAAAGGGAAGAGCTTTTCCTGCCTCTTTTCTTTCTGAGTGGTCAGCAGGGATGGTCAGCAGGGACGCCAGGCACTCGCCGCCTCCTGTGTGCGTGCCCAGGGGGTGGGGCAGGGGCAGCCCCTCGCTGGACCTTTCCCGCCAAAACCTTTTAGATCCTCTCCTCTCTCCCCTGACCTTCTCCTTTTCTCTTCAGTGCACCTCCAGCTTCCATAAGCACCAATCAGCTGGAGCCCATCACTGATCCTGGGGATTCTGCCCAGCCCCCATAGCCCTGCAGAAGCGCCGATTGGCTTCTAGCTGTGTACGCCGGTCCTGGGGCTACTGCTGAGCCCTGACAGCCCTGCAGCTCCAGCTCTCTCACCCTCAGGCTTCTGTGATGTTGCTCCCACTTCAGCTCATTCCCCTACACCGCTACCAGTTGTCTAGGATGGTCACGTACCACTGGCCAGGTGACAAAGTACCACCAGTGGTAGGCGTACCACTGGTTGAAAAGCCCTGACCTAGGATGCTGTCTTGTAGCAGACATTTTTTCACTTTTTCTTGGAACTGCTGGTGGGATCAGTCTTCTGAACAGGTGAACAGGTGAACAAGGTGAACACTCTTCTGAAGGACACTACCACATATGAGACTCTGAAGAGAGATCCCACCAGCAGTTAAAAAAAAGTCATTGATTTCTTGCAACAATTACTAAAGGACAATGCCATCGACAAGCCACAATACTACCGTATTTACCCTGGGGAAGCCGGCATATATGGATTCCCCAAAATCCACAAAGAAGGAACACCACTCAGACCAATTGTTAGCACCATCAACTAGGTCAGGGCTTTTCAACATTTTCACCCATTGTACCACTTTTAGGATATGGCAACATCTGAGTACCACCAGTCGCCTAGCAAGGTGTCAAAAACTTGATGACCCAAAAAAAAGAAAGAAAAAAGTGATAAAGTACAGGTAGTCCTCGACTTACAACAGTTCACTTAGTGACTGTTCAAAATAGCACTGAAAAAAGTGCCCCCAAGCCATAACTGAGCAAGACACCTGCCTGCCCACCCGACTCTTCCTCCTGTCCGAGGTTTTCATTGTTTTGAGCATTTCTGTTGTGGATTGGCAGTGGGGGTGGGGTGTGGGGTGTTTGGTTTTTATTCCTCCCATCTGTGAGGTGATTGCAGCAGGTTTTGGTCTCTTCACATGACCCTGGGACACGGTGACCATCATAAATATGAATCAGTTGCCAAGCATCTGAATGTAAATCACAAGACCCTGGAGATGCTGCAACATTCCAGCTAATCGGCACTTCTTCTGGGCTCAGCAGAAGTGCCAGGATCAGTGCTGCTTTCCAGCTGATTGGTGCTTCTTCAGGGCTCAGCAGAAGCACCAAAATCAGCGCCAAGCTCCAGCTGGAGCCTGGCGCTGATCCTGGCGCTTCCACTGAGCCCTGACAGCCCTGCAGCTCCAGCCATCTCTCGCTCAGGCCTGTGCAGTGCTGCCACCGGTTCAGCTCATTTCCCTCCCCCACTACCACTTTTCTAGGATGGTCGCATACCGCCTGCCAGGTGCCAATGTACCAGAGGTGGTACCCGTACTACTGGTTGAAAAGCCCTGACCTACAACATTGCAAAATATCTAACTACCATACTAGCTCCTCTAGTTGGTAACACCACTCATCACATGATAATTCACACGACTTCGCCAGCAAGATTTGGAAAATAAAACTGGACACGGATGAGACTGTGGTTTCATATTATGTGACCTCACTCTTCACTTGCATCCCAACAATTGAAGCTGTCACAGTAGTGAAAAAAGTCTGCTACAAGATAGTACCCTAGGTGACAGAACCAACCTCAGCCCAGACCACATATGTGACATGCTGGACCTCTGCCTGACCACTACCTATTTTCAATACAGTGAAGGTTTCTACAGACAAAAACACGGCTGTGCCATGGGCTCACCTGTGTCCCCCATTGTGGCCAATCTCTACATGGAAGAGGTAGAAACCAAAGCCCTAAACTCCTTCACAGGAATTCCACCCACTCACTGGTATAGGTATGTGGACAATACTTGGGTCAAGATCAAAACACAGGAATTGGAAGCATTCACTAAATATATCAACTCAGTGGACAGATACATCAAATACACACGTGAAGATGTTAAGGAAAATAGTCTAGCCTTCCTGGACTGTGCTGTATACATTAAGGAAGTCAGAAGCCTTAACACTGAAATTTACAGAAAACCCACTCACCACGGATCAATATTTACATTTTGATTCATACCACCCACTGGAGCACAAAATGGGAGTTATCAGAACCCTACACCACAGAGCTGAAGGCCTGCCTACCAGCAAAGAAGGAAAAGAAAAAGAAATAAAACACATCATATAATACCGGAGGATTGGAGGGAGGCAAATATAACCCCGATCTTCAAGAAAGGATCCAGAGGTGATTCAGGAAACTATAGACCAGTCAGTTTAACCTCAGTTCCAGGCAAACTGATGGAAACCATTATTAAAGATAAAATTACAGGGCACATAGAAAAACAGGCATTGCTGAAAGAAAATCAACATGGTTTCTGCAAAGGCAAATCATGTCTTACTAACTTGTTAGAATTCTTTGAGGGTGTAAATAAATACATAGATAAAGGGCCCCCAGTTGATATTGTATATCTTGACTTTCAAAAGGCTTTTGACAAAGTTCCTCACCAAAGGCTCCTAAAAAAGCTCTCCAGCCACGGAATTAGAGGACAGGTCTTGTCCTGGATTGGTAACTGGCTAAATTGTAGGAAGCAAAGGGTGGCAATAAATGGACAATTCTCCGGATGGAAAGAAGTGAGAAGTGGTGTACCCCAAGGTTCAGTTTTGGGACCTTTACTTTTTAATTTATTCATCAATGATCTGGATGTAGAAGTTAATAGTGAGGTAGCCAAGTTTGCTGATGACACTAAATTGTTCCGGGTTGTGAAAAGTGAAACTGATTGTTGGGAGCCCCAGAAGGATCTCTCGAAATTGTGTGAGTGGGCAACAAAGTGGCAAATGCATTTTAACCTAAACAAGTGCAAAGTTATGCACATCGGGGCAAAGAACCCCAATTATACTTACCAACTGATGGGGACCAAACTTTCTGAGACAACCCAAGAAAGGGATCTTGGGGTTTTGGTGGACAGCTCGATGAAGATGTCAACCCAATGCGCAGCAGCAGTAAAAAAAGCAAATTCCATGCTTGGCATGATTAGGAAGGGAATCGAAAATAAGTCAGCAAGTGTTGTATTGCCTCTGTACAGATCGATGGTGAGACCACACTTGGAGTACTGTGTACAGTTCTGGTCACCGCACCTCAAGAAGGATATAATGGAACTGGAAAAGGTGCAAAAAAGGGCAACAAGAATGATCAAGGAAATGGATCGCCTCCCTTATGAAACCAGATTGCAACACCTTGGTCTCTTCAGCCTTGAAAGACGGCGTTTAAGGGGTGACTTGATCGAAGTGTATAAAATCATGCATGGGATAGAAAAGGTGGATAGAGAAAAATTCTTTTCTCTATCACACAATACCAGGACAAGGGGGCACTCCCTAAAGCTCATAGCTAAGAAAGTGAGGACAAATAAAGGGAAATATTTCTTCACCCAGAGGGTCGTTGATTTATGGAATTCACTTCCAGAAGGGGTCGTGACAGCTGTCAGCCTTGACAGCTTCAAGGCAGGGCTAGATAGATTCATGGATGCCAAGTGTATCGGTGGTTATTAAAACGGATGTCCATGTGCCGCCTCTATGTTGGTTGAGGCAGGCAGGATTCCCCTGAGTACCATTTGTTGGGGGTCAAGGGAAAGGGAGGGTTTTGCCTTCTCTTTCTGCTCAAGATCCCCATGTACAATTGGTGGGCCATTGTGTGACACAGAATGCTGGACTCGATGGGCTTTGGCCTGATTCAGCATGGCTCTTCTTATGTTCTTATGTTCTTACATCAAGGACGCCCTCAGAATGTGTGGCTATCCCAAGTGGGCCTTCATAAAATCTCAAAAAAGACCTAGCTGGAGCTCCTCCATAACAGACAAAGAAAACAATAAATGAAGCAATGTAGTCATTCCATATGTTGCAGGAATATCGGAAAAGCTCAGGAGGCTCTTCAACCAACACAACATACATACACACTTCAAACCTAAGAATACACTAAGGCAGAAGCTTGTCCACCCCAAGGATAAAACACCCAGACACAAACTGAGCAACGTGGTATATGCAGTATAATGCAGTGAGTCATGTGCAGATCTGTACATTGGGGAAACAAAACACCTTCATAAACTTATGGCACTCTTTTGAAGACAGCAAAGTCCACATTTTGGACAGAGAGGACCACTGGTTTGAAAGAGGGGTCAAAGAGGCCATCTATGTCAAAATTGAACAGCTTTCTCTCAACAGAGGGGGAGGAATCTGACATCATCTATCTCCAGTCTACAACACAGTCCTTTCAACAGTTCCAAGAAGGCGCCACACCCATTTGCACTACCCAGGTGACCCTGAAGACACAGATAAGCCTCCAGGTAGCTTCATTTTTATTTTTATTTTTTAAAAGATTTTATTAGTTTTTCTCTTACATACATATATTAATTTTTCAATCAGCGTGCTGTCTGGATTCAAAAGCGCTAATACATAATCAATTCCTAAACCTTGGTTCTTTCCTCTAGCCATTTGTAGAATGACTCCCAGATTTGGTAGTATTCTGTTTCTTCTTTATCCTTCAATCTCATAGTTAATCTGTCCATCTCTGTGCATTCCAATATTTTTTTAATTATTTCTTCCTCTGGTGGTACTCCTTCATTTTTCCAGTATTGCGCGAAGACTATTCTTGCTGCTGTTATGACGTGTAAAACCAAATATAAACTTTGTTTATTAATCTTTTCCGGCATTATACCTAATTTAAAAAGTTCAGGTTTAAATTCCACATATTCTCCCAACATTTTTTCTAACCAAACATGTATCTTTTTCCAATAAGCCTTTGCTTTACCACATGTCCACCAAATATGATACTATGTGCCTGAGTTATATTTACACTTCCAGCATCTATCTGACATATTTTAAACATTTTTGCTAATCTTGCTGGTGGCAGGTGCCATCTATAAAACATTTTATATAGATTTTCTTTATACGAAGTTGACATTGTCAGTTTATAATTTCTCTCCCATAAGTTTTGCCATTTTTCTAGTTCTATATTATAACCAAAATTTTTCGCCCACCTTGTCATTGTTTCTTTGACTTGTTCACTTTCCATCTCCAAAATTAACAAAAAATTATACATTTTCTTAATTAATTTCTCATCAGAAGTTAACAATATCTTATCAAATACAGTTTGTTCTTTATAAAACCCATACAGTTTCACATCTTTTTCATATCTATTTTGCATCTGTAGATGTGCCCACCACAACAGGTTGATCCCCTAATTTTCCAGTTCTTGTCTCAATCTTGAAGTCCCATCAGTATTTAGAATATATGTCCAAATTTTTTCAAAGTCTACCAAGTTTGGATGTAGAAAGGCTTCCATCGTTGATAGCCACCCTGGAATTTTTACATATATTTTAGTTTTAATTTTTTCCCATACTGTTAACAAAGCATTTCTTATATAGTGATTTTGAAAATACTTAGGAATTTTATTTTTCCCATACCACAAAAAAGCATGCCATCCCAATTGTAAATCGTGTCCCTCCAAATATAACAACCTTTTATTTCTAAGAGTTATCCATTCTTTCACCCATGTTAATACAGATGCTTGGTAGTACAAAGCCCACTCAGGTAGCCCAAAACCTCTGTTTTCCTTAGCATCTTGTAATGTTTTCATCTTTATTCTAGCTTTCCTTCCTTGCCAAACAAACTTCAAAATTAATGAATTTAAATCTTGAAAGAATTTTTTCTCAGGTTTTATCGGAATTGTTTGGAATAAAAATAAAATCTTCGGCAATATATTCATTTTGACTGTAGCAATTCTTCCTAGCATTGACAATTGCAAATTCTTCCACTTTTCCAAGTCTAATTTTATTTGTTTCAATAGCCTTATATAGTTGTCTTCTGTCTCAGAAATGCTACCTGTTCCACGCGCAGGGCCAGCTAGACAGGCAGAGCTCAGGAGCTTCAATGCGTGGATGAGGCAGTGGTGCCGGGAGGAAGGGTTTAGATTCATTAGGAACTGGGAAACATTTTGGGACAAGCCACACCTGTACAGAAGGGACGGGTTACATTTGAACCATAATGGAACCAGACTGTTGGCGATTAATATTAAAAAGGTTTCAGAGCAGCTTTTAAACTGATTCATAGGGGTAAGTCGACAGGAGCTGGGCAGCTTCCGGTTCGAGAAGGCGCACTGCCTAATATGGAGGGTGGACGTTATGCACACATTGGTGAGTCAACAGGAAAACTAAATTGTAATAGTCAAGCAGAAGGACATGGTAGACCATCTACAAATTCTACAACCAAATTCTACAGTCAAAATCCACAGTCAAAGTTGAAAGTGCACCAGAAAATTACATATAAAGGTCTGTACACAAATGCTAGAAGCATTCGAGCAAAAATAGGGGAATTGGAATGTTTGGTGAAGGAAAATAATATTGATATTATCGGCATAACAGAAACCTGGTGGACAGATGAAAACCAATGGGACACAAGGATTCCAGGTTACAAATTGTATAGGATGGACAGGAGAGGGAGAAATGGTGGTGGCGTGGCCTTGTACATAAATGAGGAGTTAGAATCTCATGAACTCGAAATTCAAGAAAATTCAAACTCACCCACAGAAACATTGTGGATAAAAATCCCAGGACAGGAAACTAATCTGACGTTAGGGATCTGCTATCGCCCTCCCAACCAAACTCCAGAGGCAGATTGCTATTTGGAAAAGGAATTTAAGGAGGCCTCAAAAAGAAATAGGGTAGTCATAATGGGGGACTTCAACTATCCCCAAATAGATTGGGTAAATTCTTGTTCTACACATGAAAGAGAGACAAGGTTCCTCGACATGTTAGCCGATTATTCCCTTGAGCAGATGGTCATGGAACCTACCAGGGGAAAGGGGATCCTGGACTTGGTTCTAACTAACGCACAGGATTTGGTTCATGATGTCCTTGTAACCGAGCCCATAGGAACCAGCGATCACAACACAATAACCTTCAACTTAACCATGGATAGCAAATTGTCAGTGAAAACTAACACAGAGACCTTAAACTTTCACAGAGGGAATTTTGACAAAATGAGGAAAATAGTAAAGAAGAAACTAAAAGGAACAGTAAAAAAAGTCAAATCCCTCCAAAATGCTTGGAAACTGTTTAAAAATACGTTACAGCAGGCTCAAATAAAATGCATTCCTAAAAGAAGAAAGAGGATTGGAAAGTCCAAGAGGATACCAGTATGGCTTACGAATGAGGTAAAGGAGGTTATTGGAAAGAAGAAAAACTCATTTAAGAAATGGAAGGCTCTTCCTACCGAGGAGAACAGGAGGGATCACAAACTCTGGCAGACCAAATGCAAGGCGATAGTCATGAAAGCCAAGAGAGACTTTGAGGAGCATATAGCCAAGAATATTAAAAATAATAACAAAACCTTTTTTAAGTACATCAGAAGCAGGAACCCAACCAGAAAATCAGTTGGGCCACTTGATAGCAATGGTCAGAAGGGGATAATCAGAGAAGACAAGGAGATTGCTGAGAGGCTAAATGACTTCTTTGCCTCCGTTTTCACCGAGGAGGATAGAGAACATTTGCCTGCCACTGAATTAGTTTTCCCAGGGAAGGAAATAGAAGAATTAAACCTGATAGAGATAAACAAGGAAGATGTTCTTGCATGCCTTTCTAAACTAAACGTCAACAAATCGCCGGGTCCAGATGGCATCCACCCCAGAATTCTCAAGGAATTCAAGTGTGAAATTGCTGAACTTCTAGCTAAAATATACAATCTTTCTCTAAGATCAGGCACTGTACCGGAGGATTGGAGGGAAGCAAATATAACCCCGATCTTCAAGAAAGGATCCAGAGGTGATCCAGGAAACTATAGACCAGTCAGTCTAACCTCAGTTCCAGGCAAACTGATGGAAACCATTATTAAAGATAAAATTACAGGGCACATAGAAAAACAGGCATTGCTGAAAGAAAATCAACATGGTTTCTGCAAAGGCAAATCATGTCTTACTAACTTGTTAGAATTCTTTGAGGGTGTAAATAAATACATAGATAAAGGGGCCCCAGTTGATATTGTATATCTTGACTTTCAAAAGGCTTTTGACAAAGTCCCTCACCAAAGGCTCATAAAAAAGCTCTCCAGCCACGGAATTAGAGGACAGGTCTTGTCCTGGATTGGTAACTGGCTAAATTGTAGGAAGCAAAGGGTGGCAATAAATGGACAATTCTCCGGATGGAAAGAAGTGAGAAGTGGTGTACCCCAAGGTTCAGTTTTGGGGCCTTTACTTTTTAATTTATTCATCAATGATCTGGATGTAGAAGTTAATAGTGAGGTAGCCAAGTTTGCTGATGACACTAAATTGTTCCGGGTTGTGAAAAGTGAAACTGATTGTCGGGAGCTCCAGAAGGATCTCTCGAAATTGTGTGAGTGGGCAACAAAGTGGCAAATGCATTTTAACCTAAACAAGTGCAAAGTTATGCACATCGGGGCAAAGAACCCCAATTATACTTACCAACTGATGGGGACCAAACTTTCTGAGACAACCCAAGAAAGGGATCTTGGGGTTTTGGTGGACAGCTCGATGAAGATGTCAACCCAATGCGCAGCAGCAGTAAAAAAAGCAAATTCCATGCTTGGCATGATTAGGAAGGGAATCGAAAATAAGTCAGCAAGTGTTGTATTGCCTCTGTACAAATCGATGGTGAGACCACACTTGGAGTACTGTGTACAGTTCTGGTCACCGCACCTCAAGAAGGATATAATGGAACTGGAAAAGGTGCAAAAAAGGGCAACAAGAATGATCAAGGAAATGGAGCGCCTCCCTTATGAAACCAGATTGCAACGCCTTGGTCTCTTCAGCCTTGAAAGACGGCGTTTAAGGGGTGACTTGATCGAAGTGTATAAAATCATGCATGGGATAGAAAATGTGGATAGAGAAAAATTCTTTTCTCTATCACACAATACCAGGACAAGGGGGCACTCCCTAAAGCTTATAGCTAAGAAAGTGAGGACAAATAAAGGGAAATATTTCTTCACCCAGAGGGTCGTTGATTTATGGAATTCACTTCCTGAAGGGGTCGTGACAGCTGTCAGCCTTGACAGCTTCAAGGCAGGGCTAGATAGATTCATGGATGCCAAGTGTATCGGTGGTTATTAAAACGGATGTCCATGTGCCGCCTCTATGTTGGTTGAGGCAGGCAGGATTCCCTTGAGTACCATTTGTTTGGGGGTCAAGGGAAAGGGAGGGTTTTGCCTTCTCTTTCTGCTCAAGATCCCCATGTACATTTGGTGGGCCACTGTGTGACACAGAATGCTGGACTCGATGGGCTTTGGCCTGATTCAGCATGGCTCTTCTTATGTTCTTATGTTCTTATGTTCTATTGTTGAGCATTTGGCCGATAGGTATATACCCAAATATTTGACCTTTTTCACTATCTGTACCTCTATTGTTTATGATATTTGTTTTTTTTGTTTGCTTATCTGTAAGATTCTTAACTATTACCTTAGTTTTTTCTCTATTTATTTTTAATCCCGCCATTTCTCCATACTGTTCTATCTTTCCCCACAATTTAGGGATCATCTCCAGAGGCTCTTCCAAAATAAATACTAAATCGTCAGCAAATGCTTGTAATTTATATGTTTCACCTTTTATCTCCAGCCCTTTAATTTCTGTATCTTGTCTAATATTTCTATTTAAAACTTCCAAAGTGAAAATGAATAACAGGGGGGATAGTGGGCATCCTTGCCTTGTGCCTTTTCTTATCTCAAAGCTCTCGGTACAATCTCCATTCACAATCACTTTGGCTGTCTGCTTATTATACATTGTTTTTATCATATTTATGAAATTCTGTCCAAAATCCATTGTAGTTGCTGAATCATAAATTGCCAGGAGACATTATCAAATGCCTTTTGGGCATCTAAGAATATTAGTGCCAATTGTTTCCCTGGGTGTATCTCATAACATTCTAATACGTCTATTATCACTCTTAAGTTGTTTTTAATTTGTCTCTTTGGTAAGAAGCCATTTTGATCTGGATGTATAAATTTAACTAAGTATTTTTTCAGTCTTTCAGCCATTATTGAAGTGAAAATTTTATAATCCACATTGAGCAGTGAAATCAGTCTGTAGTTCTTAATCTGGGTCAAATCAGAGTCTTCTTTTGGTATTAGAGTAATATTTGCTTCCATCCATGTAGATGGGAGTCTAGCTTCTAATAAAAGTCCATTACAAACATCTTTCAGCGGTTCACTTAGTATCTCTTGAAGATTCTTATATAACTCCACCGGAAGCACATCTGGACCCGGTGTTTTCCCATTTTTTGTCTTTTTATGGCCTCTGATATTTCCATCATTGTAACTCTTTTATCTAACATAGTTTTGAATGTCTCTGAGATTTTTGGAAGAGTATTTTCTTCCAAATATTTTACAGTTCTCTCTCTTGAAGTTTCCTCCTTATCATACAATTCCTTGTAGTATTCTTTGATTATCTTTTTTATTTCTTCATTTTTATATTGCAGATGACCTTTCCCATCTAGTAATTTATGTATCATTTTCTTCTCTTTCTGTTTTTTAAGTTTATAAGCTAACCATCTTCCTGGTTTATTGTCATTTTCAAAAAAGTTCTGTTTCGCTCTCTTTATCTGTTCTGCCACTTTTTCTGAGTCCAACAGATTTAATTTATGTTTTATTATGTCCATTTCTCTTTTCAAAGTCTTTTTTTCTGGATTTTTTTGCAGTTCTGATTCTAACTTTCCAATTTTTTCTTTTAGTAATACATATTGCTGTCTTCTGTTTGTTTTTCTTTGCCATATATGTTATAGCTATGCCTCTAAAATATGCTTTAGCTGTGTCCCATACGTTTTGTAGGGTTGTATCTTTTTATTTTCTTTGAAGAAAAATTCCATTTCTTTTTTCGCTAACTCTATGAATTCTCTTTCTTTTAATATAGATTGATTTAAAGTCCATCTTGGTCTTTTTTGTATTCCTTTCCAAGTCACTTTTAGAGGGTTATGGTCTGCCCATGTGCCTATTTCTATCTCAATATCCTGTGTGTTCATTCTCACATCAGCAGTCATCCAAATCATATCAATCCTTGACCAAGATTTTTAGCTGTTTGAATAAAAGGTGTATTGCAGTTTTTGTGGGTTAATCTCCCTCTAGATATCTTAAATTCCAATTTCTTCTGCCATATCAAAAATGTCTTGGGTAATCTTCCGGTTTTTCCGGTTTTATTGTTTTTATAGTCAATTTTTCCGTCTACTATTGCGTTGAAATCTCCTACTAGACAAATATTTTGGTACTCCATTTCTATTATTTTTCTTTGTAAGTTTTTATAAAATTCTTCTTGATTGTTGTTTGGTGCATAAATTGCCACTAGCAGTGTTTGCTTTTGGTGCAGATATATTTCTACCATTAAGATTCTTCCTTCTTTATCTGAATATACCAATTTAGAATCTATTGTCTCTTTAATATATACAGCGACCCCTCTTTTTTTCTGATGTGCTGATGCGTAGTAAAGTTTCCCAATTTTTGGATATTCCAATAGTTCATAATGCTGTTCTTTTATATGCGTTTCTTGTAGACAAATTATATCTATATTCAATTTCTGTAATTTCCTGAAAACTTTGTTTCTTTTTGATGGGGAATTTAGTCAATTTATATTTGCTGAAAAGATTCCATTTTCTTTCTCCATTTCCATTTCCATTATTTATATTTAGGTCTAGTCAATCTAGTAATCCTCTGTTCTCTGACAAGAGAAAGTCCTTTACCTTCGCCCTCCTGATCGTCTTTCTCTTTCTGTTCTCCTGTTTGTGCAGTTGCTCCTTGAGTCGTCTTTTCTGTTTGCTTCTGCTCCTTACTCTCCCCTTGTCTTTGTTTCACTCTTTCATCTAGAATTGCTCTATTCCTTACTTCAAACTCTTCTGCTTTCCAGACTGAATCCAATTGATATCTTGTATTGTTCCAATTTATTAAAATGCCTTCCGGCATCAGCCATCTGAAGTTTATGCCTTTGGCAATCAGCTTTGTAGTCAATAAATGATAATGTCTTCGAGTATCTTTTACTCTCTTAGGTATCTGCTTTAAAACCACAATTTCTTTATTTTTGTATTTTATTGGCTCATCTCTAACTTTCCACAATACTTCATCTCTTGTTGTCTTCTTTATGAACCTTACATGTACTTCTCTTGGCAGTTTATTTCTTCTTGCGTAGCTTGAGTTCATGCAGAATATTTCATCGACCTCTAATTGAATTTCTCCTCTATCTGCCTTTAAAGCCTCTTCCAGGATGTCAATAATCACCACTGCTATGTTTTCTTCTCTATCCTCAGGAATATTTTGAAATCTCAAATAATGTTCCACCTTTTCCATGTCTAGGATCTTAATTGTCCCCTCTAAATCTTGGGTTGCTTGTTCTAATTTTTCATTTTCTTGTAATAACATTTCCATCTTTTTATTGATGTCCTCTGTTTTTTCTTCAACTTTCTGAATTCTTTGTTCATTTTTAATTATCATTTGGTTTTGAGCTTCAAATTTTGCCTTTATATCCAGGATTTCTTGACTTACTTTCTCAAGTTTACTTTGTGTCTCTTTGTGGGTTTTTTGTGTCTCTTCATGATTTCTTTGCATCATCTCTTGATTTCTTTGCATCATCTCTTGAAGGAGGTCTGTGTTTCGCTTTGGGCAGGGCTTATTTTCTCACGTTGCAGCATTGCTTCAATAGATCCCTGTGTTGTTGGACTAGATTGTCCTACAGAGGGTGCAGAAGAGGTTTTCTTCATAAGTCTGCTAATGTTTGATGAACTCATTTTACAGCTTACAGTCTAAAACCAAAACAGTATCTGTTTGAGTTTAGCCAAAGTTAACAGAAGTAACTTTAAAGAGTCTTTTCCCTTGCAATCTCACAACAAGGCACTTTTGTTATTTGCAGGTGTCTCCTCAAGGTCACTGTTATGAAAACATTTTTTTCCATTTCCTTCTTTTTTTCTCACTATTTATTAGTACTGTTGTTTCTTCTTTTGCCACTGGATGTCCTCCTTGGCTTATTTATCAATGTCCGATATTCTTAAAAGGAACACTTTCCCCCTTTGTAATTACTCGCCACTTAAATTAGTCCTTGTGGGGGTCTTTACTTTTCAGCTCTTTCCCATCAGGGGCTCAAGATCCATAATCCTCAAGGAGAAGGAAAGAAAATTCTGGCTCACCCAGCCTCAGCACGCAGTTGACAGTCAGCTGTTTTGCGGTGCTTCCCTTCCAGCTGGAGACGACTTGGGCTGCCTTGGCTCACCCGGCAGCCTTTCCTCCGCCTTTTCAGAGGGGTCTTCAGTCTGCTCCGATCGGCCGCCGCCTGATCCGAGCTCCTGGAGTGTCCCTCCTTCTTTGTTGCCCCTACAGGGCAACTTTCCGACCCTTTGAGGGTCGCTGGGCAAAGAGAAACCGGACTGGAAAGCCGGAGCGCCAGCTTTTTCCAGTTGTCCCATCAGCGCCAAACCGGAAGTCCCCGCCTCCAGGTAGCTTTAACAACTCACTAAAAGAATGCAAATGAACAGCTGTCTGCAGGAGTATAAATCTTTCCATTCCCCACCATCCAGTCAGAGCTAAAGAAGTTTCTGGGATGAGAAGTGAAACATCTTCAAAGGAAAACAAGAAAGTCCAGTTGCCTCATGAAAAAGCATCTTTGGGATAACTATGACCTGGATGATGGAGTCACTTAACAAATGTTTCACTTAGAAACTTACATTTTGGGCTCAGTTGTGGTCGTAAGTCAAGGAGTACCTATATCGAGGAGGGGATTTCTCTCTTTTGCAGAGGATAGAGAACAAGCTCCAAATTCAGACTGTGTATTGTGTCATGTGCCAAAATTTACCTGCAGACCTAACATAAATTCTGTTTGCTATAGCCTGAAGCAAACTGAATTCCAATGGGGCTGATACCTTGCCTCTATCTCTTAATATGTGGAGATTTGGTGGTTCCAAAAGAAAAATGACAGGCTTGCTGTAGTATGTCTTAAAAGACAGAGTTGTTCAACAGCCATTCACTTTTGAGAAACGTGAAAACATTTGACATGCTATTTGCTTCTTTTGGACTAGTTGCTGCACAACAAGGTATATATCTCTACAAGAAGAGGAAAAAGTCTGTTTGAGTGACCTCCAAATTGTATTTCAAGAGGAGGCTGAACTAGGTTGTGAGTTGGACTTCTGAGGTAAAGCACTTGACTTGTGTGTAGAAGGTCCAGGTTCTATGCCCTTCGTACCACTAAAAAGGGAACTTGGGTTTCAGAGTTGACATGAAAAGGCTTCTGTCTGAATAAACAAAGGCTGCTACCAGATCAAAGAAGAATATTAGGCTAGGTGAGCCAGTAGCTGAACTCAAAATCAGGCAGGCCACAGATACCTCCACGTACTTCCATGTTTTCTTTCTAAACAATTTTGGATTCCATTGGATATGTTACTAGCTCTTCTGTTTTTATGACTATTGTTGTTGCATGATGGCAACATCCCACAAATAAAGACATGGCTCTGGTTGTTTTATAAAAAGTTTTAAAATAGAAAACAAAAAACATAATTACCTTTCCTCAATCTGTTTGTACCATCCTATTTAAAATTGCTACTAGGTTTTGTTGAAAGCAAAAATGCCAAAGTTAAAATAGATTTTTTTTCTGGTGAGGCAAACCATTCAAACTGGTACACTGACAGAAAAATGATCAGAATAGCAACATTTTGTTCAGACTGCCAAGCTTTCCTAATCATCTCCTTGGTAACTATCATTCCCCAGGAAGTATTTCCATTACTTTATACAGTAAGTATATATTTATATGTGTGTATGCATGCATATGTGTGATCAAGGGATTTCTTCTCCATGGTTTTAATTCAGAGAAACAAGATGAGCAGCAAAACAATCCCCATGAACAGCCTAGTATATTCTCCCAGTGCCTTTTTCAAGACCTGGTGTTTGTCCTCAGCCCCCAACAATCCAGATAACAAAGTGTCTATGTCAGGAACCGTTGGTTTGTGAGTAGCAAAAGTTCTTTGAAACAAATCAACATATTGTTGGGGAAATTCTCTAAACGGTGGCAAGTTATTCCTCCAGTTAAAAAGGTCACTGGTGGTGAATGGGGTATGAACCAGGACAATATTGCCATTTGCTGCTGGCACCTGCCACAGTGGGCACATTTTAGTCTCCTCCAAGTGATTTTGTTTGGCATAGACTTTGCCCTGTCTGGTGTGAGGAGGGCTTTGAATCCGCACAGCAGAGGATGATCCTTCACCGGGATCTTCGTCCTCAGACAAGGAGGAAAGGGGGGCTGCGAGGGAAGCTGCAGCTGAGCTTAGAGATGAAAAAGAGGCAGAAGAGGCTGTGGGGGGAGAAAGAGCAGCCAAGATTGGAGATGGAGACTTGGTTGCAGCAGGAGCAGTCAGGACCACGTTAGGTGGTGGGTAATCTTCAGGTTCAGGGCAGGTTTGAATTACTTTCTTTTGAAACTTATTTTTTCCTGGGCAGACTGGACAGACCAATTTCAAAACCTCTGTGGGGACCAACAAGCCACATTGTTTTAAAATGTCCAGATGGATACTCAAATTAAATAAAAAGCCTGCATATAATTCTTCCTCCATCCGCCCTTGTATAGCAAGAACATCTGTAAGCTTATTAATAATATCTAAGTCTACGGACCCTTCCCTTGGCCAAGGTTGTTGCCCAGGGCCCATAAAATAGGTTGGCCACACATTAACACAAAGCACCATCAGACGCTGTCTGACAGGGTTAAACTTAACAGCCACCTGAGGTTTCAAAACATCCCAATTTTTCAAAACACATTGCAAAGGAGTACATTTTGGCTTAATTTCCTTCTCTAAATTACTCTGACAATTCCTCATTCCTGTATTACAAGACAGATTCTCAGCCCCTTCATGTAAAGGCTGGTCAGGGAGATCAACCCCCTGTCTTATTCCAGGATTACAGAAGCTTTTCTACTCACCAAGGCACCTGTTGTAATTTCTCCCATCAGTGGAGAAGCATGAAACCTCACTGAATTTGCAAGTTTGGGTTCCTCGGACATGGATCCTACTGCCGCCGATGAAATGCAGAAGTCTTCCAGGTCAAACACCTATGAGCGCTACAAACTAACACTACTAATATCAATATACAATGATTACTTTATATAAAATGGCTACAAAATAACACTACTAATATCAAGCTTAAGCATAATAAAATCATAAGCACAATAAAGTCCCTTCAATAGTATGGGCAAAGAATTTTGGATATAATATAGATTTAGAGAAGTGGCAAAGTTTGTGGGAAAGAAACTATAAATTGACAATGTCAGCCTCCTATAAAGAAAACCTATACAAAATGTTTTATAGATGGCACCTCCCACCAACAAGATTAGCAAAATGTTTGAAAATATGTCAGAAAAATGTTGGAAATGTAAGCATAAGCCAGGTACTTATTATCATATGTGGTGGACATGTGTTAAAGCAAGGAGATATTGGACAAAAATTCACACTTGGTTAGAAAAAATGTTAGAGAAACCTGAATGTTTTTTACTAGGTGTAATACCAGAAAAAATTGATAAGCAAAGTACATACTTGATTTTACATGTGATAACAGCGGCAAGAATTATATTTGCACAATACTGGAAGAACGAAGAAACACCACCAGAAGAAGAAATAATTTTAAAAAATACTAGACTGTGCGGAAATGGACAGACTTGCTTTAAGGTTGAAAGAAAAAGAAGAAACAGAATATTTTCAAACTTGGGACCTATTTTATCAATGGTTAGAGAAAAGATTTAGGGATTAGGAATTTAATTTGTATTAGTGAATAAGATACTCAGACAACACGTTTTTGTTGAATGATTACTATTGAACTCTGTAAAAAAAATCAATAAAACTTTATTTTTAAAAAAAGGATGCAGTACTCTCCTTGCAAATGGCTAGGCAAGGTGGTAGACATTGGAGGTAACAACAGCACACAACTGCAATGACTACAAAGAGTAGGCCCAACAAAAACAAATGTCAGAGCCAGCTCCAATCAAGCAACCAAGAGGTAAGCCATTCCCATAAGTTCGGTCCAGTCTGAAGATGGACTATATTGTGACCTGTCATTTCCTTCAACTCTCTCAAATACATTAAGTGGATGACACCTTTGTCATCCTCAAATGATCCAAACTAGAGAAAAGACACCACCTCCTCAACAAAGTGTTCCCTGGCATCAGCTTTACATGCAAGGAAGAAAAAGATGAACATCTCCCCTTCCTTGATGTGGATATAAAGACACAGAAAAACAGTGAACTGACAATTTGTGTATACCAGAAATTCATGCACACTAACCAAATCCTAAACTTCACAAGCAACCACCCCACAGCACACAAAAGAAGCTGTGTCCAGACCCTCTTTAAGAGAGCCAGAACACACTGCAACACCAAATCCCTAAGAGAAGCAGAGGAGAAACACCTTTCAATGTTTTCCTCCACAACGGCTATCCCAATAATTTTATATTACAATGTATAGCACCCAACCCCCCCAAAAAAGCACAGCGAGATGCAACATGGAAACAAGTCCTGCCATATATCAAAGGCACATCAGAAGTGTCTACCAGGCTAATGCAACCCCTAGGAATAACAATATCCCACAAACCCACATTTACACTCAGACAGGAACTTACAAAGAACAAAGAAAGACACGGAAGGAAGACAGTACCAACATAATATACAGAATCAGTTGCAACAATTGTAACCAGCTCTACATTGGGCAGACAGGATGACAGAAACCAGAATCCATGAGCACCAGCTGGCTGTCAAACAGCATGACCCAAAGTCCCTGATTGCCAGTCACAATGACAACAAATAAGACCAGTTCTACTGCGACAAAGCCAAAGTCATTGGCCATGCCAAAACCCATCAGGCACATGAGTTTATCACAGCCTGGCATTCTACCAATGGGTCCATCAACAAACACACTGACTTAGAACCAGCATACAAACCAGATGTCAACGCTGCAAATACTGTATATTCTTGCTTTGACAAAATATGCAAAACTGTCTGGTATTTTGAGAGTTAATGCAGAGCAGAGGAGGGAGGAGGGAAAAGCCCGGGAAACAGAAAGGAAGTGAATCTTTGCCCTCCAAGTTAATTGGAAGATGTGAGTCATGACCCCAAAATAGGGGAGGGGAAATGCCTGGAATGTTATGTGCAAAGGGAAGGGAAGTTCAGATCTTGGCATCCATCATGCCATGCTGACATGTCTCTGCTAATAAAGGTTTTTTTAGGTTAAACCATGCCTGAAAATTCTTTGAAGTGTTTCATTAGTCATATACATGACATCATGCCAAGATCTGCAAATCTTTTAAACTAATTATGAGGTCCCTGACCTCGGTCACTATTCCTAATCTGAAGTAGATAGATGACAAAGATCCGGGGAAGATCTCACTATGGAAGGAGAAAGGTGGCTTGAGGCCAGCCCTTCAGCAACAGCAGTTTCCTCAGGGAGTGGTGCAACAGCCAGCCAGCCGAGGGAGAAAGAATTCTGGCAGATCTCCTAGCTGAGAGCAAAGACTTCAAAAGCAGAATGCAGAGATAACGAAGTTTTGGGTGAGTTGCTGGAAAGATTTCAAAACCCAGAGGTGAAAAGCAGAAATCAATTCCTGGAGAGAGGAGCCTATACCCCTCCCATGGCCCAGCAGAAAGCCTGTCAGAACCTGTCTTCCCCTGCCAGGGACCCCAACCCTGAAGAGAGAGGGAGTTAGGGAGTTCCAGTCTGAGGCATCTGCAGCAATGGGTAGATGGGGTTCCCAAGCAGATGGATGGTCAGCGATTTCTAAGCTTGCCACAACTAATAGAGGCCTTGCAACAGCTTGGGGTGGTGCAGAAACCAGGAGATCAGCAGCTAGTGTGAGACTGACCACAGCAGGGAGATTGGCCACAGCCCCTGAACGTGCAACCCCTGGGCATAAATCTGCAGCCAGGATGGGGCCAGCAGCAACAGCCTGTAATTGCACCACTTTCAAAGCAACCTTCGATGGCGACCCAGAGAAGCTGATTTTTTTTCTCAACCAAGTGCGTTCTTACTTGAATCTCTGGGCCTATCTCTACCCGGAACCAGGTGCCATGGTCGATGTCATAGTGTCCAACCTAGAGGGAGAAGCATCTGAATGGCTGAACAATCTATATAGTGAGCAAGCCCCCGAACTGGGAGATCCCCACCTCTTCCTCCTAGGACTGAGAGAAAAATTTGAGGAGCCATACCTGATCAGCTGCGTGAATGGTACCCGGCAGCAGTGTAGCTAGACATTCGGCTCGCCCGGTATAAGAAGCCTCCCCCACACAAACCCGAGCAGGAACCAGAGCTACCCGGACAGCAATCACCCCTACGAAAGCCTTCAACTATGGCAATGGCAGAGAGACCCAGGCCACCTATAGGCCCATCATTTAAGTGTTTTTGGTGTGGACAAGAAGGACATTGAGCGGCCACCTGTCCAGTCCCCTACCCCCGACTGCAGAGCAGACCAGAACCAGCAATGAGAAAGAAACCTGCTCAGTGGCTAACGAGAGAAAAATCCAACTGGCTCACGCAGTAACCTGTTGCCCAGATTATACCCCCACGCAGGAGAACGCCGAGACTCCGGGTGGACCCACCCCTGCTCTACCCTCCTTTCACAGCGATGATGAAGGAGAGAATGACCCGATGGTGAGTCGACAAATCCCGCCTTTTTCACTGGCCGCCAAACTTATAATCCCTAGGTCTGGGGCACAAATGGACTTAAACGTGCTAATTGATTCTGGATGCACCCGCTGCATTATTAGTCTGCTGTTTGCCATGAAAATGGGCATACGGGCAAAACAGCTTTCCAAACCGGTGAGGTTTGAGCAAGCCAATGGCTCCCTGATGGGAGGGACTCTTGTTACACAATTAACCGAGCCCTTACGCCTAGAAATAGGTGCACACTGGGAGTTTATTCACTTCCTGGTGGCTCCAAAAATGACTGAGGCGGTGATCCTAGGGCTAGCCTGGTTAGACAAATGGAAGCCATTTATCTGGTGGGAGAAAGGAATGAGAACTGTGAGACTACCTATAGGGCCTAATCCCCCCATTGATTCAACAGATGTTGCTGGACATCTTAGGCCACCCAATGAGCGAGTGCACATGGCCGCCTCACTGCCTCCAGGTGAACCAGTCATCCCCAATGAATACTGGGACCTGGCAGAGGCATTTAGTGAAAAAGACTGTGATGCCCTACCCCCTCACAGACCCAATGACTGCTCCATTGAACTGGTGCCAGGAGCCAGACTCCCACGACCGAGAATGTATGCCATGTCCCCCCTCGAAATGGAGGAGATGCAGTGATACGTGAACAAAAACCTAGCGATGGGGTTTATCGAATGGGCCAAATCTACCGTGGGAGCCCCTGTGTTGTTCAAAGAGAAAAAAGATGGGTCTCTTTGTCTCTGCGTAGACTATAAGGGTCTCAATGCTGTGAGTGTGGAAAATAAATACCCCCTCCAACTCCTAAAGGATTTATTAATCCATCTGACTAAGGGGAGTGTCTTCACTAAATTAGACCTAAGAGAGGCATATTACTGGGTAAGAATAAAAGAGGGAGACGAGTGGAAAACTCCCTTCAACTGTCCTATGGGGAGCTATCAGTTCAAAGTCATGCCATTTGGACTACAGGGGCCCCCAGCCGTATTCATGCAGTTGATTAATGAGGTCCTACACGATCACTTGTACAAAGGGGTTTTGGTGTATCTTGATGATATCCTGATACACAGCATGAATATGACTGATCACATAAAGCTGGTGAGAGAAGTGTTAAAGAAACTATTGAATGCCAAGCTTTATGCCAAATTGTCAAAATGTGAATTTCACCAGACCTGATTAGACTATCTTGGCTACAGAATTTCCAACAAACGTATTGAAATGGATCCAGCCAAGGTGACAGCCATAATCGAATGGCAGCCCCCAAAGACTTGCAAACAACTCCAAAGCTTTCTGGGTTTTGCCAACTTTTATCGTCAATTCATCCCCTCTTTTGCCGAGATTGCCCTACCCCTTACAGAACTACTCAAAACAGGCAAAGGAGGAGGGAAGCCATGACTGGGCCAACCACTAGCATGGACAATGGGCTGTCAAACAGCTTTTGAGAATTTAAAGAGACTATTTGCTGCTGAACTGGTCCTAAAGCACCCCTGCCCAGGGGAGCCCTTTGTGATTCAAGCCGATGCCAGTGATGTGGCAGTTGGAGCTGTGTTACTGCAAAAGAACAAAAGTGGGGTACTGTAACCCTGCACCTACACCTCTAAGAAATTTACTGAGAGCGAGCGGAGATGGGCAATCTGGGAGAAAAAGGCCTTTGTGATTAGATGGGCACTATTAAACTGGCGACACTATCTAGAAGGGAGCAAGGTGCCATTTGAGGTATGGACAGATCACAAAAATCTAGAACCACTGAAAACTCCCTGCAAGGGTCCCCAATCCTGATGACCCTGGAGTAAAGAAAATAAAATGAGAGCTCCTCACCAACCAATGGTTCAAAGATAATCAAACCTCCCTAACATGCAGGGGTGGCTTGGCTTACAAAGGGGGGAAACTATATTTGCCAGAAGCCCTCCGTCTTAATGCTCTCAAACACAGCCATGATGTAAAACAGGCTGGACACTTTGGATATTTGAAAACCCTACACCTCACCTGCCGGCAATTTTGGTGGCCGGGGCTGAAAAAGGATGTGGAAAACTATGTAAAAAGTTGTACTGTATGTGCCACAATGAATTCCAGGGAAAACCCCTGGGTTACTGCAACCTATGGCAGACCCTTCTCAACCATGGGAAGAAATAGCTATGGACTTTATAGTAGACCTACCTGAAAGTAGTGGAAATACTGTCATCTGGACTGTGATAGACCTGTTCTTGAAGCAGGCTCATTTCATTGCGTGCAAAGGACTCCCATCTGCCCAACGACTGACCAAATTGTTCCTGAAACATATCTACCGGCTGCATGGCGCCCCTAAGCGAATAATTTCAGACAGGGGGGTGAAGTTCACAGCGAAGTTTTGGAGAAGTTTCCTTACATTAATTGGATCATCTCAAGGTTTATCATCTGCTTTTCATCTGGCCACCAACGGGGCCGCAGAAGCCGCTAACAAAATGGTGAAGCAATATCTTAGATGCTACGTTTCTTACCAACAGACGAACTGGACTGATCTCCTCCCTTTTGCGGAGGTGGTGTACAATAATTCTGTGCACAGCAGCACTGGCTACATGCCTTTCAGAGTGGCCACAGGAAAAGAGTTTAGCCCAATACCTGAATATCCTCAGTTGCCCTCCGCTTCCCAGACACTTGACCAGTGGGTGAAGGGGTGGGCTGAAGTTTGGAGAAACACAAAAACTGCTTTAAAAAAGACTTTTGAAACCTATAAAAAGCAGGCAGATAAAAAGAGGGCTCCCGAAAGAACATTCCAAGTTGGGGAAAAGGTTTATTTGTCAACTAAATATCTACGCCTCAAATTGGCCAGCAAGAAATTGGGACCAAAATTCTTGGGGCCTTTCCCCATAGTAAGGATCATCAATCCAGTCACCGTAAAACTAAAACTCCTTAGACTTTTAGTGAGAATTCACCCAGTTTTCCATTGCAGCTTGTTGAAACCTTATCAGGGTTCCACTTTAAGACCTCCCCCGAAGAAGGCACCTGGGCCCCTCGTAGTTGCAGGACAGACCCACTTTAAAGTGAAACGTATTCTTGACTCTAGAATCTTTAAAGGGAAATTGCAGCACCTAGTACAATGGAAGGGATACCCATTGTCTGAAGCCACCTGGGTGAAATCCAGTGAAGTGAAAGCTGACAGATTGGTCAAAAGGTTTCATGAGAAACATCCCAACAAACCGAAAACTAGTCATTAACATAGGCTTTTGTTTACATTACAGGATCTGTCCTTCTTGTAAGGGGGGCCAGATGTCAACGCTGCAAATACTGTATATTCTTGCTTTGACAAAATATGCAAAACTGTCTGGTATTTTGAGAGTTAATGCAGAGCAGAGGAGGGAGGAGGGAAAAGCCCGGGAAACAGAAAGGAAGTGAATCTTTGCCCTCCAAGTTAATTGGAAGATGTGAGTCATGACCCCAAAATAGGGGAGGGGAAATGCCTGGAATGTTATGTGCAAAGGGAAGGGAAGTTCAGATCTTGGCATCCATCATGCCGTGCTGACATGTCTCTGCTAATAAAGGTTTTTTTAGGTTAAACCATGCCTGAAAATTCTTTGAAGTGTTTCATTAGTCAGACACATGACACCAATAAGGAAGCGGACCATCTGAACTACCAATCAACTACAGAACCGACCACCCCCTCACCAGTTGAATTCTGCACCTCACAGCAACCAGTCAGAAGTCACAAAGTCACAAGACCACAATCAGTCTTCTGATTCAACTAGTCACAAGACCAACCTACCACCCAGGACCTATATAAACAAACAAGACACTTCACCCCCCCACACACACTGAAGATGTTACCTAATTTGGTAACGAAATGTCCGGGAGCTAAACAGCAAGCTCAGAGAACAGACACCTGCAAAAACCTACAACCCAAGCTATGAATATTCTCAACAATTTCTCTCAAACGCATAGATTTGTTAATGCTATAAAAAGACAAATGACATGCTGACCCAATTAACTTATAGTATCCTCCCTGCCTTGCCAAGACATAATCTAAGGCCATTCGCTATTGTATAAGAATTTGATTTAACTCTATTTCAGACTGCACCTCTCAAATGATTATCCCAGTACTGTTAATAGTCTTTTCCAAGTGACACATGAGTCCCAAAATGGATATGCAATTTTCCTGAGAAACCACACCTGTATACATCCCCAGGTACAAAACACCCACATAGGCAGGTGTTTCATCTGTCCCAAGGGGTGCATACAGAATCACTGTATCATTAAACTGTGGGCCAAGATACTACTCTGGAGCAAGGGTCCTGTAGCTACGCCACCTCCGGATTTTCCCGGACAATACCTGGACTGGCATCGTGAAGTATCCTACATCCACACATAGTCCCCAACTGCCCGAGTGATAGTTTGTGGCCCATCCATTATAAAAGAACCACAAATTCGGGTCCTTAGCCATCAACCCGGCACAAATGTGTGATGACCCAGGGCCCCGAACGGAGGCAAAGCAATTAGCTGGTCAGAATAATTGTCTTTGTAAGCACTGCCAACGTTCACCCAACTGCCCCCACATATGCTGGCACAAGTTCAATAAAACAGTCACCGGAGTTAAACAGTTCTTTAAAGTAAAAGAGATAACAAACAAAGTATGATCTTTTCAACGCCCAGCTTGCCTGTAACCCGCAAACTGCAAAACTGAAGACAGCAAGGAAAACTCAGCAGGAAACAAACTTGATCCAAAATACCAAGAGTCCAGGTAAGAGAGCTCACATCACAAGAGTTCACGTTTGTTCCCAGCAAATGCCCCACCCCACAGCGTCTCCTTAAATCTCTACTCCCCAGGTGTGCCTTGTGAAGTGGGGCGTGACGCACTCCTCCCGAACAAGTGAGCCTGCCTCCATTGTTCCCTCCTCCTCTCTGCTCTCCTTTCTCTAAAGGTTATTTGATTCATTGCAGTGGGGCACTGAAATAGCTGGGAGGTAGCCTTCAAATTTTGTAATTCTGAAACAACCAAGTCTGTATTACTGATACGGTCAGGCAGCAGGGAGAATTCTCTTATTTATTTATTTATTTATTTATTTATTCGATTTCTATGCCGCCCTATTCCGGAGAACTCAGGGCGGCTCACAACACAGTAGAAATCAACATAAAAATACATATTTATTTATTTATTTTATTTATTTTATTAAATTTCTATACCGCCCCTCTCCCGAAGGACTCGGGGCGGTGTACAGCCTAAAATTTAAAAAACATATAAATATACAAAATTTAAAATAATTAAAAATAAATTAAATCATTTGGCCAAAATCCTAAAACCCAAAACATACAAATTTAAAATCTTAAAAAATACTCAGTCCCCTTAAAACATTTTGACCCTATTGGAACCGAAGCTTCTATGCCAGGCCGGCCTGTCGGAAAAGGAATGTTTTTAGTTCCCGACGGAAGGTGCGTAAATCTGTTATTATACGGAGTTCGGGGGGGAGCTCGTTCCATAACGTGGGAGCTCCCACAGAGAAGGCTCTCCCCCTGGGGGTCGCCAGCCGGCACTGTCTGGCCGACGGCTCCCTGAGGAGGCCCTCTCTGTGGGAGCGTACCGGACGGCGGGAGGTATTTGCTGGCAGTAGACGGTCCTGTAAGTATCCGGGTCCGATGCCATGGAGCGCTTTAAAAGTGGTCACTAACACCTTGAACCGCACCCGGAAGACCACCGGCAACCAGTGCAACTCACGCAGGAGCGGTGTTACGTGGGAGCGCCACGACGCTCCCATCACTACCCGCGCGGCCGCATTCTGGGCAAGTTGGAGCTTCCGGATGCACCTCAAGGGGAGCCCCATGTAGAGAGCATTACAGTAGTCCAGCCTGGAGGTCACGAGGGCATGAGTGACTGTGCGTAGCGAGTCCCGGTCTAGGAAGGGACGCAACTGGCGCACCAGGCGAACCTGGTGGAACATCCTCCCGGCCACGGCCGTCAGATGGTCCTCTAAGGACAGCCGTGAGTCCAGGAGGATTCCCAAGTTGCGAACCCTTCCTGTGGGAGCCACTGTTTCGCCCCCAATACACAGCGATGGAATCAGCTGGCTGTACCGGGACGACGGTAACCACAGCCACTCGGTCTTGGAGGGGTTGAGCTTGAGTCCGTTTCTCCCCATCCATACCCGCACGGCCTCCAGGCACTGGGTCAGCACGGCAAGGGCATCGTTGGGGTGGTTTGGCGTGGAAATGTACAGCTGGGTATCATCAGCGTACTGGTGGTACTCCACGCCAAAACCACGGATGATCTCACCCAGCGGCTTTACATAAATGTTGAACAGTAGAGGTGAGAGGACCGACCCCTGAGGTACCCCACATACGAGGGGTCTCGGGGTCGACCTCTGGCCCCCTGTCAACACAGACTGCATCCGGCCAGAGAGGAAGGAGGAGAACCACTGCAAAACAGTGCCTCCTATGCCCAGCCCCTCCAACCGTTGCAGCATGATACCATGATCAATGGTATCAAAAGCCGCCGAGAGGTCCAATAGCACCAGAACAGAGGAGCAACCCCTGTCTTGGGCCCGCCAGAGATCATCCACCAACGCGACCAATGCTGTTTCCGTGCTGTAGCCAGGCCTGAAGCCCGACTGGAACGGATCGAGATATGACGATTCCTCCAGGTGCTGCGGGAACTGTCGGGCAACCACACTCTCAACAACCTTCGCAAGAAAGCGAAGGTTGGAGACGGGACGGTAGTTTGATAAAACAGCTGGATCCAGGGCAGGCTTCTTGAGGAGGGGTCTCACCACTGCCTCTTTCAAGGCAGCGGGAAAGACACCCTCACTCAAGGAAGCGTTGATAATTGCTCGGAACCAGCCTCGTACCACCTCCCGGGAGGCCAGCACCAACCAGGAGGGGCACGGGTCCAGTAAACATGTGGTCGCCCTAAGTCCCCCCAGCAACCTGTCCACGTCCTCGGGGGTCACGGGGTCAAACTCAACCCAGGTAACAGTCTCAAGACCAGCCTCCGCCTCTCCCATTGGACATACCCAGTTGAAGTCGAAGCCTTCCCGTATCTGAGCGATTTTATCATACAGATATTTTCCGAAATCCTCAGCTCTACCCTCTAAGGGGTCTCCCCTCACCTCCTGATGAAGGAGGGAGCGGGTCACCCTAAACAAGGAGGCTGGGCGGTTATCTGATGACGCAATAAGAGCAGTGAGGTAGGAACACTTCTCTGCTCTTATCGCCATTAGGTAGGACCTAATATGGTCTCTTACCAATGTTCGGTCAGATTCGGCACGGCTCGATCTCCAACTGCTCTCTAGGCGTCTTTTCCGGCGTTTCATCTCTCTCAACCCCTCGTTATACCACGGGGCCGGTCGAGACCCACGCCGAATCAGAGGCCGCAAAGGCACAACTCGATCCAGGGCACCGGCAGCCGCCCTGTCCCAGGCCGCCACCACCTCTCCAACCGAGTCGTGTGTCAGAACCTCAGGAATTGGCCCAAGCTCTGCCTGGAACCGCTCGGGTTCCATCAGCCGCCTGGGGCGGTACCATCTCACCGGTTCCGCCACCCTGCGGTGGGGTGCAACGGTCCGAAAGTCCAAGCATAGGAGAGAGTGATCAGACCATGACAGGGGTTCAATGACTATATCCCCTACACTCTGACCACTCAGCCACTGTCCAGAGACAAAAACCAGGTCAAGCGTGTTCCCCCCTGTGTGTGTGGGGCCTTGAATTACCTGGGTCAGGTCCATGGCTGTCATGGAAGCCATGAACTCCCGAGCCTCCCCGGACGCCCCGCCCCCGGACGGCAGGTTGAAGTCACCCATGACTATTAGCCTGGGGACTTCAACCACCACCGCGGCGACAACGCTCAGGAGCTCGGGCAGGGAGGTTGATACGTGGCAGGGCGCCAGGTACGTAATCAACACCGCCCTCGGACCCCCTAGGTCCCACTTCACCAGAAGGGATTCACAGCCTGCCGTCTGAGGAACAGTGACCTCCCTCGGCCTGAAACTTTCCCTGATCACGACCGCCACTCCCCCACCCCTGCCTTGAGCTCTCGGCTGGTGGAATGCAAGGAAACCCGGTGGGCACATTTCCACCAGAGGGACACCGCCCTCTGGTCCCAACCAGGTCTCCGTTATACCCGCCAGGTCTGCTCCCCCCTCTGAGATTAAATCTTGGATGAGGGGGGCCTTATTTACCACAGACCTGGCATTGCACAGCATCAGCCTACAGCCAGGGCCCTGTGGTTCTGAACAACCCCGAGAACAGGTTGAGCCTTGGGGGTCGGAGCGCACGACCGCTCGTAAGCAGCGGGTGCGCGCTCCCTTATTATGATACGGCCCCCTGCTCCCACCATACCTGCCCCTCCCGCTAACGGTACTTATTGGAACTGAGTTAGTCTTAATCAGCCCCCCGTCCGCACCCTCAGGACTCCGTCCCCTTCCGTCGCCTGGCCTGTCTTCTTGTTCCCTTCTGACGATTTCTTCCCCTGCCCTAAGCACTCCTTCCCCACCCCTCCCCACCCTTAAAACTTTGACTAAGTACCTATTTAAAAAACCCCAAAGCCCCTTTTTTGATGCATGCCATCTCTCAGGACTCCAAAGTCCATCCTCGAGATGGGCCCTTGATAGAACAGAGGGCCATAATTGCGAGAGGGGGGAGTCTCGCAATGCAAGAAGCGTCCACTTCGAGTAAGCAGCCAGTCAAGTAAGATGAATCGATAGGGTCTGGCAAGAAACCAGGCAGTCAAGTCTGAATTAAGGTCCAAGTACCAAGTTTCTATCAGGGTGATGGTAAAAATAATAATAATAATAATAATAACAATAATGAAGGTAGATTTTGAGTGGTCCGAGCAGGAAAAGCCCCTATGTTGTTCCATCCTGCTTCGTTTAATCCACGATCCACAGATTCGCATATGTGCTGCCAGGGGCAAGGACCAGGTCTCTGAAAAGGGGTCCATAAGGGCAGCACCAGAGTCATAATCCGGGATTCTTTCTTCAGGGCTGTCTTACTGCCCCTCCTGATAGTGCTCAGTTCAACTTTCCTTCCCGTACAAAGCTCAAGGGGTGGGGGAGGCCACTGCAGTTCTCCCATTTGGCCTCACCCCATAGGGGGGGAAGCATGACCACGTTGTTTCCCTCACTGCCAGGTCCATGCTGCTCCCTCTATCCCCTGCAATTCTCAGCTGTCTCCCCGAACCACTAGCTCACATGATGGTAGGGGGGGCGCCGCTGATCTTCCCTTTTGCGGCAGCCTCCCAGCACCAACGCCTCTCGACTGCCTACCTGAGCATAATGATGGTAGAAGGGGGGAGGGGGAGGCCAGCTGCCAAGCTGTTCCCCCTCGCAGCGGCCTCTCAAAGCCAGGAGCCTCTCAGCAGTCTTTTCAAGAGTCACTCGTTCACATGGTGGGGGAGGGGGGAGCCGCCGCCGAGCTCTTCTCTTTCGCGGTGGCCTCCCGACTCCCAGCTGGCTTCTCACCTCACCGCAGGCCGTAGGGGGAAGTACGCTGTTACCACCACTCAGCTTCGTCCATTCCCGGCAAGAAGGGAGCTGACAGACATATCTGAGGGAGACTAAGATGTTCCGCTGCCAAAATCCCAGGGGTCCCAGATGTTTCTCGGCCCCTGGGGGGAGGTCTCTAGCCATTCCCCATCGGAGGCCCGGCTGCTCTCACAGGGAAGCGTCCATCTTGCGCATGCTCCTTATCTTATCCCTATAAATATAAAACCTCTTAATTTTTTTTTTTAAAAAAACCCAATCATTCAGCATACACACAGACATACACTGGCTTGGGGCAAGATGTTAACTACCCCAGGCCTGCCGGCAGAGGTGTGTTTTGAGTAATTTACGAAAGGCGGAGAGGGTGGGTGCGACACGGATCTCCATGGGAAGTTGGTTCCAGAGGGCTGGGGCCGCAACAGAGAAGGCTCTTCCCCTAGGCCCTGCCAGGCGACACTGTCTGGCTGACGGGACCTGGAGAAGGCCGACTCTGTGGGCCCTAACTGGCCGCTGGGATTCATGGGGCAGCAGACGGTCCCGTAAGTAACCTGGTCCGATGCCATGTAGGGCTTTATAGGTGATAACCAACACTTTGAATTGGGTTCGGAGACCAATTGGCAGCCAATGCAGCTCGCGGAGTGATGCCGAAATGTGGGCATTTCTGGGCAAGCCCAACACTGCTCGCGCGGCTGCATTCTGCATTACCTGAAGTCTCCGAACATTTTTCAAAGGTAGCCCCATGTAGAGAGCATTGCAGTAGTCGAGCTACTTATGGTAAGGGGATGCTCGTAAAGCAAGTGTTTATTTGTCCCATGGGTCTCAAACATCACCTTAGCATGCCTAAGAAACCAATTCCCATAAACTAAGTTAGCTAATCCTATAAAAACTAAATGTGATGGGATCTGGGTGGCCTTGTGGACACTGGTAATATGGCTAATATATTGAGTGATTCCCAAGGTCGATTATCCCTGCTCAAATACACTTGTAAATGTTGTCTATTCACCCAATACCATTGGCCATAGTAATGAGACACAGCACCCCTCCCTGGTCCATATTGACCCTGAACCCACTGAAAGGGCTCAGCCAAGTTGGTGTCTATCACCAAGGTTGGTTTGGGACCCCTTCCTCCAAAAAAAGATCTCACGAAGTTGGAAGGTCTGCCTGAACCAGAGAGTTGGCAGAGGAGAAGGAGGCTACAGCTGCCACCGGGCAGGTGATCTGTGGAGCGAAGTGTGAAGAAAGCTCCTCCAGCAGCGCACAGTGGCAGCGAAGCCTTTCTCTGTCATTCCCCCTTGGCTCCAAAATGGCAGAGAGGGACCGGGCTTATCCCACCCAACCTCCATAGCATGGCAGTCCGGCTCGGGAGGGGAGTGAAACAGAAGGTCACCAAGCAAGGAATGGCCTGGCTGAAGTAACCAGGTGCAGGGCACGTGGGGCAGCTCCACCCCTCCCCCACCTGCCTTGCCTTGTTGTGGTGGCAGCAACGTGACAAGTGCTCTCCTGCCCCATTGCGGCAGCGAGGTGGGATGGAGTGGGCGGGGTCCTAAGTAGGGCTTATTTTTGGGGTAGGGCTTATATTAGGCCCACCCCCAAAAATGAGGGTAGGTCTTTTTTGGGGGGTAGGTCTTATTTTCGGGCAAACACGGGACCACATATCCAGCTTCCATCTGTATAATACTCCACTTCTGCATTTGGAAGAAGGGGGTGTCCTTTAAATCCGGCCAACTTCATCCAGCACTTGGACACAATCATGGTCTCTCATTATTTCCAATTGGGGCAATAGGGTGGCTGGATTTAGAGTATTATAGACCTCCAATGTTACTGCTGGCACATCTAGCAAGAGTGTGTGATACTTGGCCTGTCTCCCACTTGTCATCCAAAAGGTACCTTTTTGTTCCATGATCTCCCTTACACTGTGTGGTACCTTAACACATAAGTCTTATCCTAGAAATAGCTTTTCTGCCTCCTGTTGTGGCCACCGCACGCAAGCAGGCAGGCCATCCCAGGGCCACATTGTCTAACTGTTTGCTAAAGTAGGCCACAAGTCTTTGCCATGATCCCAACTTTTGAGTAAGGACTCCGGCCACCACCCCTTTTTGTTAATGCATGAACAGGGTGAAAGGCTTGGAGGGTTCGGGAATACCCAATGCCGGGTCTTCCTGTAATTTAGTCTTAATGGAATCGAATGCCCATTGACATTCCACTGTCCAGTTAAATACTTCCCAGTCCCCCCTTTAGTAGCTTCTTAAATGTGGTTTAACCATTAATCCAAAATTAGGGATCCAAATTCTACAAAATCCAGCCATACCCCCAAATCTTCTAAACTATCTCTAGCTTTCAGGGGGCTTTAATCTACAAATCGCTTCCTTTCATGGGGCCAGAAGTGTATGGGTTCCCTTTGAAATCCCATATCCCAAATATGTAACCTCTCTTTTTACTAACTGGGCCTTTTCCTTGGATACTTTATAACCACAAGTGGCCAGCCAATTGAGCAGCTTAACTGATCCTTCCTGACAATTCTCTTGTGTACGGGCTCCTGGGAGCAGATCGTCCACATACTGCAAAATGGTATAATTTTTTATCCATTCTGGATGATACAAATTCCTTGCCAAGCAGGTATCAGAAATTGTGGGGTTGTTTTTAAATCTCTGAGGTAACCTTGTCCAAGTATACTGCCCAATTTGGTTAGCATCTGGATCCTGCCATTCAAAGACTAACAACTGTTGACTCGCCTCATCCAGTGGAATGCAAAAGAAGGCATCCTTTAAATCTAGAACTGTAAACAACTCATCTTCTAGGTTAAGGTATAAGGATTTGGGACCACAGCATGTATGGCTTGGGTATTCTTATTGACTAAACTTAGCTCCTGCACAAATCTGTAAGAGCCGTCCGGTTTTCTTACCAGCAGGATGGGTGTATTCCAGGGAGATTGGGTTGTTCTTATAAGACCAAACTTAAGAAACCTCTCCACAACCAGCTTCAGCCCTAACCTAGCCTCTGACCTAATTGGATATTGCCTGGTGGCCACTTGATAAGAGTCAGCCAATGGAATATTTACAGGTTCTACAAATCTTGCTCTCCCAGGTTCTTCCGCAGCCCACACCCATGGTTTTACCGCTTCCTCAATAGCCAGTGGCATCAAAGAGGTCCTTCCTTCAAGTGATCTGATCATAAAGGCAGTAGCCTTCCATGCCTGCTCTTGGAGTATTCTCATGTAGCGTTACCTCCTCAGAGGCCGCAAAAACCCAGGCCCTCCCAGCCCCGTCTCCCTTTGTCCAAACCTGCAGTAGTGTTCTCTAAGGGTGGATAAGATGTCTCTTCCAGGCGGAGTCCATGCAGAATTAGTAGATAGCAGGCTCTTGTCGTCAAAAGAGGGGGAGGGCTTCCAGGAACAAAAGTAACCAGTCACAATAGTCAATGCTATGATGATATCCAACAGCCCAAGGCCAATAAAGCAGCAGAAATAAGAGATTCCTCAGCGGTCATTCAGAGTCAAGTGGGAGGAAGGAAAAACCCCGGATCCAGACAGTAGTAGAAACAGCAACAGTCAGTGTGCTGTAACAATAGCTCGTCCCCCAGGGCAACTCCCCCACAATGTCTTAAAAGCTGTACCAGCAGCGATAGTCACAGTCCAAATAGTTTCCAGGCTTCGCAGGAGCAATAGCCACCACCAGTCTCTCCTCTCTCTTCTGTTGCTTCTCCTTCAGTCAGGTTTCATCGTCAAACCCTCCCCTCCCCTTTATCTTTATTATTAAAATCTGAGGCTAGGAGCCTCTGCCAACTCCCCTCCACACAATCTCTCTCTTGCCTCCATTTGAGATATCCTCCTTACGAAGGAAGCAGTAAAACAACACACTCTCTCTCCCACTTTAGCCTCTGTTTAAAATATCCTCGTTACGAAGGAAACAAATAAAACTTCCAGTCCCTTTACCTTCACCTGACGATCTGCAACAGCCACCCCCAATCTCTCCTCTCTTTCTCTTTTCTATCTTCTCCTCCACCCACGCCGGCCACACCCAAAGCCAGCAGCAGCTGTCCCAATCTCTCCCTTCCCAACCAAGCTCCTGCAAGCACTCTCAGACAACTTCGCTACACTCATAACTACCTGTTGGTCCTTAAAGGTAATTTCAGCCTGTAGTTTTGATAGCAAATCTCTTCCCAATAAAGGGATGGGGCAGTCCGGAATGTACAAAAACCGATGAGTCAAAATGTTTTTTTCCCAATTTACACTCTAGAGGAGGTGGAAAATGTCTTCCCTGAGGCTCCTACTATTGGCACGTGGTCTTGTGTGGTTTCCCCTAATTTAGTATTTATGACTGATCTACTTACTCCCATGTCAATCAACATTTCCTGTGTCTTACCCCCTATCTGGACTCTCACCAGGGGTTAAGGGGTTATGGGAGTCACATTCAATCCCCACCCCTGGTCCCGTAAATCTTCTTTCTCTATCCTCATAAGATTTAATGTAGGACATTTGTTTTTCCAATGTCCTTCCTTCCAACACTTGGTGCACTGATTGGCAGCTAATGAGGCTCAGTATCTTCCATTAATGCCACCTCTGCCCAGTCCCAAACCTCTTCCTCTTCCAGCACTTCCTCCTCACCAAGCTCTTCTGTGACTCCCCCTTCTTTCCCTCTTTACATCCTGTCTAAGGGCATTTGTGAGCAAGACAGCATTTTGGCGAGCCTTGGCCACATCCTTCTTCTCTTCCTCTTGAGGTCTTTTTTAAAAAAAATATGTTTTATTAATTTTTAACATAATCACCTTAATATTCAGTAAACAGTGTGTTGTCAGTTTACATTTAAGAAACATTCACTAAAAGTTGATTTCTATAATCTATAATCCACATAATAACTTTGGGTACTTGATTTCCTCTTTTTCCCATAATGTTCTCTTTTACCAACCTTAAGTTAATACAATTCTTGTTGTTTTAATGAATGATTGAGTATAAAAGTTTTCTAATATTTCTACAGATAATAATCACATCAATATAATATTCCTTTTCTATCTAGTCATTCTGGTTGTCTCATCATAGATCCTGTTTTTCAGTTCTTGTTTACATTTGTTTTTCCCACAATGTTCAAAACATTTCATACTGGTTAAGATTTTCTCAAAGTTAATGACATTTAAATATTTAAGTCTATTTTTTCTCATGTAAGCCAACCCAATACTTTTACCTTTCTTAAGGAATAAATAAGACTAAAAAAAGAAAAAAGAATAAGAATAAAAAAATGAAAAGATAGTATGCTACTTAAAATCCCTATTTCCTATAAGCTAATACATATTTATTTCCAAAAATTTTCTGTTCTTTTTTACCATAATTAAAAATATATCTAATCTTTAAATATTCCATTTAATAAATCTAGTCCTCTAGACTTTTAACTCTTATTCAAAACATTTTAATCCATTGTAATTTTCTTAAAGTAAATCACCTTTAGATATCTAAAACATTTCCTTTATATAAGCCATTCCAACTCTTTTATATTACTCATATCAAGAAATAAAATAAAAAGAAAGAAGAAAAAGAAAGTATTATGTTACTTGAGGGGCTCTTCCCTCTTAAAGTCAAATTCATATCCAAAATTTTTCTATTTCTTTAACCATATTCAAACAGGTGTTCCTTTTTTAAATATTTTCTCTGATAGGTCCCATCATCTATGTTCTTAATTTTCACTTTAGCCTTTTTCTTTTGCCCAGTATCTTTCTTAATCAATATGTTCTGCTGAGTCAAAAAATCTTTCAATATTCTTGTAGGTGTTACTGTAGATATAAAAGGTAAGTCAAGTACAATATCTTTGTGAAAGGCATTTGCCCATTCATTTTTGTTGAAAATCTTTTTCTTTCTTTTTCTCTCTGTTTCTCTTATCATTTCTTGTCTCTTCAGTTCTAGTAGTTTTCCTGACATCTCTGCAGTCCATTTTGTCCAATCTTTTTTCTTATCCTCAAATTTGTTTTGTGGTGTTAAAGTATAAGTTGTCTTTTCCAAATCCAGTATTTCTTGTAATTTTTTTCCCACTTGGGTTAAATCATACTTCTTTGTTTTGTTAGGTTCCATCTTTAAGTCTCTATCCTCAAATTTGTATTCAGTTGTCTGTTTTATCTGTTCCTTCTCTGCTGTTATTTCCTGGGATTTTTGTTGTAAAGTTAAGTTGGAGATGAATTGGTTTATATTTTCAAAGTTATTTTGGATTTCTTTGTGGTTTGAAATCATTATTATTTGAATTAGTTGCAACATATCATATGTCTCCTCTTGAAAAGTATTTATTTTTTCTTGATAGGTTCTTTCTATAAATCTCTGATTTTCCATGATGACCAAGAATCCAAATTTTCTTTTCTATGCAAATAGCTTTGGGGTCAGAGTTAAATAGATACTTGTAATCCAGAAAGTTCAAAAAAGTTTTTTTTTGTTCCCTGAAGTTTGTAAGTCTCACTTTGTCTGCAGCCCGGATTGTTTTCTTTTTTGTCACAGCTGTTCTCTATTGTTAGAGCTTTGAAGGTCACTAGTAGAGATTAGTTTTTTCCAGATTTTGCCAAGTCTTGCATGAAAGCCATAGCTGTCATTGTCTTCATCCACCTCTAGATGCCAGCACTGGTTTATTTTTCAAATTTTCAAAATGAACAAATTGCCTTTAAAATGAGAATCTTAACCATTCAGTAATTTCAAACCTATCCAAATTTAGGTTTTATAGTCATTTCATTTCATTTCAATACATTTTGGTCCTCCATAAAAGGTTTGTTTCACCACTTCTGTTAGTAAAAGGGTGGGGCAAAAATCCCCCTCCTTCACTTTTGGAGGTTTTTTTTGCTTCTTGGGATTTTTTTTTCTTCAGGAAAGTTGATAAGTAGGATAGATAAAATTGATGTTCTTACCCAGATTCAAACGCACAGTTTACAATCAGCTTAAAGTAGTACTTTTTGACTTTGGTTGCTTGCAGCTTGGGCTAGACTCTGAAGTTAGGCTAGCCTTTCTCCTGTTGGTTTCTGGAAGGCTTCTCCTGGGCCGATCGGGTTAACCTCCATCTCTCCAAGGTCCCCGGTACTTCCTTCCTTCTTTGCCGCCTCTTTGGGGCAGTTTCTGGCCCATTTAGGGTCCCCTAACAGGAAAAAACCTCAGCCGAAGGGTACGGAGTCCCGAACCCCTCGACTGCTGCGCTGCTGAGCAGGACCGGAAGTCTCTGGTCTTTCTAGTTTTTCATGTGGCCATACCAACATGCAGTAGTGGGAAAAGGCTGCTTTTATTCCAATCTTTCTTCCACCTAGGTCCTTAAAGTTAGCCAAAATACACCTAAGTGGGGTTACCACTGGTGGGTGAGACAGTGTGATCAGGCTTTCTTTATCCTGCTCCTTTCCTTGAGCAGAGTCCCTTTTACCAATCCAATTTCCCATTTTCTATCAATCTCTGAGGTCACTTTTGGTGCTGTTTCCCCCTTTTCCCTATGCCTTTAGCACCGTGCCTGGGGTGTCCCCCAGATCGACAGCAATACTCACCTCCTCTGAGGTTAGACGTTTTCTGGTGTCTGTTCAGCACCCATCTGCCTGTCCTCCAGTTCCCGTTCCATTGCCTCATGTCATGTGTCTGACTAATGAAACACTTCAAAGAACTTTCAGGCATGGGTTAACCTAAAAAAAGCCTTTATTAGTGTAGAGGCGTGTCAGCACGGCATGATGGATGCCAAGATCTGAATTTCCCTTCCTTTGCACATAACATTCCAGGCGTTTCCCTTCCCCTATTTTGGGGTCATGATTCACATCTTCCAATTAACCTGGAGGGCAAAGATTCACTTCCGTTCCCTTTCGCGGGCTTTTCTCTCCTCCCTCATTCTCATCTGAATTAACTCTAAAAGTACCAGACAGTTCTGCATATTTTGTCAAAGCAAGAATATTCAATATTAGCAGCGTTGACACCTCAATTTTCTGCTGTTGATCTGGTTTCTGATCAGAGAAGAGTATCCAAGGCTGGGCAACTTGCCCAGGGCCCCCCATCTTCCACTGTTTGCCACTAAGAAATTGAGACCAGGCAACCAATCCTGGACAAGCCCCCAAAAACTGTTTTCCCAAAATTGGGTCACCCTGGTGCAGAAGCCAATCAGAGCCAGACACAAGTGACAAACTTCCACAAAACTTTTATTGAAGCATTTCAGCAAAAGGGTCCCAGCAGCTAAAGGAGCCAAGACCCTGAACAACAGCGAAGCACGATCTTTTATACAATTGAATATCAGAAATAGTGTCAGGACCCCAAACCCTCTGTGTTTTCTCTTGCATATATATTCTACTTTGGGGGCCTGCCATTCTGCTGGGGGGAGGGGGTGCTTGGGATAACTTTCGCTTTCTATTTCCCCTCTCCTGCCTCTATCCTTGTGAAAGGAATGTGTCTCCCTTATCAGGGAGACGGTTACAGAGAAACGAAAGCTGGAGAAGATCTTGAGATGCGCGCCAACTGTTCCAGTTACCCGCTCTTCAGACCAGCTGTGGATTGGCTGGATTTCAAATGGACATTATGACTTTGGTGGGAGGAGGAATATTGCTTGCTTAACTATACCGTTTGCGCGGGATTTTCCCCAGATCTCGCCTTGACTTCCCTACTGTCACTGACCCCTAATAAAAGTATCCTTTTGAGACAATGCCTGTTTCAAGAGTTCTGCTTTCTTGGGTGGTTAGTTGAAGTGGGTCCTTACATAAGGCGAGATAGCCACAGTATATATTCCAATGCACCCATATTTTCTCAATATTAAGTCACACATGGCTTGAACTCCCCAATGGCTTCCTTGGTGTAAAATAGCCATTAATTCCCCCATTACTTGTTTATTTAACATTATCCTTCCATCGGGGAGGACCCATTCCTCTCCCTCTGCTTCTACAGCACCTAGTTCCTTTAGTTCCTCCTGTTCTTTATGTGGAAAAACAGGAGTGGCCCGAGGAGCAGGGATCCTAGGAGTGAGGCTACACATCTGTACCACCTCAGCCCCCAGGGCCGCCTCTCAAGCAGCTTCATCCGCCAACCTATTCCCTTTTACTTCGAAGGACTTCCCCTTCTGATGTCCTTGCACATGTACCACTGCTATTTCTTCGAGGAGTAACAAATTTTGTAAAGTTTGTTTCACCAACTCCCCATGAATCAATTCTATCCCTTTGCTGTTAATTAATCCCCTTTCTTCCCATATTTTTCCAAAACTTTGTACGACCCCAAAAGCATACTTAGAGTCAGTGTAAATTGTTCCCTCCTTCTTTGCCAACCATTTCAGAGCCTGATTCATGATTCAATGCATATAATTCACAAGTTTGTGCAGACCAATTATTTGGGAGCCTTTCTGCCTCCTCTATACTGAAATTTTCCCCATTCACAATGGCATATCCATTATGTCCTTTTCCTTGTATGACTCTGGAGGACCCGTCTATAAACAAATGGAAACCCCTATGCAGAGGCAGGTCTTTCAGGTCTGGTCTTACTTTGGTCTGATATTCTATTATGTCCATGCAATCATGCTCAGGGTTTTTATCCTGTTTCTCCTCTCCACAAAAAGGTAGCTGGATTAAAACAAGAATCAGTGGTCAAAGCTAAGTCATTCCTTTCCATCAAAATTGCCTCATATTTTAAAATTCTAGAGTCAGTGAGCCACCTTCTGGCTATTTGGGTTAAAATAGTTCTCACTTGATAGGGAGTGCTTACTACCAGCACTCCCCCAAAAGTCAATTTTCTACTTTTGTCCACCAACAGGGCAGTGGCTGCCACTGCTTGCTTTAGACAAATATGCCACTGGTTGTAATTTACCTCCCCATGTTTGGGTTAAGACTCCCAAAGCCATCCACCTGTCTACTGTGGCAAACAGGTTGAAGGGTTTGTCCAGGAATGGCAAGGCTAGGACTGGAGCTGTAATTAGACTGCTCTTGAGTTACTCCACTAAATTTTCCTCTTCCTTGGTCCAAATCAATTCATTGGGTTCTTCCTCTAATAATTTCAAATACAATCCATTGGTCTTCTGAGCATAAGACTGTCCACAATCTACAATAACCAGTCAGTCTTAGGAATTTCCTTAATTCCTTTTTAGTTTTTGGGAGAGTCAAGTTCACTATTCCCTTCCCTCTGAAGGAAGGCTGACGGAGACTCTTTCGGTCTCCAGGGCAGATGGCCCCACTCCCCATGATGACTCCAAATCCCGGATGAGCCCCCAAATTGTGAGAAACACACTCAGGTTCCAAGAATTTGACAGAGTCATTAAGTGAAGCAGCAAACAGTTTATTAAAAAATGTGTTCTTGCAAGAGCGGGTGGCTAGCAAGTAGGCACACCCGAAAATAGATTTCTGCAGTATTTATTCCATCAGCCCAAAGTGCAATTCACTCCCTTACAATCCCATGAGACAAAAACCCCAAGGTTCATAACCTTTCCAAAATACCTAGTTCCCCCTGTACATTTCCCTTGTTTATTCTTCACCCCATGCCCAATTCCCCCTTTCCCTTCATTGCCTTCACCTGGCAATATGTGCAATTTTACTTAATCCCTAGTTCCTGTTTTCTCACAATTTTGCTGAAACAAGTGGTTGCTTTCTATATTTGCAAGCTCCTGTGGTTAATATTGCCAGTTAGCCTGTTTCTATATGTTGATTTAGCTCCAAGACCAGAGACATTTCCTGCCCTTTTCACCTTAATATTTCCTTTGGTATTTTAAGCCCTATTGAATTTCTCTAACCATCTTCCTTGGGATATGCTTACTTTTGCAAAATCAACACTTTATCTTTTATTAATTTCTTACAAGGGGGAGGGGGTACATATTCTCTATGCACACACCATTAATCCCCCTAAAATCCAAACACAATCACATCGATCCATCTTTTTTCTCCTTAAAGAGCACTGGTGCCACCACCTTGGATTTTGCTGGCTGGATGAAGCCCCTAGCTAAATTCTTGTCCACAAAGGCTCGGAGTTCCTCCATCTCCCCTGGGGTCATGAAGTACATCTTTGGCTTAGGGAGTTTTGCCCCCGGTAGCAACTCAATAGGGGCAGTGAGGAGGGAACATATCTGACTCCCACTTCCTTTCTCATCTTTAATCCTCAGCTACCACTTGTTGCTTTGCCAGTCAATTGACAGATTCCATTTTTTCAGGCATGACAACCCCAATATCATTTCCTCTGCCATCTTTGGGGCTACAATAAACCAGATAGTCTCTTCGTGGCCCCCCACTTTTAGGCTCACTGGCTCAGGCACGTTGCAGGCACACACCCACACCCCGTAAGTGAGCCATCTACCTGCTCAAACTTCATGGGTTGCTTCAGTCTCTTAAGCCTTAGTCCCAACAAATCCACTGTTTTTAGGCTGATTAAGCAACGGGTGCACCCCAATTCTAGCAGGGCCATGAAGGCCCCCCCTTGCTCCTGACTGGGGGACTACTACCTCCACCTGGGCAGTCAGCAGGGTGATGGCTCCACTTACCATCGGATCATCTTCCCCTTTGGTGTTGCTCTCATAGAAGACCGCTCCAGGCTTGCTGGGGGTCAGAGTTCCCTCCCCTTCGCTTGATTGGGGGGAGACCTCCACAACCTGTTGTGCTGCTCACGTCTTCTCCTTCGTCTTCTTCAGAATCTTGGCTCAGCATCCTGGGCATCAACATGGGTTGGGGGGGCAGGCAATTGGCCACTCGGTGGCCTTCTTTCCCATATTGGAAGCAAACTCCAGCAGGGCAACGCAGACCCTCTCTGGTGGTCGGAGGAGGGGGCCCTCCCCCTCTTTGTGTGGGCGGTCACTTCTCCTGGCTCTGATGAAGGCAGCTCTCAGGCCCTGCATGTCACCAATTCTCCATCAGATCCAGCTCCACTCTGGTGGCCAGTTGGTACCAGGCTTGGAGATTATCAGGGATCCTCCAGGGTAGGCAGTTCTGGTACACCTCTCTGTTTAGCCCATCTCAAAATTGGTGGACCAGCAGATGTTCTAGCCACCCCTTCAGTCTCACGGCTATGCTGTGAAACTCCTTAGTATACTCAGTCACAGATCAATTCCCTTGTCTTATGGAGCAGATATCGGATTCTGCCCTACGGGCTTTGGTGGAGTACCCAAACCTTGCCCAGAGCCCTTCCAGGAAAGCATCAATGTTCCCCAACTCCAGAGCCCCCTTGTCATAGAGCGCCACCATCCATTCAGTGTCATCCCCTTCCAGGTTTGGTGTGATGGTGTTCACACAGGCCACTTCATCTGGGAATGCTGCTCTGTACCGATCCAGGTAGATCCACACCTGGTTCAGGAAGTAGGTGAGCTTCTCAGGTCTCCCGTTGAACGTGGGCTTCAGAGGTGGTGGCTCATGGTCATCTTGAACCAGCAGGTAGCCAGACGGCACTCCTACAACCTGTTGGGCAGCGTGAGCTGGAGCTCCCCCCACTGCAGGGATCAGTGGGGGTTGCCCACCAGCTGCCGGTGGGGTCCCCGCTGTTCCCTTGCCCCCTGCTAGTCCCTGGAACACACACTGCGCTGCTGGCTGAGACAAAGGAGGGGGTGAAGTCGCAGCAGGACCTGTCCTCATTGCTACCCCTCTGCCTGGGGATCTCGTGTGCTCCACTCCTTGCACCTCCACCCTCAATACAGCTGCCCGAGCTGGGGATTTCACCCATTCTACTCCTTGCATGTCCAATTCTCCAAACTTTTCATGCAACTGCTCAACTGAAGGGCTGAGGGAGGTGGTTAGGGGTTTCAACTCCACTGATTACTCTGACTCTGCAGCCCTATTGGTCTTCCACTCACTTCCCCAGGTTATCACAACCCCCAATGGGAATAAGGGGAACTCCAATTCGGAGGCTTTCCTCACACCACCTGTCAGTTGGGTCTTTTTTCTGGCATAGAGGGATCCCGCCACAGCTCCCTCCTCATGAATTTACAGCTGCCTCATCTTCTCCACTCTCACCTTGGACCGCGTTACTGCCCCAAAGTCCAGCTGGGCTGCCGCTGGTGCCTCATGAGGAAGGACCAGCCCAGGCTTGGCTGCGGTCTCAGTCTTCTTTTCTGCTCCCGATGCCATTATGCTACAGTCCTCTCAGAAGCCTCCAAGTAGGTTGCATTCATAACTTCATGAGAGTTGATTTAATGTCAACCGTCCAGCTAGCAAATTCAATATTGAAGAAACTTTACGGTCTTGAGGTGCCATAAGAGATAAATTTTATTGAATACACACCCGGCACTGAAATAGCAAAATCAACTCTAGTTTTTCCACACGAAAATCTGGTTAGTTAACAATAGCTTTTCATAACCCTCACCCACCGAGTGTTCACATTGCCCAATCACATCTCTTCAGTTTGCTATGGGAATGATCCACTTCTCTGTCATACTCCTGCTTTTGTGACCTTGAGTCTCACAATCCATGGATGGCTTCTTGAAACTCCCATTTCCTTCCCAGGCTTCCCTCCCTCTTGTTTCTATGGCAAGTTAAGTAGCAACAGAGGTTAGCATGCATCTTAGCAATTCAACCTTGACAAAAAGGGTCTGAGAATTGAACAGTGTGTGCCATGTGGATACAAAAATGAGTGATTTGTTATTTTTAAAAATTGTTTTTCCCTGGGATTATTTCAGTTATAGATATTTTTTTCTTTGCTGTACTGCTATCAGATAACTAAATAATCGAGAGTCCTTTGTTCTTTCTGAGCATGGTTGTTTTCTTGCAGACATTTCATTACTCAGACTAGGTAATGTTGTGAGTGTCCCTAGACCAGCTTGGGAAGTATCAGAGGATGAGGATCAGCAGCCAGGCCCCTCTGGGTGTTTTCCCCTCCCGGCAGCCAAGGAAGAGCAGCCAGGCCCCTCTGGGTATTTTCCCCTCCCGGCAGCTGAGCCAGACAGGGAGGAGATTTACAGGCAGTCTGGGTCAGATTCACAAAGTGAGGGGTCAGATTTGGATCAAGAAGATAGATGGCTTGATCCGAGATTCCGAAGGTTTGATAAACGAAGGTGTCAGTTAAGTGGAAAAAGGAAGTAATGGGGGGAAGTGACGTATCGGACACTATATTAGAAGGGGACAGAGAGACTACGCCTTTGTCACGAGCAACGTTAATCAAGGAGTAGCCTGATATCTGGAGCCGTGCGTTTGAATTCAGTCTTCTGATGTTTTGGAAATCTACGGGAGAATAATGAGGTCTTGGACAATGTGATAAAGAAAGAGTGAGTTAATTGGAAGGTGTGGAAGGAGCATGTTTTAATCTAAATGTAAATAAATGAGACTTGGCTGTTTCTGCCAGCAAAATGCCAGCAGCGTGCTTTGAAGTGAATTCTTTTGAAATGTGTTAAATAAACCTCTTAAAGACATATTTATGTGGATTTTAATGAGCTGAGAGGGGCCAGACAGAACAGGTAATATCATCAGTTCCAGTCCTAGGTAATTGGGTAATGAAATGTCTGCAAGAAAACAACCAAGCTCAGAGAGAACCCCTCATTTCAACCCTGAGCTACTTATATTCTCCTTTATTGGAACTAAATAATTCCATATAGAAACAAATTTGAAAAAAGCAAATCAGTCTGAGCTGAAAGATTTGACCAAATGCATATTAGATCAATTTTCCAAATTCTGATAGTTTCCCTTAATGTGAGCCTTTTTGATGGTACTGTTGGAAGAAAAAAATATTTGGTTTGTCTCTCCAGCTGAGACAATATAGTCGGCACTTGAGAACAAATAGACAGAGAAGCAATCTGCTGGAAAGTTGATTTTAATTTTGAAAGCCAAAGACCATAGTGACAACAGCGTTGGGGTTCTGGGCCAGCTGGCTGACCAGGAGGATGAGTACAACAAATTGTATACCTTTTTTTGGCTCTTGTGATTTAAATGCTTGATGGGATTTTGTCAGGTCTTTTTCAATATGTGTTCTGATATGCTAATCTTCCCTTGTCTGGACTCCTTGAGGAGGAAGGGGTCAAGTGGAGACTTTTTTTCCCTTTGTGAGAGTTTTTTTGTATTCTGTGGCTTGTGTTAATCACCTGGTTTCAGGGGGAAATGGGGTTTTTTTCCTACTTGGGGGGGTATAATTATTTCTACAACTCCCCCATTTTGTGCTAATGTTGATATTTCCCAAATATCAGCATTTTGCACAATTTGGGCCCTGGAAGCATAAATTTGGCACTTGCTGTCAATCTGGCTCATCATTAGAGAAATCTGGTTTTCCCTTTTGTTGGGCTTTGGGATGTTTGAGAGACAGGTTCTTTGGCAATTGAGACATGGCGGAATACACTGGGAGAGGCAACAGAGAAGAAACCCTAACACCGTTGCTGTGACAGCTCCTATGATGAGAATCTTAAGCCAATGGAGATTGGGTAACCATGATAAGAGTCCAAAGGGTGTTTTGTCATATCCAATATTTTATGCTAGTTCTTTTAAATGTCAAATATCGTTCTCTATGAGTTCTGATTATTCAGTCCGGTTAAAGCAACACATGCCACAAAATTCTTCACATCCATGATTGTGTCTTAATAGCAAATAGTCAATGGCTGCTCAATTTTTGAGTGTTGCCTCTCTGACTTGTCTCAGTTTTTGATTTAGGGCATCCAGTGCCTGAGAGGTGGAGTTTAAGCTTTTTGCTAAGGCACAAGCCAGACTGTTCAGGGCCATGGAGTTATGCACTGCAAGTGCTGGTACAACTACTAGTGACACTGCTAATGCCACATATTCCACCTAAGTTAACAGCCGGGTTTTTGAGTCACAGTCTGGGGTTAGCATTTGGAGATCTCTCCTTTGTCACCTCTGCACTGTAGTCATTACCATGGTCAGCTGTCCTAGGGTGCATGCCCCCATCATTGAATTTCCTGGAAGGTAGGAATGAGCTTTTAGCCCGCATAGCAAAAACCAGCCTGGGGGGAGTTTTTTAGGGCTATAGGAGCAGGGGATGGTCTCAGTATAGTTGCAGATTAATTCCTTATTGCTGAGGTCTTGGCAAACAGATATTCTGGGGCTGTGATAGCCTGCAAATTTAAAGCATACAGCTGATCTGGTGATGGTAGCCACACGTACAGCATACATGCATTTGTCTTTGTGATCAGAGCTGGTCCCCCAGTTGAAGATAGCGGAGTAGGTGGCCATGAGAGGAAAGTTCCTAAGTTTAGTGTCATTAAGTATGGCCTGTGGTCCTGATGCTACTCCTATTAGGCATGTGGTAAGAGCATCTTTTACAGATCTTCCCCCTGCTAAGCAAAAATTGGTTGTATTCAATACCTCCCATGCTAGATAGTCCCAGATGTTCCCCTTGTCTGGCAAAAGGTTGGGTTCAAAAAACCCTGTGACACAGGTTATACATATAATCATACAATAAAGTTTAACAGCATTCCCCCCTCCCCAATTTCTCACAATTGCTCGCTCAATTTTCCTTGGTATCAAAGAGAGTTTGTAGTGTCCACTATTTAGTTTCAGGGTCCTTTCTGAGCAGCAGGGGTGGCACCTTTGGCACTGCTGCTAGTTCTGAGCTGTGGTCCAGGACAGATGGTTCTACATGAGTCCAGTGTATCCAGGCATTCTTTTCCACGATCTTGATGGCTGTTTGGGTGGTTAATAGGATCTGGAAGGGTCCCTTCCACTTAGGCTGTAGTGGTGACTTGCAGACAAATGACTTGATCCAAATCCAATCTCCGGGTTCAAAGGGATGAAGGTTTTCCTCTAGTGGCAAAGACTGGGTCAGGGCACTCTGCTTCCACAGTCTCTGGAGCTGTTGGTGTAAAGCTGTGTGATATGATGACAAGACCACCTCCCCTCTTTCCAGGCTAAGTGAGTGGGGGTCTAAGCCTTTCAAAGTGTCGGGAGGGTGACCAAACAGTAATTCAATTGGAGAAATACAGTACCCAAATCCTGCCTGGGTCTAGTCCTCAAGTGGAATAGGGCTATAGGTAGTACTTGGGGCCAGGGTAAGTGTGTCTCCTGACAGTTTTCCTAAAAGGGTCTTGAGAACAGTTCCCTGTTCTGTTCTGTCGTTCTACCCCACCAGATGAGCAAGTGTGTGAGGGAGTGTGTAGGTTCTGGGAGTTCCCAAGGGCCTGGAGGACATGTGTAATGACATGTGACACAAAGTGTTTCCTTGGTCAATATCCAATACGCTTGGTACTCCAAATCTGGGCACGATATCTTTTAGTAGATGCCATGCTGTTTCCAGGGCAGTGGCATGGCGGCATGGGAAAGCCTCTACCCAATGGGTGAGCTGGTCCCTGTATACTAAAATGTACTGGAAACTATTCAACCTAGGGAGCTGGATAGAGTCCAGCTGCAATTTTTCAAAGGGGCATTGTGCCCATGGCCTCCCTCCTTGGTGTATGGTTTCCTGGAGGAGGCATTATTTGCCTGACATGTTTGGCATGTCTTGGCTATGCGGGTTGCTTTTCTTTATGCCATGGGGCATACCAGACTCACCTGATGGCATCTACCATTGCCTGTGTCCCACAATGGCCCTTTGAAAGTAAATGTTGGCATATTAATCATAGAAGGTCTTGGGGGGCTATTGGTCTGCCGTCTGGGACCCACCAGAACCCATCCCTGAAGCTAGCCTCAAATTTCTCTTTCCAGACCTCCACCTCTCCCTGTTCTAGCAGATCCTGGTATGGAACCTTGGTGTCAATCTTTAAGGCTGGGAGAGCAATTGATGCTGGTATTAGTTGTGTGGCGACCCGTTTTGTGGTGGCATCTGCGTACTGGTTTCCTTTTGTGATTTGAGAGTTATCCTTCTGATAAGCTTTACAATGGATGGCTGCTAGGGCTGAGGATAGTTGGATGGCTTCTAACAGTCTGGAGACTAAAGCAGCATGAGCAATTGGTTGCCCAATTTGAGGTTAGGAAACCTTGTTGCTTCCACAGAGCCCCTGTTGCAGGGCATACCCTAAAAGTGTACCTAGAATCAGTATATATGTATTGGTAGACCGGTTTTCCATGGCTTTGCAAGCTTTCTTTAATGCTAGAAGCTCAGCCACTTGGGCACTGTAGCATGGGGTCAGCAAAGAAGCCCAGACCGTCTCATGTAGAGAAACGACTGCAGCTCCCAAAAGTCGCACTCCCTTGTGTATGTAGGATGAACCATTGGTAAAGAACTCTACCTCTGGATTTTGCAAGGGAACATCTGTGAGGTCAGATCGGGGCAATTCTGCATCGTAAACTAAGTGGAGACAGTCATGTAAAATCTTGTTGGATTGTTCTGTGGGCAGCAGGGTGGCAGGATTGAGCGTGGCACACCACTCAAAGGAGATGTGGACCGAGGTGAATAATTCAGCCTCGTACTGCCACTAATCTTGCTTTATATTGGACTTCATTGTTGGGTAACACTTTCTTTTTGTATACCCATTTACATCCTACAGCTTTGTAGCCTTGTGGCAAAGTCATAGAGGTGAACATTTTATGTTCATCCATGGATTTCATTTCTTTGTCCATGGCCTCTTTCCACTTCACTTGCTCCACTTTGGGTAGTGCCAATACTTCCTGATAGTTTCTTGGCTCATACCACACATTACACAACTTTACTTTCCCAGCAGAATACCTGTCAGGTGGAATCCCCTTGTTCCATCGCTCTGACCTGCGTGGCATTGACTGCTCTTGACTGTCAACCCTTTCCTGCTTCACATCAGAGTTACCATCTTCTTCTTACTCCTTTTCTTGTCCTTTTTCAGCTTCTCCTCCCTGAACGCTGACACCATCACTAAGTAAGTCACCATCACTAAGTGGATCATCCCCAGAATTGGCATCAATTCTGCCCCAATTCTGCTCTGCAAAGCTAGCAGATCTGGAAATTACTATACTTCTGCTCCCATCACTAAAGCAATAGCTCTTTGAGCCAGGCTCATAGCCCATAAATCTGAGCTTTCTAGCCTTTTGTTGTCCTTTTCTCCTGATTGCCTTTGGAATATGTACCCATGCATTGCTTCCAAACACCCTTAAATGTGCTAGGGATGGCTTTCTCCCATATAGCACAACATATGGAGTATCATTTATACAGGAACTCCACAGCCTATTGACTAAATAATTTGCAGTCAACATGGCTTCGCCCCAGTACGACCTGCTCAGACCAGAATCCTCCAGCAGTGAGTCTTTCATGGTCTGCAAGACTCCATTACGTCTTTCAGACATGCCATTCTCAGCTGCTGTGTATGGATTTGTGCATCTATGTCTTATTCCTAGCTGCCCCAACCACTGTTGAAAACTTCCTGACATGAATTCTGAACCCGTCAGTTTACAGCTGGCATACCTGTTGCCTATATCTTCTTTCTGCGAAGCTCACCCATTGCTTGAACTTCTGCAGCACCTCTGTTTTGCTCTTAAGCAAATAGCAGAACCCAAATCTGCTATGGTCATCTACAATGACCAGTGCGTACCTGGCTCCTCCCAAGCTGGCTTGCATTGGTCCTACTAAATCTGCATGTACCAGCTCTAGAACCCTTGTTGTTTGCCTTGTGCTCTTCTTGCTTACTGGGAACACCTTGGATTTTGATGATTTACATACTGCACAGTCTAAGTATGCCTTACACCCTTTTAAGGTTAATCCCTCTGCAAACTCTGGCATCCTTTGCAACACTCTGAAGCTAGCATGGCCAAGCTTTCTGTGCAAGAGATTAATGCATGAATCATGTTGTGCCACATTACCAAATGAGACATCTCCCATCCACAAATGTGGTCTCAAACCCTTGTTTGTCAAGACCGGAGACACTCAGTAAATTATGCTCCATTTCAGGCACACATAATACATTATTAAACCTTTCCACTAGACATGGAATCAGCACACTGCCTTTTCCCATGACTTTTGCCTTCTGGCCATTTGCTAAGGCCACTGCATCTCCTCCACTTGAATCCAATCTGGAAAACAACTTAGAATTATTAACAATTGTTTGACTAGCCCCACTGTCTATTAACCATTTGTCTCTGCTATTACAGTAGCTAACTTTTGCAACAGCAGCTTGTCCATTTACTGTTGTTCTTCCTTGTAAACAGTTTTTCTTTAAATGAGTTTCAGCCCCACAGATAAAACATTTCTTTTTCTCCTGTTCTTTCCTCTTGGGAATTTTCTGCTGAGATGTAATCCGATCTCTGTAGACCAGCGGTTCTCAACCTGTGGGTCGCGACCCCTTTTGGGGTCGAATGACCATTTCATGGGGGTCACCAAAGAACGCAGTCCGCCATTTTATTTTTCCCTTTCCCTTAGCTGTGCTACTCCCTCTTATTCTGTTGGCTTTTGAAAGCCAATAGAATAGACTCTCTTGAATAGAGTCTAATTCTATTGGCTTTCAAAAGCCAATAGGAATTGTCCAGGCTGTCTGTGCCCTGCTGAGCCCGCCAAAAGTCCCAGTCTGCAAACGGTGCTGCAAGTTGTCTGCAGCGAAGGTGAGCTTTCTTGAAGTTTCCACCTCTCCCTGCTGAGCAACTACTAAATGTAAGTAAAAGAGGGCCAGGGGTGGGAGGTGTTCTGTCTAGCCCCTCTCAGCTGCCAAGAATCCCCTTAACGAGGTCGTTAAGAGTGCACATGAAGGCAGTTCAAAACACACGGCTTTATTTAACAGTTTACACAAGCACACTAAGAACACCAGTTATAAACTCACTGTGAAATCTCTCAGGTCTCTTCTTGAGCACAACGTTGCTCGTGACTAAAACAGAGGCTTCCGTTTCCCTGTTAATATAGCCTCCCAGGTCACGTTCGTCGTCCACCCAACTGACCCCTACGCCTATCAGCCCGTCGGTATCGTGGATTGAGCCAATTAGTTTCCTGGCCCACATCTGAGTCATCGTCCTCTGACTCAGCATGCATACCAATCTCCGTGGTATCTGGCTCAGCTGCCGGGAGGAGAAAACACCCAGAAGGGCCTGCCGGTGCTGAGTCATAATCATCATCGGACAAGTATCTAGCCTGGCCAGAGACACTCACAACAGGAGGTGGGAGGCCAGCGGGCGCAGGGAGGTTTGCTGGCATGTGTGGAGCCTGGCGGGTGCCTTACCTCCCTTGGGCTGGGCCAGCTGGTGGCCCAGCCAGTGGTCGCCCTGCGCCGTCGCTGCTGCTTGCCATGGCCGCCCAGGAGCGCCTGGGCCTGCCTGCCGCCTCCCCGAATGGGTGGTGGCCAAGGTAAGGCTAGCAGGGCAGCGGCGGGCGCTGGGAGGGCAGCTCCCGGCTCATGGCAAGACCTGGGGCTTGAAACGCGCCCTCGATGCTACCCCGGGCCGACTCAGCCACGTGGGCGGCCGGTCCGAGCTGAGCCAGGTCTGGGCTGCTGCCTCCAGGCCGCGCCAGAACTTCCCCCTGCACTGCCTGGCCCACCTCCCTCACCGTCGGAGGCCGCCTTGGCCCTCTGGCGCCCGGCGTGGCCCTTGGGCTGGCAGGCAGGAGCGGCTCCTTCGTGGCTTGCCAATGGTGCAGGGCGACCACCGGCTGGGCCACCAGCTGGCCCAGCCCAAGGGAGGTAAGCCACCCGCTGGGCCCCACGCGCGCAAGCTGCCCTCCCAGCGCCCGCTGCTGCCCCACTAGCCTTACCTTGGCCACCACCCATTCGGGGTAGCAACAGGCAGGCCCAGGTGCCACTGGGTGGCCATGGCAAGCAGCAGCGATGGCGCAGGGCGACCACTGGCTGGGCCACCAGCTGGCCCAGCCCAAGGGAGGTAAGGCACCCGCCAGGCCCCACGCATGCCAGCAAACCTCCCTGCGCCCGCTGGCCTCCCACCTCCCACCCCTGGCCCTCTTTTACTTACATTTAGTAGTTGCTCAGCAGGGAGAGGTGGAAACTTCAAGAAAGCTCACCTTCGCTGCAGACAGGTTACCCTAAACAGGGAGGCTGGGCGGTTATCTGATGACGCAATAAGGGCAGTGACGTAAGAACACTTCTCTGCCCTTATTGCCACTAAGTCAGTCCTAATATGGTCTCTTACTCGTGTTCGGTCAGACTCAGAGCGACTCGCCCTCCCACTGCTCTCTAGGCGTCTTTTCCGGCGCTTCATCTCCCTCAGCTCCCCGTTAAACCAGGGAGCCGATCGAGAACCATGCCGGTTCAGAGGCCGCAAAGGCACATCCCTATCCAAGGCATCAGCAGCTGCCCTATCCCAGGCAGCCACCAGCGCCCCGACCGAGTTGTGTGTTAGAGCCTCCGGTATTGGCCCAAGCTCCATCTGGAACCTCTCGGGTTCCATCAGTTGCCTGGGGCGGTACCAAACAATTGGTTCCGCCTCCCTGCAGTGGGGTGTAGCGGTCTGAAAGTCCAAGCGTAGGAGAGAGTGATCGGACCATGACAGAGGTGTAATAACTATATTTCTCGTATCCAGATCACTCAGACACTGACCAGAGACAAAAACCAGGTCAAGCGTGTTTCCCCCCGTGTGTGTGGGACCTTGAATTACCTGGGTCAGGTCCATGGCTGTCATGGAAGCCATGAACTCCCGAACCTCCCCAGACACCTCGCCCACAGACAGCAGATTGAAGTCACCCATGACTACCAGCCTGGGGACCTCAGCCGCCACCGCCGCGATGACGCCCAAGAGCTCGGGCAGGGCGGTTGACACATGGCAGGGAGCCAGGTATGTGAGCAACACAGCCCTCGGACCCCCAAGGTCCCACCTCACAAGGAGGGATTCACAGCCTGCCGTCTGAGGAAAAGTGACTTCCCTTGGCCTGAGACCTTCCCTAATCACAACCGCCACTCCCCCACCCCTGCCCTGTGTTCTCGGCTGGTGAAATGCAAGGAAGCCTGGCGTTGCACAGCATCAGCTTACAACCCGGGCCCTTTGGCTCTAAACAACCCAGATCACAAGTAGAGCCGCGGGGGTCGGAGCGTGGCACCGCTCGAAGATAGCGGGGGCGCGCTCCCGTAAATTGATAAGGCCCCCTACTCCTGCCATATCTGCCCCTCCCACTTACAAAACCGATGGGAACTGAATCACCTCTGTCCCCTCCCTGGTCCGCACCCTCATGGTTCCGGTCCCACCCGTTGCCTGGCCCATGTTTCTCCTCCTCCTTATTCCCACCCCCTAACCCTCCCCTATCCCGTAGACCTCCCCCCAGGCCTACACCATTACTATCATTAATCTTCCCACCCCCCACCCCGGAACCCCTTAAAAACATTTAAAACCCCTACTTAAAAACCTCCATAACCCCTTTTTTGAGCATGCCACCTCTTGGGATTCCAAAATCCGTCATCAAGGTAGGCCTTCGAAAGACATACTGGCCATTTCCGCAAGAGGGAGGCATCTCGCAGTGCAAGAAGGCTCACCTTATCCTGCATCCAATAATCATAGCTTGGGTAAAAAACACAGAGATGAGGGTTTGTCCATAAATTCCATATGGTCTTGGGGTGGAGTGGGGCCGCGAGGCACCAGCATGTCCTCACCTCACCGCATCCTCAGCTGTCATTGAGGCGGGTGGAGGAAGCTCATCATAGGAGGCTCCCCTCGTCTCTCAGGATCCTGGGGTATCGATATCAATTTCCATGTGTGGTGCCTCTTGTGCTGGCCTGGCAGGCTGGGAAAATGATAGTTCTTGCTGGATTCTTGCTGGATTCCTCACAACTAGCAACACTGTCATTGAGCAACACAGGGGGGAGGCTCCTCAGCTGTCATTGAGGGAAGGGGGAGGCCAGCCGGCTCTCCCCCATGAGGCTCTCACCCTCATCACCCTGTCGCTCCACTACTCCAAACTCTCCTCCTCTCAAGAGGGGGGAGGAAAGGGGCCAGCCGCGAGGCTCCAGCATGTCCTCACCTCGCCGCATCCTCAGCTGTCATTGAGGGGGGGAGGGACTGGCTCTCTCCCTGCGGGGCTCCTCAGCTATCATTAAAAAAGGGGGGGAGGCCAGCCGGCTCTCCCCCTGGGGAGCTCTTAACCCACCGCAGGTCCACTACTCCAGATCTTTACAGCTACGCCAACTCCCGGCTCCAATCCACATAATCCTCCGAGGCCTCAGCGTTTCCAGAGACACTGCGCGTAGCTGCCGACGCCTCTGCTCGCCCCAGCTCAGTCCGGACTCCTGAAGCCCTGTTACACCGCCTGGTGGTCGGCAGCGTTTTCTGGTAACCACCCAGGGGTGTTTGATGGAAATGTACCCCCTGGGTGGGCTCCCCAAACCTCATCTCCCGGACCCAAGCATCGGACACTCAGGCATAAGCGTCCATCTTGCGCATGCTCAGTGTAGTTTGTGTCACAGGTCATTACACATGTCCTCCAGGCCCTTGGGATCTCCCAGAACCTACACACTCCCTCACATGCTTGCTCATCTGGTGGGGTAGAACGACAGAACAGAACAGGGAACTGTTCTCAAGACCCTTTTAGGAAAACTGTCAGGAGACACACTTACCCTGGCCCCAAGTACTACCTATAGCCCTATTCCACTTGAAGACTAGACCCAGGCAGGATTTGGGTAAGTATTTCTCCAGTTGAATTACTGTTTGGTCAGTATTTTACTTCTGATCACATATTTTCATAATCAACATAATGTATCCAAGATGGCGATCGCTTTCACTGTAAAGAGAAAGTGACCGGAAAGTGAAAGTGGACTTTTTTTTTCTTTAAGCGCAACGTTAGAGCGATCGCTAAGAGACAGTTTAGATTTATATTTTAAATCCTATAAAGTGCAATTAAAGAAGATAAGAAGAGGATACATTTTGGCAATATATTTGTAAGGACCTTTTTTTTCTTTACTTAAAGTAACTTTTTAAAAGCGAACTGAATACAGAATGGCTACCAGACAAACAAAATTAGTTCCTTCAAAGGTGGCAGTATGTTCCCCAGCTCAGCCCTCTAAATTACCAGTAACTAGTTTTTCTGCTCCCCCATCTTCCTCAATATCTACAGAGTCTCAAGCCTCTTCAGAAATGCTTACTTTGAAAGATTTACAGGCTGCATTGTCTACAATGACTGACAATTTAGAGAAAAGGTTTGAAAAACTGGAGAAAAAATTTGAGAATAAAATTGAGGAACTGGAGAATAAGATTGAGGAACAAAGCAAAGGTGTAACTGATGAACTGGAAAAAATTAAAGAAACAATTCAGACTCACAATATGGAAATAAGAGAAGACATTGTGGAAGCTTTCAAGGGGGTCTGGGAGAGTGTTGAATAAAAGGTGGAAGGGGTTGAGCAACAAGTTGAGGGACAACTTGCTGAGATGAAAAGTGATATACAAGACCATGCACTTATGGTGCAATAAAATCAGATGATGTCAGCTATTAGAATCAGAGGGCTGAAAGAGGTACCAAATGAGAATCAGGATGATTGCAAGACAAAGAAATTTACCTAGAGATGTTGTTATTTATTTTGTTATTTATTTTGTCACAAGGAGATTTAGAAATCATGTTCTTACAATATCTTACAACAAGAAATTAAGCGTTGCTGGTCAGGAGGTGGTGGTTTTGAAGGAGATCCCTCCAAAGATGTTAAGAGCGAGGAAAGACTACGCATTTTTGGTTGCTGAACTTAAAATACGTGCTTTACAATTTAGGTGGGAGGTTCCAGCTGGACTGTCATTATTTTATAATGGTAATAGATACCGCTTGAATTCTGTCTGGAAAGCAAGAGAATTTTTTGAGAATGTGCTGAAGGCTGGTAGACCCCCATCTCCAATACCAAAAAGTGCAGATCTACTACAAGAAAGAGAAATGGATTCAAAACAACAACCACAGCTCTCCGAGTCACAGCCTCCTGCAGCAACAGGAGTTGATAAAGGAGCTTTGATGGAGTTGTCTGCTCGGAGTATTGATATCTTTCAGCTGTTGAAAATAGAAAAGCCTAAAGATCAAAGGCAAACAAGAGCTACTACTAAACGTTTGAAACAACAAGAAATGCAAAAACAAGGTTGTACAAGTGTAAGTCTGGAAGCCATGGGAGCTCGACCAAAGAAGAAAACGGATGGAAAAGTTGATTTGGTCTTGCAAAAGCTTTCTAAAGCTGGTCATGTCAAATAAATATTTGACATGGAATGTTAATGGTTTAAATTCTCCACAGAAAAGGAAGAAGATATTTCATTATTTGACTCAATGTAAAAATTTATTTATTTATTTATTTATTAAATTTCTATACCGCCCCTCTCCCGAAGGACTCGGGGCGGTTTACAGCCTTAAAATTTAAAAAACATATAAATGTACAAAATTAAAATATTTAAAAATAAATTAAACAAATAGGCCATAAAATCCCATATAAAACCCAATATATAAATCGTAAAATGATGTAATTTCTCTACAAGAAACTCACATTAGAATTACTGATCAGAAATATTTAATAAATAATAAGTTAGGTATACATTTTGTAGCAACGGCTGCTGAGAAGAAGAACGGAATTGTTATCTATGTCAAAAATCATATAAGAGCTAAACTAATAGAATCAGATACACAAGGTAGATATTTAGCAATTGAAATTTTAAAAGATGGCCAGAAAGTTCTTTTGACGGGTATATATGCACCAAATCAACAACAAGGGAAATTTTACAAGTTAATACATAAAAAGTTAATACAATTTGATTATAGATCTTGTATTTTAATGGGAGACTGGAATGGTATTATCGATACTGGATTGGATAAAAAGAAGACATTACCAATTCCTCAAACACGTTCTAAGTTGCCTAAATCTTTTTTTGATATAAAGGATGATTTTGACTTCATAGATATATGGAGAGAAAGGCACAGTAAAGATCAAGAATTTACCTTTTTTTCTGATAGACATCAGTCATTTTCTAGAATTGACTTTATTTTAACTTCAAGTGATTTTCTTTTTAGTTTAAAGAAGGTGAAAATCCTACCTAAAGTTTTAACAGACCATAATTCGGTTTGGATGGAATTAATGGTAGGACAGCGATCTAAAAGATCTTGGAGACTTAATGAAAATTTGTTTAAATATGACATAAATGTGAATGAATGTAAAAATGTTATGAAGGAATTTTTTTATGTTAAATTTGCATAAGGACACAACAATATAAATGGTCTGGGATGCTAGCAAGGCCTATATGCGTGGGATCCTAATTGATATGAATAAAAGGTATAGACGTAAACAAGAGGAAAAAAGGAAGGAGCTAGAAGAGGAAATAAGTAAGAAAGAGCAATTATTAATAAAGAGACCAGACGATAAGAATATTAAAGAGGGGATTAAGATTTTACGGAAACAATTTGATTTATTGATAACGGACCAAGTCACCAGGAATATACAATATGCAAAGCATAATACATTTTTTAATTCCAATAAACCTGGCAGATGGTTGGCTTATACATTAAGGAAAAAACAAAAATCTCGTATAATTGAAAAAATAGAATATAAAGGGAAGGAAGTGTTTCAACAAGAAATTATCAAGAAAGCTTTTTTAGAATTTTACTCTAAGTTGTATTCTGAAGAGAAGATACAAGAGAATGAGATAGATATCTTTTTGCAAAATGAAAATGTATCGATAATTACCAATGAACAAAGAGATAGATTAAATGCATTGATTACATCAGAAGAAATAATTTCAGTGATTAAACAATTGAAAATGGGAAAATCTCCCGGGACTGATGGGCTAACGGCAATTTATTATAAGCATCTTCAAATGGAAATGGTGGAACCTCTTAGAGAGTTATTTGTTAATATTCAAGAGGGTGGTCAGGTTCCACCCTCATGGAAAACAGCCTATGTTTCTTTAATTCCCAAAGAGGGAAGAGATAATGTTCAACCAGAAAATTTTAGACCTATTTCATTACTGAATACGGATTATAAAATTTTTGCAAAAATTATGGCTAATAGACTAATGAGAGTTTTACAACAAAGAATTCATTCAGACCAAACTGGTTTTTTACAAGGCAGACAGATGAAAACTAATGTTAGACGACTCATTAATATACTTGAATATTTGGAGACGCATATTCAGGTGCCTGCTGTTCTTATGTTTTTGGATGCGGAAAAAGCCTTTGATAGACTGAATTGGTTGTTTTTGAAAAAATTAATTGTTAGGATGGGAATGGGGGATCAATTTATTAATTCTATATTGGCAATTTATCAGAAACAAACAGGTCAGATTATTGTTAATGGGGATTTAACAGATTCATTTAACATAGAGAAAGGTACTAGACAGGGATGTCCATTATCCCCTTTGTTGTTTGTTTTAACTTTGGAGGTTTTATTGAATAGGATAAGAGCTGCAGATGATTTAAAGGGTATTCAGATTAGACAACATGATTATAGATTATGTGCTTTTGCGGATGATTTGCTTGTGACATTGACTCAACCAACACAGTCAGCTAAGAGATTGATGGAGATAATTAAAAATTATGGTAGGGTATCAGGCTTTAAATTAAATATATCTAAGACAAAGATGTTAGTTAAAAATTTAGATACTAATTCAAAACAGGATTTGGAAAGAATAACGGGTTGTGAGATAGTTAAGAAGGTTAAATATTTAGGAATTGATATTGAAGCCTCTAATGGGAAATTATATAAAAATAATTATGAAGTTTTGTGGAAAAAGATACAAATAGAACTTGAGAAATGGGAAAAAATACAATTATCTATGTTGGGCAGGATAGCGGCAGTTAAAATGAATGTATTGCCAAAATTTTTATTTCTTTTCCAAATGTTACCTATACTTAAAAAGGATGCGAATTTGGAAGAGTGGCAGAAGGGTATTAATAGATTTATTTGGAATGGCAAGAAACCAAGGGTTAAATTAAAAATCATTCAGGATATAAGGGAAAGAGGTGGTTTGAAAATGCCCAATTTTAAGTTATATTATTATGCTGCTTTTTTTAGTAGCGATAAGTGACTGGGTTAATTTAACTAATGATAGAATATTGAATATTGAAGGGTACGGTTTATTATATGGTTGGCATGCTTACTTAGTTTATGATAAAAAGGTGGATAGGAGTTTCAAGGAGCACCTATTGAGAAGTGCTCTGCTGCGTGTCTGGAAAAAATATCAGTACAAATTAAATGAAAAGATTCCTCTTTGGACAGTTCCCAGACACGCAACAGAGAATATAAACAGACTACAAGTTCAAGATGTGGTGCCCTATGAGAAACTCCTAATTAAAGAAGGGAATTTGTTATTATTGAAGTCCTTGGATATGTTAAGGGAAGAAGGAATAATTAATACTTGGTTTCCATATGTACAATTGCAGACTAGATGGAAAAAAGACTTGAAGATGGGTTTATCTCAAACAGATGAAAATTTAATTAAACAAGTTAGAGACCAAAGGTCTATGCATATTAAAAGATTATATAATGTATTGATAGAAATTGATTCTGAAACAGAATTAGTTAAGGACTGTATGATAAAATGGGGACAAAATTTTGGACAACCAATCATGATGGAAACTTGGGAGAGGATCTGGGTGAAAAATGTAAGATTTACACAAGCGCAACATTTAAGAGAAAATTTTTATAAAATGTTTTACAGATGGCATTTAGATCCGAAAAAATTATCATGTATGTACCCTGATTTACAACCTAAGTGTTGGAGATGTGAATCTATGGATGCTACTTATTTTCATGTATGGTGGACTTGTAGAAAAATTAAGGCTTTTTGGATAAAAATATGGTGGATACTGCAAAATATTTTGAAAAACATATTGAATTTTTACCACAGTTGTTTTTGTTAGGTATTACAAAAGACTGCACCACCATAGAGACTAATTTAATTTTGAACTTGATTACAGCAGCAAGACTGTTGGTGGGACAATATTGGAAGATGCCAGAACTACCATCTATTGAAGAATGGACTTTAAAAGTTATAAATTTGGCAGAAATGGCTAAAATATCTGCATCTTTGAAGGATCATTCAAATGAAAAATATATGTTGGATTGGAAAAAATGGATAGAGTATATACAAGGGAAATATCAATCTAAGAAATTGTATTTAGCATATAGTTAAATTCTTATATGTTGGACCGAAAAATATAGTTAAATTCTTAATAGGATCTACATAATAATTTGGTGTAGTTTAGAGGGTTTTCTTGTGTTTTTACCCTGTATTCACTCCAGGAAGTCGGGGTGGGGTGGGTAGGGGGGCTCTTATAATGTATTCAACTGAAATATGGTATTGGTATTATATAAGAACGATACATTTTTTGTTAAAAGAGGGGTTGCTCAGGCGGCACCTCAGCACCACATCTGGAAGGGGTGTAGATTGAGGAGCGAAGGTTGGAGGGATGTAGGGAGGTGGTATGAGGAGGGAGGAGAGAGAGGGAGACAGAGAGGGTGGGTGGATAGAAGTAGAGGTAGGGAGGAAGTAAGAGGGGGATGTGGTGGGGGTGCCGCCGAGCAATACCCATATTTATTTTAATTATTTTAGTTAAGTTTTTATGCTTTGTTTTTTCTCTTGGAAAAAGTTGTAAGCGATTGTATTCAGTTGAGTTGTTTATTCTTTGTTATATTTATGATTATAAAATTAATAAAATTTTCTTTTTAAAAAAGTATGCTTTTGGGGTCGTACAAAGTTTTGGAAAAATATGGGAAGAAAGGGGATTAATTAACAGCAAAGGGATAGAATTGATTCATGGGGAGTTGGTGAAACAAACTTTACAAAATTTGTTACTCCTCGAAGAAATAGCAGTGGTACATGTGCAAGGACATCAGAAGGGGAAGTCCTTCGAAGTAAAAGGGAATAGGTTGGCGGATGAAGCTGCTTGAGAGGCGGTCCTGGGGGCTGAGGTGGTACAGATGTGTAGCCTCACTCCTAGGATCCCTGCTCCTCGGGCCACTCCTGTTTTTCCACATAAAGAACAGGAGGAACTAAAGGAACTAGGTGCTGTAGAAGCAGAGGGAGAGGAATGGGTCCTCCCCGATGGAAGGATAATGTTAAATAAACAAGTAATGGGGGAATTAATGGCTATTTTACACCAAGGAAGCCATTGGGGAGTTCAAGCCATGTGTGACTTAATATTGAGAAAATATGGGTGCATTGGAATATATACTGTGGCTATCTCGCCTTATGTAAGGACCCACTTCAACTAACCACCCAAGAAAGCAGAACTCTTGAAACAGGCATTGTCTCAAAAGGATACTTTTATTAGGGGTCAGTGACAGTAGGGAAGTCAAGGCGAGATCTGGGGAAAGAGAAATGAAAGAGAAAGAGAGGAAAAAAGGAAAGAAAGAGAAGAGAGAGAGAGGAAAAAGAAAGTTAGAGGAAAAAGAGAAAGAGGAAAGAGAAAAAGGAAAGGGAGAGAGAGAAAGAGGGAGAGGAAAGAGAAAGAAAGAGAGAGGGGGAGAGGAAAGAGAAAAAGAGGAAAGAGAAAAAAGATTGAGAAAAGAGGAAAGAAAGAGAAAGTTAGAGGAAAGAGAGAAAGAAAGAGAAATAAGAGAAAGAGGAAAGGAAAGGAAAGAGAAAGAGGAAAAAAGAGGAAAGAGAAAGAGAAGAGAGAGAGGAAAGAGAAAGTTAGAGGAAAGAGAAAGAGAAATAAGAGAAAGGAAAGAGAAAGAGAGGAAAGAAAGAGGAAAGAGAGAGAGAAAGTTAGAAGAAAGAGAGAAAGAGAAATAAGAGAAAGAGGAAAGAGAAAGGAAAGAGAAAGAGAGGAAAAAAGAGGAAAGAGAAAGAGAAGAAAAAGGAAAGAGAGAAAGTTAGAGGAAAGAGAAAGAGAGGAAAGAGAAAGAGGAAAGAGAAAGAGAAGAGAGAGGAAAGAGAGGGAAAGAGGAAAGAGGGAGAGAGAGAAAGAAGAAAGAGAAAGAGGGGGAGAGGAAAGAGAAAAAAGATTGAGAAAAGAGAGAAAGGAAAGAGAAAGAAGAAAAAGAGGAAAGAGAACAGAAAGAAGAGAAAGAGAGGAAAGAGGATAAAAGAGAGAGAAAGAGAATGTTAGAGGAAAGAGGAAAGAGAAAGAGAGGAAAGAAAAAGAGAGAGAGAGAGGAAAGTGACAGAGAAAGACACTTTTGACATCTAAAATGAAGATAACACTGCATATATCCTTTTTTACCTTTATTTTATATATACACACACAAAGACACACACACACACACACACACAAAAACGGGTCCAAGTGGCTCTTTGAGTGTTTTGGGTTGCCTACCCCTGGGTTGGGTGGACTCCCACGTGCTATTAACTTTGTTAGCAAATGGGGGGGGGGTGAACAAAGTTGCTTCATTTATTCATTCATTTATTGCACAATAAAATTATTTGAAACCAACATTTTGTGCTATTCTAATGCACAACTGCACAAATATGCATGTAATCTCTGAGGAGGCTATCACATCTGGGCTACAAAAATTTTGTTAAAGCATTCTTGTTTGCTGATATTTATTTCCTTTTATAAACTGCTTTGATTCTTCCATTTATTGTTTAAAGTGGTTTAATACTTCCATTTATTTCCTTTTATTCCCTTAAAACTAGTTTGAATCTTCCATTTGTTGCCATTTATTCTCTTAAAACTGATTTAATTGTTTTGTTTATTTCTGATCCACGAAACCTATAACCTCCATGCCATTTCTCACTCTTCTTATTCCTTTCTGCTTTGCTTTTTATTCCCTCTCTTTCATATACTTTCTTTTATCTTCACTGAAAGAAAATCCCTCCAGGTCCCCACTATAATTTATGGTTCAAATGAAAGCAGCCTGTTCTTATTTATGATTTACTAACTTTCTGTAAATTTTGGTCCCACATTTAAAGGCAGGGTAAACATGCATTAAAATACATGCAGCGGCGGCACAGCATTAATGGTGGCCGGGGCTGTCTTTCTTGCCACGCCCACTTGGTGGTCACGCCCACTTGGCCACACCCACTTGCTGGCCACAGCCACTTGGCCACGCCCCTGGCACCCAGCGATGTAGAAACAAAAATAATTTTATGGTTGGGGGTCACCACAACATGAGGAACTGTATTATGGGGTCGCGGTGAAGAGAGAGAGCGAAAGGCAGACGGTGCCAAACGGACAGGGAGGGGGAGCAGAACGGCAGGCAGCAGTTCCCAGCCGCCCCCACGTCCTCAGCCAAACAGATGGGGAGGGGAGCAGGACGGCAGACAGCAGTTCCCAGCCACCCCCCCCCACGTCCTCAGCCAAACAGATGGGGAGGGGAGCAGGACGGCAGGCAGAAGTTCCCAGCCACCCCCCACGTCCTCAGCCAAACAGATGGGGAGGGGAGCAGGATGGCAGGCAGCAGTTCCCAGCCCTCCCCCATGTCCTCAGCCAAACAGATGGGGAGGGGAGCAGGACGGCAGGCAGCAGTTCCCAGCCACCCCCCCACGTCCTCAGCCAAACAGATGGGGAGGGGAGCAGGACGGCAGGCAGAAGTTCCCAGCCACCCCCCACGTCCTCAGCCAAACAGATGGGGAGGGGAGCAGGATGGCAGGCAGCAGTTCCCAGCCCCCCCCCAGGTCCTCAGCCAAACAGATGGGGAGGGGAGCAGGACGGCAGGCAGCAGTTCCCAGTTGCCCCCCCACGTCCTCAGCCAAACAGATGGGGAGGGGAGCAGGACGGCAGGCAGCCGTTCCCAGCCACCCCCCCGCATCTTCAGCAGAACGGGTGGCGAGGGCGAGCAGGACGGGAGGCAGTGGCTCCCAGCCACCCCCCATGTCCTCAGCCAAACAGATGGGGAGGGGAGCAGGACGGACGGCAGCAGTTCCAAGCTGCCCCCTATCTTCAGCAGAACGGGCGGCGAGGGCGAGCAGGACGGAAGGCAGCGGCTCCCAGCTGCCCCCCCCACGTCCTCAGCCAAACAGATGGGGAGGGGAGCAGGACGGCAGGCAGCAGTTCCCAGCCACCCCCCAATGTCCTCAGCCAAACAGATGGGGAGGGGAGCAGGACGGTAGGCAGCAGTTCCCAGCCGCCCCCCCATCTTCAGCAGAACGGGCGGCAAGGGCGAGCAGGATGGGAGGCAGCGGCTCCCAGCCCCCCCCCACATCCTCAGCCAAACAGATGGGGAGGGAAGCAGGACAGATGGCAGGCAGCCAGCCTGGCTCTCCTCTGGCCTTGGTCCGTCTCTTCGCTGCTGCGCCTGCTGCCGGGAAAAATGCCCCGGCAGAAGCTGCCTTTGTCCAAAGGCTGGGAGGAAGCTCGGAACTATGATATCGACCACACCACCAAAACTACCAGCTGGGTCACCACGCAGGACAGGTGAGGAAGGACGGAGCGGAGGAGGCTGAGCCAGTGGGCTGGGGAGGAGCTTTACGGGAATGCCGGCGGCCTAGGGGTGTTTTGTAACTGGTGGGCCAGTTGCGAAATTGCACAAAATGGGGGCAGGGTGTTCTGGGGCTGCTGGGGTGTCTGGTGGCCAAGCAGAGGAAGCTCAGCAGCAGGCCAGAGACAAAACGTACTGTTTTTGCTTGTTCTCTCTTGCTTTCTGCTGCTTGTTCTCTCTCGCTTTCTGCCGCTTGTTCTCTGTCTTGCTTTCTGCCACGTGCTCTGAAACCGAAACGTCCTTAGTTTATATTGGCTTTCGAACGCCAATAGAATAGAGTCTCTTGAATAGGCTCTATTCTATTGGCTTTCAAAAGCCAATAGAATAAGCGGGAGTAGCATAACTAAGGAAAAGGGGGGAAAATGGCGGACTGCGTTGTTTGGCGACCCCCATGAAATGGTCGTTTGACCCCAAATGGGGTCACGACCCACAGGTTGAGAACCGCTGACTTAGATGATGCTGGGAGGGGAGGAGAAAGAATGTGTGGGGGATTAATTAAGATAAGGAATACGCGGGCTACAGAAACGGAAGGGAACCTTTGCCCTTCAAACTGATTGGAGAACATGATTTATGAGTGCAAAATAGAGGAGGGAAATAGGTTGGAATATTATGTGTTCAGGGGAGGGGAATTCAGATCTTGGCATCCTCCATGTCATGCCGACACTGTGCTTACACGAGTAAAGACTTTTTAGGATAAACAATGTCTGGAAGTTCTTTGAAGTGTTCCATTAGTCGGAACCATGACATCATGCCAAGATCCACTTTTTTTCAAACTACCTGGGGTTCTGAACTCCAGCCGCTGTCTCTAGACTTGAGAGAAGCTGGCAAAGATTTAGGAGGAAATTTCATTATGAGAAAAGAGAACCTGCTTCAATACGATGACCCGGCTGCTGCTGATACCCCAAAGGGGGAAGCAACAGACAGCATGCTGTGGGAGGATGAGTTTTGGCAGATAAATGGCTGGCCGACAGCCCGGGCCCTGCCCAGCGGAGACTCCAGATGCCTCAAGACTGCCTTGCCACCCTCAAAGGCTTCAAAAGCAGACCGGTGGCAGATCGTCTGCCACTGAAGGTTCAGGTGAGTCACTAGAAAGATTTGAAAAGCTAGAGATGAGAAGCAGAAATAAATTCCTGCAGAGAGGAGCCTACAGCCCCTCCATTGCAGATCAGACAGCATTCCAGACCCTGTCTTCCCCTGCCAGGGCCTCCAGCCCTGAAGAGAGAGGGAATCCCAGTCTGAGGCTTCTGCAGCAATGGGGAGTTTGGCATCCCCTGCAGGTGGATGGTCAGCAGCCTCTGAGCTTACCACAGCTAATAGAAACCTTGCAACAGCTTGGGGTGGTACAGAAGCCAGGAGATCAGCAGCTGGTGGGAGGACGACCACAGCAAGGAGATTGGTCACCGCTCCCGAACTTACAGCAAATGTTGAGGGGCCTACAACAGCAGGGGGTGTGGCCACAGCCCCTGAACGTGCAACCCCTGGGCATGCAGCAGCAGTCAGGATGGGACCAACAGCAACTGGGGGTGCAACAGCCACAGTGGGGGCTACACGTTTCAGAGCAACCTTCGATGGGGACCCAGAAAAGCTGATTTTCTTCCTCAATCAAGTGTGCTCTCATTTGAACCACTGGACCTATCTCTACCCGGACCCAGGCTCCATGGTTGATGTGATTGCATCCAGCCTAGAGGGAGAAGCATCCAAATGGCTGAACAATTTATATAATGAGCAAGCCCCCGAATTGGAGGACCCCCACCTCTTCCTCCTAGGGCTGAGAGATTTGCCCCTGCTCTACCCTCCTTTGACAGTGATGATGGAGAAAACGACCCGATGGTGAGTTGACACATCCCACCTTTTTCACTGCCTGCCAAACCTATAATCCCTAAGTTGGGGACACAAATACACTTAAACGTGCTAATCGATTCTGGATGCTCCCGATGCATCATTAGCTTGCCATTTGCCATGAAATTGGGTATACGAGCAAAACTGCTCTCCAAGCCCGTAAGGTTTGAGCAAGACGATGGCTCCCTGATGGGAGGGACTCTTGTCACGCAATTAACTGAGCCCCTATGCCTAGAAATAGGTGAGCACTGGGAGTTTATTCACTTCCTTGTGGCTCCAAAAATGACTGAGGCAGTGATCCTAGGGCTAGCCTGGTTGGACAAATGGAAACCGTTTATCTGGTGGGAGAAAGGAATGAGAACTGTGAGACTACCTATAGGGCCTAAACCTCCCACTGATTCAACTGATGTTGTGGGACACTTTAGGCCACCTAATGAGCGAACGCACATAGCTGCCTCAATGCCACCAGGCGAACCACTCATCCCCAGCAAATACCAGGACCTAGCGGAGGCATTTAGTGAAAAATAATCTGATGCCCTACCCCCTCACAGACCCAATGACTGCTCCATCGAACTGGTGCCAGGAGCCAGACTCCCACGACCGAGAATGTATGCCATGTCCCCCCTCGAAATGGAGGAGATGCAGTGATACGTGAACAAAAACCTAGTGAGGGGGTTCATTGAATGGGCCCAATCTACCGTGGGAGCCCCTGTGTTATTTAAAGAAAAAAAAGACGGGTCTCTTCGTCTTTGCATGGATTATAAAGGTCTGAACACTGTGAGTGTGGAAAACAAAACCCCCCTCCCCCTCCTAAAGGACTTACCCACCTGGCTAAGGGGAGCATCTTCACTAAATTATACCTGAGAAAAGCATATTACCGGGTGAGAATAAAGGACGGAGATGAGTGGAAACCTGCCTTCAACTGCCCCATGGGGAGCTAACAATTCAAAGTCATGCCATTTGGACTACAGGGGCCCCCAGCCGTATTCATGCAGTTGATTATATATTATTATTTATATTATATATTATATATTTATTCAATTTCTATACCGCCCCTCTCCCGTAGGACTCAGGGCAGTTTACAACCCAATAAAAACATATAAAACAATAAATATTTAAAATTAAATTAAATTAAATAAATACAAGGCTGTTACTAAAAACCTGTTAAAAAACCCAATTCTAAAACTCGAACAGCCTTGTTTAAAAATTTAAAACCCGAGGAGATCTAGGAGATCTAGGCCAGGCCGGCTTGATTGAAGAGATGAGTCTTCAACTCTCTTCTGAAGGTGCGGAGATCATGACACGTCCGGAGTTCAGGGGGGAGCTCGTTCCACATCGTCGGTGCCCTCACAGAAAAGGCTCTCCCCCTGGGCGCCACAAGCCGACACTGCTTAGCCGATGGCACCCTGAGGAGGCCCTCTCTGTGGGAGCGAACTGGTCTATGGGAGGTATTTACTGGCAGAAGGCGGTCTTGTAAATAACTGGGTCCTATGCCATTAATGAAGTCCTACATGATCACTTGTAGAAAGGGGGTCTGGTGTATCTTGATGATATCCTGATATACAGCACGAATATGACTGATCACATAAAGCTGGTGAGAGAAGTATTAAAGAAACTACTGAATGCCAAGCTTTATGCCAAATTGTCAAAATGTGAATTTCACCAGACCCGATTAGACTATCTTGGCTACAGAATTTCCAACAAAGGTATTGAAATGGATCCAGCCAAGGTGACAGCCATAATCGAATGGCAGCCCCCAAAGAGCTTCACAGCTTTTTAGGTTTTGCCAACTTCTATCGTCAATTCATCCCCTCCTTTGCCAAGATTGCCCTACCCCTTACAGAACTACTCAAAACAGGCAAAGGAGTGGGTGAGATCATCCACTGCCACGGAGTGAGATACCATCAGTACGCTGATGATACTCAGCTGTACATTTCCACTCCTGGCCATATCAGTGAAGCGGTTGAGGTGATGTGCCGGTGTCTGGAGGCTGTGAGGGTTTGGATGGGTGTTAACAGATTAAGGCTCAACCCCGATAAGACAGAGTGGCTGTGGGTGATGCCTCCCAAGGACACTTCTATCTGTCCTTCGATTACCCTGGGGGGTGAATCTATAAACCCCTCAGAGAAGGTTCGCGACTTGGGAGTCCTCCTTGATCCACAGCTGACATTGGATCATCATTTGTCGGCAGTGGCGAGGGGGGCATTTGCCCAGGTTCGCCTGGTGCACCAGTTGCGTCCTTACTTGCATCGGGAGTAACTCCTCACAGTCACACATGCCCTTGTCACCTCGAGGATCGACTACTGCAATGCTCTCTACATGGGGCTACCCTTGAAGAGTGTTCAGAGACTACAATTAGTGCAAAATGCAGCTGCGCGAGCAGTTGTGGGTCTTCCTCGTTGTGCCCACATTTCATCAACTCTCCGCACGCTGCATTGGTTGCCTATTGGTCTCCGAGCCCAATTCAAGGTGTTGGTTATTACCTATAAAGCCCTTCATGGCTTGGGACCAGGATACTTACGGGACCACCTTCTGCCACATACTTCTCTACGACCGGTGAGAGCGCACAGGGTCGGCCTCCTCCAGGTCCCGTCAATGAAACAATGTCATTTGGCGGGCCCTAGGGGGAGGGCTTTCTCTGTTGCGGCGCCCATCCTCTGGAACCAACTACCTCCTGAAGTCCGCGTTTCTCCGACCCTCCTGGCCTTCCGAAAGAATTTAAAAACCTACCTCTGCCGGCAGGCCTGGGGATGATTGTTGATTGTGGTGTGATTGATGAGTATGTATGGGGTTTGTATTTTTAATGTTGTTCGGATTTGTTCAATTGTTTATATATATATGTTGTAAGCCGCTCCGAGTCTTCGGAGAGGAGCGGCATACAAATCCGAATAAATAAATAAATAAATAAATACAAACACCCCACTGGGAGAGGCGCGCCAGGGACTAAATCAATGGAGCAGTCATAAGGCCTGTGCAGGGGCAATTGATCCGCCTCAGTCTCACTGAACACATCAGCGTAATCCATCAGTTCGGAGGGTAAGGAGACCCCCGTGGGACCCTCTACCTGGCCGGCACAGATTTCGCAGGTGTGGTCCACACACTGTAAGCTTGGGAAGGTGACCAAGTTCTGTGACCAATAAATCTGTGGGTCATGCGTCTGGAGCCACGTCAATCCCAAAACCACGGGGAAATGCAGGTCTGATGTGATATAGACCTCCATAATAGTAGGGGCTGGGTGGCTGAAGGCAAACTGTTCTGTCCCAGCCTACGTCCGTCCTTGTTGCGTCACAAAAACAAACCCCTCTTTAACAGTAGGCTAGAAAAAACAACCCCTTTTTATTTCAAAAACAGTCCTGATAAGTTTTCTCCAAAACAAAAACAACAGAATACTTTTCCAACAGATAATTGATTAAAAAAGCAAACACAACAGGAGTTAAACAAGAAATTCATTGGTAAAACAAACAGACCATGATCCCTGGAAGTTCTTTACAAACGGTTGCCTTCAGCAACCAGCACCGCCCACACATTCCCCTTTTGTAATTCATTCTTCAAGGCGTGGGTTCTCAGTGCCTTCTACGGAGTCGTCCCATTGCCTCTCTCTGGTATACTCTCCTAGCTTGTCTTCCTTTGCGGGCGTCTCTCATTTCTGCCAGCTGTGCATCCTCCGAGTCCGACCCAGCTTCCCCACCCAGCTGCATCTCATCCTTAACACGAGTGGAAGGGCCAGGCTCCTCACTGGAATGTGAGTCTTGGAGCTCATCAGAGCCTTCCCCCAACTCCAATGGCTCCCCAGGCCCCTCCTCCTCCTCCTCAGATTCCTCAGATTCCTCAGACTCAGCTGTTGGCAACACAGGCTGGCACAGAATCACGACACTATCCTGCACTGCAGGGCCCTTCCCTCGGGTCTGCCAATCCGGATGCAGTCGGGATGGGAATTGTTCATGAAAGGCGGTCACCAAGGCATGAGCATGAATGGTGGTCGCATCCTCCCAGGTGAACTTTTCCGGTCTGTAGCCTTTCCATTCGATCAGGTACTGAAAGCGACCTTTCACCCAACGGAAGTCCCAAATGCTGGTGACCTCGTACTTGGGAGCATTGTCTCCATCATGTTGTTCCGGTGGGGGAGGTTTGGCTCAGCGGAGAGGACACGCCGGTTGCTCAGGGACCAACAGAGACCAGTGAAAGACCGGATGTACCCGCAGGGAACGTGGCAGAGTTAAGCGATAGGCGACCGGATTGATGACAGCCTCGATTGGGAACGGTCCTAAATATCGGTGGTCTAACTTCTTGGCTGGCCGGGTTGACAGTAGGTTCCTGGTGGACAGCCATACCCGATCTCCCACCGTTAGTGGAGGCGTATCCCGCCTCGACCGATCAGCAAACCTTTTGTAGTCAGCCTTGGCCTTCTCTAAACTGTCACCACACCAATTGATGGATCGCCTGTAACTCTGCCATGTAGTCGTTCGCTGCTGGTACCGGTGAGTCTAGCAGGGAAAGAGGGAAAAACCGGGGGTGATATTCTACATTGGCCAAGAACGGTGTCATCTGCGTGGAGGTGTGCTGCGAGTTGTTGAACGCAAACTCAGCTACCGCCAGATAGTCCGCCCAATTGTTTTTCTGCTGATTGACATAGCAGCGCAGATATTGCTCGAGGATCCCGATGACCTTCTCAGTCCCTCCGTCAGTTTGGGGATGATGTGCGGACAAGAGGCAGATCTTGACATCCAACACCTGCATCAACCCCTGCCAGAATCGGGCTGTAAATTGGACCCTTCTATCAGACACGACCCTATCAGGGAGGCCGTGCAGCTGGAACACCTGCTGGGTGAACATATGACAAGTGGCGCGGGCGGACGACAAGCCATGGCATGGGATGAAATGCGCCATCTTGGTCAGCATGTCCACCACCACAAACATTGTTGTGAATCCAGAAGACAGGGGTAAATCCGTCAGGAAGTCCATGGACACAGCCCCCCAGGGTCTTTTGGGTGTCGGCAAGGGCTATAGTAGTCTGGGCAGGGGCTCCGTCGCTGACTTGGCCTGCCTACACGGGATACAGGATGTGACGTAGGCCTGGACATCATGTCGGACTCGGGGCCACCAGAAGGTATGGGAGACCAAGTTCAGGGTCTTGAACAGGCCAAAATGCCCCGCCGCCGGATTGTTGTGACACTGGCTGAGGATGAGGCCCCTGAGCGGCCCTCCTGGAACATAGAGCCAGTCACGATAGTGGAGGAGTCCATCCGTGACTGTCCAGGGGGAATCTGGCCCCACTTCCTCCTTTCACTGAGCCACCCACACATCCTGCTGCTGGGCCTCCCGAATCCGAGCCCGTACATCTATCGGCTCCTGCACCACAGCAAAAGACTCGATGGGGAGCACTGTCCCGGGCAGAAGATTGTCTTCTGCTCGGGAATATTCAGGCTTCCTGGACAGAACATCCACTCTTTGGTTGTGACCGCTGGGTATGTACGTTACACGGAAATTGAACCTCGCAAAGAACAGAGACCACCGAATCTGGCGTTGGTTCAATTTCCGAGCGGTCTGCAGGCTTTCCAAATTCTTATGGTCCGTTTGGACCTCAATTTGATGTCGCACCCCTTCCAGATGATGCCTCCAGGCCTCGAATGCCACTTTAATGACCAGTAGCTCCTTCTCCCAGATGGTATAGTTGTGCTCCACCGGATTCAGTTTCCACGAGTAGTACGCGCAAGGGAAGAGGGCACCACCAGGCGTCATCGCCTGGAGTCATCATTGGTCAATCCAAACACCACCCCAATGGCAATGTCGGAGCCATCCACCTCCACAACAAATGGCCATTGCGGGTCAGGATGCTTCAAGATGGGCTCCTTCATGAAGGCTTCCTTCAAAGCCTGGAAAGCCCGTTGTTCTGGAGCATCCCACTGAAACCAGGTCTTTTTCTGCAGGAGCCGAGTAAGGGGGGCTCTCATGGTAGCAAACCCGAGGATGAAAGTCTGATAGTAGTTGGCGAACCCCAGAAGTCGCTGGACATCTTTAACACGAAGTGGGAGTTGCCAACTCTGCAGAGACTCAACCTAATTTGGCTCCATGGCGATGCCCTCAGGAGAAATGCAGTGACCCAGGAAGCCGATGGCCCTCTGGTAGAACTGGCACTTCTCCAGTTTGGCATACAGCCGATGTTCTCGGAGCCGCTGCAGGACCTGATGGAGATGCTGATGGTGCACCTCTCATGACAGGGAGTAGATCAGGATGTTGTCCAAGTAGATCACAACAAACTGATCTAACAAGTCTCAGAAGATGTCATTCATAAAATACTGAAACACTGCAGGAGTGTTGGTCAGTCCAAACGGCATCACAGTGTACTCAAAGTGCCTGTACCGAGTACCAAACACCGTCTTCCACTCATCACCCGACTGAACCCTGATGAGGTTGTAGGCTCCTCTCAGGTCCAACTTCGTGAAGATCTTTGCCTCACAGAGCCGATCCAGGAGTTCAGGGATGAGGGGCAGTGGGTATTGATTATGCACTGTGATGGCATTTAGTTTCCGGTAGTCACAACAAAGCTTCAATTCACCAGACTTCTTTTTTACAAAGAGCACGGGTGCAGACACTGGCAAGGACGAGGGCCGAATAAAACCCCGAGCCAAATTCTTGTCCAGAAAGTCCCGCAACGCAGCCAACTCGGGGTCCAACATGGAATTATTAAATTATTAAAGCCTATCTGAAGGCGATTACGGCGGCAAGATCTTTGTATCTTTCTGCTTTGATCGCATCTGCGGAATCTCGTCCGGCCGCCCTGTTTAGGGTGACCCGATCCCCTATTAACCCAAGGGGTCCGGGGCCTCCCTTGCAGGGTAGTGCCGAGGACTTTAATAACTGTTTCGCAGACAAAGTGGCTCAGATCCGGGCTGACCTAGACTCCAATTGTGTAGCAGAGTCGACTGATAATGATTCAGTTGAGGGGACAGGGGCATGTTCTTGTCCGGTCATCTGGGGAGAGTTTGAGGCTGTTACGCCTGAGGAAGTGGACAGGGCCATTGGATCTGTATGTTCTGCCACCTGTTTGTTGGACCCGTGTCCCTCCTGGCTGGTTGTGGCCAGTAGGGTGGTGACACGTACCTGAATCCAGGAGATTGTCAACGCTTCTTTGAGGGAGGGGTCCTTTCCGGCTCCCTTAAAGGAGGCACTAGTGCGCCCCCTCCTCAAGAAGCCTTCCCTTGATCCAGAAATTTTGACCAACTATCGTCCGGTCTCCAACCTTCCCTTTGTGGGGAAGGTTGTTGAGAAGGTGGTGGCGCATCAGCTCCAGCGGTCTCTGGAGGAAGCCGATTATCTGGGCCCTCTGCAGTTGGGATTCAGGCCCGGCTACAGCACCGAAACTGCTTTGGTCGCTCTGATGGATGATCTCTGGCGAGCCCGGGATAGAGGCCAGTCCTCTGTCCTGGTGCTTCTTGACCTCTCAGCGGCATTCGATACCATTGACCACGGTATCCTTCTGCGCCGGCTGGAGGGATTGGGAGTGGGGGACACCGTATTACGGTGGTTCTCCTCCTATCTCACTGGTCGGTCGCAGTCGGTGTTTGTGGGGGATCGAAGGTCCACCTCTAGGTTACTCCCATGTGGGGTGCCTCAGGGGTCGGTTCTCTCCCCCCTACTTTTTAATATTTACATGAAGCCACTGGGTGAGATCATCCACTGCCACGGAGTGAGATACCATCAGTACGCTGATGATACTCAGCTGTACATTTCCACTCCTGGCCATATCAGTGAAGCGGTTGAGGTGATGTGCCGGTGTCTGGAGGCTGTGAGGGTTTGGATGGGTGTTAACAGATTAAGGCTCAACCCCGATAAGACAGAGTGGCTGTGGGTGATGCCTCCCAAGGACACTTCTATCTGTCCTTCGATTACCCTGGGGGGTGAATCTATAAACCCCTCAGAGAAGGTTCGCGACTTGGGAGTCCTCCTTGATCCACAGCTGACATTGGATCATCATTTGTCGGCAGTGGCGAGGGGGGCATTTGCCCAGGTTCGCCTGGTGCACCAGTTGCGTCCTTACTTGCATCGGGAGTAACTCCTCACAGTCACACATGCCCTTGTCACCTCGAGGATCGACTACTGCAATGCTCTCTACATGGGGCTACCCTTGAAGAGTGTTCAGAGACTACAATTAGTGCAAAATGCAGCTGCGCGAGCAGTTGTGGGTCTTCCTCGTTGTGCCCACATTTCATCAACTCTCCGCACGCTGCATTGGTTGCCTATTGGTCTCCGAGCCCAATTCAAGGTGTTGGTTATTACCTATAAAGCCCTTCATGGCTTGGGACCAGGATACTTACGGGACCGCCTTCTGCCACATACTTCTCTACGACCGGTGAGAGCGCACAGGGTCGGCCTCCTCCAGGTCCCATCAACGAAACAATGTCGTTTGGCGGGCCCTAGGGGGAGGGCTTTCTCTGTTGCGGCGCCCATCCTCTGGAACCAACTACCTCCTGAAGTCCGCGTTTCTCCGACCCTCCTGGCCTTCCGAAAGAATTTAAAAACCTACCTCTGCCGGCAGGCCTGGGGATGATTGTTGATTGTGGTGTGATTGATGAGTATGTATGGGGTTTGTATTTTTAATGTTGTTCGGATTTGTTCAATTGTTTATATATATATGTTGTAAGCCGCTCCGAGTCTTCGGAGAGGAGCGGCATACAAATCCGAATAAATAAATAAATAAATAAATACAAACACCCCACTGGGAGAGGCGCGCCAGGGACTAAATCAATGGAGCAGTCATAAGGCCTGTGCAGGGGCAATTGATCCGCCTCAGTCTCACTGAACACATCAGCGTAATCCATCAGTTCGGAGGGTAAGGAGACCCCCGTGGGACCCTCTACCTGGCCGGCACAGATTTCGCAGGTGTGGTCCACACACTGTAAGCTTGGGAAGGTGACCAAGTTCTGTGACCAATAAATCTGTGGGTCATGCGTCTGGAGCCACGTCAATCCCAAAACCACGGGGAAATGCAGGTCTGATGTGATATAGACCTCCATAATAGTAGGGGCTGGGTGGCTGAAGGCAAACTGTTCTGTCCCAGCCTACGTCCGTCCTTGTTGCGTCACAAAAACAAACCCCTCTTAACAGTAGGCTAGAAAAAACAACCCCTTTTTATTTCAAAAACAGTCCTGATAAGTTTTCTCCAAAACAAAAACAACAGAATACTTTTCCAACAGATAATTGATTAAAAAAGCAAACACAACAGGAGTTAAACAAGAAATTCATTGGTAAAACAAACAGACCATGATCCCTGGAAGTTCTTTACAAACGGTTGCCTTCAGCAACCAGCACCGCCCACACATTCCCCTTTTGTAATTCATTCTTCAAGGCGTGGGTTCTCAGTGCCTTCTACGGAGTCGTCCCATTGCCTCTCTCTGGTATACTCTCCTAGCTTGTCTTCCTTTGCGGGCGTCTCTCATTTCTGCCAGCTGTGCATCCTCCGAGTCCGACCCAGCTTCCCCACCCAGCTGCATCTCATCCTTAACACGAGTGGAAGGGCCAGGCTCCTCACTGGAATGTGAGTCTTGGAGCTCATCAGAGCCTTCCCCCAACTCCAATGGCTCCCCAGGCCCCTCCTCCTCCTCCTCAGATTCCTCAGATTCCTCAGACTCAGCTGTTGGCAACACAGGCTGGCACAGAATCACGACACTATCCTGCACTGCAGGGCCCTTCCCTCGGGTCTGCCAATCCGGATGCAGTCGGGATGGGAATTGTTCATGAAAGGCGGTCACCAAGGCATGAGCATGAATGGTGGTCGCATCCTCCCAGGTGAACTTTTCCGGTCTGTAGCCTTTCCATTCGATCAGGTACTGAAAGCGACCTTTCACCCAACGGAAGTCCCAAATGCTGGTGACCTCATACATGGGAGCATTGTCTCCATCATGTTGTTCCGGTGGGGGAGGTTTGGCTCAGCGGAGAGGACACGCCGGTTGCTCAGGGACCAACAGAGACCAGTGAAAGACCGGATGTACCCGCAGGGAACGTGGCAGAGTTAAGCGATAGGCGACCGGATTGATGACAGCCTCGATTGGGAACGGTCCTAAATATCGGTGGTCTAACTTCTTGGCTGGCCGGGTTGACAGTAGGTTCCTGGTGGACAGCCATACCCGATCTCCCACCGTTAGTGGAGGCGTATCCCGCCTCGACCGATCAGCAAACCTTTTGTAGTCAGCCTTGGCCTTCTCTAAACTGTCACCACACCAATTGATGGATCGCCTGTAACTCTGCCATGTAGTCGTTCGCTGCTGGTACCGGTGAGTCTAGCAGGGAAAGAGGGAAAAACCGGGGGTGATATTCTACATTGGCCAAGAACGGTGTCATCTGCGTGGAGGTGTGCTGCGAGTTGTTGAACGCAAACTCAGCTACCGCCAGATAGTCCGCCCAATTGTTTTTCTGCTGATTGACATAGCAGCGCAGATATTGCTCGAGGATCCCGATGACCTTCTCAGTCCCTCCGTCAGTTTGGGGATGATGTGCGGACAAGAGGCAGATCTTGACATCCAACACCTGCATCAACCCCTGCCAGAATCGGGCTGTAAATTGGACCCTTCTATCAGACACGACCCTATCAGGGAGGCCGTGCAGCTGGAACACCTGCTGGGTGAACATATGACAAGTGGCGCGGGCGGACGACAAGCCATGGCATGGGATGAAATGCGCCATCTTGGTCAGCATGTCCACCACCACAAACATTGTTGTGAATCCAGAAGACAGGGGTAAATCCGTCAGGAAGTCCATGGACACAGCCCCCCAGGGTCTTTTGGGTGTCGGCAAGGGCTATAGTAGTCTGGGCAGGGGCTCCGTCGCTGACTTGGCCTGCCTACACGGGATACAGGATGTGACATAGGCCTGGACATCATGTCGGACTCGGGGCCACCAGAAGGTATGGGAGACCAAGTTCAGGGTCTTGAACAGGCCAAAATGCCCCGCCGCCGGATTGTTGTGACACTGGCTGAGGATGAGGCCCCTGAGCGGCCCTCCTGGAACATAGAGCCAGTCACGATAGTGGAGGAGTCCATCCGTGACTGTCCAGGGGGAATCTGGCCCCACTTCCTCCTTTCACTGAGCCACCCACACATCCTGCTGCTGGGCCTCCCGAATCCGAGCCCGTACATCTATCGGCTCCTGCACCACAGCAAAAGACTCGATGGGGAGCACTGTCCCGGGCAGAAGATTGTCTTCTGCTCGGGAATATTCAGGCTTCCTGGACAGAACATCCACTCTTTGGTTGTGACTGCTGGGTATGTACGTTACACGGAAATTAAACCTCGCAAAGAACAGAGACCACCGAATCTGGCGTTGGTTCAATTTCCGAGCGGTCTGCAGGCTTTCCAAATTCTTATGGTCCGTTTGGACCTCAATTTGATGTCGCACCCCTTCCAGATGATGCCTCCAGGCCTCGAATGCCACTTTAATGACCAGTAGCTCCTTCTCCCAGATGGTATAGTTGTGCTCCACCGGATTCAGTTTCCACGAGTAGTACGCGCAAGGGAAGAGGGCACCACCAGGCGTCATCGCCTGGATTCATCATTGGTCAATCCAAACACCACCCCAATGGCAATGTCGGAGCCATCCACCTCCACAACAAATGGCCATTGCGGGTCAGGATGCTTCAAGATGGGCTCCTTCATGAAGGCTTCCTTCAAAGCCTGGAAAGCCCGTTGTTCTGGAGCATCCCACTGAAACCGAGTCTTTTTCTGCAGGAGCCGAGTAAGGGGGGCTCTCATGGTAGCAAACCCGAGGATGAAAGTCCGATAGTAGTTGGCGAACCCCAGAAGTCGCTGGACATCTTTAACACGAAGTGGGAGTTGCCAACTCTGCAGAGACTCAACCTAATTTGGCTCCATGGCGATGCCCTCAGGAGAAATGCAGTGACCCAGGAAGCCGATGGCCCTCTGGTAGAACTGGCACTTCTCCAGTTTGGCATACAGCCGATGTTCTCGGAGCCGCTGCAGGACCTGATGGAGATGCTGATGGTGCACCTCTCATGACAGGGAGTAGATCAGGATGTTGTCCAAGTAGATCACAACAAACTGATCTAACAAGTCTCAGAAGATGTCATTCATAAAATACTGAAACACTGCAGGAGTGTTGGTCAGTCCAAACGGCATCACAGTGTACTCAAAGTGCCTGTACCGAGTACCAAACACCGTCTTCCACTCATCACCCGACTGAACCCTGATGAGGTTGTAGGCTCCTCTCAGGTCCAACTTCGTGAAGATCTTTGCCTCACAGAGCCGATCCAGGAGTTCAGGGATGAGGGGCAGTGGGTATTGATTATGCACTGTGATGGCATTTAGTTTCCGGTAGTCACAACAAAGCTTCAATTCACCAGACTTCTTTTTTACAAAGAGCACGGGTGCAGACACTGGCAAGGACGAGGGCCGAATAAAACCCCGAGCCAAATTCTTGTCCAGAAAGTCCCGCAACGCAGCCAACTCGGGGTCCAACATGGAATACAAACACCCCACTGGGAGAGGCGTGCCAGGGACTAAATCAATGGAGTAGTCATAAGGCCTGTGCAGGGGCAATTGATCCGCCTCAGTCTCACTGAACACATCGGCGTAATCCATCAGTTCGGAGGGTAAGGAGACCCCCGTGGGACCCTCTACCTGGCCGGCACAGATTTCGCGGGTGTGGTCCACGCACTGTAAGCTTGGGAAGGTGACCAAGTTCTGTGACCAATAAATCTGTGGGTCATGCGTCTGGAGCCACGTCAATCCCAAAACCACGGGGAAATGCAGGTCTGATGTGATATAGACCTCCATAATAGTAGGGGCTGGGTGGCTGAAGGCAAACTGTTCTGTCCCAGCCTACGTCCGTCCTTGTTGCGTCACAAGAACAAACCCCTCTTTAACAGTAGGCTAGAAAAAACAACCCCTTTTTATTTCAAAAACAGTCCTGATAAGTTTTCTCCAAAACAAAAACAACAGAATACTTTTCCAACAGGTAATTGGTTAAAAAAGCAAACACAACAGGAGTTAAACAAGAAATTCATTGGTAAAACAAACAGACCATGATCCCTGGAAGTTCTTTACAAACGGTTGCCTTCAGCAACCAGCACCGCCCACACATTCCCCTTTTGTAATTCATTCTTCAAGGCGTGGGTTCTCAGTGCCTTCTACGGAGTCGTCCCATTGCCTCTCTCTGGTTTACTCTCCTAGCTTGTCTTCATTTGTGGACGTCTCTCATTTCTGCCAGCTGTGCATCCTCCGAGTCTGACTCAGCTTCCCCACCCAGCTGCAGCTTCAAGGCAGGGTTAGATAGATTCATGGATGCCAAGTGTATCGGTGGTTATTAAAACGGATGTCCATGTGCCGCCTCTATGTTGGTCGAGGCAGGCAGGATTCCCTTGAGTACCATTTGTTGGGGGTCAAGGGAAAGGGAGGGTTTTGCCTTCTCTTTCTGTTCGAGATCCCCATGTACAATTGGTGGGCCACTGTGTGACACAGAATGCTGGACTCGATGGGCTTTGGCCTGATTCAGCATGGCTCTTCTTATGTTCTTATGTTCTTATCTCATCCTTAACACGAACGGAAGGGCCAGGCTCCTCACTGGAATGTGAGTCTTGGAGCTCATCAGAGCCTTCCCCCAACTCCGATGGCTCCCCAGGCCCCTCCTCCTCCTCCTCCTCCTCAGATTCCCCGGACTCAGCTGTTGGGAACACAGGCTGGCACGGAATCACGACAGAGATTGCAGAGGGAAAAGAGGAAGAAACGATCAGGAAGCATGCTCGACTTTTGTCCCTTGCTATCCGGCCCAGCCGGGGTTCCAACCTCCAGTGAGACCAGTGTGCCCTTTGTAAGGAATGGGACCACTGGAAAAGTGAATGTCCGAGGAATGGGGGCCGCGGACGGGGACGAGGCCAAGTGCCCTGGAGGGGACGGGGAGGGTTTCCACCCAATAGCAGGGGACCCTCCCCCATCCCGGATGTCACCACAGGCTAAACCATTCACTCTCCGGATGCAGATGTATGCCAATGAAGGTTATCCCTCCCAATACTGATGTGGCTCCGGAGGTCTCGTTTCCTCTCCCAAACCTCTTTTGGAGTTGCAGATAGGGGGAAGGAAAGAAGTTTTTCTTGTAGATACTGGGGCAACTTACAGTGTCCTGCAGCATGCCCCCAAAAACTGCTTGAGTTCTCAGACTACTCCTGTTGTTGGTGTCAGTGGGCAAACTGAAATGGCACCCTGCACTGGCCCTCTGTGTGTGACTCCAAGTCAGGGGCCCAAAGTTGAACACTCATTTCTGGTCCTACCCCAGTGCCCTATTAACCTGCTGGGAAGAGCTTTGCTGGGGAAATTGGGAGCAACAATTATCTGTCAACCCCAGGGTATTTCTTTGGAGTTTCCAGCTCTGAAAGCTTATATTTGTTACCTAGACGCTAGTGCACCTCCTGCTTCTTTTCTGGATTCCATTTTCCCTGAAGTCTGGTCTCAGGGTATCCCAGGATTTGCTCGTTATGCTGTCCTTCACTAAGCTCATCTTCACCCAGGGGTCCAATCTGTTTCCTTACGGCAGTATGCAATAAAAAGGGAGGCCCGAATTGGCATCCAGGGGTTCATCCAAGTCTTTATAAAGAATGGGATATTATGAGCCACCCAGTCTCCCTGGTCCACTCCAATCTTCCTGGTTCCAAGCTAGATGGGTCCTGGAGAATGGTTCACAATTTAAGAGAAGCGAATTCTTGAATCCAAGCCTTGCATCCTGTGGTGGCAAATCCTTACACTTTGCTCACCACTCTCAGCCAAAAACAGCGATGGTACACTGTAATCGACTTGAAGGATGCTTTCTTTTGTATTCCCTTGGCCCCTGAGTGTCAAGATTATTTTGTGTTTGAGTGGGAGGATCCTGAGATGGGAATAAAGGGACAATTGACATGGGCAAGGCTCCCCCAGGGGTACAAGGACAGCCCTACTGCTTTTGCTTCTGCATTGGCTCGAGATTTGGAGGCCTTTTCTGCCCCCTGGTGTACGTTGCTACAATATGTGGATGATTTGTTGCTGGCTGCGGAAGATAAGAAATCTTTGACACAAGGGTCAGTTGATTTGTTGAACTTTTTGGCTAAACGGGGATATAAGGTCTCTAAGCAAAAAATCCAGTGGGTCCTTCCCCAAGTTCAATATTTGGGATATGTCTTAAAAGAAGGACGCCGTTGCCTTCATGCCAGTAGAATTCAGGCCATCTCTGCTCTGCCTTTGCCCATCAATGTCAAACAGCTTTGAACTTTTCTGGGGATCACATGTTATGGCAGACTGTGGATCCCAATGTATTCCCTGATTGCTAAACCACTTTATGCCTTAACGCTACTAAATGTGGCATGGGAATGGACTCGAGAACATACTCAGGTGTGGCTACAGTTGAAAGAGGCCTTAATTAGGTCTACTAGTTTGGTGTTGCCTGATCAGTCTCAAGCTTTTCAGCTGTATTGTAAAGAACAGGGTGGATGTGCCCTGGGGGTCCTAATACAACAAGTGGGCCCTGACAAGTTACTGGTGGGCTACCTGTCCAAAGCAATGGATGCTATTGTGAAAGGATGGCCAGGTTGCCTAAGGGCAGTAGCGGCTGTAGCTGAGTTGGTTACTGAAAATCAGAAAATTATATTGGGAGCTTCGTTGAAGGTCTACGCCCTCCATGCGGTTCAAGTACTATTGGAGCAAAAAATGCCAGCATGGGCCCCCTCTGCCCGGGTAGGACGGTATGTGAGTCAGATCATAGAACAGGAAAATGTTCAACTTTGCCAATGTGAGACCCTCAAACCAGCCACGTTCTTGCCTGTTCCGGAAGAAAATGTGGAACCCCATGATTGCTTAGAAGTTTTATAATCAATCACGGATGCTAGAGCTGATTTAAAAATGGAACCCCTTGAAAACCCAGAGGTGTCATATTGGACTGATGGCTCCTCTTTTGTGGAAAATGGGGTCAGATACTCTGGCTATGCTATAGTCACGGATGAGCAGCCTGTTGTTCTTGCTGCCATTCCTGCCTCATTTTCAGCTCAAGCCGCTGAATTAAAAGCCTTGATTGCTGCTTGTGTGTTGGGCCAGGATAAAAGAGTGAACATTTACACTGACAGCCAATACGCCTTTTTGGCTGCGCATACCCATGCTGCTTTATGGAAGGAGAGGGGTTATACAGGTGCTGACGGAAAATCCTTAAAAATGAAGGCTCTCTTGGAAGAGCTCATGGTTGTAATCCAACTACCAAAGGAACTCGCTATTATCCACTGTAAAGGACATCAAGTGGCTGAGGGTTTTGTAACTAAGGGCAACCGAGCTGCAGACTATTGTACTTGGCAGGTAGCCTATCAGCCACTTGTAACCACTGCCAAGACTTCCCCCTGGTGCCAGTAGAGCAGGCATGTCAAACTCGCGACATCACATGACGTTGCACGACGTATCGGAGCTTTTTTGCCATTGCCAGCAATGGGGTGGGCGCGGCTCCGGTATGATGAAACCGGCCCACGGGCCGGCAGTTTAACACCCCTGCAGTAGAGGATTGTGAAAATTCCCCTCCCATCTATGATAACAGAAATCAGCTGGGGAAAGGAGGGAAATGGATTAATGGATGGTGAATTGTTGAGGATAAAATTCATCTCCCTACTGCCCTCATGTGGAAAATTGTACAGCGAACTCATGATGCTTTTCATGGCTCCCCAAAGAAGCTTCATCTTTGGCTCCAACAGAGGTATTGCAATTACAACCTGCGAGCTCTGGCTCAGCAAGCTTCTTCCCAATGTGAGATTTGTCAACGAAACAAACCTACAGGAGGGAAACCTCTACCTAAGGGGGTCCTCTGTGTTTCTAAATATCCTGGTGAAGCATGGCAAGTAGATTTTACAGAAATGCCACGGAATGGGGCAAAGAGGAATCTTTTAGTTTTTGTAGGCATGTTCACCGGGTGGCCAGAAGCTATACCTACTACCACTCAAAAGGCTTGTGAAGTATCCCAGACCATTGTTGACCAGATTATCCCAAGGTTTGGACTTCCAACATCCATCGAGTCCGACAATGGCCACCATTTTGTCTCCCAAGTGGTTCAGGGGCTGTGCAAAATTTGCACATTGAATGGCATCTTCACTCCAGCTACAGGCCTCAAACCTCAGCTCAGGTGGAACGAATGAATAGGACTTTAAAAGGTCACATGGCAAAATTGTGCCAAACAACTTTCTTGACTTGGCCCAAGATTTTGCCCATTGCCCTAACTCATGTAAGAGCAACTCCAAGGGGTAAGCTTCAATTGTTGCCTTTTGAAATGATGTATGGCAGACCTTTTGTTTCTAAATATGTTATGGGGGCAGATGAAGGGGAAGAGAATGTTTCTTTGTATCTACAGAAACTGTTGCAGGTGTTGTTGTCTGTCTCCCAACAGGTCAAGGCTGCCCTTCTGGTGATCCCTGATTTGCCTCCTATTGTGGAACCTGGAGAGTGGATTCGTGTGAAATAACTCAACCCCTCGAGTGTTGCTGTCAAGTGGTCGGAACCGGTCCAGGTGCTGCTCAGCACTCCAATGGCTGTGACGGTTCCTGGCATAAAGGCGTGGATTCACTGTTCCCGTATAAAGAAGGTTCCAGCTCCCAACGCCCAGTGGCAAAGTCAGCAATTGGAAGGTTTGAAAAAAAACGGCTATCCAGACTCTCTTCAGATGTGCCTTCCTGTGATTTTCTACCGACCTAAAATTCCGAAGTATTTGCCCGTACCCATTGAAGAGTTGTTTATCAGTGACAGTGATCCCAAAGAAGAAGAGGAAGAACCAGTAACCTATTCTATTAATGGACAAAACTATACTGAAGACAATGAGATACCTGATCTGGAAGAAGAAGAAGAATGGGACACTCTTCTTGATGGTGAATTTGGTGATTGGACTTGTCTGGATCCCGGTAACTGGTTCCAGACAGAATAGGGAAATAACTAATGATGTGAATTCAGCCTGTTCCCCATGCATCACAGCCACCCGGTTTGTCCAAAATGTCACCCAGACCCTAGTTTACCATTCTCAATATACCTGTCCCCAGGAGAAGATGATTACACCATGTGATCATAATGGAATAACTTACCACCGGTGTAAAATGTTTGGAAAAATCATTTGTTTTGACCCTAAAGCCCCCAGAACACACCCTAGTAGGAAAACAAGGAATGTTTTCCCCGTTCATCAGGGAACACCACACTGTACCCCTTGTGTCAAAACCACCTATACTACAGAAAAAACCACCCAAACAATGGTCTACCATTCCTCTTATGACTGTAAGGGGAATGTTTCCTAGTGTAGGCATGGAAATAATTCTTATATCATGTGCACAGAAGTCCAGAAAATCACCTGCTTCAACCCACAGGGGGTGAAAGTGACATCTAGTGTAAAAGTTTACCCTTACATAGGAGGATCGGATAAAAAACCCCTCCTCACTCATCCTGTGGCCTCAAACTGGTCAACATCACATAAGGTATCAGTTTGTTTCGATCCCTGTGAAGCTGTCATGCCTCCATCCGAGCCTGAATCGGAGGAGGAAATGGAGCCAGCTCAGGACCCTGTTGAGGCCCAGGGAGAGGTGTTTGTGGCTCTGGAGGACTGTGGGGAAGAGCAGGCTGAGGCAGGCCAGGGCCCTTCAGGTTTGGAACAGGGGAGGCAGAGTTCAGGCGAGGAGCAAGGCCCCTCCCCACCTGATCCTAGAGTAAGGAGAGAGGAGGAGGGAACAACGAAGGCAGGCTGAAATGCTCTGGAGGAGAGCAACCTGCCCTACTCCATAAGGCTCACCTGGGGATTAAGATTTAAGGAGACGCTGTGGGGTGGGGCATTTGCCGGGAACAAACATGGTAACTTGGGACAGTTGTGAAGTGTGCTCTTGTCTTTGTTTAACCTGGACACCTTGCATACCGGACCAGCTGGTTTCCTGCTCTATGACCGCAGACTGCATTTCTGAGTTTCTCCTTGCAGACTGTAGGCAAGCTGAGATTTAAAAGGACTCATTAAGTTTCTGTTTTGTTTTCTTGTTTTCTGTCTGACCTTGAGCCAGAGGCAGCTGTGTCTGTACTTTGGTTGAAGGCTTGCCAGCATATGTGGGAGCTTTTGGGGAACATTGGCAGTTAATAAAGGACTGTTTCTCTTACCAGCCGACTGCTTTGCCTCCGTGCGGAACCCTGGGTCATCACAGAAGCCATACGGTGAGGCCAAAGTCCATCCCGGACCCTTGGAGTCCTGTGTGGAGGTCTTTCGTGGGAAAGGAGTTATCTGGTAGAAAGAAAATATCTATACCAGAAACTGGTTTCCAAGTCTTCTGGATATGGTACTCCCCCTTCAGGATTTGTGTATTGGTACACTGCCTTCAATACCCAGAGTGTGGGTCCAGGCAAGGGAGGAACCTCTTGGTTTAGCATGACCGAAGGAGAAGCCTCTACCTCCTGTCAGAGCGGTTCCTGTACCCCTATCTGTTTACACTTTTCAGACGCATCCCCCTGCACCGAAACTTATGGTATAGGAATTGATGGGACAGGACAAGACCCTTATGGGCGGATAATTATTCAGACCACTCTACGTTATAGTAAAGCTGAACAATTCCAGGTATATACTGAATTTTGGCATGAATTTACTACACCAATCGAAATACCCCAGGTTACCAAAAATTTGTTCATTGATTTAGCTGAAAGGGTAGTTTCTTCACTAGAAGTTAAAAACTGTTTTGTTTGTGGGGGCACTAACATGGGGCAACAATGGCCATGGGAAGCTCAAGAGATTCAATTGGAGAACATCACTTCTCATTTTAATTTGACCTGGAAAGAAAAGGACCGTTCAACCAAATGGCCCCTTCATTCTGTAATTGTGGCCCTAAATTGCATTATTAGACCCCAGTCCAATAATATATATAAGGAATATGTTGGAGAAACTCTTTGTGAGGGAGGATTCTTCTGCAATAGTACTTCAACCAACTGTACTTGGCAGGGAAATGAGACTGAACCATCCACCTCATTCCCGGAAGGACCGTTGAAACCTTTATGGTCCAACAAACAAAATGCTTCTACTATTTGGCCCGCTCCTGATAATCTTTATTGGATTTGTGGAAATTCGGCCTATGCTGAACTTCCCAAAGCCTGGACTGGAGTGTGTGTCTTGGGCCATGTGAAGCCAAGTTTCTTCCTTTTGCCTATCTCTCAAGGAGAACGTTTGGGAGTCCCTGTGTATGTTGAAGTTGGAGATCCTGTAGATAGAAAGACAAGGGATATATCAAAGATTCAGATAGGAAATTGGAATGATGATGAGTGGCCGCCAGAGCGAATAATCCAGGTATATGGTCCTGCATCTTGGGCACCGGATGGTATGTGGGGTTACCGGACGCCTATTTACAGTATATGCTCAACAGAATAATTAGATTGCAAGCAGTTCTGGAAATAATCACGAATGAAACCAGTTCTGTCCTTTTGGCATTAGCAAAAACTGATACTCAGCTACGAACGGCTGTATACCAAAATAGATTAGCTCTGGATTATCTATTGGCTACAGAAGGAGGAGTCTGTGGAAAATCCAATCTCAGTAATTGTTGTCTCCATATTTTTTTTAAAATATTTTTATTAATTTTTTATAAAATTTTTAACAAAAGATGAAATAACAATTCAACTGTGAACAATTATGTACATATACAATTACCAAACAATCAAACAAAACTGCTCGGTACCCCCTCCCCACCACATCCTCCTAAAACAAAACTAACCCCCTCTTCTTCCCCTCTAGCAACCTACTTATACCTTTCTCTACTTCCATCCTCTCCTCCCACCTCCATCCTTCTCCCTCATACCTTCTTCCTACTTGCCTAACCTTCACTCCTCCTTCTTCTTCCAACCAATGTGGTGTCCAGAGGCCACCCGAGCAACCCCTTGCCACCTAAAAAGAAAAAAGAAAATCCCCAAAACAGTTGAAAAAACATAAGATAACTATTATTAAAACCCTCCCCCTCCCCCCCAGGCTTCCCAGAGTGAATACAGGGTAAAAACGCAAGAAACCCCGCTAAACTACTTATACATAATTATTTAACTATAAAACAAATATAATTCCTTCAATTGATATTTCTTCTGTGTATAATCTATCCATTTTTTCCACTCCATCAAAAATTGTTCATTTGAGTGGTTTTTCAAATATGCAGATATCTTAGCCATTTCAGCCAAGTTCACGACTTTTAACGTCCATTCTTCAATAGATGGTGTTTCAGATGTCTTCCAATATTGTCCCACCAACAGTCTTGCCGCCGTAATCAGATTCAAAATCAACTTAGTCTCTATGGTGGTACAGTCTTTTATAATACCTAACAAAAATAACTGTGGTGAAAATTCAATACGCTTTTTCAATATATTTTGAAGAATCCACCATATTTTTATCCAAAAAGCCTTAATTTTTTTACAAGTCCACCAAATGTGAAAATAAGTAGCGTCCATAGAATCACATCTCCAACATTTGGGTTGCATATTTGGATACATAAGTGATAATTTTTTTGGGTCTAAATGCCATCTATAAAACATTTTATAAAAATTTTCTCTTAAATGCTGAGCTTGTGTAAATTTTACATTTTTCACCCATATCCTTTTCCAGGTTTCCATCATAATTGGATGTCCAAAGTTACCTTCCCATTTAATCATACAATCTTTAACTAGTTCATTTCCAGAATCAATTTCAATTAAAACATCGTATAATCTTTTAATATGCATAATTCTTTGATCTCTAACTTGTTGGATTAATTTTCCATCCTTTAAAGAAAAACCCATTTTAACATCTTTTTGCCATCTAGCCTGAAATTGCATATGTGAGTACCAATTATGGGCTATTCCTTCTTCCCTTAACCTATCTAGTGATTTCAGTTCTAAACTATTCCCCTCTTTAATTAAAAGCTTCTCATAGGGCACCACATCCTGGATTTGTTGTCTATTCATACTCTCTATTGCATGCCTGGGAACTGTCCATAAAGGAATTTTACCATTTAACTTATAAGAATACTTTTTCCAGACACGCAACAGTGAATTTCTCAATAAATGTTCTTTAAAACCCCTATCCAACTTTTTATCATAAACTAAATACGCATGAAACCCATACAATAGTCCGTACCCTTCTATATTCAATATTCTTTCATTAGTTAAACTAATCCAATCACTTATTGCTACTAGGACTGCTGCATAGTAATATAGCTTAAAATTAGGCACTTTCAAACCACCTCTCTCTCTTATATCTTGAATAATTTTTAATTTAACCCTTGGTTTCTTGCCATTCCAAATAAATCTATTAATACCTTTCTGCCACTCCTCCAAATTCCCATCCTTTTTAAGTATTGGTAACATTTGAAATAGAAATAAAAATTTCGGCAATACATTCATTTTGACTGCAGCTATCCTTCCCAACATTGATAATTGTAATTTTTTCCAATTCTCCAACTCTAATTGTACTTTGTTCCATAAAAGTTCATAATTATTCTTATACAATTTCCCATTTGACGCTTCAATATAAATTCCTAAATATTTAACTTTCTTAACTATCTCACACCCTGTTATTCTTTCCAAATCCTGTTTTAATTTATCACCTAGATTTTTAACCAGCATTTTTGTCTTGGATATATTTAATTTAAAACCTGATACTCTTCCATAGTTTTGTATAATTTCCATCAACCTCTGAGCTGACTGTATTGGTTGCGTTAATGTCACAAGTAAATCATCTGCAAAAGCGCATAATCTATAATCATGTTGCCTAATCTGAACTCCTTTTAAGTCATCTGAAGCTCTGATCTTGTTCAGTAGAACCTCTAAAGTTAACACAAACAGTAAAGGGGATAGAGGACAACCCTGCCTGGTACCTTTCTCTATATTAAATGAATCTGTTAGTTGACCATTCACAATAATCTGCCCTGTTTGTTTCTGATATACTGCTGATATGGAGTTGATAAACTGGTCCCCCATTCCCATCTTGACTACAAGTCTTTTCAGAAATAACCAGTTCAATCTATCGAAGGCTTTTTCCGCATCCAGAAACATAAGAACTGCCGGCACCTGAATATGTTTATCCAGATGTTCTAGTATATTGACAAGTTGTCTAACATTAGTTTTCAACTGTCGCCCTTGTAAAAAACCAGTTTGGTCCGGATGAATTATTTGAGTTAAAACTGTCATTAATCTATTAGCCAAAATTTTTGCAAAAATCTTATAGTCAGTATTCAACAGCGAAATAGGTCTAAAGTTTCCCACTTGAACATTGTCTTTACCCTCTTTAGGAATCAAGGAGACGTAAGCCGTTTTCCATGAAGGTGGTACCCGACCCCCCTCTTGGATATTTACAAATAACTCTCTCATAGGTTTAACCATTTCTTCCTGTAGAGACTTATAATAAATCGCTGTAAAACCATCAGTTCCAGGAGATTTTCCCATTTTCAATTGCTTAATTGCAGCAATAATTTCTTCTGATGTGATCAGTGCATTTAATCTGTCTCTTTGTTCCAGTGTAACTTTCAAAACATTTTGATTTTCTAAAAAGGCATCTATCTCTTTCTCTTGAACCTTCTCTTCAGAGTATAATTTGGTGTAGAACTCTAAGAAAGCTTTTTTGATAATTTCTTGTTGAAATACTTCTTGCCCCTTATATTCTACCTTCTCAATTATACAGGATTTTTGTTTTTTCCTTAATGTATAAGCCAACCATCTGCCAGGTTTATTAACATTAAAAAATGTATTGTGTTTAGCATATTGCAGATTCCTGGCAACTTGGTCAGCCATCAGCATATCAAATTGTTTCCGTAAAATCTTTAACCCTTCTTTAATATTACTATCATCTGGTTTCTTTATTAATAATAACTCCTTTTTCTTTATTTCTGCTTCTAACACTCTCCTTTTTTCCTCTTGTTTACGTCTATGCCTTATATTCAATTCAATTAAAATTCCACGCATATGAGCTTTACTAGAGTCCCACACAGTTTCTATTGCCGTTTCCCTGTTCATATTTAACATAAAAAATTCCTTCATGGCCTTTTTACATTCTTCCACATTTGCCTCATATTTAAACAAATTTTCATTAATTCTCCAAGATCTTCTAGTAAACTGACCAGTCATTAATTCCATCATAACCGGGTTATGATCTGACAATACATTAGGTAAAATTTTTACTTTCTTTAAACTTAATATAAAATCACTAGTAGTTAAAATAAAATCAATTCTAGAGAATGATTGGTGTCTATCAGAAAAGAAAGTAAACTCTTGATCCCTGCCATGTCTTTCTCTCCATATGTCTGACAGATTAAAATCATCCTTAATATCAAAAAAAGATTTAGGCAAGATAGAGCGCGATTGAGGAACAGATGAGATCTTTTTCTTATCCAAACCAACATCAAGAATACCATTCCAATCTCCCATCAAAATACAAGATCTATAATCCAATTGTATTAGTTTTTTATGTAATAACTTATAAAATGTACCTTGTTGCTGGTTTGGAGCATATACACCCATCAGGAGAACTTTCTTCCCATCTTGTAAAATTTCAATAGCTAGAAATCTACCTTTATTATCTGCTTCTATTAATTTAGCTTTTATATGATTTTTAACATAAATAACAATTCCATTTTTCTTCTCTAGAGATGCTGCCACAAAATGTGTACCCAACCTATTATTTATCAAATATTTCTGATCAGAAATTCTAATATGAGTTTCTTGTAAACAAATTACATCATTTTTACATTGCTTCAAATAGTGAAATATCTTCTTCCTCTTCTGTGGAGAATTTAAACCATTCACATTCCATGTCAAATATTTATTTGACATGACCTTTTTGTGAAAGCTTCTGCAACGCCGAAACCACCTCCTCCTTCCTCTTAGGCCTTGCTCCCATGGCTTCCGAAGATGTCGATGCAGCTTGTTTTATGTAAATTGGCTGTGCTATTTCTCTTTGATCCGTAGTCTTGATAGCCTCACGTGTATGCCTTTGTTCCTTGGGCCTCTCAGCAACCAAAGGTTGAAAATTATCAATACTCTGCACTGGTTGATCCGCTGCTACCTCTTTATCCTTGTCTGGTGTTGAAATTAGTTGAAGATCCATAAGTTGAGATGATTCCATATCTTTTTCAAGAGCTGCCCTCTTAAGTCTTGGAGATGCAAATTTACCACCTATCAATATATTCTCAAAAAGGTCCTTCGCTTTAGCAACTGAGGTTAAACGATATCTGTTATTCTGAAAAAATAAAGAAAGTCCAGTTGGCACCTCCCACCTGTATTGTATCTCTCTTTTTTTGAGCTCCTCTGTCAAAAAAGCATAATCTTTCCTTGCTCTCAACATTTTGGGAGGTATCTCTTTCAAAACCTGTACTTCTTGACCAGCAATACTTAATTGCTTATTGTAAGCTTTAGTAAGAACCCAGTTTCTAAATTTTCTTGTACTGAAATATATCACAATGTCTCTGGGCAAATTTCTTTGTGCTGCAATACGTGAATTCATCCTAAATATACGGTCCATCTGCCAGGCCACATTTTCAACCGTGTCCTCCAAAAAAGTTGCTAAAGCTTCAACAAAAATTTTTCTTAAATCTTCTTGAGTCTCCTTTGATATTTCTCTGAAGCCTCTGATTCTAACAGCCATCTGCATCTGGTGATATTGTGTCAAGACAGTTTGATCCTGTAAATCACTTCTAATTTCCTCTAATTTTTTCTCCATCTGTTGCTCCACACCTTCCAACTTTCCTTCAACTCCCACAGCATAATCCCATACTCCTTTAATAGCTTCAACAATATCTTCTCTTATCTCTGAATTATGAGCTTCTATCATGACTTTAAAATCTTCTTTCTGTTCTTCTATCTTTTCCTCCAGCTTATCCAACTTATCATTTACTGTAGATAATGCTGTAGATAATGCAGAGGCCAGTGCAGTCTGCAGATCTTTCATTGTAAGCATTTCTGGAGGGGGTTGTGTAGAAGCTTGAGGTTCTGTCGGAGTCTGCGATACGGGGGCTAAAGGGGCAGATTGTGATTTTGCTAGCTGCCCAGGGGATGGTATAGCCGCCTTCGCTACAGCTGCCTTCTGTCTCGTCATCATTTTTTTTAAAAAAAGAAATTTTTTTTCTTAAGTTACCAGATTTTCCTCCCTTCTTAATTTATTTTAAGTTATTTTAAAATCCAGTTACGTTGTGATTTAATAAAAAATTCGAGTCAAAATGGTTTCTCAAGCTTCACTTCCGCAAAAGAAGAGAAAGTTCAGTTTCACTTTCAAGCACTTTCACTTAGGACAAAGAACTATCGCCATCTTGAAAGGATTATGTTGATTTAAAAGAGTAATAGTTACATAGGCAGAAACAAAGTAGCAAAATACTTGCGTTACTCAAAGAACTCCTGTATTCACTCAGTCTGTATAAAATCCTTGCTATGTGTTTCTTAAAAGCAGAGGCGGTCACGACGTCTGTTTCTGTCAGCCGACAGAAGCGTCTCTGGGCAGGAGCATTCCAAGTGCCTAGGGAGCACACCCTCTCCGTCTCTGAAAATTAATTCCAGAGATCTTAGAGGGGCTCAACCTTACTCTTGCAGCTCTACACCTCTTCTTCGCCCGAAGAGGGGTTTTTCCGCCGCAACAAACAGCTGATGAGCGCTGTTTTTAGCGGCTTTACTAACCCAGGGAACGGAGCCTCACAGTGGAGTCTCTAGCGACGCCGGCGGAGCCACCGGAAGCCTGTTGTCTCCATATTGATGACAATGGCAAGGTGATTGAGGAAATTACTGACAGAATGTGAACGTTAGATCATGTCCCTGTCCAGACGTGGACAGGAGCACTGGATGTTGGAGGATGGTTTTCGGGAATGTTTGATAATTGGAAGAGGATATTGTTCATTGTGGTTTTGACCTTAGGAGAGTTGTTGTGTTTACCATGCCTTATCCCACTTGTTCAGAGAATTGTTAGATCCGCTATATTCGGACTAACTTTTGCTGCCACTCCTATCTATAACGATAAACCAGCTGAAGCAATGATTTTAAGACCTTTACCTTCTGACTACACTCCCCTCTTCAAGAGTCCCTAAGCCTATTCAGCTTTATAAAAAAGGGGGGGAGGATTGAAGGGACTTTATTGTGCTTATGATTTTATTATGCTTAAGCTTGATATTAGTAGTGTTATTTTGTAGCCATTTTATATAACGTAATCATTTTATATTGATATTAGTAGTGTTAGTTTGTAGTTATTTTATATATATATATATATATCAAATGTTTATTTTTTTAGATTGCACCCTGTAAACCCAAATATGGGAGGAAGGAATCATTCTTTCCTTTTGCTTGTTTCAGCTCAACCCAGAGCCATCCTGCAAGCACAAATATATATATATGTTGTTTAAAATTGTTGACAAAGAAATAAGGGATTTCTGATATAGCCATTTCGAGTTTCTTAACTCTCTTCAGTCAGAACTCACCCTTCCGGGATTCGAACCTGGGCAGTCTGCATGCTAAGCAGATGCTTTAACTTATTGAGCCACAAGTTCTCTCCCGCTTTGTCAGTAGTCAGGGAGTAAGGATATGTGTCAAATGTTTATTTTTTAGATTGCACCCTGTAAACCCAAATATGGGAGGAAGGAATCATTCTTTCCTTTTGCTTGTTTCAGCTCAACCCAGAGCCATCCTGCAAGCACAAATATATATATATGTTGTTTAAAATTGTTGACAAAGAAATAAGGGATTTCTGATATAGCCATTTCGAGTTTCTTAACTCTCTTCAGTTCGAATCCCGGAAGGGTGAGTTCTGACTGAAGAGAGTTAAGAAACTCGAAATGGCTATATCAGAAATCCCTTATTTCTTTGTCAACAATTTTAAACAACATATATATATATTTGTGCTTGCAGGATGGCTCTGGGTTGAGCTGAAACAAGCAAAAGGAAAGAATGATTCCTTCCTCCCATATTTGGGTTTACAGGGTGCAATCTAAAAAATAAACATTTGACACATATCCTTACTCCCTGACTACTGACAAAGCGGGAGAGAACTTGTGGCTCAATAAGTTAAAGCATCTGCTTAGCATGCAGACTGCCCAGGTTCGAATCCCGGAAGGGTGAGTTCTGACTGAAGAGAGTTAAGAAACTCGAAATGGCTATATCAGAAATCCCTTATTTCTTTGTCAACAATTTTAAACTATATATATATATATATATATATATATATATATATATATATATATATATATATATATATATATATATATATATATATATATATATATATATATATATATATATATATATATATATATATATATATATATATATATATATATATATATATATATATATATTATATATGCAAGCAGCCTTATAGATAGAAGTAAGTGTTTTATGTATATTGAAAAAGTAAATGTTTCATGCTAAATATACAGGAGATTGCTTACATGAAAGGAGCAAGGTAAGATTCAGTGGTCCAGAAAATAGGGAGGGGGAAGGTGAGCTAGCCTGGATTGATGTGTATGAGTCATCACCTTGGAATGTGTTTTCCTATGCTTCCTTGCTCCTGGTACAGAGACTTGAATCTCTTTGTTCTGAAAAGGTATAAAAAGTGGAAGAAGTCTTTTCTGGGTGTGCCTTCATCCCTCTAAGCAGCCACAAGGAGGGAAAAGGTTACCTGACTCTGTCTTGGTCAAAATAAAGTTGTTTTCTTGCTGAAACCTCAGCTTAGGAGTTTCTTTGGCTCTACAAATTTCCTGAGTAGCGCAGGGAAATTTTTGAGGTTAAAAGGAGAACCTACACTATCATTGTTTCTTCTACCTGTTCATCTTTCATTTTCAAAATTTAATAAGAAATTGTACATTTTTTAAATTAACTTTTTGTTGGAAGTTAGTAATGTCTGGTCAAACATAGTCTGCTCTTTGTAAAATCCATACTGTTTAATATCTTTGTCATATCTCACTTGCATTTGTAAATGTGACCACCATGTTAAATCGATGCCCTGATTTTCCATCTCTTGTCTAGATTTTAAGTTCCCTTCAGAATTTAGAATATCTTTTTTTTTAATATTTTTTTTATTGGTTTTTTAATTTTTAACAGAAAAAGAAAAATGCTCAAATCAAATCATAGTGTTAAAATAAACAATAAACATAATCACAACATAAATACATATTTCAAAATCATCCATTAACAAAACATTAGTACATATTTCAATACATTTATAATAACTCAACTGAAAATAATCATAGACCACATTTACCAAACAATTAACATTACTGCCCGGTACCCCCACCACCACATCCCCCTAACCCTAACCTTCCCCCCTCACTTACCAACTATCTACCTACTCACCTCCCTCCTTCTCTTTCTCCCTCCTTCTACTCCACCCAACTATCCCTACTCTTCCCCCTTCTTATCAACTTTCTACTTACATCAGCCTTCACTCCTCCTTCCTCTTTCCATCAGATGTGGTGCCCAGAGGCCCCCCCGAGCAACCCTTTAATAACAATAATTACATATTCTTGCATCAACCCCAATTACAGTTGAGAAAGCATAGTATATACAATTATAAACCCTCCTTACACCCCCCTGACTTCCCAGAGTGAGTACAGGGTAAAACAAAAGAAAACCCCCTACTTCAAACAAAGTTATTATATAATCCTAACAAGAATTTTAAACTACACTAAGCCAGACCGACACATCGTCTTGTTAAGAATATTAATTTTCATTTACATATCTAAACCATCAATCTAACAATCAATCCATCACTTCAATTCATTGAGAGGTTATGTAAAGTCACCCAAACAATCAAGTTTAGTATATATCTTCCAATAATCAGTTTCTTTTAAACAAATAGTATCAATAAGCCCCTCAATTAAAAAAAATATATATTCTTAATCAATTTAGTGTATCTTCCATTAAACAACCTCTCTTACATCTTACTCATAAACTTAATCCTTAATTCAGCCCATAATCTTAGATTAGCCTTAATTCCTTACACTTAATTTTAAATTTCACTTCTTCAATCGACTTCTGGGCTTTCTCATATGTCAAATAAACCTAAATAACAAATACAATCTATTTAATCCATTTCTAACTTAGATTCCTTCAACCTTATCAAATCACATAATGCGTATCTATCCCATCAATCAATCAATCTAATGTCAAACCTAAATAATTTCAAAGCAGGTACATTCTTCTTCAATTTAATTATATCTTCCATTAGTCATCTTCTTTTACGTCTTACTCATAATCTTAATATTATATCTTCCATTAATCATCTTCTCTTACATCTTACTCATAGTCTTAGTCCTTAAGTCAATCCATAATTTTGAATTACCCATAATTCCTTGCATACAATTTTAAATTTCACTTCATCAATCATACTCTTGGTTTTTTTCTTCTGCCAGGTAAATCTCCATAACGAGGCCTCCCTTCCAAATAATAAATCTCTCTTTTTTACTTGCAATATCATTTGTCTCTTAACCACAAACTTTCATTGAAGTAACATTTCAAATCTCTGTCTTTGCTTTTCCTGGTCCTCAGCAGCATAGATAAATTGCTTCTTAAACTGGGTCAATTTCTCTTTTTTCTCAATTAAATCTTCTTCTTGCTGCTTGTCTGAGAGGAATAGCCATCCCCTCCTTTCTTGAAACAAATCCTCTTCCTCCACTCCGTAAATGAACTGTTTATCAAGCAAGATCCATTTCCCATTATTCTCTTTATTCTCAATACTGTCTTCTTCTTGTTTGGATTGTTGTGTAGAATATTCAATAGTCGGTTGCAAATCAGTTTCATTTGGAAAAAAGGATCTAATTAATTTTAATATTTCTGTACTAGTCTCTTTCAATATTGCAATCCTTTCTTCTTTAAATTCATCAATGCGGTCCAAAATAGGTTTGACATTAAAACGTAAATTCCACTCCATTTTAAATTTTAAAACAATCGCTCTGGCTTTAATCCAATTTCTACAACCGTGTCTCTAGCTTCGCTTACGAGAACAAAGAAGAAAAAAAATGGAGAATTCACTTTCACTTTCAAGCACTTTCCTTTAGCAGTGAAAGTAGTGAAAGCTATACGCCATCTTGAATGCATTATGTTAAATGTAACAGTTAGAAATACATAGCCAGAAAACCAATAAGAAATACTTGCAATCCAATAAAAACTCCTGTATTCACTCAGTCTGCAAACAATCTCTCTTGTGTTCTATTTTTAAAAGCAGAGGCGGTCGCGGCGTCTTTTTCTGTCTGATGACAGAAGCGTCTCTGAGCAGGAGCGTCTTCAGGAGTTATGGGGAGCTCGCACTCTTAATCCCTGAAAGCTTTTTTCAGGGATATTAGAGGAGCTCAACCCTACTCCCGATGCTCTGCACCTCTTCTTCGCCCGAAGAGGGGATTTTTCACCGCAAAAAACAGCTGATGTTCGCTATTTTTTGCGGCTTTACATACCCAGGGAACGGAGCCTCACAGAGGAGACTCTAGCGACGCCGGCGGAGCCACCGGAAGTCCCAGAATTTAGAATATCTTTATATGTCCATATTTTATCGAGACTGATTAGATTTGGATGTACAAATGCTTCCATTGTTGAGAGCCATCCTGGAATTTTCAAATAGATCTTACATTTTATTTTTTCCCATGTTAGTAATAGTGCATTTCTAATATAGTGCTTTTGGAAGTATTTATGTATTTTATTTTTTCCATACCATAAAAAAGCATGCCAACCAAGTTGTAGGTCATGTCCCTCCAAGTACAGCAATCTTTTATTTCTAAGAGTTATCCATTCTTTTACCCATGTTAGCACTGACGCTTGATAGTATAAATGTCAACGCTGCTAACATCTGATGTTTTTGTTTTGAGAACAGTTAGAGATGCAACCATTTTCTTCTTATATTTTACTTTTAGAGTTAGATGATGCTGGGGGGAGGAAAGTGCATGAGAGTTTAGATAGACATAATAATACTGGACTTGGCGTGAGAACCAAGGTTAATGAAATAAGAGATGATAAGAATTGGTGGGCTGGAGAACTGGAGGGAGAGCCTGCATTTCAAACTAATTGGAGAATGTCATTTATGACAGTTAATTGGAGGAGGGAATTGTGCTTTGATACTATGTGCTCAGGGGAGAGGAATCCAGTTTTTGGCTTCGACCCTGTTAGTGCCGATGCCATGCTTCTCTAATAAAGATTCCTTAAGGTAAAGAATGCCTCGAAGTTCTTTGAAGAGTTTCATCTGTCGGAACCATAACAATAAAACCCATTCTGGCAAGCCAAAACCTCCATTTCCCTTGGTATTTTTCTCCAGTTTTATAGGTATTGTTTGGAACAAAAATAGTATTTTTGGTAGTATATTCATTTTCACCATAGCAATTCTTCCTAATATCGACAGTTGCAGATTTTTCCATTTTTTCCAAATCAAGCTTTATTTGATTTAACAATTTAATGTAATTATCTTCTTTTATTGTTGAACATCTTGCTGTCAGATATATTCCCAAGTATTTGACCTTTTTAATTATTTGCAATTCTATTTTTTCTGATAGTTGCTTTTTTGTTTATCTGTAAAAAATTTAACTATCACTTTGGTTTTTTTTTCTATTTATCTTCAGTCCTGCTATCTCTCCAAATTGTTCTATCTTTTCCAAAAGTTTAGGAATTGTCTCTAAAGGTTCCTCTAAAATGAATACCAAATCATCTGCAAATGCTTGCAATTTATAGGTTTCACCTTTTATTTTCAATCCTTTAATTTCTGGATCTTGCCTAATATTTCTATTTAAAACTTCCAAAGTTAAGATAAATAGCAGTGGGGACAGTGGACATCCTTGTCTTGTGCCTTTTTGTATATCAAAATTATCTGTATAATCCCCATTTACAATCACTTTTGCTGTTTGTTTCTGATATATTGTCTGAATCATATTTATGAAGTTTTGTCCAAAGTCCATTGTTTTTAGTTGTTGAATCATAAATTGCCAAGAAACTTTGTCAAATGCCTTTTGGGCATCTAAAAATACTAATGCCAGTTGTTTCCCTGGATGCAGTTCATAATATTCCAATATGTCCAATATTACTCTCAAATTATTTTTTATTTGTCCCTTTGGCAAAAATCCGTTTTGGTCTGGATGTATAAATTCAGTCAAAAATCTTTTCAGTCTTTCAGCTATTATTGAAGTGAAGATTTTGTAGTCCACATTTAATAGTGATATCAGTCTATAGTTTTTTATCTGCGTCAAGTCTGAGTCCTCTTTTGGTATCAAAGTAACTGTTCTGTTCTGTGCGTTGGTAAGGCATTGAGACGAGGCAGGAGTAATAACAGTTGTTACTTTATTAAAGCTTCAACAGAACCTCAACAGAACACACACAAGATGGCACGGATCCCTTTTATACCCTTTTGCAGGGACAGCGTCAGCCAATAAATGCAACGTATTTTCCTGCTTTGTGCGTGCGCAATTGGCTGGAGACAGCCTGTCCGGCCCGGGCAGCCACATGGTCTGCCCGGGTCTCTCTGCAGCTTCCTGCACCTGCTCTGTCAATCACAGGCCCAGGACATAACACCCCTCCCCTCTTAGTTAAAAAAACATACACTACTAATTGTTAACTACTACAAGGTTACCCTTTGAGCGTGTTCTGATTTCTAGGGAACCCTTAGGTCTGCCAGCTTACTGACAGGAACCTTACATAATCTTGTAAAAACTTTGGAGGGCCTCTGATCTGCTCTGAGTGTCTCAGAGATGCTGCAAGGGCCCGGTTTGCAAGCTCGCCTACCAGGCTCAGCAGACCGGGACTTTGAGGCTTAGTTGATACAGGCGAACCTGTATCTTGCTGACTGGCCTGGTCTGGTAAACCCAACACTTTGTCCATCTGACTTCGGCTGGCTCTTTCCGGTAAGCCCAGACCAGAGTTCCTTGGTGGGGTGGAATTCCCCAGGTCTGCAAAAGACCCCTGTTGGGAGCACTGTCCCGTAGGCACAAGGCCTGTAGTAGAAGTGGTATGAAAAGCCGGTTGTGTGCAATGTCCCATGGATCCAGTGCCAGAGTCAGGAGCCGCCTCATTGGCAAAACCCGTATTTGCAGAGTGCAAACCCCCACTTTCGCAGAGAGACTGAGATCCACGATCATGATCGTGGTCCTCCTCCTCCCCAAGAGCAGAGTCAGGAGCAGAAGGGTGACTAGGTAGCCTCCATCGCAGCTGGTCAATGTGCCAACGCAGCACGCGACCATCTTCCAAGGCCACTTCATATGACAGCGGCCCCGTAACCTTGCAGACCACTGCTGTCACCCAGAGATGTCCAGGTCCGGATTGCCCACCTGTAGTCTCCTAGGTGCCCACGGCTGTGACACCTGTGAAGCCACCCGGTCTGGGTGCAACCTGTCCAGTTTGGTAATGAGACGGCGACCCCAGTGGAGTTCAGCTGGGCTCTTGCCTGTAGCTGTGCAAGGTGTGGTGCAGTGGCAAAGGAGAAAATCAGCTAACCTGTAGTGCCAGCTCCCATGAGTGAGCCTCTTCAAGGCGTCTTTGGTTGTGCGCACCATGAGCTCAGTTTGGCCTTTGGAAGCCGGATGAAAGGATGTCAAAGTAGCATGACAAATCATGTTGGCTTGCAGGAAAGCCTGGAACTCCAAAGAGGTGAATTGAGGTCCGTTGTCGGAGACAAGGACATCTGGCAGCCCATGAGAGGCGAAGATCCCTCTCAGCACCTGGATGGTCCTGGCAGTAGTCGTGGTGGATACTGGAATGACCTCTAGCCATTTAGAGTGACTGTCCACAACAATGAGGAAGAATTGCCCCTGAAAGGGGCCAGCATAGTCGATATGAACCCTCAACCAAGGAGCATATGTGTCCTCCCACCTATGTACAGGAGCCTGTGGCATTTCAGGCCTGGACTGTTGGCAATTGTGGCACCCTTGGACCTGGGCCTCAATCTCCTTATCAAGCCCAGGCCACCAAAGATAACTGCACACAGGAGCCTTCATCCGGACTATTCCCGGATGTCCCTCATGCAGAGACTGCAAGACTCTAGTCCTCAATGAGGTTGGGATCACTACCCTACTACCCCACAGGACGCAACCCTTAAAGGTGGAAAGCTCATGCTTTCTTTTCCAGAAACTCTGGAAATTGGTGCCAGGACACATGTCAGGCCATCCTGACAGCACCCATGTCAACACGTGTGTTAGCATGTGATCAGTGACTGTTTCTGCAGCCACATCCCCTGCATTGAGGGGAGACTCAGACAAATCCTGGATAGCCAAGATGTGGTTAGCTGGAACAGGATCAGATTCTACAAGCTGTAGAGGCAACCTACTAAGGCCATCTGCATGGCCCATTTCCTTGCCTGGTTTGTGAACCAGGGAGTAGTCATATGCAGAAAGGAAAATTGACCACCTCAGCATTCTAGGAGAAATTATGTGTGGGGTTTGCTTGTTCATTGTGAACAACCCCAGCAATGGCTTGTGGTCTGTAAAGACCGTGAAGTGGCGACCATACAAAAAGTCATGGAACTTTTTTATGCCAGCCAACTATGGCCAAGGCTTCTCTGTCTATCTGCACGTAATTACGCTCAGCAGAAGACAGAGTTCTTGAATAGTATGCTACAGGAACTTGAGTTCCATCAGCCTTGAGGTGACTTAAGACAGCCCCAATCCCATAAGGGGATGCATCACAGGCTATACACACTGGCAGCTGCTCATTGAAATGAGCAAGAACAGCATTTGAAGACAACAATGCCTTGACCTCAGCAAAACTCCTTTCGTGGACTTGTGTCCACTCCCATGGAGCCTGTTTGTCCAAGAGCTGGTGTAACGGCTCTGCCACTGCAGCTTTGTGGGGGAGGAAGGAATGGTAAAAATTTAGAAGCCCAAGGAAGGCTTGAAGCTCGCTCTTCGACCTGGGACTTGGGGCCTGCTGAATCACTTTGAGCTTAGATTCAGCAGGATGGATGCCTTTGGCATCTATGCGAAACCCCAGGAATCCAGTGGAAGTTACTCCAATTTTGCATTTTTCCTGCTTAAGCTTCAGCTCCGCTTCACGGAACCGCAGCAAAATGGACCGAAGCCTTTCAGCCAGGTTTTTGAGTGATTCCCCTGCGATGAGGACATCATCAAAGTAAGGGCAAACTCCCTGAATGTTATGGAGCATGTGCTCCATCACGCTTTGAAAGATGCCAGGGGCTACATTAACCCCGAACTGCAGTCTTCTGAGCTTGAAAGCTCCCCGGTGCGTTACGATGGTCTGGGCCTCAGCCGTTGCATCATCCACTGGTAGCTGTTGATAGGCCTGAGCCAAATCGAGTTTGGCGAAAACTCAGCCTCCTTTAAGTGAGCCCAAAATGTGGCTCACCACAGGCACAAGATAAGAGTGCTGCTGTAACGCTTTGTTTAGCGTGCATTTATAGTCAGCACAAATGCGGACTTCCCCTTTGGCCTTGAGTGGCATGATTATGGGTGTTTCCCATGGACTGCTATCCACAGGTTCCAAAATACCTTGCTGTAGCAGTTTATCCAGCTCGGCATTAATCTTTTGCTTAAGCGCAAAATGCACCCGACGAGGCTTAATCCTAATCGGTGCAATGGAGGGATCCAACCGCAAAGCAATAGGAGGCCCCTTGTACGACCCTAGCTCTGGGCTGAACACATCAGCAAACTCCTTGCAAACTTCCACAAGGCCTGCCGTTTGCAAGCTGTGTAGCCCAGTCACTTGAATCCCAAGTACCTCAAACCAATCAAGTCCAATTAGACTCGTGCGGTCACCCTCAACCACGACGATGTCCAGAAACCCCTCGAAATGCTTACGCTGCACTCTGAGTGTGGCCTCCCCTTTCACACTGACTTGTGAATTCTGGAAGTCAGTTAAGATAAGGTCCGATGGCCTGAGTTTAATTCTCTGGCCGCTCCTATAGCAGATCTGCTTGAGGGTTTTCTGGGAAATGATTGACAGAGCTGAACCCGTGTCCAGCTCCATCGTTAAGGGGACCCCCTGCAATTTGACATCAAGTCGCAGCTTCTTTTTTAATGGCCGGTGAGCCCCTGTTCTCAAAACACTCCTGCAGGATGTGCGGAAACCCACCCTATTCTGGCTGGGGACCCTGATACCTTTCCGAGGCAACTCCTCCGATGGACAGTCTTTCTTGCGGCCCAAACAGACGGTGGCGATGTGGCCTTACCGGCCACACGCCCAGCAAGTGGCAGAGCAAAAACGGCAGTCAGAGCGCTTGTGGCATCCTCCACATCCGAAACACCGAGGGAATAGAACTGCCTTGTCAGCTCACTCTTGGGGCCTTCTCTCTGCTGGCTGCTGTAGACGGTTGACCTCATTGTCAGAATCCAGTTCGGATACCTCTCAAGCAACCTCTTGATGGACTGAGCCCGAACTTGTAGGGTTCTTGGAAAGCCGCAAGGCCTTAACAGCTCCTCCCGCTGCTTCGTCGGCTGTGATCTCCCTTAGCGCATCTTGGAAGGAAATGTCTTCCTTCTGTTGGGAGGAATTCCCCCATCCAGGCTCTTCCAGCCGGGATTCTCCTTAACAGCTGTCAAGCCCCTGGGCAGAGGAGGACAAATGGAACGTGAAGCCAGCTACCGGAAAGAGAGGTTTAATCACGGAGATTAAAGTTGAGTGACAATTCAGCATGAATCCCCAGCTAGCTAGACAGAATGGTCTTCAAACATGAGTTCTTATACCCTTACATGGTTTCCAAAATTGTCATTTCTGATTGGTGAGTATAAACCTGTCTTTTCTGATTTGCTGGTCAGTGACTATTGTCAGGTTAATTTCCTTCTCAATTCTGCCTAAAAGGTGTTAATCACTTTATTGTTGTGTGCCTTTTTGTTCCTTTATTCTAATCCTGTTAATCCCAATTGCTGTTAGCCAGTTCTGCATTCGTTGTAGTCAGTGTGTGTTAAGTGTTGCTATCTAGCCTCAAGCTGCTGCTGAATCAGGTTTTTTCCTGTGTTTGCCAAGATATTCCTTCATTGGGGTGAGGAGGGGGTGTCCTGCTCTTATCAATTCCTCCACTTTGGGCTATCACTGGTGTACCAGTGATCAGCCCAACTGGTTCCTATTGTAAGGACCCACCCCACTTTGCATCTTAAGAAGACAGAACTCATGGAATATTTCTTCCAACAGGCATCCTTTATTAAGAGAAAATGGTTGCAGGCGTGCTAGACAGGACCTGGGGCCCAAGCCCTATGGTTCAAGGTTTTAAGGGGTCCTCAGCAGTCACACCCCACCCCACCATCTTTCCAGCGACAATCCCAGGTGTTACATTTCTACCCCCTTTTTCCTCACTGCCGATGGGAGACTTCAGAGAGGAGTAGATGAAAGCTGATGTCCCCACTGTTATGTTTAGTCCTTTTGGTGGTATCCACATTCGGTCCCTTTGAAGTTGTACCGAAGGAAGTGAGGGCCATAAAACCCCTTTGTTCACCCCCCCTTCCCTTCATCGTATGACAGAATCCAGAGAGGGCAGAAATGGGGTTTTCCATAGTCGATAACTAGAGATGAAATATAATTGGATTCTGACATCCTGCCCCCTTAAAAATAAGATAGATCCACCTGAAAGAAAACAAAACAGGTATAAAAATTAGTCAGGCTTGTTAGGATACTCTGTGTGAAACTTCTTTAATAGCTTCGGGGCTCTGACATGACGTTTATGGACCCACTTGTTTTGTGAGGCAGGGAGGTGTTTCCATGCAACTAGGTACTGAGTTGCTCCATGATATCTCCTAGAATCTAGGATTTTCTTTATTTCGAAGTGTTGTTCACCCTCCACCATGATTGGAGGTGGTGGTGGGGGGATTTTTGGCCATAACAATGACTGATGCTCTCTTTTCAGCAAGCTGCAATGAAAAATTGGGTGTATTTGCCTGAGATTTTTGGGTAATTCTAATTCTACTGTTACTGGGTTTATGATTCTTTTAATTGGAAAAGGCCCTATATATTTTGGTCCAAGTTTTTTACAGGGTTGTAGGGACTTTAGGTATTTTGTAGATAAGTACACCATTTCTCCTATAATGAATGGTATAGGCTCAACCCTTCTTTTATCGGCTTGTGCTTTGTATGCCTGCCTAGCTTCATCTAGTGCTTTTCTAACTATTGGCCAGGTGTTTTGTAATTTTTCTATCCATTCTTTCAGTGATGTGACCGCCAGTTCGTTAGGGGTTAATTCTGGCATGGGGTTGAAACTTTGACCGGTGGCTATTTGAAAAGGAGTGTAACCTGTGCTGGAGTGGACTGCATTATTGTAGGCAACTTCTGCAAAAGGGAGTAAGTCCACCCAATCGGACTGCTGGAAACTAAGAAAACATCTTAAATATTGCTCAAGTACTGAGTTCAATTTTTCCAACTGCCCATTTCCTTGTGGATGATGGCTAGATGTCAGTCCCTGAGTGGTCCCTAAGAGGGATAAAAATTCCTTCCAAAATACAGATGTAAATTGCACTCCCCTATCAGAGATGATGCATTGGGGTGCCCCATGCAATCTGTAAATATGCTGGATGAAAAGTTTCGCTAAGGCTTTTGCGGTGGGAATCTTTTGGCAAGGGATAAAGTGCACCTGTTTGGAAAACAAGTCCGTGACCGTCCAGACAACAGTATTCCCATTGCTTTCTGGTAATTCCACTATAAAAGCCATGGATATTTCCCTCAGGGGGCTGAGGGATTTGCCACTGTTTGTAACAGTCTGGGTGATTTCCCTTGCAACCTCTTTGCAGTTGCACACTTTGGGCAGCTGGCCACGTAACTTTCTATGTCCTTTTTTATGGATGGCCACCAAAATTGCCGTTTAATTAAGTGTAATGTTTTTACAAATCCAAAATGCCCTGCTGATTTTGTGTCATGGCAAAGCTGCATGAATGTGACTCTTTGGGTTGTTGGTATATATAACATTTCCCCCACCCAGGGCAGCCCGTCTCTCATTGTGCATACATTTTTGTTTTTCTGGAACCATTCATCTGTTTCCAAACTTTTCTGGAATTCAATTCCGGTTTGGCTGCCCAGCTGTGGTTTTAATTTAGCTTGGGCTCTGGTGGTTACTGGTGCTGCCCGTTGTGATTCTACCATCATCGGTTTAGAGTTGGTGGCTCGCGTGCTGTTATATTGGGGCATGCGAGATAGTGCATCTGCCAGGAAGTTCTTTTCCCTCGGCAAATGCTTGAGCGTAAATTGGAACTGGTGAAAATGCTGGGACCAGCGGGCTTGCTTGGGGTTGAGCTTCCTGGGTGTTTTCAGGGCTTCCAAATTTCTGTGGTCAGTCCACACTTGGAAAAGGATTTTGTTGCCTTCAAGGAACTGGCGCCACGTGAGTAATGACCAACGTATCCCGTACGCCTCTTTCTCCCACACAGGCCAGCGCTGTTCCGTTTCTGTTAGTTTCTTGGATGTATACGCACAGGGTTGCAATACCCCTTCATCGTTTTCTTGTAATAGTATAGCCCCCACTGCCACATCACTTGCATCCGCCTGTATTACGAAGGGCTTATCCATGTCTGGGTGCCTCAGTACTGGTTTGGCAGAAAAAAGTCTCTTTAATCTCTCAAATGCTGCTTGGCACTCCATTGTCCATGTTAGTGGCTGGCTAGGTTTTACTGAGGATGCTCCCTTTGTTTTTAGTAAGTTTGTGAGGGGCAGGGCTATCTGGGCAAATACGGGGATGAATTGGCGGTAAAAGTTTGCGAAGCCCAAGAAACTTTGCAGTTCCTTTTTTGTGCGGGGTGGTGCCCATTCTAATACTGCTCTGACCTTCTCTGGGTCCATTTCAATGCCCTGTGGGGATATGCAATAACCTAGGTAGTCTATCCTTTCCTGGTGGCATTCGCATTTCGAGAGTTTGGCATATAGGTTGGCGGCTCGCAGTTTCTTTAAAACCACTCTGACTAGGTTGACATGTTCCTCTTTTGATTCGGTGAAGATAAGAATGTCGTCTAAGTAAACCAGGATCCCCTTAAATAGGTGCTCCCTTAGAACATCATTAATTGCATAAATACTGCAGGGGGCCCTTGTAATCCAAATGGCAAGACTTTGAATTGGTAGCAGCCCATTGGGCAGTTAAATGCGGTCTGCCATTCATCCCCTTCCTTAATTCTCACGTGATAGTAAGCTTCCCTTAGGACTAGTTTAGAAAAAAAAATTTCCCTTTCGAGAGGTGTGACAACATGTCTTTCATGAGGGGCAGAGGGTATAGGTTGCTTTCACTGATTGTATTCAGGGCCCTATAATCCACGCATAAGCATAAAGAGCCATCCTTTTTCTCTCCAAAGAGGACCAGGGCAGCCACTTTAGGCTTGGCTGGCTCAATGAACCCCCTTTCTAGGTTTTTCTTTATGAATCTTTCCATTTCCTCCTTCTCCTTTGGGCTCATGGAGTATAATCTGGGCTTCGGGAGTTTTGCTCCAGGCTTGAATTCAATGGCACAGTCCGTGGGTCAGTGGGGAGGGGAAGCTCATCCGCCCTCTCCTCACTGAAAACTTCAGCAAGGTCTCTGTATTCCTCTGGTATTTCTGGTAGTCCCTTTTCCTCTCCCATGGATGCTTTTTCTGTTCTTGATTCTGGTAGCTCCCCTTGGGATTTTAAGTCCATAGGGTCCCCCTTCGGGAATTTGATTTCTGCTGTCCTCCAATTAACCCAGGGATTCCATTTTTTTAACCATTCCATCCCTAGGATCATCGGGCATTCCATGCCTGGGGTCACTACAAACGTTATGTCTTCCTCATGGTTGCCCAGGGAGAGGTGTATTGGTAATGTGGCTAGGGTAGCTGGCAGCCCCCCTGCTATGGACCCATCTAACTGGCCAAATGAGATTGGTTGTTCCAGTTTCCTCGACGGATTGCCCAGATTCCCCACTAGCATCGGGCTAATGAGGCAGCGGGTGCAGCCAGAGTCTATTAAGGCTTTCACCTTCATGGCTTCGGGCATGGGGGGAATTAATACAGTCACTGTCTTGAGGATGGGTGTGATGCGTCCACTTACCAGGGGTTCGCCCTCCGAGCTGTCGTCTGAGGCGTCCACCGTCCCTGCGGTGTAGGCTAGAGTTCTTTCCCCCTGATGAGCAGAGGTGGGGGATTCCACAGCCTCCATCATTCTCATGGCAGGTTCTTTTGGCTTAGCTGGAGACTTTCCGGATTTGCTGGCCGGTGATCTGTCTGGGTTGTGCAATTTGGCACATCATGAGAGAGGTTTTCTTGCTCTGTTATTTGCCTCTGATGGGAGTTGTGCAGATCTTTAGGCACTTCAACCCTAAAGGAATTAATTGGCATAGGCAACAAAGGAGGGCTCCACCTACTATGACTGTGATTATGCTAGCAATGAGAATTTTCAACCAATGGAAGTCTGGTAACCATGAGAAGAGCCAGGAAAGGTCCCAGGATGATTGGTTGTGTCCAATGTTCTGTGCTAGTTCTTTTAAATGTTTGATATCTTGTTCAATTAGTCCAGATTGGTGGGATAGGTTGAAACAGCAGAGCCCATGGAATTCTTCACAGCCATGATTGTGCCTTAACAATAAGTAGTCAATAGCTGCTCTATTCTCGAGGGTTGCTTCTCTGACTTGCCTTAATTCCTTGTTTAAGGCAACTAGAGCATGGGAGGTGGTGTTTAGGTTTTTAGCTAGGGTACATGTCAGGCTGTTTATGTTCCTTGAGTTCCGTGCTGCAAGCCCTGGCACTCCCACTAGAGAGACAGCCAATGCAACATATTCAGTTTTGGTGAGGAGGGAGGCCTTTGAGTCACAGTCAGGTGGCAATGTGTGGAAGCTTCTCTTTTGCCACCTTTGCAAGGAGGGCATTAACATGGTTAGTCGCCCTAATGTGCAAGGGCCCCCTGTGGAGTTTGCTGGCAGGTAGGAATAAGCTTTTAAGCCACACAGCAAAAACCATCCTGTAGGAAGTTTCACATGGCCGTATGAAAAGGTGATGGCCCTGGTGCTGTTGCAGGCCAGTTCAGTGTTAGTGAGGTTGTAGCAACTTGAGACCTTAGGCATGTGGCATCTGGTTAGTGTGAAGCAAGTGGCTGCTTGAGTTACAGCTGCCACTTGCAATATATACATGCTGTTGTTTTTTATGTTTGTACCGGTGCCCCAATCAAAGATATTGGAGTATGACGCTGTGAGTGGGTGCTCTCTTAACTTAGTGTCATTAGTGATGGCTTGTGGTGCTATTGCTACTCCTATCAGGCATGTGGTTAAGATGTCCTTTACTGATCTACCCCCAGCAAGGCAAAAATCTGTGGTGTTCAGCACTTCCCTTGCTAAATACTCCCATACATTCCCCTTTTCTGGAAATAATTTTGGTTCCATGAACCCAGAGGTACATTTCAAATACAAAAATACAATACAAATAGTATACAGGATTTTAACAAAGATGAACTTAATTCCCTCCCCCATTTGTTTCCATTTCAAAAAGTGTTTTTAGTGTCCACTCTTCAGTTTCTGGGTTTTTCTTGAGCCTCAGGGGTGGAACCTTTGGTGTTGCCTCAGGTATAATGCTGTGGTCTACGACTGCTGGTTTGATGTGTGTCCAATGGATCCAGGCATTCCTTTCAGCTACTTTGATTGCTGCCTGGGTGGTTAGCAGAACTTGAAAGGGCCCATTCCACTTTGGTTGTAGTGGTGACTTGCAGCTGTATGACTTTATCCAAATCCAGTCCCCTGGTTCAAAATTTATTTATTTATTTATTTATTTATTTATTTATTTATTTATTTATTATTTGAACTTCTATGCCGCCCTTCTCCTAGGACCCAGGGCGGCTTACAATAACAATACAATAAAATTAATTACATTCATACAGCATACAATCACAGTCAACACACAGTCGCTGATGGAGGGACATTCCTAGGCCCAGGGGCAGAGTGCAGTTCATATGCCCCAAGCCTGTCAGCATAAATGCGTCTTCAACAATTTCCGGAAAACTAGGAGGGAGGAAGCAGTACGAACCTCTGTGGGGAGCTGGTTCCAGAGGGCTGGGGCAGCAACAGAGAAGGCCCTTGCCCTAGGCCCCGCCAGATGACATTGCCTAACAGACGGGACTCGTAGGAGGCCAACCCTATGTGCCCTAACCGGTCGCTGGGATGCAGGTTTTCTTCTAATGGTAAGGTTTGCATCAGAGCACTTTGCTTCCACAGTTCTTTGAGCCTCTGGTGTAGAGCTGTAAGATAGGATGATAAGACCACCTCCCCTTTTGCTAAACAGAGGGACTGGGGGTCTAGGCCTTTGAGTGTGTCAGGTGGCCGACCAAACAATAATTCGAAGGGGGAGATGCCTATGTCTCGCCTTGGTCGGGTTCTAAGGTGGAACAAGGCTATGGGTAATACTTGGGGCCAGGGCAGGCGGGTCTCCTGACAGAGTTTACCTAGGAGAGTCTTTAATTCTCTATTCTGTCTCTCTACACCCCCCCCCGAGGAACTGGGGTGTCCCGGTGTATGTAGGTCTTGTTTAATGCCCAACGCTTGGAGGACACGTGTGATTACCTGTGACACAAAGTGTGTGCCTCTGTCCATGTCTAAAACACTTGGGACTCCAAACCTGGGCACAAGTTCTTTTAATAGGTGTGGTGCTGTCTCTAGAGCAGTGGCATGGCGGCATGGGTATGCTTCCACCCAGTGGGTGAGCTGGTCTCTGCAGACTAGCACGTATTGGTAACCATTGGTTCTAGGGAGCTGAATGTAATCTAGTTGGAGTTTTTCAAAGGGGTGTTGGGCCCATAGTCTCCCCCCCCACGTGCGTTGCTTTTCTTGAGGAAGCATTGTTTGCTTGGCATATTTGGCATGTCTTGGCTATACGAGTGGCTTCACTGTAGACCCCTGGGGCATACCACACTCTCCTTATGACATCTACTATTGCCTGTGTCCCACAGTGTCCTTTGGAGTGTAACTGCTGACAGATTAGTCGTAGCAGACATCTGGGAGCTATGGGTCTCCCATCTGGGACCAACCAAAATCCTTCTTCATAGATTGCCTCGCATTTCTCTTCCCAAGTTTTTATTTCCCCAGGTTCTAACAGATCTTGATATTGTACTGTTGGTCCTAATTGTAATGTAGGGATGGTGGTGAATGCCTTCAGGGGTTTAGTGGCAGCCCACTTGGCCGTGACATCAGCAAATTGATTTCCTTTTGTGACCCTTGAATCATCCTTTTGGTGTGCTCTACAATGGATGACTGCTAGGGATGAGGGTAATTGGATAGCTTTCAATAGGTCAGATATGAGGTCCGCATGAGCAATTGGCTGGCCATTGGATGTTAAGAAACCCGTTTCCAGAGAGCACCGATCGCATGGCAGACTCCAAAAGCGTATCTAGAATCTGTATATATATATTGGCAGACCGATTCTCGGCCACTTTGCATGCCTTTTTTAATACAATAAGCTCGGCCGCTTGAGCGCTGTAGCACGGTGGCAAGGGGGAGGCCCAGACTGTCTCATGCAGAGAGACAACTGCAGCTCCTGTTACATGGGTCCCATCAAGAAGGTAGGAGGAGCCATCTGTAAACAATTCTAGGTCTGGGTTTGGAAGGGGATCATCTGTTAAGTCAGGATGTGGTAGTTCAGTGTCTTGCACTAGGTGTAAGCAGTCATGTAATACTTCGTCTGCTAGATTAATGGGCAATAATGTTGCTGGGTTGAGCATGTTGCAGCGTTCAGAGGTGATGTTTTCTGAAGTGAATAGTTCTGCTTCGTATTGGGCCAGGCGTTGTTGGGTGAATGCCTGGGTCTGCGACTTTAAGAGTATTGCAAATACATTGTGGGGAACTCTTAAAATAAGGGGGTGTCCTAAAACCAGGTCCTTTGATTGTTTAACTAGTTCTATGGTAGCAGCCACGGCTCTTAAGCATGGAACAGTTCCTCTGGCTACTGGATCCAATTGGACAGAGTAATAGGCTACCGGTCTGAGTGTCAGTCCGAATCTCTGTGCCAGTACCCCTGAACCCACACCTTTATATTCGTGGACAAAAAGGAAAAAGGCTTTCTGTAATCAGGGAGACCCAGGGCTGGGGCTGAGGCCAGGGTTTGCTTTATCCTTTGGAAGGTATTTGTTAATTCCTTTGTCCATTCAATAGGGTCTGGTTGATCTTTTGCAGTTAATAGGATCAAAGGTTTTGTCATTTCCCCAAAGGAGGGAATCCAGGGGCGGCAGAATCCTAAGACCCCTAATAGAGCACGGACTTGGCGTTTTGTTTGTGGGTGTTTCATTCCTAAGATGGTCTTAACACTCTCTGGTGCTAATTTTCTGATCCCGGGGGCAATAATATACCCTAAGTAAATCACTTACGTTTTTAGGTATTGTAACTTTAAAGGTGAGGCTTTGTGTCCTCTTTCACTCAAGTACTCCAATAAATGGTAGGTATCTGCTCTACAATTTTCCTCTGATTCAGAAGCTAATAATAAATCATCCACATACTGGATTAAGGTGGATTTGTGTGGCAGCGAAATAGAAGCAAGGTCTTCCTTTAAGATTTGGGAAAATAGGGTGGGGGACTCAGTGTAGCCTTGTGGTAGTTGAGTCCAGGTGTACTGTTGTTTGTCCCATGTGAAGGCAAAGAGGTATTGTGATGCAGGGTCCACAGGGATACTGAAGAAGGCTGCGCAAAGATCCACTACTGTAAAATGGGTGGCTGACGCTGGCACTTCTGTGATTATGGTGGCTGGGTTTGGTACTATAGGTGCTCTTGGTACCACATGACTATTTATGGCTCTCATATTGTGTACAAAACAATAAATGGGCTTCCCTTCGTTGTCTAATTTGGGTTTCCGAACTGGGAAGATTGGAGTGTTACAAGGGGAAGTGCATTTGCGCAATACCCCCTGTTGTAGATATGCTGTTATTAGCTTCTGAATCGGCTCTATTGCTTCTGGCTGTATTTTGTACTGGGGAATGCATGGTGGTGATCCTGCTTTTACTTGAATTGTAACTGGGGTGGCTTCCTTCAGTAACCCCACTTCGGCAGGATCCCACCCCCATAGAGAGGCCGGTAGGCTTCTGAGATCTATAGGCAGCTGGACCCCTTTTTCAGTTGAACATACCATGGTAAAATGTGCATGTTCGAATGGGATGTCTAAGTGGAGCCCTTCTGTATTGCATTTAATGGTTGCCCCCAGTTTACAAAGCAAGTCCCTGCCCATGAGGGACAGGGGAGATTGGGGACAAACAGTGAATGGGTGTTCTAGGGGGAAAGGGCCAACTTCCACTTTTAAGTTGTTAGTGAATTCGACCGGGATAATTTTCCCTCCCACCCCCACTATGTTATCCTTGCCTCCAGGCACTATTGAATCTTTAAAGGGCGCCATAGTGATAAGAGAGGAGGTGGCTCCAGTGTCAATGAGACATTCATATGCCTTTCCCCCTATAGTTTCTGTCAAAAGGGGTTCTCCGTCGGGGCCATCCTTTAAGAGAATAGCCAGCCCATGAAATGTGGCCTTATAATCGCTTTCTAGTCAAGACATGTCATGTTCCTGTTGCTCCCATTGAGGTCGGGCTTGGTCCCTATCTTCATTCCGATGATGTGTGGTTCCCCTAGGGAAGGGGGGTCTTGGTTGGTTATGATGATTCCGGTTTCCCCTGTTTTGGCCTTCCCAGCATTTTCTGCTAAAATGTCCCTCCTTCCCACAACGGAAGCAATGCCTGCAGAACGTTTCCCTTTTAAATTCGCACTGCCGGCATTTTGCCTTTCCCTGGGGGGGGGTCTGTGTTACCTTTGTCCATTATCCTTGTTTGACATTGCAAAGGCTTGTAAGTCCTTCCTTCTTTCTGCTCTACACCTCCTTTCCCTCTCTCTATCTCTGTCTGTTTCCTTCCTTTCTTTTTCCTCTTCTGCTAATTTTTCCCTCTGGTCAAATACAAAGTTTACAATTCTGCGCAACTCTGAGATGTCTAATATCGACCAGTTAGAGACTATCTTATGAAAATGCCCTCAGATATCGTTTGTCGATTGATTAACAAAGGCAGCAGCAAGAATTTTCTGGTCCTTTTGACAGCCTATGTCTAAATGAGCAAATGTGGTCCCTGCTTCTAAGAGACAGACCCAGAAAGCATCTGGGGTTTCCTTGTCCCTCTGCTTTGTTTTTTGGAATTCAGCCCAGTTCAGGGGCCTTTTCCCTATCTCCTGGAGGGCTTCCATTAAATTAACTTTAGCCCTCGTATATTTGCCCCAGTGGTTTTGGTTGTTATAGTCCCAGTTTGGGCGGTTAAGAGGCCAGGCAACTGCAGCAGGGGCTACTTGTCCCGGTGTATTTATTATAGGTCGCCTGGCTATTTCTTCAGGTTTTTTTTTCAAAAAGCTTCATTAGCTCATCTTTCGTTAAAAACACGTGTAATAGCTGGGTCATGTCTGCCCAAGATGGATTGTGGGTTTCCACAATTGATCTTATAGTTGTTATGACTGATTGGGGGTCTGATCGGAAAGTAGGAGTGTCCTTTTTCCAAACAACCAAGTCAGACGGGGAGAAGGGGGTGTGGGTTAAAATGTGTTCCATCTGGCCCCTCAGTCGCCCGGATACAGGCCTGTTCAGTGGGGGGGGTCATGAATTTTGGTTCAGGGTCCTCTAAGGGAGGCTGAGGTTTGAACTTGATTTGAGCCTGGCCTTTTAATCTGGACAGTTCAGCCCAGCAGTACCAATAGGGTAGCTGAGCTGGTTCTATTCTGGATCTAAGTGCTTTCAGTGTTTTGAATTCGAATGTGCCGCCTTCTGGCCAAATTTGTTTTCCGCACTCATCTTTAAGCAAAGCCCATTTTTTGCATAATTCCTTTAACTGTTTCTTTTTCATACCTGCCTGGACAGGTAGCTGATTCCTGTCCCAGGCTTCAAGGAAGCTTTTCACGGGGGAGCCTATCTCAACCCTTGAAGCAGAACCTCCCATGATTCCCTTATTCCTGATGCAGGGGTTCACTTTTGGTTCTATCGGGTCTGGTGCACTGAAGCCTCCTTGTGAGACTTCCGCCCTCCACCAAGGTTCTGGGTCAAAAGAAAAAAAGACCCATGGAGGACTCTGGATCCCTCACAGAGTACGTGGCACTCCTTTAGGGATTTACCACCATGGTTTCAGACAAAAAAAATGAGTCTGTTGAGGACACTTCTGCTCCCCTGCAGAAGGTATGGGACACTCTTACCGGCTTTACCTTCACTTTTCACCACCACTGTTTGCAGACTCTAAATGTCTGGGACGACCTCTGCTTGCTTTCCAGAGGTAAGGGACGGTCCTAGCCCGGCGCTTAATTTCCTAACTTGGGGCTTTTGCTTAAACAATTACTGGCAGAAGGAGTCCTGATCTATCAATGAAAAAGGTTTCTGAAAGGGTTCCGGTCTTACCCAATGAAAAAGTTTCCAAGAGGAGTCTGGTCTGTCTATATAAAAATTTTACTACTCTTTTACTGCCCGCACACACCCCCTTTCTCAGAAGGTCTCACACTCCAATGTCCCCACCTTGCTTTCCCGAATTCCACCAGTCACGGCTCCAGGGGAGCTAGCAGCGGGCCGGGGTGTGGCTGGAGGACATACAGAGGGGGTGAGATTCAGCTGATTTATAGAGGAGGGTGCCCCACACATATATTCATACACTCTTCCTTTCATTCTTCAGACCCTTTGAATCTAAGTATTTAAATTTGGCAGCACTTACCCTCTTTCCAGGTAGCCGTTTGAGCGCAAGACTCAAAAAATCCCTTTAATACCCGTTGCCGACTGGGCAGGGTCCGTGGAGGCTTCCCCGTGGAACAAGGTGTCTGCTGCCGGCTGGGTGATGGCTCTTCCGGGCCCGGTCCGGTGGCTGGGTGAGCTGGAAGTCCCATCTGGGTCACCAGGAAATTGTTGGGAGGAATTCCCCCATCCAGGCTTTTCCAGCCGGGATTCTCCTTAACAGCGCAGAGGAGGACAAATGGAACGTGAAGCCAGCTACCGGAAAGAGAGGTTTAATCACGGAGATTAAAGTTGAGTGACAATTCAGCATGAATCCCCGGCTAGCTAGACAGAATGGTCTTCAAACATGAGTTCTTATACCCTTACATGGTTTCCAAAATTGTCATTTCTGATTGGTGAGTATAAACCTGTCTTTTCTGATTTGCTGGTCAGTGACTATTATTTATTTATTTATTTATTTCTTAAATTTCTATACCGCCCCTCTCCCGTAGGACTCGGGGCGGTTTACAGCCCAATTAAAACAGATAATAATAATAAATATTTAAAAATAAATTAAATTAATACATGGCTGTTACTAAAACCTGTTAAAATCCCAATTCTAAAACCCGAACAACCTTGTTTAAAAAATTTACATAGAGATTTACATAAAACCCGAGGAGGTCTAGGCCAGGCCGGCTTGATTGAAGAGATGAGTCTTCAATTCTCTTCTGAAGGTGCGGAGATCATGACACGTCCGGAGTTCTGGGGGGAGCTTGTTCCACATCGTCGGTGCCCCCACAGAAAAGGCTCTCCCCCTGGGCGCCACCAGCCGACACTGCTTAGCCAATGGCACCCTGAGGAGGCCCTCTCTGTGGGAGCGAACTGGTCGATGAGAGGTATTTGCTGGCAGAAGGCGGTCTTGTAAATAACTGGGTCCTATGCCATGGAGCGCTTTAAAGGTGGTAACCAATACCTTGAAGCGCACCCGGAAAGCCACCGGCAACCAGTGCAGCTCGCGCAGGATGGGGGCCATTCGTACCTGCCAGGGTGCCCCCACTACCACCCGCGTGGCCGCATTCTGCGCCAGTTGAAGCCTCCATGTGCACCTCAAGGGGAGCCCCATGTAGAGAGCATTACAATAGTCCAGTCTGGAAGTGACGAAGGCATGGGTGACTGTGCGTAGCGCGTCCCTATCTAGGAAGGGGCGCAACTGGCGTACCAGACGAATCTGGTAAAACATCCTCCCGGCCACGGCCGTCAGATGGTCCTCAAGGGACAGCCGTGAATCTAGGAGGACTCCCAAGTTGCGAGCCCTTCCCGTGGGGGCCACTGACTCGCCCCCAATAGGCAGCGATGGAATCAGCTGATTATACCGGGACGACGGTAACCACAGCCACTCGGTCTTGGAGGGGTTGAGCTTGAGACCGTTCTTCCCCATCCAGATCCGCACGGCCTCCAGGCACTGGGTCAGCACATCAAGAGCTTCATTTGGGTGGTTCGGGGTGGAAATGTACAGCTGAGTATCATCAGCGTACTGATGGAATTCCACCCCAAAACCTCGGATGATCTCACCCAGCGGCTTCACATAAATGTTGAACAACAAGGGCGAGAGGACCGACCCCTGAGGTACCCCACAGTCAAGGGGCCTCGGGGTCGACCTCTGACCCCCTGTCAACACAAACTGTGTCCGGCCAGAGAGGAAGGAGGAGAACCACCGAAGCACGGTTCCCCCTATACCTAACCCCTCCAACCGGCGCAGCATGATACCATGATCGATGGTATCAAAAGCCGCTGAGAGGTCCAATAGCACCAGGACAGAGGATCAACCCCTGTCCCGGGCCCGCCAGAGATCATCCACCAATGCGACCAAAGCTGTTTCCGTGCTGTAACCCGGCCTGAAGCCCGAATGGAGCGGGTCCAGATACGACGATTCCTCCAGGTGCTGAGGGAACTGTCGAGCAACCACACTCTCAACAGCCTTCGCAACAAAGCGAAGGTTGGAGACAGGATGGTAGTTAGATAAAACAGCCGGGTCTAGGGCGGGCTTCTTGAGGAGGGGTCGCACCACCACCTCTTTCAGGGCGGCGGGGAAGACACCCTCACTCAGCGAAGCATTGATAATCGCCTGGAGCCAGCCTCGTGTCACCTCACTGGAGGCCAGTACCAACCAGGAGGGACACGGGTCCAGTAAACATGTGGTTGCTCTAAGACCTCCCAGCAACCTATCCATGTCATCAGGTGTCACGGAGTCAAACTCAGCCCAGATAACAGTCTCAAGACTGGCCTCAGCCACTCCTGCTGGACCTCCTTCGTCGAAGTTAAAGCCTTCCCGAATCTGAGCGATTTTGTCATGCAGGTATTGCACAAAATCCTCAGCTCTTCCCTCCAAGGGATCCCCCCTCGCCTCCCAATGAAGGAGGGAGCGGGTTACCCTAAACAGGGAGGCTGGGCGGTTATCTGATGACGCAATAAGGGCAGTGACGTAAGAACACTTCTCTGCCCTTATTGCCACTAAGTCAGTCCTAATATGGTCTCTTACTCGTGTTCGGTCAGACTCAGAGCGACTCGCCCTCCCACTGCTCTCTAGGCGTCTTTTCCGGCACTTCATCTCCCTCAGCTCCCCGTTAAACCAGGGAGCTGATCAAGAACCATGCCGGTTCAGAGGCCACAAAGGCACAACCCTATCCAAGGCATCAGCAGCTGCCCTATCCCAGGCAGCCACCAGCGCCCCGACCGAGTTGTGTGTTAGAGCCTCCGGTATTGGCCCAAGCTCCGTCTGGAACCTCTCGGGTTCCATCAGTCGCCTGGGGCGGTACCAAACAATTGGGTCCGCCTCCCTGCAGCGGGGTGTAGCGGTCTGAAAGTCCAAGCGTAGGAGAGAGTGATCGGACCATGACAGAGGTGTGATAACTATATTTCTCATATCCAGATCACTCAGACACTGACCAGAGACAAAAACCAGGTCAAGTGTGTTTCCCCCCATGTGTGTGGGGCCTTGAATTACCTGGGTCAGGTCCATGGCTGTCATGGAAGCCATGAACTCCCGAACCTCCCCAGACGCCTCGCCCGCAGATGGCAGATTGAAGTCACCCATGACTACCAGCCTGGGGACCTCAACCGCCACCGCCGCGATGACGCCCACTATTATCAGGTTAATTTCCTTCTCAATTCTGCCTAAAAGGTGTTAATCACTTTATTGTTGTGTGCCTTTTTGTTCCTTTATTCTAATCCTGTTAATCCCAATTGCTGTTAGCCAGTTCTGCATTTGTTGTAGTCAGTGTGTGTTAAGTGTTTGCTATCTAGCCTCAAGCTGCTGCTGAATCAGGTTAGCTTGTATTGGTTTTTTTCCTGTGTTTGCTAAGATATTCCTTCGTTGGGGTGAGGAGGGGGTGTCCTGCTCTTATCACTTCGCAAAAATCTTCTGTTGCAGCTCTCGGCTCCTCAAGCCACAAACTAGCCGATCACGCAGCCGTTCTTCTAAGTCTTTGAATTCACAGGGCCTTGCAGCTTGACATAGAGCAGCAATAAAGTCCACAGCAGACTCTCCTGGACGGTCCCGCTGCTCGAATGCATGACGCCATGCAATCACCAAAAGCTTTGGTTCAAAATGCTCTCTTAATATTTTCTTAAGTTCAGTATAAGTGATGGATTCCAACGGTGCTGGGGTAACCAGATTCTCAGCAATATCAAATGTCTCTTGCCCACAGACACAAAGTAACGTTGCGGCTTTGAGCCCGTCCTCCTGAACTTGGTTTACCCAAAAGTAGTTTTCTACTCGGGCAATGTATGAACTCCAACATTCAGGGTGCACTGTATCAAATTCGGACAGACGCCCAATCTTAACCATCGTTCCTCCTTGGTGGCCTCGTCAATGCCTCGTGCTGCTCCAGCTTGCGAAGGGGTTCCAGAACGAATCTTGCCAAACTCTCCTCCAGCACTTTCGTACTGACAGGCAGAGTAGCACAAGTCAGAACGCCAAACTTCCAAGCCCTTCGGCCTTCTGTGGTGAGTCAGCCTACTTTTCTCTGCAGCACGATCCCACCTTCGTCGCCAATGTTCTGTTCTGTGCGTTGGTAAGGCATTGAGATGAGGCAGGAGTAATAACAGTTGTTACTTTATTAAAGCTTCAACAGAACCTCAACAGAACACACACAAGATGGCGTGGATCCCTTTTATACCCTTTTGGAGGGACAGCGTCAGCCAATAAATGCAACGTATTTTCCCGCTTTGCGCGTGCGCAATTGGCTGGAGACAGCCTGTCTGGCCCGGGCAACCACGTGGTCTGCCTGTGTCTCTCTGCAGCTTCCTGCACCTGCTCTGTCAATCACAGGCCCAGGACATAACAGTAACATTTGCTTCTGTCCATGTATTTGGTAGTTTTGCCTTCAATAATAGTTGAGTACATATATCTTTCAATGGTAAACTTAATGTATCTTGTAAGCATTTATAAAACTCTGCCGGGAGTCCATCTGGTCCCGGTGTTTTTTCATTTTTTTGTCTTTTTATTGCCTCTGTCAGTTCCATCATTGTTATTTTTTTCATTTAACATAGTCTTGAAATTTTCTGGAATTTTTGATAAATTATTTTCTTCCATATATTGAGTCATTTTCTCCCATGAAGTTTCTTCCTTAACATACAGTTTCTCATAATATTCTTTAATTATCTTTTTTATTGCTTCATTTTTAAATTGTAAACAGCCTTTTTCATCTACTAAATTGTTTATCAATTTTTTCTCCTTATGTTTTCTAAGTTTATAAGCTGTTGTATCTGGCCCTTCTCAGCTTAGTAAAATCCACATAAATATTTCTTTAAGAGTTTTATTTAACACATTTCAAAAGATTCACTTCAAAGCAAGCTGCTGGCAGTTTGTTGGCCGGAACGGCCCAGTCTGATTTATGTACATTTAGTTTAAACATTCTCCCACCTTCCAATTAACTCACTCTTTATCTCACATTGTCCAAGACTTCATTAATCTTCCGTAGATTTCAAGAACACCAGAAAACTGAGTTCAAACGAACTCGGTGATGCATCAGACTGCCTCTTGATATTAACGTTGCTTGTGACAAAGAATTAGTCTCTTCTTCCTCTTCTAATATAGTATTCAATACGTCACTTCCTTTTTCCACTTAACTGACACCTCCGCCTATCAAACCTTCGGAATCTCGGATCAAGCCATCTATCTTCCTGTTCCAAATCTGACTCATCACTTTGAGAGTCTGACTCAGATTGCATACAAATCTCCTCATTGTCTAGCTCGGCTGCCGGGAGGGGAAAATACCCAGAGGGGCCTGGTTGTGCTTCGTCATCCTCTGATATGTCCCCAGCCGGTCTAGAGACACTCACAACATAAGCTAACCATCTTCCTGGTTTATTTGCATTTTCAAAAAAGTTTTGCTTTGCACTTTTGATTTGCTGTGCCAATTTTTCTGATTCTATTAAATTTAATTTATGTTTTATTATTTCCATTTGTCTTTTCAATATTTTCTTTTGTGGGTTTATTTGTAGTTCTAATTCTAATTTTTTAAATTCTTCTCTTAACAACTGACATTGTTGTCTCTTTTCTTTTTTTTTGCCATGTATGTTATTGCTGTGCCTCAAAAATATGCTTTGGCTATATCCCATATACTTTGTAATGTTGTATCTTCTTTTTTATTTTCTTTGAAGAAAAATTCCATTTCTTTTGTAGCTAAGTCTATAAATTATTTCTCTTTTAATATAGTTTGGTTCAAAGTCCATCTTAATTTTTTCTGCATTCCTTTCCACATCATTTTTAAAGGATTATGATCTGCCCAGGTGCCTAATTCTATTTCAATTTCCTGCATATTATCCCTTAGTTCAGGTGACATCCAAATCATATCAATTCTAGACCAAGATTTATGACTATTGGAATAAAATGTATATTGTAATTTTTCTGGGTTCGTTTCTCTCCAAATATCTTGTACACCAATTTCTTCTATCATGTTGAAAAAAGTCTTAGGTAATTTTTTTCTTCCTTGTTTCCCTGATTTACTACTTTTATAATCTAATGTCCCATCTACTATTGCATTAAAATCCCCGATTAGGCATATATTTTGATATTCCATTTCTACTATTTTTCTGTGAAGGTTTTGGTAAAATTCTTCTTGTTTGTTGTTTGGTGCATATATTACAATGAAAAGTATCTGTTTTTGATTTAAAAGTATTTCGACCATTAGTATTCTTCCTTCTTCATCTGCATAAATCATTTTAGAATCTATTGTCTCTTTAACATATATAGCTACTCCTCTTTTTTTGTTGAGCAGATGTGTAATAAAGTTTTCTAATTTTTGAATTTTCCAAAAATTTATAATGTTGTTTTTTTACGTGTGTCTCTTGCAGACAAATTATATCAATGTTTAATTTCTGTAGTTGTTTGAAAATTCTTTTTGTTTTTGATGGGGAGTTCAGTCCGTTTGTATTCACTGAAAAGATTCCATTTTCCTTCTCCATTTTGATTTACTTATATTTAGGTCTTGTTGATCTCATAGTCCTCTGCTCTCTTACCGTTCCCTCACCCTCTTGATTCATCTTATCTTTTTCTTCTTCCACTTGTGTAGTTGTTTCCTCTATTGTTTGTTCTGTCTGTTTCTGGCATTTTCCATCCTCTTGTTGATATTGTGTTCTTTCTCCCAGAAATGCTCTGTGTCTTTCATCAAAATCCTGTGCCTTCCACACTGAATCCAATTGATACCTTGTATTATTCCAATTGATTAGAATCCCTTCTGGCATCAGCCATCTAAAATTTACTCCTTTTGCAATCAGCTTTGTAGTAAAAAAAATGATATTGTCTTCGAGTATCCCTTATTCTCATGGGAATCTGCTTCAAGACTACTATTTCTTTATCTTTATATTGTAACGGGTCATCTCTGACTCTTCTCAATATCTCATCCCTTGTTGTTTTCTTCATAAATCTTACATCAACTTCTCTGGGCAATTTGTGTTTCCTTGCATAGCTTGAATTCATTCTAAATATTTCATCTACTTCTTGCTGAATCTCCAGTCTTTCAATTTTTAAGGTCTCTGCTAATAGATTAATAATCACTTCTGCTATATCTTCCTCTTTATCTTCGGGTATGGTCTGGAATCTTAAGTAATGTACAGCTTTCTCCATTTCCTTTTTTTAAAAACAAGTTTTATTAATTTTTCAATTTTTACATCCAAGTACTTAGGAAGCAGCGTGGTGATAGGGTAATCAAAAATCCAATAACAGAATCATTCATATATATCTCAGGTTACCTCATTAAAAGTTCCCTCTCTATTTCCCTTAATTTGTATATCATATTCAAGTTAATATATTTCTAGATACAGCTCAATCAATCATTTATCAGTAAAATTTTACTTATACATATCCAAATCCTGTTTTTTAAGTTTTACTTAATTCCAATTACCATGTTCCAATTTAGCCATTAATAACCATAATAATTAAACTTCAGGTAACCCTAATTTCCCTCATTTCATTACCAAATAATTATCGTGTCTAGAATACACATATTCTTCCGAAAATTAGATTCTAACTTTATTTCACAAATATATTCTATTTCTCGTCCTGATACCTCCTCATTTGCTAATAAAATATCTTTCATTGTCACAAACCCATTTCCATATTACAATTCAAAACTATAATCTAACAATTAATTTTCATTTCCATTCTAAATCTAGGTCCTAAATATTAAATCACTCAATATCTCTAAAAATCTCCTTAACCCATTAAATAGAATTTTAATCTATTCCATCATCAATCAAGAAGAGAAGGAGAAGAAGAGAAAGAAAAAAGACAAAAGGAAAGAGTCCCATTTTTAAACCTAGCTCTGGCTTTCTTTTTTTGCCAGGCAGGTTTCCATACCAGTGCCTTTAAATCCTCAAATAGATCTCCCTTCATTCCTACACATATTGTTTGAATCAAGGGAGAAGAGCCAGTTATCAATTTTTCAAAGGAACTGGCCCCTTTGTAGTTATTAGGCTGTTGCCCCAATAATTCCAATCTCCATGTTTGGTTTAAAATGTTTATCGTCAGTTCAGTCTGGTCTTCTTCTTCTTCTTCCAGTTTCATCTGACTAGAGTAGAAGGTCATGCCCGGTGTTGTAGTTGTTAATTGATTGTCTAGGTTCTCAATGTGTTGTGTTTGTTGTTCAATTCCTGTTGCTTTTGGAGTTACAGGTACTTTAGTTGGAATCCGTATTTGGTTATCAAAGTTCTCAATAGGTTGTGCGTCTTATTGTGTAGAATCCTCTTTAGTATTAATTTGTTCCTCTTCTGTTGTTTTTTGACTTGTAAGTTGATCAGTTGTAGTCTGGGGTTCAATTTGTAGTTTTGGGGTGACATCTTTGGCTTTCATTCTGGAGTTCATTAGCTCAGTGGCTTCAAGGATTTTTTCAAGTATAAGTTTATAGTTAAGTTGTGGGTAAGATTCCTCCATTTCTATAGTGGTTAGAGATAGTCTTTTAGTGGAGGCTATGCTTAGTAAAAGTCAGCCAATGTCGACCTCCACAATTTCTAGAAGTTGTTTCCACCACCCAGCTGTTTCCAACTCTTATCTTTTTTTAGATAATGTGAAGGGCAAATCAAGGGAGTCAAACAGGCCTCACAGGCAGAAATATTCAGTTGCTGTACCAGGCTTCGCCACAAGATGTCCCCACAGGCTATAAATTCTTTTTCCAGACACTCATTAGGTTTTTATCCAGTTAGAAAAGAGGGGGGAAAAGATATTTTTTCAAAGTTAATAGATAGATAAAATGATATGTCTCTATGGTAGGAACTTATTGGGACCCCAAAGTATCCAAAAAGTAAAGATCCAGTTACTTAGTTGTTGAGATTAGTTATTCTTTTCTTTTCAAGACTTAAATTCCCAAAGTAGGCAAACGCTGCTGTATTAAGAGTGGGGGAGAAGTTTCAGAAGGCTTTCACAGGAAGGTAGTTAGGGTAAAAGAAAGGTAAGGAAGGGTCTCACCCAAATCCTCCATGGTGCTTCATTGTGCTTAGTTGTAATTTTGGCTTTTGGCTGGTGCAACTTGGTGATCGGCCATGTTAATGGCCGATCTTTTCTTCTTCGGTCCTGAGGAGCTGCCTCAGATCAAACGGAGGGGCTGCCGCCCATCCGTGATCTAGTGAGGGTCCTCCTCAATGGTGGTCGCCCCTGCAGGGCGATTTTTGACCCTTTCCAGGGTCTTCCAAAGAAGGAAAACTGGACAGCGGAGAAAGAGCTCTCACAAGACGTCTGCTGGCACTGCGATCCGGAACCAGAAGCCCACTGCTTTCTCCATTTCCAAAGCAGCGACCACTTCTTCTAAATTCTGATTTACTTGTTCTCATCTTTCGTTCTCTGTCATTAGTACTTTAATTTTTTCCAGTATCTTCTGATTGGTCTTCCACCTTCTGAATTCTTTGTTCATTTTTAAGAATCATTTGTTGATGAACCTCAAATTGTGTCTTTGTCATGGTTCCGACAGATAAAACTCTTCAAAGAACTTTGAGGCATTGTTTACCTTAAAGAATCTTTGAGTAGCATAGCTTCAGTATGTACATAGTTGAAGCCAAGATCTGACTTCCCCTCCCTTCAGCACATAGATCAAAGCACAATTCCCTCCTACAACTAACAGTCATAAATCACATTCTCCAATTTATTTTATTTATTTATTTATTTATTTTGTTCGGACTTATATGCCGCTCCTCTCCGAAGACTCGGAGCGGCTCACAACATATATATAAAAACAACAATATCAAACTAAGTCCAAGCAAAACATTAAAAATATAACCCCACACATATTCATCAGTCACACCACAATCAACAATCATCCCCAGGCCTGCCGGCAGAGGTAGGTTTTTAGATTCTTTCGGAAGGCCGGGAGAGTGGGAGAAACGCGGACTTCAGGAGGCAGTTGGTTCCAGAGGGCGGGCGCCACAACAGAGAAAGCCCTCCCCCTAGGGCCCGCCAGACGACATTGTTTCGTTGACGGGACCTGGAGAAGGCCGACCCTGTGCGCTCTCACCGGTTGTAGGGAAGTATGTGGCAGAAGACGGTCCCGTAAGTATCCAGGTCCAATGCCATGAAGGGCTTTATAGGTAATGACCAACACTTTGAATTGCGCTCGGAGACCGATAGGCAACCAATGCAGCATGCGGAGAGTTGGTGAAATGTGGGCACGACGTGGAAGGCCCACAATTGCTCGCGCAGCTGCATTTTGCACTAACTGTAGTCTCCGAACACTCTTCAAGGGTAGCCCCATGTAGAGAGCGTTGCAGTAGTCGATCCTCGAGGTGACAAGGGCATGTGTGACTGTGAGGAGAGACTCCCGATCCAAATAAGGGCGCAACTGGTGCACCAGGCGAACCTGGGCAAATGCCCCCCTCGCCACAGCCGATAAATGATGTTCCAATGTCAGCTGTGGATCGAGGGGGACACCCAAGTTGCGGACCTTCTCCAAGGGGTTTATGGAGAAGGGGTTTAGTTCGAAATGCTGGCTTCCCACCCAGTTTCCTCTCCCGCCATCCTTTATCAGCACTTGTTACGATATTGTACGTCTAACTAATTCCCATTGCATTCCTCCCCCTCCCCCCCAGCATCATCTAACTCTAAGAGTAAAACAACAGGAAGAAAAAGGCTGCATCTCCATCATTGTCAAAGCAAGAACATCCAATGTTAGCAGTGTTGACATCCGCCCCCCTTACAAAAAGGACAGATCCTGTAGCGTAAACAAAAGTATATGTTAGGGGCTGTCTCTCGGTTTACTAGGGTGTTTCTTATAGAATCTTTTGATGAGTCTGTCAGCTTTCACATCACTAGATTTCACCCAAGTGGCTTCAGATAGCGAGGATCCCTTCCATTGTACTAGGTACTGTAATTTCCCTTTAAAAATTCTAGAATCAAGGACTTCCGGTGGCTCCGCAGGTGTCACCACAGCCTCCTTTGGAGGCTCTGTTCCCTGGGTTTTGTTAAGCCGCAAAACAGCGAACATCAGCTGTTTTTTGCGGTGAAAAATCCCCCCTTCGGGCGAAGAAGGGGTGAAGAGCATCGGGCGTGGGTTGAGCTCCTCTAAAAACCCCCTGAAAAAGTTTTCAGGGGGAAAGAGTGAGAGCTCCCCAGGCGCCTGAAGACGCTCCTGCCCAGGGACGCTTCTGTCTTCAGACAGAAATAGATGCCGCAACCATTCCTGCTTAAACAGATACTTAAGAGAGATCTACATGCAGGCGGAATGAATACAGGAGTTTCATATTGCAAGTAATTTTTTATATTCTATTTTTGATTACAATTATTTTTACAATCCACATAATAGTATTCAAGATGGCGATCGCTTTCACTGTAAAAGGAAAGTGACGGGAAAGCGAAAGTGATTTTTTTTCTTTCTTCTTAGAACAAAGCCAGAGCGATCGTTTTAATTATTTTGATTTGAAAGAAGATAATCTACTGGCCAAAAGCTAATTGTTGACTATTTGGAGATGAGATGACTGGTTTTTAAACTGTTTTTTTTTGAGAGAAAGATAATTTGATCCAGCTGAATATTTTTTAAAATGGAGTCGAACTCATACTTAAATCGTAAACCTATTTTGGATTGCATTTGTGAAGCTAAAGAAGAAATATGTGCTATAATGAAAGAGTTTACTACAGATTTAATGGCTAGAATTTCTCTTTTAAACTTCAAAATTGATTCACAACCGTTTGCTGATTACTCTATAAAACAAACTACACAAGAAGAGGATTTAACTGAGAATAAAGAGAAACTGATTTTGCCTGATAAGCAGTTCACCTATGGTTTTGAGGACCAGGAAAAGCAAAGACTGAGATTTGAAATGTTCCAGCAACGAAATTTTATGGTTAAGAGAAATAGAGGACTAATGCAAAGGCCAAGATGGTTTATATCGACTCAAATGATATTGCAAGCAATAAAGAGAGACTTATTACTTGGAAGGGAAGCTTTGTTATGGAAATCTACCTGGCAGAAGAAGAAGCCCAGAATTCGACTGAAAAGAAGTGAAATTGAATATTTTATGCAATGAATTAAAGGCAAAGAATTATGGACTGATTTAAGGACTAAGTTTATGAGCAAGAGACATGAGAGGGTGATTAATGGAAGATATATATTAAATTGACTAAGAATGTATTTTTTGAATTGATGGGTTTATTGACATGAAAGTTATTATTTTTAATAAGATGATTTGTTTGTTTGATGTCCAATGGATTGAACTCAAAAGAAGTGAAATTTAAAATTTTATGTAATGAATTATGGGCAATTTAGAATTATGGATTGACTTAAGACTTAAGGATTAAGATTATGAGTAAGATGTAAGAGAAATGGGTGATTAATGGAAGATATATATTAAATTGACTAAGAAAGTTTTTTTTTAATTGATGGGTTTATCGACATGAAAATTATTATTTTTAATAAGATGATTTGTTGGTTTGATGGATTAAGATTATGAGTAGGATGTAAGAGAAATGGGTGATTAATGGAAGATATATATTAAATTGACTAAGAATGTATTTTTTTGAACTGATGGGTTTATCGATATGAAAATTATTATTTTTAACAAGATGATTTGTTTGTTTGATGTCCAATGAATTGAAATGATTTAAGGTTTGATATTAGATTGATTGATTGATGGATTAGATATGTATAGGATAGATTAATATTTTATTCTAAATAAGGGATATTTGTATAAGAAGATATAAATAAGTTTTATGATAAAATTAAGGAATTAGAATACTCGAACTGAAAAGGTTGAATAAATTTAAGTTAGAATCGGATTAAAGAGACTGTTTTTAGCATATAGTTTAAAAAATTTTTTTGTTAGGATTATATAATAACTTTCTTTGATGTATTGGGTTTTCTTTGTTTTACCCTGTATTCATTTTGGGAAGTCCGGGGGGGCTAAGATAGGGGAAATTTTTTTTCTTTTCTTTGTTTTTTAAATTTTAAATTATAAAATTAATTAAATATTTTGGAATAAGGTATGTTATCTAAGGGATTAAGAGAGGGAATACTAGATGTATTGATTGAAATATGTACAAATGTATTGGTTTTGGATATTTGTTTACCCTAATACCACGGTGTGCCTTGAGCTTTTTTTTTCTGTAAAAATTAAAAAACCAATAAAATTTATTTTTAAAAAAATTCTAGAATCAAGAATACACTTTACTTCATAGTGAGTTTGACCCGCCACTACGAGGGGTCCGGGTGCCTTCTTAAGGGGAGGTCTTAAAGTGGATTCTCGCGAAGTTTTCAACAAGCTGCAATGGAAGACAGGGTGAATTCTCCCTAAAAGCCTAGGGAGTTTTAATTCTACTGTGACTGGGTTGATGATTCTTACGATGGGGAAAGGCCCCAAGAATTTTGGTCCTAATTTCTTACTGGGTAATTTAAGGCGTAAATATTTGGTCGACGGATAGACCTTTTCCCCAACTTGGAACGTTCTTTGAGGGGCTCTCTTTCTGTCTGCCTCCTTTTTATAAGTCTCGGAAGTCTTTTTTAAAGCAGCTTTTGTGGCTTTTCAAACCTCTTCCCACCCCCTCACCCATTGATCAAGTGTCTGAGAAGCTGAGGGTGCTTGAGGGTATTCAGGTATTGGGCTGAACTCTTTTCCTGTAGCTACTCTGAAAGGCATGAAGCCAGTGCTGCTGTGAACAGAGTTGTTGTAAGCCACCTCTGCAAAAGGGAGGAGGTCGGTCCAGTTGGTTTGTTGGTAGGAAATAAAACATCTGAGATATTGCTCCACCATCTTGTTAGCGGCTTCCGCGGCCCCATTAGTAGATGAGTAAAAAGCAGATGATAGACCTTGAAATGATCCAATTAGTTTAAGAAAGCTCCTCCAAAACGTAGCTGTGCACTGCACCCCCCTGTCTGAAATTATTCATTTAGGGCAGAGGTAGGCAACCCAAAACACTCAAAGAGCCACTTGGACCCATTTCCCATCGAAAACAAAACACTGGGAGCCGCAAAACCCTTTTGATATCTAAAATGAAGATAACACTGCATATATCCTTTTTTACCTTTATTTTATATAATACATACATATATACATACATACACACACACACACACACACACATACATACATACATAAATACATAAAGGTAAAAAAGGATTTATGCAGTGTTATCTTCATTTTAGATATCAAAGGGTCTCTCTCACTCTCTCCCCCTCTTTTTCCTCTTTCTTCCTTTCCTCTCTCTTTTTCTCTTCCCTCTCCCTCTCTCTGTCTTTCCTCTCCCTCTCTTTCTCCCTTTCCTCTTTCTTTCTCTTTCTTTCTCTTTCCTCTCTCTCTCTTTCTTTCTTTCCTCTTTCTCTCTTTCCTCTCTTTCTCTTTCCTCTCTCCCTCTCTCTTTCCTTACTTTTTCTCTCTCTTTCTCTCTTTCCTCTCCCTGTTTCTCTCTTTCTCTCTTTCTCTCTTTCTCTTTCCTCTCTCTCTCTCTTTCCTTTCCCCCCTCTCTCCCCCCCTCTCTCTTTCCTCTCTCCCTCTCTTTCTTTCTTTCCTCTCTTTCTCTCTTTCCTCTCCCCTCAAGATCTCTGGTTGCCCCTTTCAGTGACTCTGGGCAGCTTACAGTTCAGAAAGAATTCGGGCAAGCAGCGTTTCGAAAGTCAGGCCGGAGCTCGGTCAGGCCCTCGCTGGGTGCAATTAGGGGTGGCTCCGCGGAGTCCCGGGCGCCTGACTCATGAAGGAAGCTGGCCGGGAGCCCACAATTAGCAGGCCCACCAGGAGGCGGCTGACGTGGACACCCCTGCGGCGGTCAGGTGGCCCCCGAGCTCCCCACCAAGCTGGATGGGATTCCTGGCCAGGCGGCCATGGGGTGGGAGCGGCTCCCTCGCCGGGGCCACATGGCATCCCAAGCTGGCCAGCCCACCCTTTCCAGGGCCAAATCCTGCAGGAGGGTGAGCCAGGCTAGGCTGGGCGGCAGGAAAGGAAGTGCGCTGCGATTTGCACAGCCCCGGTCCCTGTGGATGGGGGGCTGTGAGGGGGAAGGCGTGGAAAATGGGCAGAGGTCCTGGGAAGGCCAAGCATGGGGGGGGCAGGAAGCAGCAGAAGGAGCCTGGGGCACCACGGACCGGCCCAGGGAGACGCGTGGCCAGCTCGGGGAGACACATGGCCGGCTTGGCTGCCAGGGAGTGGCCTGGGAATGGCCCAGGGAGCGATGCCCCCACCCCAGCTGGGACTACCGCCCAGGGAGAGACGTGGCTGGCTCAGCTGCCCGGGGACGGCCCAGGGAGCGATGCCCCCGCCGCCGGCCACCCCAGCTGGGACTGCCGCCCGCCCCGGGGAAACACGTGGCTGGCTCGGCTGCCCAGGGAGCAGCCCGGGGACGGCCCAGGGAGTGATGGTCCCTGCCTGCTGCCAACCCAGCTGGGACTGCCGCCCAGCACAGCATGGGGAGACGCGTGGCCACCTCAGCTACCCAGGGAGTGGCCCGGGGATGGCCCAGTGAGCGATGCCCCAGCCAGGACTGATGTCTGGCCCGGCCCAGGGAAACGCATGGCCAGCTCAGCTGCCAGGGAGCGGCCTGGGGACAGCCGAGGGAGCAATGCCCCCACCGGCAGCCGCCCTAGCCGGGACTGCCGCCCGGCCCAGGGAGATACGTGGCTGGCTTGGCTGCCCAGGGACGGCCCAGGGAGCGATGCTCCCACCGACCACTTCCCCAGCTGGGACTGCCATCCGGCCCGGCCCAGGCAAATGCGTGGCGGGCTCGGCTGCTGAGGGAGTGGCCCAGGGATGGCCCAGAGATCAATGCCCCTGCCGGCCGTCTCCCCAGCTGGGACTGCCGCCCGGCCCAGCCCGGCGAGACGCGTCGCCGGCTCAGCTGCCCAGGGAGCGGCCCGGGGACGGCCCAGGGAGCGATCACCTGCCGGCCGCCGGCCCAGCCGAGACTGCCGGCCGGCCCGCAGACACAAGTGACTGGCTCGGCTACTGAGGGACGGCCCAGGGAGCAATGCTCCCGCCGACCACTGCCCCAGCTGGGACTGCCGTCCGGCCCAGCCCAAACAAATGCGTGGCCGGCTCGGCTGCTGAGGGAGCGGCCCGAGGACAGCCCATGGAGCGATGCCCCAGCCGGGACTGCCACCTGGTACAGGTAAGCCAGGGGGGTGAGCCACCTGCCCCACGGCCACTTTGCGGCGGCACTCTGTGGACTCAGAGCCCCCTCCCTCCTGCCACTGACTCTCTGTGTCCGGTGCTGCTTGGCCAACGGTCACTGGGCATCGCAGGGGCTGCTCTCCCTCGGGGCTGCAGCTTGCGGGAGGGCTGGCCTACTGAGCGGAGGGTCCAGTGGGCTGCTCCTAGCAGGGATCCCGGGGCTTCCCCGTGCGGCTCCCCAGCCACGTGCACCTCGGACAGTGCCAGCCCGGGAAAGGGACTTCCTGGCTGCCCTTATCCCAGGGGGCTGGGCATCTGGGTGCAGGGCCAATCAGGGGCCCTGCGAGGGGGCAGGTCTGCATGAGAGAAAGAGAGAGAAAGGGGAAGCACAAGTGCCTCTCTCTCTCTCCTTGTCTCTCTCTGCAAATGGCGGAGGAGGCTCTGGAGCCACAGGGGATGGCTCAAAGAGCCACATGTGGCTCCGGAGCTACGGGTTGCTGACCCGTGGTTTAGGGGCTCCATGCTGCCAGTAGATGTGTTTCAAGAACAGTTTAGTCAGTCGTTGGGCAGATGGGAGTCCTTTGCAGGTGATGAAATGAGCCTGCTTTGAGAACAGGTCTATTACAGTCCATATGACTGTATTTCCTCTACTTTCAGGGAGGTCTACTATAAAGTCCATAGCGATTTCTTCCCATGGATGAGAAGGGACTGCCACCAGCTGCAGTAACCCAGGGGGTTTCCCTAGAATTATTTTCATGGTGGCACATACAGTACATGTTATGGTTCCGGCTAATGAAACACTTCAAAGAACTTCCAGGCATTGATTTTCCTAAAAGTCATTTATTATGTTACAAAATGTCGGCACGGCATAATGAAGGTATGCTAAGATCTAAATTCTCTTCCCCTGAGCAATTAAATTATCAGCATGTTCCCTCCCTAAATTAGCTGTCATATATCACATTATCCAATTAGTGTGAAGGTCAAAGGTTCCCTTCCTCTCTCTTTTGCAGGCTTTCCCCTCCTCCCTCTTCTGCTCTGCATTAACTCTAAAACTACCAGACAGTTCTGCATATTGTCAAAGCAAGAATATACAGTATTTGCAGCGTTGACAGTACAATTCCTGACATAATTTTCCACATCCCGTTTTAACCCTGGCCACCAGAACTGCCGGCAGATGAGATGTAGAGTTTTTAAATATCCAAAGTGTCCAGCCTGTTTTACGTCATTGCTGTGTTTGAGAGCGTTAAGATGGAGGGCTTCTGGCAAGTACAATTTCCTCCCCTTCCAAGCCAAACCATCCTTGCATGTTAGGGAGGTTTGATTGTCCTTGAACCATTGATCAGTGAGGAGCTCTTGTTTTATTTTCTTTGCTCCAGGGTCATCAGGATTAGGGGCCCTGAAGGGCATGAGTTGAGCAGCCATTTGTGGATTGGAGATAATTGCCTCATTGATATCTTCATGCTGGCTTTTGTACTGGGGCAGTCTGGATAGAGCATCAGCTAGGACGTTTTCCCTCACTTTAGAGTGAAGTTAAAACAATTAAAGTATTGTGCCCAGTGCACCTGTTTTGGGGACAATTTGTGGGGAGTTTTCAGTGCTTCTAGATTGTTGTGATCTGTCCATACTTCAAAAGGCACCTTGCTCCCTTCTAGATAGTGTCTCCAGTTTAATAGAGGCCATCTGATTGTGAAGGCCTCCTTCTCCAAGACCGCCCACATCCTTTCACTCTCAGTAACTTTTTTCGAGGTGTAGGTGCAGGGTTGCAAGGCCCCACTTTGGTTCTTTTGCAGTAATACAGCTCCTATGGCTACATTGCTGGCGTCGGCTTGAATTACAAAGGGCTTCCCTGGGCAGGGGTGCTTTAGGACCGGCTCAACAGCAAATAGTCTTTTTAGATTCTCAAAAGCAGTTTGACAGCCCATCGTCCATGCTAGTGGTTGGCCCGGTCGCAGTTTCCCTCCTCCTTTGCCTGTTTTGAGTAGTTCTGTAGGGGGTAGGGCAATCTCAGCAAAGGAGGGGATGAATTGACGGTAGAAGTTGGCAAAGCCTAGGAAGGTCTGGAGCTGTTTGCGAGTCTTTGGGGGCTGCCATTCAATTACAGCTTTCACTTTGGCTGGGTCCATTTCAATGCCCTCGTTGGAAATTCTACAGCCAAGATAATCTAATCGGGTCTGGTGAAATTCACATTTTGACAGCTTGACATAAAGCTTGGCATTCAATAGTTTCTTTAAACACTTTTCTCACCAGCTTTATATGATCAGTCATATTTGGGCTGTATATCAGGATGTCACCAAGATACACCAGAACCCCTTTGTATAAGTGATCATGTAGGACTTCATTGATCAACTGCATGAATACGGCTGGGGCCCCTTGTAGTCCAAATGGCATGACTTTGAACTGATAGCTCCCCATCGGGCAGTTGAAGGCAGGTTTCCACTCATCTCCCTCCTTTATTCTCACCCGGTAATATGCCTCTCTCAGGTCTAATTTAGTGAAGATGCTCCCCTTAGCCAGGTGGGTTAGTAAGTCCTTCAGGAGGGGGAGGGGTATTGATTTTCCACACTCACAGCGTTGAGACCCTTATAGTCTACGCAGAGATGAAGAGACCCATCTTTTTTTTTAAAGAACACAGGGGCCCCCACCGCAGACTTGGCCCGTTCAATGAATCCCCTCGCTAGATTTTTATTCACGTATCGCTGCATCTCCTCCATTTCGAGGGGGGACATAGCATACATTCTAGGTCGTGGGAGTTTGGCTCCCGGCAACAGTTCAATAGAGCAATCATTGGGTCTGTGAGGATGCATGGCATCGCATTCTTTTTCACTAAATGCCTCCGCTAGGTCCCGGTACTCGCTGGGGAGCATCCAGAATTGACTAGCACTTTTAAATCTACCTGTGCTCCCGACTTAGGGATTATTAGTTTGGCAGGTAGTGAAAAAGGTGGGATGTGTTGACTCACCATCGGGTCGTTCTCTCCTTCGTCGTCACTGTCGATAGAGGGTAGAATGGGGGCGGGTCCAGCCCGAGTCCCGGCATTCTCCTGCGTGGGGGATGTGACTTGGGCAACAGGTTCCTGTGTGATCCAGTTGGATTTCTCTCTCATTGGCTGCTGGGCAGGTTTCTTTCTCACTGCTGGTTCCGGTCTACTCTGCTGTTGGGGGTAGAGGACTGGGCAGTTCTCTGCTCGATGTCCCTGCTATCTGCCTTGGAAGCACTTGATCAGCGGGCGTGCAGGTGGCCTGGGACTTTCAGCAGCTGCAGCAGTTGGAGGCTTTCAGGGGGGTGGCTGCCATTTGGGTCGCTCTGGCCTCGACTCGGCTTCAGGTGGGGGAGGCTTCTGATAGCGAGTGAGCTGAATGTCTAGTCTTACTGCTGTCTGGTACCACTGTTGAAGCTGATCAGGCGCTGCTTGATAGATGCAGGCCTGAGAGAGGTGGTCATCTAATCCTTCTTTGAAGTGATGGACTAAGGATTGCTCAGGCCACCACTCTATCCAACCGGCTATCTTGTGAAACTCTTGTACGTACTCCAGAGCAGGCCTTCCGGCTTGCTTTATCTTATGGATTTGTTCTTCTGCTTTGAGGGCAATGGAGGGGTCCTCAAACCTTGCTCTCAGGCCTAGGAGGAAGAGAAAGGGGTCTTCCAATTCAGGGGCTTGCTCATTATATAAATTATTCAGCCATTCGGATGCCTCTCCATCTAAGCTGGACGCAATCACGTCGATCATAGTGGCTGGGTCCGGGTAGAGATAGGCACAGCGGTTCAAATGAGAGCACACTTGGTTGAGGAAACAAATCAGCTTCTCTGGGTCCCCATCACTGGTTGCTCTAAAAGGTGGAGCAATCAATGGCTGCTCCCCCCCACTGTGGCTGTTGCACCCCCGGCTTCTGCTGGCCCCCCCAGCAGCTGCCTCATTCCCAGTGGCTGCACGTTCAGGGGCTGTTGCCACCCCCTGCTGTTGCTGCAGTACTGGCAGCTGTGGCATCCTGAGTTGCCATAGATCTCCCAATGGTTGCTGCCTGGGTGGGGGCTGCCGCTGTCTCCCCTGCTGCTGATCAGCAGGGAGCTGTGGTACCCTCAGTAGCTGTAGGCCAACCAATGGTTGCTGCCAGGGTGTGGGCTGTTGCCATCCCCCCTGCTGTTGGTCTGCAGGGAGCTGTGGCATCCTCAATTGCTGTAGGCCCCCCTGCGGCCTCGGAGGGGGTTGTTGCTGGATCCCCATCATTTGTGGGCTCCTCAGCGGTTGCTGTATGTTCGGGGCAGCGACCTCCCCCAAATGCTGCTGCTGTCCTCCCACCGGTTGTTGGTCTCCTGGCCTCTGCATCACCCCAAGTTTTTGCAAGACCTCTATTAGCTGCTGCAAACTCAGGGGCTGCAACCACCCCAACTGCTCTTGCATTGGAAGAGACTGCTGACCTCCCACCTGCGGGGGCTGCCATATTCCCCATTGCTGCAGGGGGCCCAGGCTGGGTGATCGATATGCACGCCGGTCTGGGGATGGGCTGTCATCGTCAGCGGTCGGAGCTTCTGGAGGGGCAACGACTGGAGCTGTCTCTCCTGTGGGGCTGGAGGCCCTGGTAGGAGGCTTCAAGGACAGGGAGGCTGCCTGATCTGTGAAGGAGGGCTGGGGTTCCTCTCAGCAGGAGTTGGTGGCTGCCTCATCGATCATCCTGATCACTGGTGTATGGGGAATGGGAAGGTTGCTTTCCGCTTCTCATCTCTAGTTCCTCGAACCTTTCCACCAACTTCTCCACTGACTGACTACAAGCTGCAGACAGGTATTTCCACTCACCCGAGTCCTCAGTGGCAGACGATTTGGTAGTTCTCCACCGATCTGGGGAATGCGATATGAGGGAATCCCTTCATGGTAGATCAGCCTCATCTGCTTTTGAAGCACTTGAGGGTGGCAAGGCCGTCTTGAGATGTCTGGAGTCTCCGCTGGGCTGGGCCCATTCCGATGACCAGATCAGCTGTCCTTGTGGCTTGGGTTTTGCCCCCAGCTGGGAGGCCTGAGAAAGCTCCTTCTCCACTGGCTCACTGGCTGTCGCTCCCCCCACTGGCGTCCTCTCTTTCTCCATGGTGATGTCTTCCCTGAATCTTTGTTGGCTTATCCCTCGATTCAAGGGACAGCGACTGGGGCTCGGGACTTCTAGATAGTTAGAAAAGTTGGAGATTTTGGCTTAATGTCATGGTTCCAACAGGTGAAACTCTTCAAAGAATTTCAAGGCATTGTTTACCTTAAAGAATCTTTATTCGAGTACCATAACTTTGGCACTTACATAGTCAAAGCTAAAATCTGAATTCCCCTCCCCTGAGCACATAGTATCAAAGCACAATTCCCTCCTCTAATTCACAGTCATAAATCACATTCTCCAATTAGTTTGAAATGCAGGCTCTCCCTCCAGTTCTCCAGCCCGCCAATTCTTATCATCTCTTATTTCAATAAACTTGGTTCACACACTAGCTACAGCATTGTTATGTCTAACTAGACTCCCATGCACATTCCCCCTCCTCCCCCCCAGTATCATCTAATTCTAACTGTAATTCTAAGAGTAAAACACAAGAAGGAAAATGGTTGCAATTCCATATGTTGTCAGAGCAAAAACGTCTGATGTTAGCAGCGTTGACAATGAGAAGATGACAAGAACAATAGCAATACAGCCTTCTACATGGGTAGGCATAAGACATTGTTGTGGGAGTTAGGTGTTTAGCAGAGTGATGGCATGGGGGAAGAAACTATCTTTGTGTCTAGTTGTTTTTGCATGCATTGCCCTATAGCGGCATCCTGAGGGCAGAAGTTGAAACAGTTTATGTCCAGGAAGTGAGAGGTCTGTAGATATTTTCTTAGCCCTCTTTCTGGTTTGTGCACTATACAGGTCCTCAATGGAAGACAGGCTGGTTGCAATTGTTTTTTTCTGCAGTTCTAACTATCCATTAAAGTCTGTACCTGTCCTGTTTGGTTGCTGTGCCAAACCAGACAGTTATAGAGGTACAAATGACAGACTCCATAATTCCTCTGTATAACTGTATCAGCAGATCCTTGGGCAATCTGAGCTTCCTGAGTTGATGCAGGAAGAACATTCTTTGTTGTGCCTTTTTAATGATGGTTCTGATGTTAACTGTCCACTTCAAGTCCTGGGAGATTATAGAACCCAGAAATGTGAAGGTCTCTACTGTTGATACTGTGTTGTCTAATATTGTAAGAAGTGGTAGAATAGGATTGCTTCTTCTAAAATCTACTGTCATCTCTACAGCTTTAAGTATTCAGCTCCAGATTGTTCCAGCTGCACCACAGGGCCAGTTGTTCTATCTCCCCTCTGTATGCAGACTCATCATCTCAAATAAGACCAATGACTGTTGTGTCATCTGCAAACTTCAGTACTTCAACAGAGGGATCCTTTGAGATGCAGTCATTGGTATATAGAGAAAAAAGTAATGGAGAGAGCACACAGCCCTGGGGGGCTTCTGTGCTCTTTGAACAGGTATCCAATGTGAATTAACCTAGCTTCACCTGCTGCTTCCTGTCTGTTAAAAAGCTTATGATCAACCTGCAAGTGTGGTCAGACACAGCTAGTTGAGTCAGTTTGGAGAGAAGAATTTCTGGAATGATGGTGAATGCCAAGCTGAAGTCTACAAAAAGGACCCTTGCATAGGTCTTTTGGGATTCAAGCTGTTGTAAGATGTAGTGCATTGCCATATTGACAGCATCATCTGCCAATCTAGTTGTACAGTAATCAAATTACAAGTGGTCTAGCAGCGGATCTGTGATGGCTTTCAGGCAGGCCAGCACTAACAATTCAAAGGTTTTCATAACTACAGATGTCAGAGCAACCGATGTGTATTCATTCAGCTCCTTGATGGAAGGTTTCTTGGGCACCGGGATGATAGTAGAGTGTTTGGAGCAGGAAGGGACATATCTCCAGTGATTTATTAAAGATGCAGGTGAAGATGGGGCCCAGTTGATCAGCATAGACTTTCAAGCAAGGAGGAGTTACCCTGTCTGGGCCTAGTGCTTTTCCAGGCTTTTGTCCAAAATAGACTTTTTTCTGTGATCACCAGAGGGGGGGGGGAGTCAGGTGTAGGAGCATAGTTGACAGTGGTTTCCTCTCAAACCTACAATAGAACACATTCAGGTCATCTGCCAGTTGTCAATTCCCTTCAGTCATATTTTTCAGGCTTTTCCACACATTTGCTGGTTCATTTGCTAAGAGCTGATTCCTCAGCTTTTCAGAGTAGCTTCCTTTTGCTGCCCTGATCTCCCTTGTTAATACATTCCTGGCCTGGACTTCTGGTTCCGCCCCATAGTGAAACAGCCAAGGGATCGCAGGGCTCTGCACCCCGTGGCTGATTTCGCCCTGCCAGGGGACCCTAAATGGGTCAAAAGTCGCCCTGGAGAGGCGACAAAGAGGGAGGGGCACCCCAATGATCATGAAACAATGGCAGTTGGTCCGCTTGATCCGGGGGAAGCCCTCCAACCTGACAGGAGAAAGGCTAGCTTCACATCAGTGTCTAGCCCAAGCTACCAGCAGCCGAAGTCCAAGAGCACGAACCAGAACAATGGTGAACAGCGTGCTTGGAACTGGGTGAGAACATCGATCTTCTCTCTTCTATTTTGTAATTGATTCCCTGGAAAAAATCCCCAAAGCAAGAAATCCTCTGAAAGTGAGAAGGGAGGGGATTATACCCCCACCCTTCAATAGACAGAAGCGGCGAATTAACTTCACCGGGGAAAGAAATACATTGAAATGAAATTAATAATGTTATAGTCTGGATAAATCTGAAAATTAAGAATAACCATTAAGATTTTGCATCTGAAAGAGTTTTGATGAAATTATATAAAAAACAATTCTTTGTTTGAAAAGTTGGAAAATAAATAACTACTGACATCTAGTGGAGAATTAGAGTATAGAACAATAGCAACACTGACTCAGAAATTGGCAAGATGCCCAGAAACAAAGAATAATCTGTTGCCTTGAACTTTAATAACTTTCAGCCAAATAGAAAACAGCTGAGAACAAAGAAAGTAAACATACTGGGCCATATATTACAAATTGAGAACTATACTTGCTTTAAAAACTGCTGACCTTCTGGGATTATAAATATTTACTGCACTGTGATCTTTAAGGTTAAGAACTGTCTGCAAAAAAAGAAAAACTTAAACTATTGGCTAATCTTCTTGGGGGGGATTTTACTGGATAGTCAAACATTTTGGACTGCAACCTTGGCTGGAAGATAAATTGTAAGATCCCTGAACAGAAGAAATGTTATAAAATACTGCCTTCCATGGTGCTTTGATAATTGGAAACACATTGAATTATAAAAAAACATATATAAAAAGATAAGAACTATATAAAATTTGGTTGTTTGGACTTTAAGTTTGGCTGGTTTAAAAAGTGAAACACAGAGACTATGGTACCGGTGAAAGAACATCTGGAAGGGGGAGATAAAATGGATGCTGCACACCTATTAAAAAGTGGCAGGAAACTACATCTAATATCCTCTTTTGAAGGCACCAGCCTGGAACATCAGAGATCTGCAGGAACAATAATTCAAGACAAGGCAAATACTTTCCAGAAGGAAATGAATGCAATGCTGCGACAGATTCAAATGACAATATTTTCAAATCATAATGAGATTAAAAACAACTCTGATGGCATAAATGAGCACATTTTCAACTTAAACTCACAAGTAAACAATTCTCAGAAAATGATGAAAAAGAATGAACAAACAGACCAGATAACAGAATATCAATCAGAGGTTAGTGACCCAAAAAGGGAAACTATAGATCAGAACCTTTTTAATGCCGCGACCCCCAACCGGTCGTAAGTCGAGGACTACCCAACTGGTCGTAAGTCGAGAACCCCAACCGGTCGTAAGTCGAGGACTATTTCCCTGCCCGGGAGCGCAGTGCATGCGTGGTGCTGCCCCCTGCGCCGGCCGAGGCGTAGCTGGCAAGGGGCAGCAACGGCACAGGGCGACCACTGGCTGGGCCACCACACGCGCCAGCAACCCTCCCTGTGCCCGCCAGCCTCCCACCTCGCACCCCTGGCCCTCTTTTACTTACTTTTTTAGTAGTTGCTCAGCAGGGAGGGGTGGAAACTTCCAGACAGCTCACCTTCGCTGCAGACAACTTGCAGCACCGTTTGCAGACTGGGACTTTTGGCGGGCTCAGCAGGGCAGAGACAGCCTGGACAATTCCTATTGGCTTTTGAAAGCCAATATAATTAGACTCTATTCAAGAGAGTCTATTCTATTGGCTTTCAAAAGCCAATAGAATAAGAGGGAGTAGCACAGCTAAGGAAAAGGGGGGGAAATGGTGGACTGCATTGTTTGGCGACCCCCGTGAAATGGTCGTTCGACCCCAAATGGGGTCGCGACCCACAGGTTGAGAACCGCTGCTATAGATCAAGAGAACTACAAACTAATACAAACAAAAGAAAACTTGCAAGGTGTTACCATAACAATGGAAATGGAAAAGATATTCTATATTTCAGGACCTCAAAATCAACTTGAAGATTGGAAAGAAAATCTAACAAAATGGACTATAAAGCAACCAGGACAATCATTAAAGTTTGGGAGACAAAAATACCTAACTTGTTTTTTCTATTCCCAACATCATTCACAAAAATACAGGAAAAACCCCTGGGCAAGTTGAATACACTCATTTGGAAAACTACTTGGCAAAAGAAGAAGGCTAGAAGCGAGTGCCTGTCCTAGCCGGTATGAAAAAGAAGCAAGCAAAGGAAATTTGTAAGTAATGGGCTTTGCTCAGGGCTTTGCTGGGAAACCAATTTGGCTAAATAAAGGTACTTAAAAGAAAAGGAAAATATATGTAGGAATAGTGATTTTCTCTCTCTCTCTCTCTCTCTCTCTCTCTCTCTCTCTCTCTCTCTCTCTCTCTCTCTCTCTCTCTCTCTCTCTCTCTCTCTGCAACCACGTGTTATGTTTAAGATTATGCCTTCCCTAATTTGAGTTAACTGAGATTTATAGTAGGAATGACCAGGGTGTGAAAACTGAGTTGTCTGTTTTCCTCTCCTTTACTCTTTATTCTTTGTCTTTGTATGTGTGTATGTGTATTTGTGTGTCCTTGAGGTAAATGTTAACTGTTGGGTGTCTCTAATCCCTAGAAACAAGAATTTTAAAATTCTGCTAGAAATTATGCTTAAAATAAGCCACCAAAAGAAAATAACCTCACCCTACTTTGTCTGACCAGCAAAATAGGGTGAAGAGAAATGTGTTCATTTTTTCTTTCTCTGTGTGCTTTTATGAAACAGCCCAAAGTTGTCAGAAGGGAATGTTTTGAGTTCATTTACAAAAAGCCATTCATTCTTGCATTTACTGTATGTTCAAGTGGGTTTCATCTGTCTACTTAACATCTGCAATGTTAACCTTAATGTCTTTTCAAACTCTGCCTGCAAGCTATCCACCCCCCATTCCACTTCTCTATTTCTTATCCTCTGTTCTCCATGCCTAAGTCTGACCAGCACTGCCTCTCCTAGCAGAGTCACCCAGAAAGGGGCGAGGGGACCTTGTTCTCATGTCTTTCAGCCCTGCACAGATGATTCACCAACCTTTGAAAGAAGCGCACACTGACCCAGACACTGCCTCAAAGGAGACCCTCCATTCATTTGAGCCATGGAATTGGGTTTGAATCCAGCCATCCACTGGAAAGCCACCATGCAAGCAGAGTGGAACAGATCTTCCCAATGTCAATGCTGTGACAATGGATGTCGTCGCTCTGACAACTGAGAACCAGCAGCCATTTTTACTTTTGCTTTTAATGTGCCTTTCTATTCTTTTAGAGTTCCGATGTACAAGGGGGGATGGGGTAAATGCCTGAGGATTTAGCTAGCCATAACAATGTAGAAGTGTGGAAACTCAAAGACATGTTCTGATAAGGTTTTGGCGGGCTGAGGGGCCGGAGAGGAAAGCCCACGTTTTGTGCTAATTGGGGAATGTGATTTATGACAGCTCTTGTGGGGTGGGAATTGCAATTTGTTACTTTGTATCTGGGAGGAGGGAATCTCATTCTTGGGTTCAACTATGTAAGTACCGATACTTTGTTTCCTAAATAAAATGTTATTTAAGGAAGAATTCTTGCCTTGAAGTTCTTTTACTGGTTTCATCTATCGGAACCATGACACCCAAGCCCTACCATCACCCAGAGGCCTGTGAAAGCTGCAGAGAGAGGAAGGAGTCTTGGAGCCATCACCCCCCACATGAAGCCTCAGAAGACAACTAGGAAGGCTATAGGGGGAGGGTGGAAACTCATTGTAAGGTTTTCTTTCTTGCCTCATTTGTATTGTAATTAGCCATTTGAATGTATTTATGGAGGGATGGCATTTGGGAATGGTTGGCACAGCACATCCTGAACACCTTGGACTTCTGTCTGGTGGGAGGAAAATCTGTCCAGGATATTTGTATTACCTGTCTTGTAGAAGTAGCTACACGCACACGCGCACACACACCAGTCAGAATCACACTGAAGCTATCCCCTTCACATACCTTCAGTAAAGCTCCTTAGGCTGGTTCTTGCTGTGTGGCACTAAGGCCTTCGCATGCACACCTTCATGCAAATTCCAAGGGGGAGGGAACCAGGGCCCCTCAGGTGATTTGCAATTCATATGCTCTCACTGAGGAGGTAGCAGGAAAGAGATCTCCAAACCCAAGCCCTGAATATGTTGCACTGATGGACTCAGATTGGGAGTCCTAGGGCTCACTGTGTGCAATTTAATAGCCTGGCTTGCACACTGGCTAACCTCAATTGGACATCACAAACCTGGATGCACTAAACTAAGAGCTAAGGCAGATTCAGTAAGTAACCCTTGAAAATGGGCAGCCAGTAGTTATGTACTGAGGCAAAACATGGCTATGAGGAGTTTTGGGGCATGTGCAGACCTGACTGGAAAGCTCAAAGTGGCATCAAACATCTAGAATAATTGGCACAGAATATTGGACAATATAAATTTCTTCTCCACCTAACAGAACGTTTGCCCTGACTTTTAGACTTTATGGGTTGGAAGCTCCCCCCCTTTTGGAAACCACTGCATGGACTTTTCTGCTGCCTCTATTAGTGTGTTCCCTTTTTTTGCATTAAGAGTTTAAAAACTTGTTTATCAAGTCTCCCTGACCAGATCAATTTTAATCTTGTGCCAGTAAAAGTGTGTCATCCACACTTATATGGCACAAAGGGGGGATTGTAGGAGGACAGCACCCCCCCCCGAGAAAGAAATATTTTGGGAAATATTAAAAGGCAGAATATTGTATTTCTCCAAAGGACTGTAAAGGCAGAAACCCACCCACCCCCAGTCTCTCTGCCCCAAGCAGAAACCAGGTCTGTAGACATGCAAATCTGGCAATCCTTTCAGAAAGACTGGAGCCAGGAAGCTTAGAGCTGATGGGATTAGAAAGACAAAGATCCCTAGAATCAACAACCCCTCACCCCAAAAAAACCCAACACAGAACATAGTCATCAGCCACAGCCCCAGGGAAACAGGATATGACCTTTAGGACATAATAGGATTAACCACCACCATCAGAATACCAGAAAGGCACACTGAACCACAGGTCAAAGTTCATGCCACAGGAACAACTCCAAACACAAAAGCCCAAGAAGGTATAAAAACCCACCACTCCCAGCAACATGTGGTCAGCTTTCCCAGAGCCACCTTTCTGTCTGGCTCTGCTCTTCAATAAACTACAACCTTCTTTCTAAAGCAGTCTCCATTTTGTTTATTCCTGGCTTGGACTGGACCCTGATGAAGATTTTTCTTTCGACAGTCCTAAAGGTCATGTCCTGCTTCCCTGGGGCTGTGGCAGGTGGCTATGTCCTGTGTTGGATTTTTGGGTGAGGGGTTGCTGGTTCTAGGGGTCTTTATCTTTCTAATCACATCAGCTCCAAGTTTCCTGGCTCCAGTCTTTCTGAAAGGATTATCAAATCTGCATTTCTACAGACTTGGCCTGCTGAGTTTCTGGCTGGGGGAAAGAAAGTTTCTGCCTTTTAAAATCTTCTCCATTATTCCTTTGGGGAAATAAAATATTCTGCCTTTTTAATATTCCCCAAAATATTTCTTTTTCTGGGGAGGTGTCTTCCTACATAGGTAACATCAGTGCTAGTGATGTCATCTAGCACTGATGTTACCTAGTTGAGTTGAAACAGTTCACTCCCATCCAGGACATAGCACATAAGCGTTGCTTGAGCAGGGTCCGTAAGATTGTCTGGGACACTACACATCTTCTTCACAACCTGTTTTCTTTCTTTCCTTCTGGGAGGAGGCTCTGTGGTATCTGAAGCAGAACATCCAGATTCAGTCACAGTTTTGTTCCATACAGTATTAACCTTGTGAACTCTAAAGCTTCCTCCTTCCATTATGTATTTGTTGAAGGAAAAGTCTTCATCATGATTCATCCAAGCTGGGGATAAACAACATGGCGACTGCTTTAGAAAGAAGGTTGCAGTTTATTGAAGAGCCAGAAAGAAAGATGGTTCTGGCAGGAAAGAGGAGAGAAAAAGGGCTGAGCACATGTGGGGAGTGGGTTTTTATACCCTCTGAAGCCTTTTGTTTGAAGTAGTTTCCTGTTCCTGTTTCAGGCTTTGTATTTCCTGTGTCACATATTCTGACCTGAGTCTGGGTGTGCCTTTTTGGTATTCTTGATGGTGGTAGGTTAATCCTATTATGTCCCAAAGGTCATATCCTGCTTCCCTGGTGCTGGGGCTAATGACTCCTAGAGTTTGGGTGCGGTATGCAGATTTTAGGTGTCTTTGTCTTCTTGATCTCCTAGCTGGGGCCTTTCTGATGGTTTACATCTGCATTTGTACAGAGCTGGCTTCTGCTTGGGACAGAGAGACGTGGGGGCAGGGTTGGTTTCTGCTTTTAAAATCCTTTTGAGGAAATATATTTTTCTGCCCTTTTAATATTTCCTTCTCTGGGGGCTGACTTCCCACAATATCCCCCCTTTGTGCCATAATAGTGTGGATGACACACTTTTACTGGCACAAGATTAAAATTGATCTGATCAGGGAGACTTGGTAGACAAGCTTTTAACTGTTAAGCCAAAAGCGAAGACACTAATGGAGGCAGCAGAAAAAGATCCCTGCAGTGGCTTCCAAAAGGGGAGCTTCCAACCCATAAAGTTCTAAAAGTCAGGGCAAAAATTTTGTTAGGTGGAAAAGAAATTTATAGTTTCCAATATTCTGTGCCAATTATTTTCAAATGTTGGATGTCACTTTTAGCTTCCAATCAGGCTTGCACATTCCTCCCAAAATTCTTCACAGCCATGGTTTGCCTCAGTACATAACCACTGGCTGCCCATTTTCAAGGGTTGTTTCCTGCCTTAGCTCTTAGTTCAGTGCATCCAGGTTAGTGATGTCCAATTGAGGTTAGCCAGTATGCAAGCCAGGCTATTAATTTTTTTCTTAAAGTGCACATAGTGAGCCCTAGGACTCCCAATCTGGGTCCACCAGTGCAAGATATTCAGGGCTTAAGTTTGGAGATCTGTTTCCTGCTACTTCCTCAGTCAGAGCATATGAATTGCAAATTGCCTGAGGGGGCCTGGTTCCCTCCTCCTTGGAATTTGCAGGAAGTTGTTCCTACGAAGTTTTAATGACACAGGGCAAGTATCAGGCTGGAGCTTTACTGAAGGTAAGTGAAAAAGATACTCAGTGTGATTATGAATGGGGTGTGTGTGTGTGTGTGTGTGTGTGTATGTGTATGTGCAGCTATTAATACAAAACAGGCAATACAAACATTCTGGATAAATTTTCCCTCCCACCAGATAGAAATCCAAGGGGTTCAGTATTTGTTGTGCCAACTATTCCCAAATGCCATCACTCCATGAATCCATTCAACTGGCTTATTACAATACAAATGAGGCAAGAAAGAAAACTTTACAATGAGTTTCCACCCTCCCCCCATAGTCTTCCTAATTTTCTTCTGAGGCTTCACATGGGGACCAGTGGTTCCAGGACTCCTTCTTTCCTTTGTAGTTTTTCACAGGCATCTGGGGGAATGGTAGGACTTGGGAAGATCTGTTCCACTCAGGTTGCATGGTGGCTTTTGAGTGGATGGCTGGATTCAAAACTCAATTCCATGGCTCAAATGGATGGAGGCAGCATCTGGGTCAGTGTGCTCTGCTTCCAAAGGTTGGGAGGGGTCATCTATGCAGGGCTGAAAGACATGAGAGCAAGAACTCCTCCCCCCTTTCTGGGTGGACTCTCCCAGGAGAGGCAGACAAAGGAGAAGTAGAATGGGGGGTAGCTTGTAGGCAGAGTTTGAAAAGGCATTAATACTGTAGTTAAAGAAACAGGCAGACAAAATGAGAAAATCACAGATGAGGACAAAAGAAAGCTGGATTCTGGTAAGAGAACAACAAAATTAAATGTTTCACTTCTGAACTTGAACATTTGCAACATGTTAAAGACAAGGACTTGTAACTTAAAAAATGCTGATCATGTTTCAGGAAAAGGATAGACAGATAAAACCCATTTAGAACACATACCCATTTACAACACATTGCAGAATGATTTCCAGAGCTTGGGGCAGGGACTTAGCAGGATAGGCTGCAGGCTTACTTTTTCAGAGGTTTTACCAGTGTATAAGGAGCAAAATGGAAAATGCCAGCGTATACCAGAATTCAATATGTGGCTAAAGGAGTGGTGTAAAGGGGAAGGCTTTTGGTTATATTAGTCACAATGTCTGTAGCTGGTCCGATGAAACAATGTACAAAAGAGACAGTTTGCATCCATCAAAGAAAGGGACTGAGTTACTTGGCAATAAACTCACAGATTTTCTGGAGGAATATTTAAACTAAACAATGGGGACAGTGAGTTAATTGATACAGAACATCCCTGTCCCCAGCAATCAAAAAAGTACAGGGTTAGCAGTGCATGTAACATAGATGTGTGTGTGGACAAGAATATCAACCTTGCTATCAAGAAAAATCAAGCTTTTAATAGCGAGTGCCACACAAAGTGCACTAACCAAACAGGTGGTAAGAAAATAGGGGAACTCAGGCACCACACAGGTTATGTAGAAAGTAAACACAGGGTCAGTCATAAAAGACTCAAATGTCTATACACCAATGCACAGAGTATGAACAGTAAACAGGGTGAACTAGAAATTCAGGTAAATGAGGGCAGATATGATATTGTTGCCATTATGGAAACATGGTGGGATGAAACCCACAAATGGAACACTCAGCTAGAGCAGGGCTTTTCAACCGGTGGTACGCATACCACTTCTGGTACATTAATGAGTGGCAGGTGGTACGCAGCCCTGCCTAGCCAAGTGTAGTGGGGGAGGGAAAGAGCCAGCACAGGCAAGGACTTACAGTGAGAGAGTCCTTTGGAGCTGCAAAGACCCCAGGCTCACTTCTGGCTCACCCTCCCCCATGAGAAAGGAGGAGGAGGAGGGGGTGGAGACAGGAGAGGCTATAAAAGGAGGCAGTTTGGGCAGGAGAGGGGGAGAGAGAGAAAAATCAGCAGCCTTGGGAGGAGGTGAAGTCAGCTGCACAGAAGGAGGAGGAGGAGGAGGAGGAGGAGGAGGAGGAGGAGGAGGAGGAGGCTGGCCATGAGCCGATCTACAACTGCTGTGGCAGCCACCTGTGCTGGCAGCAGCAAACAGGCAAGAAATGCAGCGGGAGAGGGGTCGCCCTCCAAGAGGAATGAAAAAAGGCAGCAATGGCTGGAGGTGAGGCAAGGAGGAGGGAAGGAGATGGAGAGTGGAAGGATTCTTATGTGCTTTTGTGACTTTGAAGTTCTGGGATTTGTGCAATGTGGGCTTTGTGTTCTTAAGGAGTGTTTGGCAATTTCTATTTGGCTGATGGCTGATGTCTCGTGTTAGCTTCTATTGCTCTGCTGTTGTTAGCTGTAAGTTTTGGTGCAAGGGATTTTGAAGTATTTTTCTCCTGAATGGATTTTGCCTGTAGCATTCCTTTACTTATGAATGGAGACATTTGGGGAGGTTGCCTTAGCCGGCAGCCAGTACTTACATTTTTTTTCTTCCTTAAATGCCGGCTGTGCTCCTTACTTTCCTTTCTAGCCAGTAGCTAATTCTTAAAGGGGAAAGGGGCGTTGTCTTACCTGAACGCCTTTTCTCAGCACGGAGATGGAGAATCCACCAATGGGTTTAGACTGTATTCCTGCCCAATCACATCAAGTCAGCCAAAGTTGCCACGCCCATCCTGGACCATAGACATCCCAGTCTTGACGCAAGCATAGCCATTGACTGACAGCAAGACATTGTGGCTCACGAAACTAAGACTAACCCTAGGCCTAGATGACCTACAAGGGTGGGAGTGGATTCTCCATCTCCGTGCTGAGAAAAGATGTTCAGGTAAGACAATGCCCACCAATGGGACATACTAAAGCCTACTGTCCCTGAGGGTGGGAAGTAGACCGGTCCGGTGTGGCACTTTGATGTACAACCTGTCGGAGAACCCTCCTACCGAAGGAAGCCTCCGCCGAGACAAACCTATCGATTTTGTAGTGCTGTATGAAAGGAGATGGTGAAGACCATGTGGCCGCTCTGCAGACGTCCTCAATGGATGCCTGAGTGGCCCAGGCCGCAGAAGTAGCTGCACTCCATGTAGAGTGAGCTGTAACCCGTCGTGGAACCGGCAATGACTCAGCCTGATACGCCCCGGCAATGCACACCTTAATCCACCTGCCAATTGTGGAAGAGGAAACCTTCTGATCCCTGGAGGAAGGATGGAAGGATACAAAGAGGGCCTCTGATTTGCGGAATGCCGCTGTCTGTGAAATATAGTACTGGAGCACTCTGCGGACATCCAGACTATGCCATTGCCGTTCCAGAGCATGCGATGGGTTAGGGTAAAAATCCGGGAGCACTGTTTCCTGGGCTTTATGGAATAGTGAATTGACCTTTGGAAGGAAAGTAGGGTCGAGGCAAAGGACCACTCGATCCTGGTGGAAAATGCATAGGTCATCCCGGGTTGAGAGCGCTGCCAATTCAGAAATACGTCATGCCGACGTGATTGCCACCAGGAATGCCACTTTGTGGGACAGGTAGCGAACGTCACACGACTTTAGGGGCTCAAAGGGCAACTTGGTCAGAGCCCGAAGGACCCATGGTAGCTCCCATGAAGGGTACCTGTGCACTGTAGGGGGTCTGGTGTTAGCGGCCTCCTTAAGGAATGAGCAGAGTAAGGGGTGATGTCCCAATGACCCCAAGGAGTCACAGGTGAGGACTGTGGAAAGAGTAGCTATCTGTCTGCGCAATGTGTTTGGGGCCAAGCCCCTCTCCAGACCTTCTAACAGGTAGTCCAGGATATGGGGGATCGTGAGTTCTGAGAGTGACAAGTGTCGACCTGAGCACCAGGAACGAAAGTTCTTCCACGTGGCCTCGTAAATACGGTTTGTGGAAGGGCAACGGGAAGCCTGGATTACCATAATGACCCCTGGTGAGCAAAGCTCCCGTAACAAGATTGAGCGCTCAAGTGGCAGACGGCTAATTGGAGCCATTGGGGTTCCGGATGGAGAATGGTCCCCTGGCTGAGCGAGACCCGGTCCGGAGGAATCCGCCATGGATCTGCAAGGGAGAGGCTCATCAGATCGGCGAACCAAGGCCTCCTTGGCCAATAAAGGGCCACTAGGAGTATCTCCGCTTGCTCCCGAAGAAGCTTGCGTATTACCGCCGGGAGAAGAGGTAGAGGGGGGAAGGCATAAAGCAGACCCTGCGGCCATGGGCTCCGAAGAACATCCGTCTGTTCCGCCCCTGGAGATGGGAACCGGGAGAAGAATCGAGGCAGCTGGGCATTGGTTGGGGACACAAAGAGGTCCAAAAGCGGTAGGCCGAAACGGTGACAGATTTCTCTGAAGACCCTCAGGTGGAGGCGCCATTCCGAGTGATCTACCGTTGCCCTACTCAGAAGGTTGGCCTGAGTGTTCGCCTCCCCTGAAATATGATCGGCCTTGATGGAGGCCAGATTGTGTTCTGCCCAGGAGCCCAGTAAGAGCGACTCGGTCAATAGAATCCGAGATCAGGTGCCCCCCTGTCGGTTTACATGAGCCTTGGCAGCCACGTTGTCTGTGAGGACCAGTACGTGGTGCCTTGTCACCAGGCCATGAAAGTGGCAGAGGGCTAGATGTATGGCCCATAGCTCCAGCCAATTTATGTTGTGCCGAAGGTCTGAGTGGGATCAACAGCCCTGTGCCCACTGCGAGCGAAGGTGCGCTCCCCAGCCGAACAGGCTGGCGTTGGTCATTAGCACTATCCGATCTGGCTCCTTGAAGCATGACCCTTTGAGCATGGCGGGCGATACCCACCACATGAGGGAGCGCAATACCTGAGGTGGGAGTCTCACCCTTCGTTGGGAGGCACTGAGGTTCTGCCTCTGGAAGGGGAGCAAGAACCACTGCAGTTCCCTGGGGTGGAGCCTGGACCACGGGACGATCGCTATGGCCGAGATCATCTTCCCTAACAATTGGGAGAGACTGGCCAACATTACTGTCCGACCCCTGCGTAATTGGAGGACTGACTCCCTTATGCTGTCCTGGCGTTCTTGAGATAAATACACCCGGCACTCCACCATGTCTATGATGGCCCCAAGGTGTAACAGCCTTGTTGTGGGAACCATATGGCTCTTGGGGAAGTTTACCGAGAACCCGTGATCCTGGAGCAGCTTTACCACCAGTTCGAGGGCCGCCATGGCGGACTGGGTGGATGACAACTGGATTAATATGTCGTCCAGGTAACATTGGACTCTGACTGGTACCATCCTTAAGTTAGCTGCTAGAACCGCCAGGATCTTGGTAAATACCCTGGGAGCCGATGATAGGCCAAACAGTAGTGCCCTGTACTGAAAATGACGCCCCTTGTGAGTGAATCTTAGAAACCGGCGGTGCTCGAGAGAGATGGGGATATGAAGGTATGCTTCCGTGAGGTCGATAGACGTCAGGAAGTCCCCTTTTCTTACACTTCCCAAGATGGAATGGAGCGTTTGCATCTTGAATTTGCGGTATGCAAGATGATAATTCAAGCCCTTGAGATCTAAAATGGCTCTCCACCCCCCCCCAACGCCTTGGGGACAACAGAGAGGATGGAATAAAATCCCCGACCTCTCTGGTCCGCCGGCACTGGTTCTATGGCCTGTATATTTAGTAGATGTTGGACGGCTTCGTTCCTTAGTCTTTTCTTTGTTCGATTCCGGGTGTATGGGCAAGAGAGAAATCGATTTGGGGGGTTGGAGATGAACTCCAAGAAAAGGCCGTGACGTACGGTGTTGAGTACCCATGCGTCCGTGGTGGTGGCCTCCCACTGGTGGGCAAAAAGAGAGAGTCTGCCCCCTATGGGAGGGACCGCTGGAGAGTCTCCTGGTGCGGCGGAATGGTCGGCCGTTCCCATGAAAGGGCCGCTTGCCCTGAAATTGCTGTCTAGGTCTGGCCGCCTGTCTGTTAGACTGCCTATCCTTTCTGTCCTGCCTGGCCAGGAAAGGGCGGATGGGTTGAGTGTAGTTATACCTAGCCCCTGCACGAAAGGACTGTCTTCTCAGGTAATAATTGGACCGTTTGTCCGATTTCTTAAGGAGGTGATTAACGACCTTGCGCTTATCCTTATTTTCGGTGAGATAAGGATTCAAATCATCTCCAAACAATTTACCTCCCTGATATGGAGCTGCTGACAGATGCCACTTAGACTTGGCATCGGCGTGCCAGTGTTTCAACTAAAGCATACGGCGCCCAGTGACACTGGACACCATAGCCCTTGAGGAAAATCTGGCGGCTTGGAGAGTGGCACCTGACGCATACTCGGTGGCTGCCACCATCTTGCTAAGATCCTGGTGGATGCGGACATCCTCCGCTGAAATACAGGCCTGGAGCTGCCTGAGCCAGTGAAGGGCAGATCTATTAAAGAAGGATGCGGAGGTGGCCGCCCTAATGGCCCATGCAGCCGCTTGATGCGTCCTGCAATAGGCGAGTTCACACTTACGGTCCTCGGCTTTGAGAGCCTCAGAGACATCCCTGGGAATGGCGGTGGGAGATACTAGGGGGCCGAATGGCTCGTCCACTGCGGGCACTTCCAGGGCCTCCTCCAGATCCTTGGCCATGTTGTATAGTTTTTTATCAGTGTTACCTGGGAGGGGAAGGGAGGCCGGAGATGTTCACTGTTTTTGGACCACATTCAGGAACATGGGGGGACAAGGGATGCGGTGTTGAGCTGCCACCGGTTCAGTGAAGTTTGGGTCCACTTCCGAATCTGGGGAAACAGTGGTTGTTGTTGAGGAAGGATCAGGCCCTAGATGGGCTGTGGATGTGGCCTTGCGGAGTAAAGGGACAAAGAAGGAAGGGTTGAAGAGGCCGCTAAATGAAGGGGCTTCGGGAGGAAGCTCCTCCTCCTCAGACATTGGGATCCCCTGTTCAATGTCATGTTCGCGAAGGGATGAGCAGTCAGAGTAAGTGGACCCAGATGGAGAAGGAGCATAATAGGTTTCAGGAACCGGTTGATGAGTACGAAGGTGAGCGATGGCCACTGGTCTAGGAGTTTGCGCTCTGGCCTCCAGAGCGCGGTCTACTGCTTGCGCAATCAGTAAGGCTAGACGGTCCTCCGTAGGGAGGAGAACAGGCTCACTTGGCCAAAGCCCGGCTGCAGTAGGGGTGAAGGTAGCCTCGGGGGTCCCATGGTGGGCCTGTGTAGCAGCGGGTTGGGAAATGGGATGAGCTCGGTCCGTATCACATGGTGCAGGGGAAGGTAAGGGTTCCCCTGTCAACCATATCCCCAGGGGAGAGGTGGGGGGCCCCAGTGGTAAGTCAAAAGGGGACCCTTTGGCTAGAGAGGTCTCTAATCTGGCTATTTTCTGTGCCCTTGAAAATTCCTTTTCTAGGGCTTGGTGTCTCCGGCTGGCCTGCTTTTCAGCTCTCTTGGAGGTCTTGGCGGTAGTTCTGACCTTGGTTTTAGTCACAGTCTTGTCAGCACCCTCCAGACCAGATGGATTAGGATTTGTTAGAGCCGATGAAGATGGCAAAACGCCCTTTGAGGAAGGCATAGAATCCTCCATTCTCTGATAACACAGGAGCACGATAGGGTACCCCTGGTATCCAGAGAGTATTGTACACTGGGTAAGGACAGGCACACTATTGGGGACGCCTGGAACCCAGGTAAAGCTGCTGAGTGGGTAAGGACAGGCGCATGACAGGGGACGCCTGGAATCCAACTATAGCTGTTGCATGGATAAGGACAGACACACTACCAGGGGCGTCTGGAATCCGTATAGAGCTGATGTGGATAAGGACAGGCGCACTACAGGGGGCGCCTGGAATCCAGATGAAAATTGATTGTACGTATGATAACAGGTGCACGGTAAGGTACGCCTGTAATCCAGTTGGTAATTTAGCGACCCCAGTCACGCTGGGTTAAGTGTTACGAGCAAGGTGGGGCCGGGAGACACCAAACCTGAAAAAAGGGCCAAGAGGCCTGGCTAATTAAGGCCTGTAAGATCCTAAGTGTGACAAAGACCCTGGGAGGCTGAGGCCAGACCAGAATAGTGCTCTAAGAAAGCTTGGAGACTCTGTTGTAACACAGGATAGCAGGCCTCAATTGATAACTGGGCCTATCTGGCGCCCAAAATGGCGGCCGTCTCCCAAGATGGTGGCCGTCTCCCAAGATGGCTGCCCGCTTGACGACAGTGGGGATGTTCGTTCCACCCTGTGTGCTTAATTTGCCCCCCCAATGAGTGCCACTTCTCTGAGGACAATGTCAGTAAAGGGGGAGGAAGGACCCCCTTCCTCCTGAATCCCCTTGAGATAGAACGGATCCGTCCAGATCACGTGGATCAAAATGGCAGCCACGCATGGCGTAGGCAGCTAAATCTGCCGAGGTTCGTGGACGTTTGAAAACGAAGGCCGATGTAGAGAAAAAAACACTCCCTGAGGTAAGGGGAGAGGTCCGTCTAGAAGATCGTATGGTAAAAACGGAGCTTTCCGCCCCACCGATCAGCTGCCTAACAGCTGATCGGTGCTGGTCTCTTGGCGCACGCGTGCGTGTTCAGCCAAGGAAGGGAATCAACAGAGCTGAAAGACTGGAGCTGGGGAAATTGCAGCCGCAACTCCAAAGGGCCCCAGAAAATGTGGGATTGCCCGAGGAAAGGGCTGAGCACGTCGCGAAAGAAAGCCTCCTCCACCGATGCTGGAATCAGCCACCGGAGCCACAGCTGCAAGCTCCGGCAGAAATGGGCTTGATTTAATGCCCTCTGGGGACTAAAAGCCATTAGTCCTCAGCTGAATCCTACGAATCAGGGGCTTTTAAGAGAGGTTATTGTTGGGATGGGTATATGGGGGGGGGAAGGAAGGAGCCCCTTCCTTATAACAACCCAGTTCGAATCTCCCCCCAAGTCAGGAATTGAGAATAAATTCTGAAGTTCCTGAATGGGAAAGAAAGAGAGATTTCGCTAATGGGAAGACAAATTCTGTGCTGAATACAGCACTACGCAGCAAACTGGGAAGATGGAAAATCCACCAATAGAGACTGTACCTGCCTAAGAGCCAAACTTGCACGTCTGTCCTGGGTGAGATCAAGTCAAGACTGGGATCTCTATGGTCCAGGACGGGCGTGGCAACTTTGGCTGACTTGATCTGATTGGGCAGGAATACAGTCTAAACCCATTGGTGGATTTTCCATCTCCAGTGCTGGAGAATGTGCCTTTTTAAGCTAGTTCACTCAGCAACTTGTCTTTTCTGTCTCTGGAGGCCTTTCCTCGTTTGATGAATATGTGGAAGAGGGAAAATATGGGGCGGGTGTTCAAATTCTTCCTTCGGAAGGAGATGGGAATGAGAAAAAGGGAGGCAGGGAAGGGAGGGAGGATAGGAAGTCTCGCCTTAGCACTTGGCCACCAGCAGCTCTGCCATTGACTTTGCTTGTCAAAAGGTTGCAGAAGGGGATCACATGACCCTGGAACACTGTGTCCATTATAAATATGAATCAGTTGCCAAGCATCCAAATATAAATCATATGACCCTGGGCATGCTTCAATGGCCATAAGTGTGAAAAATGGTCATAAGTCATTTCAGTGCAATTGCAACTTTGAACACGGTTGTTGTTTTTTTTTGGTCATCAAGTTTTTGACAACTTGCTAGGTGTTACTCGAATATTGCCATATCCTAAAAGTGGTACAATCGGTAAAAAGGTTGAAAAGCCGTGAGCTAGAGGGATTTAAATTATTTAGAAGAAACAGACCAAATAAAAGAGGAGGTGGAGTTGCTCTCTGTATAAAAAATAACTACATCTCTACAGAAATAGAGCACAACAATGACGAAAAGGGGCGTTGTCTTACCTGAATGCCTTTTCTTAGTACGGAGATGGAGAATCCACCAATGGGTTTTCTCTGTCTGCCTGCTCTTGAGACCAAGTAGCCAAACCTGACACACCCCCTCTTGCTAGGAGATCCAGTCTTGATGAGGGCGAAAGTGGCTGATGCAAGGACTAGGTGTTGGCTCTCAAATCCCTAATAACGGCCTAATTGACCTAAGGGTGGGTGTGGATTCTCCATCTCCGTACTGAGAAAAGGCATTCAGGTAAGACAACGCCCTTTCTCCAGTACAGGAGATGGAGAATCCACCAATGGGACATACCAAAGCCTCACTGTCCCTATGGGTGGGAAACAGATAAGGCTGTATCTACGTCCCCGGAGACCACCTGCTGAAGGACCCTCCGACCAAAGGAGGTGTCCGCGGAAGCGAAGCGGTCAATCCTGTAATGGCGTACGAATGGGGAGGGCGAGGACCATGTCGCAGCCCTGCAAATCTCCTCGATGGACACCTGAGTGTCCCATGCCGCAGATGTCGCAGCGCTGCAAGTGGAATGGGCTCTGATATGACTTGGAGTTGGCAGGGAAGAAGACTGGTACGCCTCCACGATACAGGTCTTGATCCACCTGCCTATAGTGCCAGCGGACACCTTCTGTCCCAGAGAAGCTGGACAGAAGGAAATAAAGAGGGCCTCAGATCTGCAAAGAGGCTCCGTACATTTGATGTAATGCCGCAGGGCCTTGCGGACATCCAGAGTGTGCCACTGCCACTCCAAGTCATGGGAAGGATTGGGACAAAAATTTGATAAAATGAGTTCCTGTGCCCTATGGAAAAGTGAGTTGGCCTTGGGCACGAAAGCGGGATCCAACCAAAGGACCACCCAGTCTCAGTGGAAGATGCAAAGGTCATTCCTGACTGAGAGAGCAGCCAGTTCGGAGATACGCCTGGCTGACGTGATGGCGACTAAGAATGCGACCTTAAGAGACAAGGCCAGCAATGGTATAGTAGCAATGGGCTCGAAGGGTGGCTTTGTTCAAGCGCAAAGCACACGAGGCAGCTCCCAAGAGGGGTACCTATGCACCACGGGAGGCCTGGTGTTGCATGTACCCTTGATGAAGACTCGTATTCTAGGATGGTGAGCTAAAGGAACTGAATCTGCACAAGTGAGTAACGTGGATAGGGCTGCCACCTGCCTACGAATGGTCGCAGAAGCCAGGCCTCTGTCCAGACCATCCAGAAGATAATCTACGATCTGGGGAATGGTTAATTTGTAGACATCCAGTTGTCGCCTTCTGCATCAATGGCAAAAATTCTTCCACGTAGAATCATAAATGTGATTGGTCGCCGGGTGACGAGAGGCCTGAATCATAGTGATTGCCCATGGTGAGAATAACTCCTGTGTCATGATGCTGCGCTCAAGCACCAAATGGTCAATTGCAACCACTGAGGGTCTGGGTGTTGGAGGACCCCTTGGTGCAAGGACACGCGATGCGGAGGAATCTTCCACGGGGGAGACCGGGAGAGATTCATCAGATCGGCAAACCTGGGTCTCTGTGGCCAGTACAGAGCCATGAGGATCACTTCCGCCTGCTCCTGGAGCAGTTTGCGGATGGTCGCCGGAATGAGCGGGAGGGGAGGGAAGGCATAAAGGAGACCCTGCAGCCATGGAGTCCGCAGGGCGTCCGTCCCCTCCGCCCCTGGAAGGTAATAACGGGAGAAGTACCTGAGGAGTTGGGCATTGTCTGACGACGCAAACAGGTCGAGGATCAGATGGCCGAACCTGTGGGCGATCTCGAAAAAAAGATCCGGATGCAATCCCCATTCCGAGGGGTCTACCGTAGAGCGACTCAGAAAGTCTGCCTGCTGGTTCTTGACCCCTGAGATGTGTTTGGCCCTGAGAGAGGCCAGGTTGGACTCTGCCCAGGAGCCCAGAAGTCGTGCCTCAGACATAAGGAACTTGGACCTGATTCCCCCCTGCCGGTTCACGTGGGCCTTGGACGCCACGTTGTCCGTGAGGATCAATACATGGCACCCCTGATCCAGTGTCGGAATTGGCGAAGAGCTAAATGGATGGCCCTGAGCTCCAGCCAATTGATGTTGTGTCTCAAGTCTGCAACGGCCCTGTGCAAACTGAGACTGTAGATGGGCACCCCAACCGAATAAACTGGCGTCCGTCGTGATGGTGACGCGATCCGGCTCCTGGAAAGGTGACCCCTTGGACACTGCTTGTGAGAACCACCATCATAGAGATCTGAGGGTGTGGACCGGGAGCCTGACCTGGCAGTTGGATGCGCTGGCATTCGCCCATTGGAATGGCAGGAGGAACCATTGAAGCTCCCGCAAGTGGAGTCTGGCCCAGGGAACTATGGCTATGCAGGAGAGTAAGACCAGTGGAACAATGCGGTCCTTGTACACCCGATGAGCCAGGTTCCTGATGTTGACCAACCACTCCTGGGAGAGATAGACTATGCAATTTGTGTTGTCTATGATGGCTCCCAGGTGCAGAAGCCTGGATGAGGGAACCGTCTGGCTTTTTCGGAAGTTGACTGAGAACACATGCTGTTGGAGGACCTGAATAGTTAGTTGCAGGTCCGACTGGGCTGCCCGGAAGGAGGACGCTTGGATCAAGATGTCATCCAGGTAACACTGGACGTGTACTGGCACGTTCCGTAAGTGGGCGGCCAGTACAGCTAGGATCTTGGTGAACACCCTGGGAGCCGAGGAGAGGCCAAAAGGAAGGGCCTTGTACTGGAAATGACTGCCCTTGTAAGAGAACCTGAGGAACCGTCGGTGAGCTGGATGGATGGGGATGTGGAGATACTCTTCCATGAGGTCTATTGACGCCAGGAAGTCTCCTTGTCTGATGCCCCCCAGGATGGACTGGAGTGATTGCATCTTGAACTTCTTGTATGTGATGTAATAGTTCAGACCCTTGAGGTCCAGAATTGCTCTCCATCCTCCTGAGGTCTTGGGAACCACAAAAGGGATGGAGTAGAATCCCCTCCCATGTGATCCAGCGGTACCGGTTCTATGGCCTGAATCTCTAGAAGATGTTGAATGGCCTCCTGCATAAGTTTCTGTGTGAGTGGATTCCGGGAAATGGGACAAGAGATGAAGTTCCCACTGATGGACGAAGTGGCCCAGCCTTCCCCCGATGGGAAGTGCGGTGTAAGAGTCACTTGGACCTCCTATAGGGGCGACCAGCCCCTCGAAATGGCCTCTTAGATTGGTTCTGTTTATTTATTTATTTATTTATTTATTTATTTATTTATTTATTTATTTATTTATTTATTTATTTGGGTTTGTATGCCGCTCCTCTCCGGGGACTCGGAGCGGCTAACAACATATATATAACAATGAATTACAATAAAAAAAACCAAACAAAGATATCTAAAAAATCAATAAAAACACACATTCAATTCAACAATCAACCACAATCATCCCCAGGCCTGCCGGCAAAGATGAGTTTTTAGATTTTTCCGGAAGGCCGGGAGAGTCGGAGAAACGCGGACTTCAGGAGGCAGTTGGTTCCAGAGGGCGGGCGCCACAACAGAGAAAGCCCTCCCCCTAGGGCCCGCCAAATGACATTGTTTCACTGACGGGACCCGGAGGAGGCCAACCCTGTGCGCTCTCACCGGTCGTAGAGAAGTATGTGGCAGAAGGCGGTCCCGTAAGTATTCTGGTCCCATGCCATGAAGGGCTTTATAGGTAATGACCAACACCTTGAATTGGGCTCGGAGACCAATAGGCAACCAATGCAGCATGCGGAGAGTTGGTGAAATGTGGGCACAACGCGGAAGGCCCACAACTGCTCGCACAGCTGCATTTTGCACTAATTGTAGTCTCCGAACACTCTTCAAGGGTAGCCCCATGTAGAGAGTGTTGCAGTGGTCGATCCTCGAGGTGACAAGGGCATGTGTGACTGAGGAGGAGAGACTCCCGATCCAAGTAAGGACGCAACTGGTGCACCAGGCGAACCTGGGCAAATGCCCCCCTCGCCACAGCCGACAAATGATGATCCAATGTCAGCTGTGGATCGAGGAGGACTCCCAAGTTGCGAACCTTCTCTGAGGGGTTTATAGATTCACCCCCCAGGGTAATGGAAAGACAGATAGAAGTGTCCTTGGGAGGCATCACCCACAGCCACTCTGTCTTATCGGGGTTGAGCCTTAATCTGTTAACACCCATCCAAACCCTCACAGCCTCCAGACACCGGCACATCACCTCAACCGCTACACTGATATGGCCAGGAGTGGAAATGTACAACTGAGTATCATCAGCGTACTGATGGTATCTCACTCCGTGCCGGTGGATGATCTCACCCAGTGGCTTCATGTAAATGTTAAAAAGTAGGGGGGAGAGAACCGACCCCTGAGGCACCCCACATGGGAGTAACCTAGAGGTGGACCTCTGACCCCCCACAAACACTGACTGCGACCGACCAGTGAGATAGGAGGAGAACCACCGCAACACGGTGCCCCCCACTCCCAATCCCTCCAGCCGGCGCAGAAGGATACCATGGTCGATGGTATCGAACGCTGCTGAGAGGTCAAGAAGCACCAGGACAGAGGACTGGCCTCTATCCCGGGCCCGCCAGAGATCATCCATCAGAGCGACCAAAGCGGTTTTGGTGCTGTAGCCGGGCCTGAACCCCGACTGCAGAGGGCCCAGATAATCGGCTTCCTCCAGAGACCACTGGAGCTGACGTGCCACCACCTTCTCAACAACCTTCCCCACAAAGGGGAGGTTGGAGACCGGACGATAGTTGGTCAAAATTGCTGGATCCAGGGAAGGCTTCTTGAGGAGGGGGCGCACAAGTGCCTCCTTTAAAGGAGCCGGAAAGGACCCCTCCCTCAAAGAAGCGTTGACAATCTCCTGGATCCAGGTACGTGTCACCACCCTACTGTTGCTGAGGCTGAAAAGCTGGCCTGTCATACGGATGGTCTTATGGCCTGTCCAGCCTGGGTGTGTATGAGCGGGAGGGCTGAGTGGCAGTTGAACTTGCTGCCAGCCAAAAGGACTGCCTGCGGACATATGGAGCAGGACGTTTGTCAGACCGTTTATTCAAGTGAGCCATGACCTTTCGCTTGTCCTTGTTTTCCACAAGGTATGGGGCCAGGGCCTCCCCAAAAGGATTATTGTCCAGATATGGAGCAGTCGCCAGACGCCACAGCATCCTTCTGGCTGCAATGTTGGCTGCAAGGGACCTAGATGCAAAGGTGGCCGACTGAAGCGTCGCGTCCGCAGCATACTCAGTGACCACCACCATTTTGCTTAGGTCCTGGTGAGTCCGAATGTCCTCAGCAGGGACTCTGGCCTGAAGCTGATGAAGCCATAATAGGGTGGTCCGCACAAAAAAGGACGCACAAGTGGCCGTTTTAATTGCCCATGCTGCTGTTTGATGGGTCTTCTGGAAAGTTTGGTCCCATTTTCTGTCGTCCACTTTAAGCGCCTCTGACATGTCCCCAGCAACCGCAGTCTGGGATACCAGAGGGGTCCAGGCTTCATCTACCTTGGGGACCTCCAGGGCCTCAGTGAAATCTGTGGAGGTGCTAAAAATCTTTTTACCAGTTCCGCTTACAGAAGGAAAGGAGGAAGGGGAGGCCCACTGTTTTTTGATCCCTTTAAGAAAAATAGAGGGACATGGAACGTGATGTTGTACTGCCACCGTTTCAAAAAATATCGGATTTGGACTAGAATCCAATGTTGCCTGCAGCAGAGGGAACTGATCGGACCCTATGTTTGCTTTTGATGTGGTCTTGCGAAGCAGGGTAAGAAATAGGGTTGGATTGAACAGGCCTCCCGATGGGGAGGGCTCAGAGGGAAGTTCCTCCTCTTCTGATATATTAAATTCCGGCTGCTCCTCACCCTGCAGGGATGAGTATCGGCTCATGGAGGAGTGTGCAGGAGATGTGGGTTCCTGAAGTACAGGAAACCCCATAGGAGGGACATAAGGTGGCATGCCCAACATAGAAGCCCCCTGTCTGGATGGATGGAAAGACCATTCTGCTAGAGCGCAGTCCACAACCCTGGATAGCAAGGCCTCAAGGTGGCCGTCGGAGAAAATGTCTCTGATGTCTGGTCCCCTGAGCCCTGCAGCCGTTGGTGTGAAGGTGGCCTCTGGAGCTGAACCCAAGACGGTTGCTGTGTGTTGTGTCATTTCAGATGGGGAACTGAGTGTGGCGGGTGTCCCTGTGAGAGACCACATGCCCTGGGCCGAGGTTGAAGGACCTAAAGGAAGGTCAAATTCCGGGGCCACCATTTCATCCGTCTCCAATCTGGCCTGTCTCTGCGCTCTGGAGAACTCCTTCTCCAGAGCCTGTTGCCTATGGCTGGCTTGCTTTTCCACCAACTTGGAAGGCTTCTTGAGAGTGGTCTTAGCCTTAGATTTGGGCTTGCCTGCCGCCTCCTGTTCAGAGGATTTGTTGCAGCCGTAACTGGAGGATGGAGAGACAGTGCTCATGGGGTGAGGCATCGTGGAGTCCTCCATCCTGGTTGAGTAGTCTCAGGGAAACTGAGGCGAAGCTCTGGCAGGCAAGCAGTTGGCAGAAGCGAGATTGGAACAAGTAACAAGACTGCTCCCCTGACCACCTGACCAGAAAAAAAATTTCTCTGGGCTGTGGTCACGGAAATTGAGTCAGATGCCGAAGGCATGGTTGGGGACCTGCTCTGGGCTCTGCCCGGAGGCCTTAGGTGGCCAGTCAAGGTGCACCAGAAAAAAGCCCCAATGAAGGGCGCAGAGGGCCTGGGATGAGGCCTGGCAGAGGCAATGTGAATTCAAAATGGCGGCTTCAAAACAATATGGTGGCCTGAGAATTTGGGCCTAGTCAGTTAATTATTGGCTGTAAATTATGATACAGTTGATGAGGCCTAATGGTAGTTGCTGTGCAGGGCTAGAATGGTTTCTCAGCTGTGCTGAAAATTAATGGCCTGGAGTTCTGATGGAAACGCCCTGTAACGTGTTGAGGCCTTCAGTTAATAATCTGGCAGATGGCAATGCAAGGCCGACCGCATGGTACGCCCAAAATGGCGGCCGCGGCAAATTCTGGTAAGGCTTCCTGAGATCGATAAGGGGACTGCTGTGAAAGCCCCTGTCTCGAAAAGCAGGACTCCAATTAATTTCGCTCAGAAAACTGATTGTAAAAGCAAGGAAACCTCCGTTTGAATTTTGGGCTCGTCGGCCGTCCAAAATGACGGCCGCGACTTTCAGGCTATTTGAAACGGCCTCCAGAGGCTTGGCAAGGTAAGATTTAATCTGTGGGGGTAAGCTGACTGCAGCGCAAAGCGCTGTGCAGGGAAAGCAGGGCTCCAGTTAAATCTTGTCAGAAACTGATTGCAAAAGTAAAGGAAAACCTCCGTTTGAGTTCTGAGCTCCTCAGCCGTCCAAAATGGTGGCCGTGACTTTCAGGCCATTGGAAAATGGCCTCCGGAGGCTTGGAAATCAATATTTAAGCTGTGGGGGTGAGCTTACTGCAGCGCAAAGCGCTGTGCAGGGGGATTAACGGTGGAGCCGAGTTGAAGGGATTCTCCCTCCCCCAGAGCCCTGGGGATAGAAAAGGAATTACTCTCCCCCCCTTCACCGCACAAGCCTCAAATCAGTTGCTTTGAGGCAGAGCTGATCCCAGCGTCCCTGAGGGAAATTGATTGGGAAGATCTTTTAAGTGTAATCCTAATTGGGGGGAGTACAAATACCTGAATCAATGCAAGGAGAATTCAACAATGGATCTCTGATCTACTAACTGAATTGCAAAAACCTGAGAGCCAAACCTGACGTGTCTTCAAGAGCTGAGACCAAGTCAAGACTGGATCTCCTAGCAAGAGGGGGCGTGTCAGGTTTGGCTACTTGGTCTCAAGAGCAGGCAGAGAAAACCCATTGGTGGATTCTCCATCTCCTGTACTGGAGAACTGTCTTGAATGCACTTGGGTCAATATAAAAAGAGGGGGGAAATGACATTGTCATAGGTGTATACTGTAGGCCACCCAACCAAACAGAGGCAATAGATGAACTTTTTGCTAGTCAGCTAACTAAGGTATGTAGGAAGCACATCACAATAGTAATGGGGGACTTTAACTACCCTGACATCAACTGGGAGACAAACTCTGCACCAAGTGGAAGATCAAACAGATTCCTGACAAACCTAGCAGACAACTTTGTCTCCCAAAAGTAGAGAAGGGAACTAGGGGATTAGCCATATTAGATCTAATTCTCACTAACAGAGACGAAATGATACAAGGTGTTGAAGCCACAGGAACCTTGGGGCGGGGGTGATCATACAATATTGGAATTCAACATTATAGAAGCACAAGCAATAGAACACAGTCAAACTAGAGTCTTGGACTTTAAGAGAGCTAATTTCAATAAACTTAGAGAGGGCTTGGGAAGGATTCCATGGATGAGAATCCTCAAGAGGAAAACAACTCAAGAAGCTTGGGAAATTTTGAAAAGTGAGATAATAAAAACCCAGTCTAGCACAATACCAACAAAGAAGAAAAATAACAGCTCTCAAAAGAAACCAGCATGGCTGCATAAAGAACTCTCTGATAAATTGAAAGACAAAAAACAGAAGTATAAAAAGTGGAAAGAGGGGCACATAACTAAAGCAGAATATCAGCAAATACTCAGAGCCTGCAAAGTTGAGGTGAGGAAAGCTAAGGCTCAAAATGAACTAAGGCTTGTGACCAAAGTAAAAAATAACAAAAAAGCTTCTTTCAATATGTAAAAAAGACAAGAAAAAGGTTAAGGAAATGATTGGTCCATTAGTGGGGGAAAGTGGCAAGAAGGTGACAAGCAACAGGGAAAAAACAGAACTATTTAACTCATTTTTTCCATCTGTCTTTACACAAAGGGAAGGAAAAAAAATAGTCCAACCTATCAAAAACAGTACCATAAAAAACAGAATAGAAACACAAGTTAAGATAGGCAAGAAAATGGTAAGTGAGCACCTATCCAGCCTAGACGAGTTCAAATCACCAGGACCAGATGGATTACACCCCAAGGTTCTCAAGGAACTGGCAGATGTGAACTCAGGACCACTGATCTATATTTTTCAAAGATCCTGGAGCACCGGGGAACTACCAGAGGACTGGAAAAGAACTGATGTAGTTCCCATCTTCAAAAAAAGAAAAAAAAGATCCAGGAAACTACAGACCTATCAGTCTGACCTCAATACCTGGGAAGATTCTGGAAAAGATAATCAAACAACGAATCAGCGAACACCTAGAGGCAAACAAAGTCATTACTAAAAGCCAACACTCCAGAAGATAGGCTTAAGATACAGGAGGATCTGAACAAGATAAGATAAGATAACCTTTATTGTCATTTTTTTTACTGTGGGCACAACGGCACACATCGAAAATGAAATGTAGTTACCCGCTCTCAAAGTGAAACACATACATGACACACACCTAAACATACTATGAACAACATATGTATAGACCCACACCCCTACATATACGTAGCAAATAAATATTAAATACTGTCCATCTTGAATATATAACGGAAGGAGGAAGCTTGAGAGTTCACAAGGTTAATGCTGTATGGAATGAAACTATGGCTGAATCTGGATGTTCTGCTACAGATACCACAAAGCCTCCTCCCAGAAGGTAACAAGGAAAACAGGTCGTGAAGAGGATGTGTAGTGTCCCAGATAATCTTATGAACCCTGCTCAAGCAACACTTCTGTGCTATGTCCTGGATGGGAGGGAGGGAACTGCCAATGATCTTTTCGGCCATTCTCACCACTCTCTGCACCGCCTTCCTGTCTGAAGCAGTGATGCTTCCAAACCAGACTGTGATGCTGTATGACAGGATGTTCTCGATCATCCCCTTGTAGAAAGTGGTCAGGACAGGGGAAGGAAGATGTGCTTTTCTCATGCGACACAGAAAATGCAGGCGCTGCTGTGCCCGCTTCGCCAGTTTCTCACTATTGAGTGACCAAGTCAGCCTACTCGTTAGCTGCACACCCAGGAATTTGATGCTGGTAACCATCTCCACAGGTGAATCATTAATGCACAGAGAAGTGTGGCTGTGCCTGCCTTTTCTGAAATCAACAATGATCTCTGGTTTTTCCGGTATTTAAAACTAGGCTGTTTTCCTTACACCAGTTCACCAGCCCCTCAACCTCCTTGCAGTAAGCTTCCACCTTGTCATCCTGAATAAGCCCCACTACTGTTGTATCATGTGCGAACTTCACAATATGGTTGGTGGCAAATCTAGCACAACAGTCATGGGTCAACAGGGTGAACAGCAGCAGACTTAAGACACAGCCCTGAGGAGAACCTGTGCTCAAGAAAATGATATTAGAGGTATTTGTTCCAACTTGCACATATTGGGGCCTGTTGGTAAGAAAATCAAGAATCCAGTTGCACAAAGGAGTGTTTAATCCTAAAAGGCCCAGTTTGTCTACTAGATGCTGGGGAATGATTGTGTTAAATGCCAAACTGAAGTCGACAAACAACAAACGCACATGAGTATTTCTTTCCTCTAAATGCTTCAAGCTCAGATGGAGAATGGAAGAAATAGCATCCTCCGTAGAGCGATTTGGTCGGTAGGCAAACTGAAGCGGGTCAAATGCTGGCGGGAGGCTAGATACAATAATGTCCTTTATCAGCTTCAAAAAGCACTTCATGATGGTGGATGTCAGTGCAACCAGACGGTAATCATTGAGGCCTGTAATTGTGGACCTTTTTGGCACTGGCAAGATGATGGCCGTCTTAAAACATGATGGGACCACTGCCTGCTGCAATGAGAGGTTGAAAATAGCCAGCTCCTCTGTGCATTCCCTGAGGACACGTCTAGGGATGTTATCTGGGCCTGCTGCTTTCTGAATGTTAACTGACTGCAGTGTTTTCCAGACAGAGGTGACATCAAAGCTTGACACTTGCTCATCAGGATGGGGCACAGCTTTCCTAGAAGGAGTGCTATTTGATGCCTCAACTCTACCAAAAAATGCATTCAGTTTGTTTAGGAAGTCTGTGTCATCCTTGCATCTCAATGGAGCAAACAAACTGGAACACTGGGCGCTATCTAACAAAATGAAATTCAATGGTGAAAAAAGTAACATTCTACATTTAGGCAAGAAAAACCAAATGTACAGGTATAGTATAGGTGGTACCTTGCTCAATAGTAGCAACTGTGAGAGGGATCTCGGAGTCCTAGTGGACAATCACTTAGATATGAGGCAGCATTGTGCTGCAGCTGCCAAAAAAGCCAACACAGTGTTAGGCTGCATTAACAGAAGGATAGAATCAAGATCACGTGGAAGTATTAATACCACTTTACAATGCCTTGGTAAGGCCACACTTGGAATACTGCATCCAGTTTTGGTCACCACGATGTAAAAAGATGTTGAGACTCTAGAAAGAGTACAGAGAACAGCAACAAAGATGATTAGAGGTCTGGAGGCTAAAACATATAAGAAATGGTTGCTGGAATTGGGTATGTCTAGTTTAATGAAGAGAAGGATGAGGGGGGACATGATAGCAGTGTTCCAATATCTCTGGGGCTGCCACTAAGAAGAGGAAGTCAGGCTATTCTCCAAAGCGCCTGAAGGCAGGACAAGAAGCAACAGATGGAAACTAATCAAGGAGAGAAGCAACCTAGAACTAAGGAGAAACTTCTTGACAGTTAGAACAATTAACCAGTGGAACAACCTGCCTCCAGAAGTGGTGAATGCTCCAACACCGGAAGTCTTTAAGAAGAGACTGGACAGCCATTTGTCTTAAATGGTATAGGGATTCCTGCCTGAGCAGGGGGTTGGACTAGATGACCTCCAAGGTCCCTTCCAACTTTATTATTATTATTATTACTACTACTACTACTACTACTACTACTACTACTACTATTACTATATGCAACAGTGAAACCTTTCCAGCAGATGAACTTAAAACATTCCCTCCTGCTAACTTTGGGCTGTTCTTAAGAGTACAGAGAGAGAAAGGGGAAAAGAAAAAACAAACAAATTTCTCTTCACTCTGTTTGTTGGCCAGACAAACAGAGTGAGGCTATTTTCCTTTTGGTAGCTTATTTTAAGCAGAATTTCTAGCAGAATTTTAAAATTCTTTTCTCTTTGGATTAGAGACAATTAACAGTTACAATTACCTCACACACAAAGACTTTGACACACATATACACACAAAGACAAGAGAACAGAAAAGGAAACAGAAGTCTTAGTTTTACACATCTTAGTCATTCCCACCATAAATCTCAGTTAACTCAAATTAGGGAAGGCTGAAATCTTAAACCTACCACGTGTTTGCATAGAGAGAAGAGAGAGGAGAGAGAGGAGAGAAGAGAGAGAGAGAGAGAGAGAAGAGAGAGACAGAGAGACAGAATCATTTTCAAAAGTGCCTGAAGGCAGGACAAGAAGCAACGGATGGAAACTAATCAAGGAGAGAAGCAACCTAGAACTAAGGAGAAACTTCCTGACAGTTAGAACAATTAACCAGTGGAACAACCTGCCTCCAGAAGCGGTGAATGCTCCAACACTGGAAGTTTTTAAGAAGAAACTGGACAGCCATTTGTCCAAAATGGTATAGGGTTACCTGCCTGAGCAGGGGATTGGATTTGATGACCTCCAAGGTCCCTTCCAACTTTATTATTATTATTATTATTATTATTATTATTATTATTATTATTATTATTGTTGTTGTTGTTGTTGTTGTTGTTGTTGTTGTTTCTTATTTTCCCTTTAAGTACCTTTATTTAGCCAAATTGGTTTCCCAGCAAAGCCCTAAGCAAAGTCCTGCGCTCTGGCCAAACCCCCATGCTTTCCAGGGTCTGCCACTTGAACAGATCCTTTCTGCGGTTAGGAAAGGCCAGAGGGAGCAAAATCCAACTGTGATTGGGAAAAGGGTCTTCTCACTCACACACACAGAAATACACACATTTCTCTCACTCCCCTGGGCTTTAAAGTTAAAATTTAGAGGTACTCACCTTCACTTTCTTTCCAAAGCAGCCCTTGAGCTCAAACCCAAAACTCCCTTTACTACCCTGGCTCCACATGGGCAGGGCCTGGGAAACCCATCCACAGCCTGCAAGATGAGGCTTACCAGTCTCAGTCCATTGGAGAGGTTAGCTTGGAGTCCCATCTGGGGTGCCAAATTGTTGAAGGGAAAGTCTTCATCATGATTCATCCAAGCTGGGGATAAACAACATGGCGACTGCTTTAAAAAGAAGGTTGCAGTTTATTGAAGAGCCAGACAGAAAGAGGGTTCCGGCAGGAAAGAGGAGAGAAAAAGGGCTGAGCACATGTGGGGAGTGGGTTTTTATAATCCTATTATAATCCTGTTATGCTTAAAATCCTACAAGCTAGACTCTAGCGGTATGTGGATCGAGAACTACCAGAAGTACAGGCCGGATTTTGAAAAGGCAGAGGAACTAGAGATCAAATTGCCAACATACTCTGGATCATGGAGAAAGCTAGGGAGTTCCAGAAAAACATCTACTTCTGCTTCATTGACTATGCTAAAGCCTTTGATTGTGTGGATCACAACAAATTGTGGCAAGTTCTTAAAGAGATGGGAGTACCAGATTTGTCTCTTGAGAAACCTATATGCGGGTCAAGAAGCAACAGTGAGAACTGGACACGGAACCACTGATTGGTTCAAAATTGGGAAAGGAGTCCGGCAAGGCTGTATACTGTCACCCTGCCTATTTAACTTATATGCAGAGCACATCATGAGAAAGGCAGGGCTAGATGAATCAAAAGTTGGAATTAAGATTGCCGGGAGAAATATCAACAACCTAAGATATGCAGATGATACCACTCTAATGGCAGAAAGTGAAGAGGAACTAAAGAGCCTCTTGATGCGGGTGAAGAAGGAGAGTGCAAAAGTTGGCTTGAAACTCAACATTAAGAAAATCAAAATGACTTCCGGTGGTGGCATCAGGGCGGAGCAGAGGTAAGGAGACAATCTATGTCCCCTAACTCCAATTTTTCCACGTTTGGAGACCCTTCGGGGGCACGGGGAAGTCTGGAGGACTACGCGTGAGAAAAGGGGATGTCGGAGGAATAATGAGGTGAAAGGCGATCGCCCGTTAGGACGAAGGAAACCTCCTAAATCCAACGTGGAAACTTCTGCCAACAGCTGATGGCGGATCTGAGGCCCTGATGAAGCCACAGATGAGGCAGATGTAAATCTAACAGACTGTGCTAAGTAGCAAACTGTAATAGCCTATAATATCTCTAATAGAAAAGAATAAGACGAGAATCTAACCAGATTTAAGTGTTTATTTGGACGGGCGTTGAAAGGAAGCTCAAGCGGAGAGGGAGTTAAGTGGCGACCCGGCGGGTAGAGCTGTGAGTTGACAGATTTAAAGAACCAGAAGATTAAGTAACAGAAGGAAGACACAAAGAAAGATCGTCTATTAAACGTTTGAGTGCAAATACAAAGGAGCTGAGAGATCATGACAAAGTTGGAGCTGGTAGAGCCTGTGAAGTGGAGTGAGAGAACTGAATAGAGAAGATTGAGAAGGAGAAAGAAAATGGCGGTTTAGAAAGAATGAAGGCGGGATTGGATTTTTGGGAGAAGCGGCTGGAGGAAAAACTCTGAGACAGACCTGAAGGCAGTGAAGATCGGGAAAGCCAAGTAAGGTGCAGCTAGTTACGAGAAAGCGTGGTCTGCAGTAAAAATTTGAAGGTGGAAAGAGACTTTGAGAAGATATGATAGTAAAGGAAAGTGAAAAGAACGGACTGAGGTTGGAAGGAAAACCTGGAGCTTGGGAGTTTCCAAGCAAAAGAAACAAGGAAGTAGACGAGAGTGAAGGAACGGAGAGACGTTTGGAGAAAAACTGACAGGAAATGGAGTTGAAAAAGACTGACTGACGGTGAGAGAGACAAGGTTGGAAACGAAATTTAGAACTTGACAGGGACGGTGCTTCTAATTAAGATGAGTGAACGGAAGGGAAGGAGACGACGGAAAGATGGGATACGACGTCGGGAGCAACAGGAGAGTAGACGAGGTTTGGGAAGAGATAAAAATGGACTAGTGACTGAAAATATATAACTGTGAAAAATTGTTGGTTAAATAAGTAAGAAAGAGTAAAGAAAGTGAAGAAAGTTAGAGAAGGTAGAGAGGTTGGAGTAATTTGTGGTAGTGGAGGAAAGTTCAGAGAAGTTGAGGAAAATTAGAAGTTTAGAATTAAAATAAAGCTAATTTAAGCTATTGGTTAATTAAAGGAATATTTAGAATTTTAGAGAAGAAGGAGATAATTATGGCAACACTGAGGACAGGAAAAAAAACGGTATCAAGTTTAACATTGACACTTTCATCCCCACCTGGCCAAAGATCAATAGAAGGAATGTTTGGCACAGAAAAACAGAATGTGTTAGCTAATATGCAAACCATGCAATCAACGCTCCTTGTTATCCAAAAAACAATGTTAAAAACGCAAGAGACAATATCGAAAAATCATGTGGAAATGAGAGGCGATATAAATAAATTGGACAATAGAGTTGAGATGTTACAACAAACGATGGAGAACAACGAAGTAAGAATTCAATCTGTAGAAGTGGGGTTAGATAAAGTTGTGAAAAAAGTTGACATATTAGACACAGAATTGATAGCATCTAACAAAAAAATGGAGGAAGCAATTATTTATTTGGAAATGGATAAGGCAGCATTTTATTTACGCTTCCAAAATTTGATAGAGGAGAAGGAAGAAGATCTGGGGATATCGTGGCAGATTTGATTTCTGATGCATTGCAAAGGGACAAACAAGAAATTCTAACGGAGATAGATGAGGCATATAGAATACAGACAAATTATGCTAGACGGAACAAACCCCCACGAGAGGTATACATTAGGTTTACTAGAAAAAGGGTGAGAGATATAATTTACAAAATCACAAAAGATGACCCAATGATCTATAAAGGTGTAGAAATACTAACTTTAAAACAGATACCGAAAAGGATAAGAGATCAAAGAAGGGACTATAGATTCCTCAGCTCCTATTTAATAAAAAAAAAGTATACCCTTTAGATGGCTAATCCCGGAAGCAATGTTGATATCATGGAGAGAGAGGAAGATCAAAATAGACAACTTAGAGAAAGCCCGGGAATTTTATGATCAATTGGAAGGAACTGAGGAGGAGAACAGTAGTAAGGAAGAACTGGAATCCAAAAGTCAGGAAGACCAACAACAAGAAGTTAGGGAAAGAGAACGAGGGAGAGAAAGTAAGGGAGAAAACGGACAGAGGAAGGAGAAAGGAACAGGCCCAAGAACAAGACAAGCTCACAAGTAAAACACACAAGTAGAAAATAGAAAAGGAGATTAGGTTATTATCTATTAACATTAATGGATTAAACACACCAGCAAAGAGAAAACAAATATTAACAAAATTAGCCAAACAACACATAGATATTGTCTGCTTGCAAGAAGTACATATTAAAGAGCAACATAGGAAGCATTTAGAGTTTCCCAAACTAGGATCACTCTTCACAGCATTAGCTGAACAAAAGCAAAGAGGAATAGCAGTTTATATTAAAAAAGAGATAAATGCAAACTTAAAATATCAAGATACAGATGGAAGGGTATTAATAATAGAAATACAAAATGAACAGAAGACTTGGCTGTTGGTAGTAATATATGCACCGAATGAGAACCAATACAACTTTTACCATAAGTTACATGAGAAATTGATAGAATTGGGTCATTTAAATATTTGTATTGTGGGTGATTATAATGCGGCAGTGGATGCAAAAAAAGATTATATTAGTGATAAGAAAAATAAAAAGAAAAGGAAAATATTACCAAAGACCTTCTTTGATCTAGCACATGAACTTAACCTATCGGATCAATGGAGAAAGAGAAATCAAAAAGAAAAAGGATATACATTCTTTTCAAATCCACACAAACCATGGTCTCAAATAGATATGGTATGGACAAATGAAGAATTGGGACAGGATATAGAGACTATAGAAATAAAACCAAATGTATGGGCAGATCATAACCCGATGGAAATAGTCTGGAAAGGGCGTAAAAAAGCTAGAAAAAGATGGGTAATGAATTTCATATTTTGAAGGAAAAAGAATTTATTGTACAGACTAGAAAGGAAATGGATTATTTCTTTAAAGAAAACACAAAACAACAAACATCAATACAAATTATCTGGGACACAGCGAAGGCGTGTTTAAGGGGACTAGCAATAGCTTATATAGCAAGGAAAAAATAGGGAGAAAAGACTGAGGCAAAATATACTACAGGAAGAGATCAAAAAATTTGAATCTAAATTACAAGAAGAGCCTCAGGATGAATTGATTAAAGTGGGATTAGCACTAGCTAAACATAAATTAAATGTGATGGAGCAAGAAGAAAGAGTTAAAGAATTGAAATTGGCAAAACAAAATTTCTTTGAACATGCAAATAAACCTGGGAGATGGCTCTCTTATAAATTAAAAAAAGAGAAAGAGAAAAAAAATCATTCAGGAACTTTATGATAGAAATGGAGAGCTACAATACAAGATGGACAAAAAGAAAATAATTCAAACCTTCTTCCAGTCATTATATAAAAAAGATGAAATAGACGGGGAAAAGATTAAACAATATTTAAAGGTTAATGGTCTGCCAGAATTAAAAGAAGGACAAAGAGGCATACTGAATGGGAAAATAACAGTTATGGAATTAAAAAGGGCGGTGCAAAACCAAAAAAAATAATAAGACTCCGGGACCGGATGGCCTTCCAGGGGAGCTATATAAAACCTTCTACGAAGATTTTGAAAAGATATTATTAGAGGTGTATAATGATGTGTTGGAGAAATCAAATTTACCAGACTCCTGGATAGAAGCCATTATATCTCTTATCCCAAAAGAAGGCACAGACCCCAAACAGATTAAAAACTATAGGCCAATCTCGCTGCTAAATACTGATTACAAAATTTTTACTAATATAATGGCAGAAAGATTAAAGTTAATTTTACAGGATATAATACATCCAGACCAAAATGGTTTTTTGCCCCAAAGACAAATTAGAAACAATATTAGAACGGTGTTAAATGTCCTAGAGTATTATGAAATACACCCAGGAAAACAGGCAGCATTGATCTTCTTAGACGCGCAGAAAGCATTTGATAGCCTCAATTGGCAATTTATGTTCCAACAGATTGAGGATATGAAATTTGGTGAGAAATTCAGTAACATAATAAAGGCAATATACAGAACACAGAGGGCTAGTGTGATAATTAATGGAGAGAACACAAAAAGTTTTGAAATAAACAAAGGGGTAAGACAGGGATGCCCAATTTCACCTCTACTCTTTATTTTGACTCTTGAAGTATTAGTTCAAATTAGAGCGAATAAAGAAATAAAAGGGGTACAGGTCAAAGCACAGGAATATAAGTTACAGGCATAAGTTACAGTTACGGGACCGTCTTCTGCCACATACTTCCCTACGACCGGTGAGAGCGCACAGGGTCAGCCTCCTCCGGGTCCCATCAGCGAAACAATGTCGTCTGGCGGGCCCTAGGGGGAGGGCCTTCTCTGTTGTGGCGCCCGCCCTCTGGAACCAACTACCTCCTGAAGTCTGCGTTTCTCCCACTCTCCTGGCCTCCCGAAAGAACCTTAAAACCTATCTTTGCCGGTAGGCCTGGGGATGATTATGGACTGTGGTGTGAATGTTGAATGTGTGTGGGGTTTCTCATTTTTAAAATATTTGTGGCTGGATTCAGATTATGATCTGTTGTTTTATATAGATGTTGTAAGCCGCTTCGAGTCTTTGGAGAGGAGCGGCATATAAATCCAACAAATAAAATAAATAAATAAATAAATTTGCTGATGACCTGTTTTTCATTATTGAGGAACCTACAGAGAGAGGAAATATTCTTATGGGTGAAATAGAAAAATATGGAACAGTGGCAGGTTTAAAAATTAACAGAGAAAAGACTAAAATGTTAGCAAAAAATTTAACTGACAAACAAAAAAGGAAATTGGAAGAGAATTTGGAATTACAAGTAGCGAAAAAGATTAAATATTTAGGAATTTGGATAACCGCAAGGTGTTCCTCAATAAAAGAAGACAATTATACAAAATTGATACTAAAAATGAAACAAGATCTTGAGACCTGGGGAAGAAATGGAGGTAGTGACAGATTTTATTTTCCTGGGCTCCAAGATCACCTCAGATGGGGACCGCAGCCAAGAAATTAAGCAGAGATGTCACCCTGCCAACAAAAGTGCGTATAGTCAAGGCCATGGTTTTCCCAGTTGTAATGTATGGATGTGAAAGTTGGACCATAAGAAAGGCAGAGTGACAAAGAATTGAGGCCTTTGAACTATGGTGCTGGAGAAGACTCCTGCGGGTCCCTTGGACTGCAAGGCGTTCAAACCGGTCAGTCGTACAAGAGATCAACCCCGACTGCTCTTTAGAAGGCCAGATCCTGAAGTTGAAACTCAAATACTTTGGCCACCTAATGAGAAGGAAGGACTCACTGGAGAAGGGCCTAATGCTGGGAAAGATTGAGGGCAATAGAAGAAGGGGACGACAGAGAATGAGGTGGCTGGATGGAGTCACTGAAGCAGTAGGCGTGAGCTTAAATGGACTCCAGAAGATGGTGGAAGACAGGAAGGCCTGGAGGAACGTTGTCCATGGGGTCGCGATGGGTCGGACACAACTTCACAATTAACAACAAAAAATTATAATCCTATTATGTCCCAAAGGTCATATCCTGCTTCCCTGCTGCTGGGGCTAATGACTCCTAGAGTTTGGGTGGGGTATGCAGATTTTAGGTGTCTTTGTTTTGTGCGGCTGCTGATAAAAACAGGATCGCCAACATGATCGCCAACGTCCAATAACGGATATGGCACAAGAAGAAGTCTTCTTGATCTCCTTGCTGGGGCCTTTCTGATGGTTTATGAGGAGGGTATTTCCAAAATGGAGTATTTTCAAAAGGTTTAAAATTTTCCATGACTCATAGCCATGCTTCCCAAAGTGTCCGCCTAGGCAGAGAATAGGGAGGTAGGGTTTAGCCAATAGAAAAGGGACACAACATAGCCATATAAGGAAATAGGTAAAACTAGCCATATAAGGAAGTAGGCCATATAAGGTAATATTTGTGATAGTAAGATATGATTGGAACATGTGGACTGGTGACGTATGAAAAAGGGGGTGGGATGTTAACTAACTATAAATTCTGCTAACGCTTCTGTAAAGGTGTGGCTTTTCCTTGTAACCGTGAGGTTCCTGGTAAGAGTCCCACCACGCTTTGCAAACCGTTCTGAACAATAAACAGAACTTTATTTTTCTACTCTGAAATTCGTCTCGTTTGGATTTCTTTAACACGAAATTCCTGCAAACAAATTGGAGGCACCGCTGGGATTCAATCCACTTCTGGAGTCTGAGGGGCTCCTCTTGGGTGCACCCCGTTCCATTTAGAACGGAGAGGAGCCACCCAGAGGACTTAGTGGCTCTTGAATGCCCGTTAAAAACATAAAAAGACGACTAGTAGGAGTTGAATTATAAAGCAAAAGAGAAATAATTGAAAACTAAACTAAAACATCTGAGAAATCTGGGAGAGACCGGGTAACATCCGTGCACGGACCCTGGTAAGTACTGGTTTGAAGACACCAGAACACAAGATCCAGGGCGGTCAGATAGTGTAGTGAATGTGCGAACTGGTGGCAGAGGGGGGTGGACGTCCTTTTGAGGGATCTCTGGGAGAGATCTGCAGGACGGTGTGCCTGAAGGGAACACTTGGGAAGTGATTCAGAGAACGGTGTGTGTGTGTAGAAGGGCCACCGGGAGGAACACAGGAACATACAGACTCCCTCTGTGGGACAGATGGGAGGCAATACTAACTCAAAAGATTCGGCAAAGAAATGTGTAAAATGGAGCCGTAAAAATCCTAAACTCAAAATTGACCCTAATGGCCCTTTAGGCAAAATATTGGCTAGGTGGGGTTCACCACCTTACAATAGGGAGATTTTGAGATTAGGATTAAACAAAGAAGATATGGTTAACCTTTGCTGTTTCATCTGGTGGGAAGACGATAATGTAGAATGGCCAAGAAATGGATCAAATGATTATTTTCAATGTCATGATTTGTACACCTATGTGCAAACGAAGAAATGTAAAAGTCTAGACAATGAATTGGATTATGCATTAATATGGGTTCCTGACTTGTGGAATACGCAGGAACATGTATTAATGATTAAAAATGAAAAAGTGGAACAAACAGACTATGAGGATTCAAAAAGGGATATTTTGACTCTTCTTCCTCCTCCATACAACCCACACCCACAGGCTCCCATTCCTCCACCTTTACTTCTTCCTCCTACTCCGCCTCCTCCTCTTTCCCCTATCCCCCCCACTCCATCTCCTCCACCTTATTTTCAAACTCCCCCCATTCCTCTTCTGCCCCCCCCCCATCCTAATACCCCTCAATCTCCAACAAACCCTCATTCAGATCAAGGGACTCCGTTAAACCGGACATTAAATAAAATAGGATGGGGAGGAACCCCAGATGGTGTTAGCCTGTTAGGAGGAATGAGATTTGGAGAGGAGGAAGTCCAACAATATCCCCTTAGAGAAATGCCTGGGGGTCCTGATGTGCAAGGACACCCCCAAGTCATGTATATACAGGAGCCGTTAAAAGCTTCTGAAGTAAGAGCTTTCCGGAAAGAAATGGTGAATTTTATCGAGGACCCCTTGGGAGCAAGCGAACAACTAGATCTGCTCCTAGGACCCAATATATATACTTGGGATGAGTTGAACAATATTTTAAACATCCTTTTCAGCTCAGAAGAAAGAGGATTGATCAGAAAGGCTGCTATGAAGGTATGGGATAGGGATTATCCAAAAACTGACCCTCCCCATGCTGATTACCTGCCTGCTGATCAAAAATATCCTCTTCAAAGACCCAATTGGAACAACGCAGATGTAGTACATCGAAAACATATGAGTGAACTGCGCACAATAATTATAAAAGGAATGAAGGAGGCAGTTCCACGAAAGCAAAATATGGCAAAAGCTGTGAAAATTGAACAAGAAAGGGATGAAGCACCCGCCGTTTTTCTGCAATGCATTAAAGATGCCTTGCGCAAATTCGCTGGTGCAGATCCTGAAGATGATTTGAATATCCAATTAGTAAAAATACAATTTGTCACAAAATCATGGCCAGACATCTCACGGAAATTGCAAAAACGGGAAAATTGGATTGCTGAATCCATGGAAATCTTATTGAATGAAGCACAAAAGATATATGTGAATAGAGAGGAAGAAAAGGCGAAGAGGGACACACAAAGACATAGCAAGATAATGGTGAATACTGTCCATGAGGTGTTGAGATCAGAAAGAGGAAGGGGGTGAGGCTTCATCCCTCGTGGAAGAGGAACTTGGAGAGGGCGTGTGGCAATAACAGGAAGTGTGAGTCCTATGCGTGGAGGGCGTGTTTCTTCGTCATTAACAGTGACGTGTTTTCAATGTGGGAAGGTTGGACATTTTAAAAGAGATTGCCCAAGCTTGACAAGTGAGGAACAAGTTCACCGATTAATGGAGGAAGATGAATTTGAATATTAGGGATGTCAGGGGCCTTTGATTAAGAGTTCCCGCCAAGAGCCCTTGATAAATTTAAAGGTGGGAACCCGAGAATATTTTTTTCTCGTTGATACTGGAGCATCAAGAACTTCTATGAGTGAAATACCCCATGGAGGAAAATTGGATATAAGCACCCACATAAGAGTGAGTGGAGTAAAGGGGGAAGGATTTCACGTGAATCAAATGGAGCCCATAAAGATACAATTTGGCCAAAATGAAATTAAGACACTCAGGATGTTGTACATTCCAGAAGCAGGGATTAACATTATGGGTCGTGACTTAATGTCTGCTCTGGGATTGACAATAACCTTTGAATCTGATCATAAATTATATGTGTTGCAAGAGGAACAATTAGCGCAAATTGATCCAAAAGTCTGGGTGCAGCCAGGAAACAGAGGAGGATTAGAAATAGAACCACTGAAGATAAATTTGAAGGCAAATAGTGAAGTGGTTCACCAAAAACAATATAATATTTCTTTAGAGGGAAGAAAGGGGTTACAACCAGTAATTGATCAATTGGTACAGGATGGCCTTTTAGAAGGAACCATGTCACCATACAATACTCCCATTCTCCCTGTAAAGAAACCTGATGGGTCATTTAGGATGGTACAGGATCTCCGCCTCTTGAACCGCGTAGTAGAATCCAGACATCCCGTAGTTCCAAACCCATACACAATCATGAGTCGAATTCCAGTTGAACATAAATGGTTCAGCGTAATTGATTTAAAAGATGCATTCTGGTCTTGTCCATTGGAAAAGGAGAGTCGTAAGCTCTTTGCATTTGAGTGGGAAAACCCTTTCACGGGGAGAAAACAACAATATCAGTGGACAGTCTTACCACAGGGTTTTACAGAGTCTCCTAATTTGTTTGGACAAGTACTGGAGCAAACACTAGAAAAATTTGTGCCTCCGAAGGGAGTTCAGTTGATACAATATGTGGATGATTTGTTGATTTCAGGCAAGAAGAAGATTGAGACTGAGACAGGGACAATAGAGTTGTTGAACTTTTTAGCACAGCAAGGATTGAGAGTGAGTAAGGGCAAGTTACAGTTTGTGGAACAAGAAGTTAAGTATTTGGGGCATTTGATAAGTAAAGGATCAAGAAAGATAAGTAGTGAAAGAATTGAAGGAATTGCAAAACAGCCAAGACCAAAGACCCAGAAGGAGCTGAGAAAGTTTTTGGGTTTGGTAGGATACTGTAGGCTGTGGATAGAGGATTATGCTAAATGGACAAAAGGATTGTATGGGCAGTTGATACAGGATAAACCTTTTCAGATAAGATGGACCAAAGAACTAGATAGGGATTTCCAACAACTTAAACACTTGCTAACTAGAGCTCCGGTACTAAACCTGCCTAATGTAGAAAAACCTTTCCACTTGTTTGTGACAATAGAAAAAGGAGTGGCTTTGGGAGTGCTTACACAAACATGGGCAGGACAAAAGAAACCGGTTGCCTATTTGTCTGAAATTTTAGATCCAGTGGCTCAGGGATGGCCTACTTGTATTCAGGCAATAGCAGCAGTAGCATTGTTGGTAAAGAAGAGTGAGAAGATTATGTTAGGGGGAGCTTTGATTGTAAGTAGCCCCCATCAAGTAAGGACCTTGTTGCGACAGAAGGCAGGAAGGTGGTTGATTCAAGATTGTTAAAATATGAAAGTATGTTGCTGGATCATCCTGATTTAGTGATCACTGTAGACACAAATCTAAATCCAGCTCAGTTTTTGAATAAAATAGGGCCTGGGGATGAAAAAGAAATTGAGCATTGGTGCACAGAGGTTGTTGATTTAGAAACTAAAGTTAGATCAGACTTACAGGACATTGCATTGCAGAAAGGTGAAAAGTGGTATATTGATGGATCATCTAGAGTGGTAGAAGGGAAGAGACAAAATGGATATGCAATTATCCAAGAAGGAACATGGGCTTTGTTGGAAAGTGGAAAATTACCCACACACTGGTCAGCACAAGCAGCTGAATTATATGCTCTAAAGAGGGCTTTAGAATTAGGGGGAAAACAGAATTTGACCGTCTATACTGACTCAAAATATGCCTTTGGAGTAGTACAAACTTTTGGAAAGATTTAGAAGGAGAGAGGATATATGTCTAGTCAAGGGAAAGATTTAATTCATCAAAAATTGATTGAAGAGGTGTTGGATGCTTTTCAATTACCTAAAAGAATTGCAGTGGTACATCTTAGAGCGCATCAAAAGGGAGATGAGGTAGAGAAGAAAGGAAACAATCTGGCTGATCAAGAAGCTAAATTAGCCGGGTTTGAAGAAACTGTAATTAAAATAAATGTGCTAATACCTCATGTTGATAAGGTAACCGAAATACCAGTCTTTGAGGATAGAGAAAAGGAAAAGTTGAAAATGATTGGAGCACAAGAGGATGAGACAGGAAAATGGTGGCTGCCGGATGGCAGACAAGTGTTAAACTATCCATTAATGAGAAGAATTATTGAGAGATTACATGAAGGGAGCCATTGGGGAACTCAGGCCCTGATTGATGAAGTGTTAAAGGTGTATGCTGGCCTTAAGGTGTATACTGCTGCTAAGCAAGTTACCCAGAAATGCGTTGTATGTCAAAGGACATACAGAAAAATTGAGGGGAGGGCGCCCTCTAGCGTTATATCCTTTCCAAAATGTTCAAATTGATTTTACTGAAATGCCTCAAGTAGGCAGGTACAAATATTTGCTGGTTATAGTGGACCATTTAACTGGATGGGTGGAAGCACATCCTTGCTTTGATGAAACTGCTAGGACTGTTGTAAGAATTTTATTAGAACACATTATCCCCAGATATGGAATTGTACAAAGAATTGATAGTGACCAAGGTAAACATTTTACAGGCAAAATCACGCAAGGAGTGGCTGAAATTTTGGGCATTAAGTGGGACCTGCATAGTCCTTGGCATCCGCCCTCTAGTGGTAAGGTTGAGAATTTGAACGGAAGGATAAAAACTAATCTAACTAAATTATATTTGGAAACTGGATTGAACTGGATAAAAACTTTACCATTAGCCCTATTTAGATTAAGAACTCAACCCAGAAGGGATATGGGAATAACACCATATGAAATGATGTTTGGTATCCCTTTGAGGGGTGGAAACATACAAGTTGGAAAATTACCCAGTAAAGATAAAGGATTGATTCAATACTTGCAAATACTGTCCCAGACTTTTGATTCTTTCAGAAAAACTGGCTATCTCATGCAGACACCTCCGTTGAGCTTCAAAGTACATTCCATTGAAGTGGGAGACGAGGTGTGGATAAAGACTTGGAGAAAAGAGACTTTGAAGCCTGATTGGGAAGGCCCTTTTTTGGTACTATTAGTCACGGACACAGCAATAAGGACCAAGGAGAAAGGCTGGACCCATTACACTCGAGTGAAGAAATCTACAGCTCAGTGGCACGTAATTCCAGTATCTGGAAACCCTCTAAAAGTGAAATTTAAAAGACAATGAATATCTTAATTTTCTTCCTACTTCTAGGAACTGCTGCAGACCTGTGTGTTGGACAAAGCGAAATGGCCAGAAGTATGGGGAATAGAGTAAAAGACCAATTATGTGTAAACAATGATTATGACAAGCAGACTGAATTTCAATGGTTTGTATCATACAACACAGGAGGAACATATGGAGATTGTGATGTGGTATTTGGGGTTACTGAAAAGGTTCTTGTAAATAAGAGTGAAACTATAAAATGCTCAGACTCTAAGCAGAGATTGGCAAGAGTTGAAGACATATGTAGAAAAAGATTAACTTTAACAGGTAATGATCCAAGATGCTCAAGAGTGGTTAATATCATCTGGTCCGGAATTTGCCATACTCCAATTTTTAATTATAATGATTTGGGATACATCTGTAATGAAACTAATAAGGTGGTACAGTTACTTGCTGGATGGCGAGGAAAATGTGAGGTGATATGGAAAGGGAATAAGAATATTACTACTCCTCCTGAAAAACCTCTCAGACTCCCTTCTCGACGAATAAGAACCATTCAGAAAGATGAATGTGACAAATGCATAGTTAAAGTCCGAGAAGGTAATAGGGAAAAGGAAACCTTAAAATATAAGTCTAAATACAAATGCTCAGGACAAGCTACGCAATGTAAAAAGAATAATGTGACTTACAGTTATTGCAAGAATACCCAAATATGTTATGATCCCAAAAATAATCCTGAACAAATCTGGTTAATAGTGAAGGCAGGAGGTAGTAGTGGACAAATTCATTTTAAGACACGGATGGCTACAAAAGATAGTGAAACAACAGTCCAATTAGAACCCTGTAAGTTAGCCTCCAAGGTATCAAGTCTAGGAAGGAAACACCATTGTGGAAATATAGATTGGCAAAGAGAATATATTTATAATGAAAAATATATATGTCCTAAATTTCCTAAATGGGAAAGGAGAGATCCGGAGTGTACCATTGGAACAGCGCAACAAGGATATTGTCCCCGATGGTCCTGTGTGAAATGGGCTACTACTAAATGGAAGGGACTTGAAAATGGATATGCTCAGTTGTCTAAGGATCTAGTGCAAAGCAACTGTAAGAGTTATGATTGTAATTGGGTGAATTTTACTATTAATAATCCACAAACATTTATACAGGAATGGGGATCCCAATTCGGAATTCTAATATATGGAAAAGGATTGGATCCTATTGGACTCTTCCATTTGAGTATTCAAAGTCTGGTGGAAGTGGGATCTCAGGTGACCCACAATTTTTATTCAGAATTTTGGAAAGAAATCAAGAAACCATTTGATCTCCCTAATGTAGCTAGAAATCTATTTATTGAATTAGCTGGTACAGTGGCTCAAGCTTTAAATGTGACAAACTGTTATGTCTGTGGGGGTACTAATGTAGGAGACCAGTGGCCCTGGGAGGCTGCAGAATGGGATACTTCCAAATTATATAATGCCACAGGCCAACCGATACATCAGAAAGATAGTGTGTGGGAATTGAGACAGGACTTGGTATTCACATGGTGTATTGAGAGGTGGGAAGAGGATACACCAAATATAGGGATGAGCAGGTGTGAAATGATCAAGATACTAAATGTAACTAATAGCACAAGTACTTTTTGGCCTAATAATACTGATAACCTTCCTGTAAATTATTGGCCTAAAAACAGTAACGAAGAGATCAAATTAAATTGGCCAAAGGGAAGTGTAAATATGTTACAAAAAGATTGGAATCAGTCCTGGCCTGCACCAAATGGATTATATTGGCTTTGTGGGAAAAGAGCGTATGCTACGCTACCTAAACAATGGACTGGACTATGTGCTCTGGGGGAAATAAGACCAGCTTTTTTCTTGATTCCAATAGGAGAAGGTGAGGAATTGAGACCTGCAACATGGGCTCAAGATGGGATGCAGGGTTATAGAACTCCAATATACCTGCTAAATAGAATCATCAGGTTACAAGCTGTACTTGAATTAGTAACACAAGAAAATGCAGTTGCTTTGAATTTGTTGGCAAAGCAAGCGACTCAGCTTAGAACAGCTGTTTATCAGAATAGGCTAGCTCTGGATTATTTATTGGCCACTGAAGGAGGAGTTTGTGGAAAATTCAATTTGTCCAATTGTTGTTTACAAATAGATGACAATGGTAAAGTGGTAGAAGAAATAACGGATAGGATGGTTAAGTTGGTGCATGTACCCCCTCAAGAATGGACAAGTTTATTGGATAATGGAGGTTTCTTGGGGGGCATTTTCTCCAATTGGAAACAAGCCTTATTCATGGGATGTGTAATAATTATTGGATTAATGATGTTACCTTGTCTAATTCCGGTAATACGGAGCATTGTTCAAAGTTCAATAGAAGGAATGATGAAAACCCAAACATCCATTAAATCAATGATGGTATTAAAAGAAATAGGAGATCAGATTCAATTACTGGAAGGTATGGAAACAATTGGACCAATGAAAGAGAGTATAGTAGAAAAAGAAAGATTGATTGAAATTCAGAAAAATATTAAACAAATTGCCAAATAAGAAATGGGGGATTGAGGAGGGTATTTCCAAAATGGAGTATTTTCAAAAGGTTTAAAATTTTCCATGACTCATAGCCATGCTTCCCAAAGTGTCCGCCTAGGCAGAGAATAGGGAGGTAGGGTTTAGCCAATAGAAAAGGGACACAACATAGCCATATAAGGAAATAGGTAAAACTAGCCATATAAGGAAGTAGGCCATATAAGGTAATATTTGTGATAGTAAGATATGATTGGAACATGTGGACTGGTGACGTATGAAAAAGGGGGTGGGATGTTAACTAACTATAAATTCTGCTAACGCTTCTGTAAAGGTGTGGCTTTTCCTTGTAACCGTGAGGTTCCTGGTAAGAGTCCCACCACGCTTTGCAAACCGTTCTGAACAATAAACAGAACTTTATTTTTCTACTCTGAAATTCGTCTCGTTTGGATTTCTTTAACACGAAATTCCTGCAAACAGTTTACATCTGCATTTGTACAGAGCTGGCTTCTGCTTGGGACAGAGAGACTTGGGTGCGGGGTTGGTTTCTGCTTTTAAAATCCTTTTGAGGAAATATATTTTTCTGCCCTTTTAATATTTCCTTCTCTGGGGGGCTGACTTCCCACATATTCAAGATGGACAGTGATTAATATTTATATGTTACTTATATGTAAGGGTGTAGGTCTATACATATGTTGTATATAGTATGTTTAAATTTGTGTTATGTGTACACTTTGAGAGCAAGCAACTAAATTTCATTTTTAATGTGCCATTGTGACCACAGTAAAAAATGACAATAAAGGTTATCTATCTAAACGTCTGTATGAAAACAACCAAGCTCAAGAGAACACCAAGGACCCCTCATTTTAATCCCGAGCTACAAATATTCTCCTTTATTGGAACTTACTACATATTCGGAACCAGAAGTGAAAGACAATGCTCTAGCATTCTTATGCAATCAAAGTTTCACTAGCTGCGACTGCAGGAACGAACAACGTTCGTGGTTGATGTGTCCCGCTGTTGATAGTGGGTGGTGCGTCGTGATCCTCTCTGCCCGTCTCTATCGATGGTGTGGGAGGTCCCGGAAGCGTAGTCGGGATTGCTGGCGATGATGGCGGAGAGTCCGGCTGCTGAGGAGGTAGCTTCGGCCGCGATGTTGGCGGCCTCGACAGGCGTTGGGGCGGGATCTGAAGCGGGTGGCGGAGGCACGGGCGTCTTCCTGCCAGCCGAGCTGTGGGCGGTGGCGGGGTTGGGTTCGGCGGGGGGCGGATCTGGACCAGGATCCGGAGTCGGGTCTGCGGGAGCCTCGGTGCCTGGAATTCCCCCGGCCGCCGCCGCCGCCGGAGTACTCCTTTCACATTCGGCCTTTTGGGACCCCACGACTAGTGGCGACTGGGACGAAGAGAGGCCTAGTGCTGCCTGCTTGCTCCGCATCAAACGGTAAGGAGCTTCGGAAAATGGAAGAAGGAAGTAGATATTAGTAATGCCGTTTTACCATTAAAGAATTTAGCCAGTGCCTTATAAGAAAGGGCGCAGTGTTTCTGAGCATTGTGCAGAGTGTAGTTCCGTTCTCCACCCAGGCATTTCCCACTGTCCTTAGTATTTCGGCATAAGGTGGGGTCAGGCTTCCAAAGTTCAGTCCTTTATACAAAGTATTATTTTGTATTCTTGCTGGTGATAGATTATTACAGGGTTGGGACAGCTTCATTTCTTCCTGCATTTTCTTGTAAAAATACAGATCTCTAAACATACTTTAAATACAAATGCAATGCGCTTCTGATTATAAATGCCTTCTTACTTCCCTACCCCTGAACACAAAAATCCAATGTCAATTGAACCTTAATGAAGACACTGAACAAAGGTTACTTCCATTCTAAAATTAACTTCCTTATTTTTCATCAAAAAGCAATTGGTATTTAACATATTTAAAACTGGAGTTAAATTTCTACTAATGAGTAGTCTCCAAGAATATGTTCTGTGTATTTATAGCTGTCTAGGGAAGTAGAGATCCAAACAGTGCTATATCTTTCTTCGATTGCATATCATTTTGTAGTCTTTTGTGTATGCATTTTATCTTGGGTCAAAAGCCTTTTTAAAGGCAGGCCAATCAGCATTATTTTGTTGAAGTTATTGCCCAATGGCATATATTGAATTGATAGTAGAAATAGATCTGGATTCTAGCCTCCAGTTCATTTTCTTTGTGTGCTTGTTTTTTTGTGGAGTTCTTACTCAAATGGAAAACAGATTTATCTGTTTAAAAGATATCCAACATACATATCCAGGTGTAGGTGAAAGATACAGATAAACAAGGACTTTTTTGAGCATATAGTCTCTTAATCTTATTAGATCATGTCAAAAAGCACAGAAGGGGAGGTCCTTCTGATATTTGCCTATGTACTGGTTAACACATTCCTTAGTACAAGTTGAATCTTTGCCTGCTTCCTGTCTGGGTGTTGGTAGAAATTCTAGCCCACTGAATAACACCAAACAGCAAGTTGAAATTAGAGATTTATTGGATACAACGGTTTACAAAGCGTGGTGGACTCCAAATAAATATTTGAGCCACACCTAGTCACAGCAAAGACACACATTATATGCGTTCTATCTTGGCCCCTCCTCTGTGGCTTCATTGGCTGAGCTTTAGAGGTTACAATCTTATCAGGATCGCCTAAACAAAATACATTATCCCTGCCCCTTACTATTGTTGGAAACGTGATTAAAATACCAACAAAATTGGATTGGTAAGAAAAAAAGTTTATTCTGCAGAAAATAGAAAAGTGGTTTGCAAAGCGCGGTGGATCCTGGTGAGAGACTTCAACAGAAAGTTCTAAACCCAGAGACCACACCAAAATATTCAAACACATAACATTATATACACTCCTATCGCGACGCCCCCATCCCCTCCCCTTAGGTCCCATTTGAGAGGACTTCTGGGGGCACAATCTGTCCGATCCGCCTAGCCAGAATACATCATCCCTCCCCCTCAGTTACATTGTTTAGAACTTCCCTCTGCCATCCTTTTGTCTTGTTGAGTGTGTCTTCTACCCAAGCCTCCTGGAATCTAGTGCCTACCTGCAGGACTTGGCTAATATTTCTATTGTTAATCAATTGTGACCGTTTTATTTTTAAACTTCTTCCTTTCTCACACTATTTTGCTTCACCTATTCCCTAATATGTATTTTATCATGAAATCCTACAGTTTAGTGTGGAAATCCTATAGCCTACGTGTAGAAATCTTACAAGGTACGTGTACGTGTAGAAATTGTGTGGAAATCTTACAGTCTACGTGTAGAAATTTTTGTGTAGAAATCTTACTGTCTGCGTGTAGAAATTTTACAGAGTACGTGTCACTTAACTTTACTTTTTATTCTAAAATTTTATTCCTAACAGATCCACCCTTTTTCTTTTCATACTTAATTAAATTTTAGAATCTTCTTAAATTCATTTCAATTTCTTCTTTGTGTTTATTCTCTATTATGTCTACTTCGTCTTTAATTTCCTTAAAAGCTAACAGTGTCTGTATCTTTTCCTCCCGTTTGATGCCATCCATTATACTGGTTATAGTTGTATGGACTAAATTTTTAATCATAGGAATTAGGCAGGGCAAACACATTAGTCCTAATAATATTATGCCCACCATGAATAATGCTTGTTTCCAATTGCGAAAGATTCCTCCCAAAAATCCCCCTTCATCTAAAAGACCAGTCCAAGACTGGACTGGAACATGTACAAGTTGTCTCATTTCAGTGGTTAATTGCTTCACCACTGCACCTGTTTCATCTATTTGTAAGCAACAATTCGTTAAATTAAACTTCCCACATACCCCTCCTTCCTTAGCTAATATATCTTTTCTTTCTTTATAGTGATATAAGTTAATGGATCGGATCCTGTTCTGTCTATCCCAAATCCATAACTTACATCAGAATGGTTCTTAGTGATTTCCAACTCCATCGTATTAGTTCCATATATTCTTTTAAATTTGGTAATACCATTACATCCTGGATAACCTCCTCCAGTGTAATCACACACACAACTCCACCCTGAACATTTAGTAGATCCCGCACAAGGTAACCATTGATTGGGGTTCCCATGTGCAAAGTTCAAATTAGTGGAACATATATATTTATGATTTTGTTTATATGCTGTGATCCAACTAGAATCTCCACACTTTGTGGCTAGGTGAGATAGACTTAATACTGTGCATGCATCAAATGGTATCAAAGCCTTTTCTGTCCCCTTTTCTAATATTTTAGTAGAATTAATGTATATTAATCTTCCTTCACCTTCAGGTCTCTGTCTCACTCCTACTTTAGCTAAACCCACATATATACTGAAATGCAAATATGTTGGTATCGATGGATCATAGCACTGTATCTTTTTGTCTCTTTCCTTACAAACTGAATATTGTGTTTTATTTAATTGACACATAGATTGAAATATACATCCCTTAGGTGTTTGGGTATGATATACCAAGGTTTTGATTACTGCGTTCCCTTTGGTGGCATTGGTAATGCAGGCTTCACATCCTTCTATATCGCTCCCTAGAGAGGGAGAGGTATACAGCCAGGGACAAATATACAGCACTAGGGATTCACACATTTTATATTAATCTTCTTCTAAACTGTGATATGTTATGAAGGCTTCCTTTCCTTTATCTAAACTGTGATATTTTATGAAGGCTTCTCGTTCTTCCTGGACTAATTGGATTGAAGGAGTATCTTTTAGAGTATATCTTACCACTCCAGTCAATATCTCAGTATATTCCTCAAAAGGTTTCAATTTCTTCTCGATGAGTACTATATCACATGGTCCAAAGTATTCTTCACAGCCAATACATCTTACACAGTCAATACAATGGAAACAACAACAATCAACATGGCATTTACAGTCACAGTACCAACACATTTAAACAGGAATTTTACAAAGTATCAATTTAAACGAGTCGTCACCCGGAACACAGGTCCACTGTCCTTTTGGCTCAGCTACTGGTCCCTTCACTCGCGTATAATGAGTCCACCCTTTTTCTTTTGTCTGAACTGCAGTTTCAGAGGTCAGCAACACCTGGAATGGTCCTTCCCACTTAGGTTGCAATTTTTCCTCCTTCCACGTTCGGATCAGGATCCACTGTCCCACCTCAAACTTGTGGACAGGAAATTCCAAATGGGGTGTTTGGATCAACAAGCCTTGTTTCCTGCAATGATCAAGATACTGCGACAGTTTATGCACATAATGTCTTATTACTTTATCCCTTGTTACTAAAGAGTCCATGGAGATGTTTCCAGGCATAAATGACACACCATACAACAATTCATAAGGAGACAATCCTAAATCTTTACGTGGTTGTGTTCTTATTCGCAACAATACTACAGGTAAACATTTTATCCAAGTCATTTGAGTTTCATATTGTGGAATTTCCCAATTGAGGTAATTTAAAATAACTTGAATGCATTGAAATAGCCTCACCATTAGATGTTATAGAGCATTTTATGTATTTGTCTACATATCATACTTACTGTATAAGCAACCATATATTAATCATAGAAAAGTATCAATTATCCCTCTCCTAGCCATTCCTTTGTCCGTATGTATTTACAAACAAATTGCTTAGTAAAGAGCCAACAAAGGAGCGCTCGCCAAACTGCTTGAGTTTGTTTGTATACAAATCTTTATTCAAAACAACATAGCTCATTTATAATCCCAAAAAATTTTCTCAACTCCTTCATTTTAAACAAGGGTTGAATTACAATTCCTTCAATTCTCTTAAGTATTATTATTATTATTATTATTATTATCAGTGTTTCCTGCACAGAGACATAAAAACATAAAAAATAAAACAACAAAAAAAAGCAACTCCACAAAATAAATAAATAAACAAGCTTAATAAGATATTCTGAGTTACTGAAATAGTTTTGTATCAAACTCTAGTATCAACTCTTTGGTTTTAATATAATTTTTGTCAAATTCCAATTTAATCAGATTCCATTCAGATGGAAGCAAATTTCCATTAAATAGGTTAAATCATTTATAAATCTAAACAAATCAATTCAAAGTCATTTCTATTGGTTAATGGTTATATAGGTGTATTCCAGTTCTTCTCATTTCATTTATTTAAAAAAATAACATTTCTTACTGCAAGAATGGGTATTAAATTTCACATCCACCCCACCTTCCTCAAACCAGAATTCTAAGCAGAAAAAAAGTTAAAAAGATCAGACCCCCCTTTTCTTTTCTCTCTCGCTCTTAAAGCAACACAGCCAGCTGGGGGTGGGGGGAAAGAGACAGGAAAAGAAGAAGAAATTACACAACAATCTCACCACTAACAAAATAGTTTTCTTCACATGCATTTTCCATTTCACTTTTACAGCAACAAAAAAAAAATCTGCAGTTCTCCAGCATGAGAAGACGTATAATCCACTCGTGGGTTGCTTTAGCCAATCAGCTTGAGACTAGGACATCTAATTTCCAAATTTCTTGCTCCGCCTCTTCCGGTATTACCTTCCTGTTCCCAGTTTTGTCCTAGTCTCCAGCTTGAGAGCAGCTCGTTTGGGTAGCTCTGTGGCTGAAGCTACCCTTGGACGAAATTGATAGAAAACTTTAACCTTTAATTTCTAACTAATTGGAGATTCGAAATTAGCTTCTCCCTTTTATTTTTTTATTTTATTTTTTGTTTTACTCGCGACGGCTTCGAGGAGAGTAGGCGAAGGGAAGAGGGCTTAGCTAAGCCTTGTGGCTGGGGCCGCTGGAACTTAAAGGGGAGATTCCCCGGGCTTCCAGTTGCTTACAATCCAGCCTCCCTGCCTCGCCTCTCATCCGGAGCGGTTTCTTCCACCACGGGTCTTCTTCATCGACCTCCCAGGCGCAGAGCGACTTCCCTGGACGACGTCGGAGATCAGCTAAACCGCAAGTTTAGGGGAGCGGCCTGGGGGGGAGCGATCCGGCGCACGGGGACCCCCGTTGGGATTGAACAGTGTATGTGCACGTAGTCACGGCCGTTTTAGGGGCCGCATGTCGGAGAACTAGAGTTTCGGCGCGAATCGCCATTTCTTGGGGAGGCGCCTGGCGCACGTGGCACACGGCGGCCATTTTGGGAAGGTCAGCCAGCCCTTCTAGTAAGAGTGATCGCCATCTTGAGCAAGGCGTCTTCTAGTAAGGGCGGCGGCCATTTTAAGTGTGTCAGAGTGATCGCCATCTTGAGCGAGGCGTCTTCTTGTAAGGGCGGTGGCCATTTTAAGTGTGGCTTGGGCCCTACCGGAAAGAGCCGGCGGCCATTTTAGGAGAAGTAAGGCCTAGGCCTTCTCTCATAAGGAGCCTGTTGGTTGCAAGTACCTCGGTACGGTTTATCACCGTTGTAGCATTTGCTCATCTCAGGCAGCCCAATTCAGGCAGCTGATCGCCCGTAGCGCACACGGAGCCGGCCGGCCTTGCGAACACTGAATTGAGACGGTCGAGGGGACGACCGTAGTTCCTGAGCAGGGAAAGAAGGTGAACTCCTTAACTGCCTGTGAGCTGATTCCTCAGGAGCCTTCTCTTCCAAAGGCCTGGAATACCCTGATTGGGGGCTAACGCAAGCAGCGATGGCAGAGAATTCTTCACCTCAAGGGTGTCAAGGCTCAGGGGCCCTTCCTCCCCCACCAGCCTCGCATAAACGCAGGCCAGTTGATGTGGATCCAGGGGGAGGCAAGAAGAAGGCCAAAACGAAGCACCTGGAAAGGGAGCCGACGAGGGCAGCCGAAAGGCAGGCCTCGAGGAGGCATCAGGTTCTCGAAAGAGAATTTGCCAAGGCCCAGAGGCTCAGAACCAGCGAGACAGAAGGGGCGATGCGCACCCCACGGGAACCCCCCATCCCATTCGAGCCTTCTCCGGATTCTGGGCAGCATCCTCAGCAGTGGCCTTCCCCGCGGGAGACGGAACAGGTGAGTTCTCCCCATTCCAGTGTATCCTCGCCTGAACAACAGGCTCCTGCAGCCAGTCAGGCCCAGGCGGGGCCTAGCACCAAGGATCAGAGAGGTCAGTTGTCTGAACAGATCTATTCCTTGGTAAAACAGGCTCTGGAGCATTACTTACCTCCTTCCAGGGAGTCTTCTCATCCTCTAGGTTCATCATCAGAATCTGCATTACCATCCCGGTGGGAGCGAACAGCGACCCTGGCTTCAGGGGTTTCGGAGACTTCTTCGCAGGTAGTAGAGGAGGACCCAGAGGACCCGGAGGCCACGGGGTACCTGATGTCAGAGGATGAGGAGGCGGCACCCGAACAGCCATCATCCAAAGGTTTATTCGACTCGGCTTCGTATCGCTCCATTCTGTTCAAGGCCTGCTCTGCCTTGAACCGGTCGGCTAAGGCTATGGTAGTCAAGTCCGACTCCTCAGACGAGGAGGAGGACTCTAACCCGCTTCTTGGCTCTACAGTGTTGGAGGAGGTGCGGATGCCATGCCCCAAAGCCTTTCGCACCACGGTGCAGTCCCAGTGGGCATCCCTGGCAACTGTCCCTTCTCCCAACAATTTAGAGAAAACTCTGTTCAATGTTGATTCGGCCTTTGCCTCTCTTTTGGAGGTCCCACCTGTGGACGAACCTCTCATTTCCCTGTTCTCCAATTCTGCCATACCAGGAGACATGGCTGAAGCCATGAAGGTGGAGGACAAGAAATTTGAGTTTTCATTCAGGCGGTCTCATCAAGCCTCGGCCTGGGCCATCAGAGCGGCCTCCTCAGCTTCCTTTTTCACCAGGGCCTGCATCGCGTGGCTCCGGGAACTGCAGGCGAGTGTACCGTCAGACCAGGTACGTATTCAACAGACCTTAGCAAAATTGCTGTCTGCCACAGAGTTCGCGGCCGATTCCACCTTGTCTGCAACGCGCTATTCGGCCAGAACAATTGGCGCAACCGTAGCCTCTCGAAGACTCCTGTGGCTCAAGCAGTGGAGGACGGACCTGAGAGCTAAGTGGCGGCTGGCAACCTCCAAATATGACGGTAAGAAGTTGTTTGGTCCAATCCTGGACCCTTACATCATAGAGGATAAGAACAAGAGGAAGGTTCTGGTCCACCCCTCCAAAAGGCCGGAGGGTCGGCCTCAGAAACAAGGAGCCTGACAGGGTGGCTCCTGGGAGGTGAGGCAGCCCTTTCAGGGGGGGGGGCAGTCCTGGGATTGGCCCAGAAGCGCGCGTCCCGCTCATTCCAGGCAGGAACGCTTCCAGGACCGCCCCTCCTCCAATAGGGGCCAGTTCACCTTAAAACGCCCTTATAGGGGGTCGGGGGGCCGTCCCTTCAGAAGGTCAAAGTGACATCAGGGGCAGCCCCATAGGCGGTCGGTTGGCACTGTTCAGCAGTGTGTGGCAGGAGACCACAACCGTCGCCTGGGTCAGAGAGACGGTAGCCCACGGGCTATCGCTAGAGTTCTATTCCGCCCCACCAAGTCAGATCATAAAGTGCCCCATCTCGCGCTGCACAGCAAAAGCGCAGCTGGTAAGGCAAGCCATAGACCACCTCCTAGAGATAAAGGCCATAGAACCGGTCCCCCCAGGCCAAGAGAGACAGGGATTTTACTCCATCCTGTTCGTAGTTCCCAAGGCATCGGGTGGTTGGAGAGCAATCCTCGACCTCAAACGTCTAAACCACTTCATAGTGTACAGACGGTTCAAAATGCAGTCCCTCAGATCCATCCTGGCCAGCGTCCGAAAAGGGGACCTGCTCTCGTCAGTAGATCTGACGGAGGCCTACCTGCACATCCCTATCAGACAGGAGCATCGAAGGTTCCTCCGGTTCTGTCACGCAAACCGGCATTTCCATTACAGGGCACTTCCGTTCGGCCTGTCATCGGCGCCTCGGGTATTCACAAAAGTGCTCACAGTATTAGGGGCGCACCTTCGCACGGTACCAGTACGCGTCCAGTTTTATCTGGACGACATCCTGATACTGTCAAACTCCCGTCAGTCCGCCCAAGCAGATCTAGAGGTAACATTACACACCCTTCAGGCTCATGGGTTTTCAGTAAATTACAGAAAAAGCCACCTGATCCCCTCATCACGGCTTCTACACCTAGGAGCAATCATAGACTCAGACAAGGGCATGGTCCATCTCTCCCAGGAACGGCGGTCGAGCATTCAAAAGCTCATGCGTCTCGTTCAAAGACAAAGATTGGCCACACTAGCTCAGCTATCCCAGCTCCTGGGGAAGATGGTTTCGTGCATGGGGATCGTCCCCTGGGCGAGGCTCCATTCAAGGGACCTCCAATGGTTCCTCCTCCCTTTCCAAAGGCTCAACCAGAGTGCTTCGCTAAGGAAGGTCAAGGTACCGCAACAGGTACTATCATCCCTCCGGTGGTGGGCCTCGCCCGCTATGGCCAGGGGAACACTCTTCAGAGAGCCAGACAGGATCATGGTGACCACCGACGCCAGTCAGTTCGGCTGGGGGGGCTCATCTCCAAACCCATCTGGCCCAGGGCAGGTGGTCCCCACGGGACCTGGCCCACAACATAAATTGGCTCGAACTCAGGGCCATCCACCTAGCCCTTCTTCACTTCTCTCCTCAGCTGTCAGGATGACACGTTCTGGTCCTGACAGACAACGTCACAGCAAAGGCTCACGTGAACAAACAGGGAGGGACCAGATCAAGGGCCCTCATGCAGGAGGCAAGAGCCCTGGGGCTGTGGGCGGAGTCTCACTTAGGGTCCATCATGGCGGAACACATTTCAGGGGAGGCGAACCGCCAGGCGGATTCACTCAGCAGAGCCATGGTGGACCATGCGGAGTGGCGTCTGACCCGGTCCTATTCAGAGAGATCTCGGACAGGTTCAGCTGCCCTCTCCTAGACCTCTTCGCGTCCCCGGCGAACGCCCAACTTCCCCGGTTTTTCTCCAGGTTCCCTACGGGGGGAGCGGAGGGGATGGACGCTCTCAGGAGCAGATGGCCACAGGGCCTGCTGTATGCCTTTCCCCCACTCCCACTACTGCAAGCAACGATCCGCAAGCTGATCCGGGAGGAGGCGGAGGTGATCTTAATTGCTCCGTTCTGGCCAAGGCGTCCGTGGTTTGCAGACCTTGTGGACCTGTCGCTCTCGCCAGCCTGGAGGTTCCCTCCGCATCGGGTGTCACTCAGTCAGGGACACCTCCAACATCCGGACCCGCAGTGGCTACAACTAGCCGCTTGGCACTTGAGCGGCAGGGGTTGATTAGGCAAGCCTTCTCGGATGGAATTATTGCTATCATCCAGGCCTCTCGTCGCCCTTCCACCAATAGGATATACAATGCTACGTGGAAGAACTTTTCCATGTGGTGCAGAAAGCACAAGTTAGATCCCCTTTCGGTCACTATTCCAAACATACTAGAGTACCTGTTAGAAGGCATGAATAGGGGACTAGCGCTCAGTACTATTCGCAGGCAGGTGGCAGCCCTGCAGACTGTCCTCTCTTGCGACAACCTGGCTCCCTTGTCACAACATCCGGCAGTGGGTGCCTTCCTGAAGGGAGCGGCTTCAGTAAGGCCTTCGGTCATTCACCGCTTTCCGTCCTGGGATCTTCCCAAGGTTCTGCAGGCACTAACCGTCCCACCCTTCGAACCTATCGAGTCCTGCGCGCTCCGCCACCTCTCACTGAAGGTAGCCTTCTTGGTGGCCATCACCTCTGCGAGACGCATCTCGGAGCTGGCAGCCCTTTCGGTCTGAAAGGACCTAATCACCTTTTCTAACGGTAGGGTTACTCTACGTTTGGATTCATCCTTTGTGCCAAAGGTGGACTCTCATTTTCATAGGTCGCAGGACTGTTTGCCTTGACCCGTGTTGGCAGGTCCGAGCGGGGGGAAACATTAGTTCAGTTAAATACAGTCTGTTTGTGAGGCTTATAGGCGGAAGCCATTTTTTTGGCCTCTAGACTGATCAGGGCCGGCCAGCCCGAATTTTCAGTAGTTGTCCTGACCTGTGTTGGCAGGTCTGAACGGTGACAATATTGATATATTCATGGTTTTACTGTTATTGTTTTTTTTAAAAAAATAAAAAATTAATAATAAACAAATAAATACAAAGGGAAATAACAAGATAAACAGGCCCTATATTACTTACAGGCCTAAGGTCCTGTGATTGGAGTGAGGAGTTTTTTTGACCACCTGTTATTGATAGTAGTGGCCTTTAGCCACCGGGCCTAATCAGACAGGACTACTGTCCTGTCTGGCTGTCTCTGCCTTTTGCATTTTGTTCAGAGCGAGGAACGGTTGTGCTCCATCTCTGACTGTTGATCTGCGTCCTTGGGTTCCCCCTCCTCTAGATATCCTTGGCCGGCTCTATCTAGTTGCAATGGCAGACAGTTCTTCGCCCCAGGCAACACAAGTCTCTGGTGCACCCCCTGCGCAGTCAAAGCGCAGATCTACTGAATTGGAAGCAGGGGGGAAGAAAAAAGCCAAAACCAAGCATTTATCCTCTAAGTAGACTTCAACAACAGCCGAGCAAGAGGCCTCTAGGAGACATCAGGCACTGGAGATGGAATTCTCCAAGGCACAGCGGCTCCTATCCAGTGGGGCCGAAGCGGTTCCCCCTGCCCCACTGGATACTTCCATCTTGGAGCCTCCTTTTGCACCTGTGCAAGAAGCCACCTGGATTAGTTCTCCTCTGGGGGCAACCGAACAGGTAGGTCCCCCTCACTCCTCTTCCTCCTCCATCCATCAGAGCCCTGAGGTTGTTCATGCTCCAACGGTGGTTGGGGCTACTCCCAGGGACCAAGGGGATATGTGGTCTCAGAGCCAATTTCAGGCATTCATGCATCATGCCTTTGTTCAGTTTATGTCCTCCTCCAGGAGTTCTCAAGTTCCTTCCCAACAATTTCCTCCCCCTCCCAGTCCCTCTTCTCAGCCGGGACGTGCCACGGTGCCTGGTTCAGATATCTCTGAAACTTCTTCTCAATTAGGGGAGGGGGAGTCCGTGGATCTGGCCATAGCTGACACGCCCATGTCAGAGGATGAGGAGGCAGCACCCGAACAGGCATCTACCTCGGGTCTGTTTGACCCCTCCCTCTTCAAATCCCTTCTTCTGAAGGCTTGCAACACTACCAACCTGACTTCAGTTCAGGAGGAGAAGCCTTCTACCTCTGCTGAACAGGAGTCTAATCCTTTATTTGTGGTGAAGGTTGTTGAACAAAAACAAATTCCTTGCCCATTGGTCTTTCGGGATGCGGTTGAGACCCAGTGGTCCTCCCTGGCCACCACTCCAAAGGAAAGCAGTATGGAAAAGAAACTGTACGTTTCTCCTTCATTCGCTTCTCTATTAGAGGTTCCAACTGTTGATTCCCCCTTAATTTCTTTGTTCTCTACTTCCACCATCCCAGGCGACATGGCAGAGGCTCTAAAGGCAGAGGACAAGAAGTTCAAGTTCTCCTTCAGAAGAGCTCATCAGGCCTCGAGGTTGGCCATAAAGGCTGCAACATCTGCTTCATTCTTCGCCAGAGCGGCTATCATGTGGCTTTGCGACCTTCAGACCTTGGTTCCCCCTGATCAGGTCAGAGTATACCAGACACTCGTCAAACTGGTGGCAGCCTCTCAGTACATGGCTGATGCGTCTCTCAACTCGGCCAAGTGTTCGGCCAGATCCATTGCCACCACAGTGGCCTCTCGTAGACTACTGTGGTTGAAGCAATGGAGAACTGATCTAAAGGCAAAATGGTGCCTTTCCACAGCCAAGTACGCTGGGAAAAACCTGTTTGGCCCAATCCTCGATCCTCACGTGGTCAAGGGTAAGGACAAGCGCAAGGTCTTGGTACACCCCTCCAAGAAGTCTGACAGGCGGCCACAGCAGGAGTTCCGCAGGCAGACTTTCCGTCCCTCTGGCTCTTGGGAATGGCGACAGCCCTTTCGGGCAGGGCAGTCCTGGGATTGGCCCAGAGGCTCACGATCCTTTCTGCAGAGACAGGATCGGCAACAGGACCACCCGAACAGTGGAGCCAGGGGCCAGTCACAGGCCAAGCGTCCCTTCAGAGGTTCAGGAGGCCGTCCCTATAGATGCTCTAAGTGACGCCAAAGGGGACTTTCCGATAGGGGGGCGCCTGGGACAGTTTTACCAGGTCTGGGAGCAGACCACCACCGACTCTTGGGTCAGAGACACCATCAGACGGGGTTTGGCCCTAGAGTTTCAGGCGCTTCCACACGATCGCTTCCTACAGTGTCCAGTATCACGAAACCCCTCAAAAGCACGATTGGTCATCACTGCCATCACGCACCTTCTAGAGATCAGGGCCATAGAAACAGTCCCAAGGGATCAAATTGGAAAAGGTTTCTACTCCATCCTGTTCGTGGTCCCCAAATCGTCAGGAGGATGGAGGGCGATACTGGACTTAAAAGGTCTGAACCGATTTCTAGTATACAGAAGGTTCAAGATGCAGACCCTAAAGTCAATTCTGGCCAGCATCAGGAAGGGAGATTTTCTCTCCTCCATAGATCTCACGGAGGCTTACCTCCACATCCCAATTTCCCAGAAGCACCGCAGGTTCCTGCGCTTCTGTTACGCACACCAACATTACCAATACAGGGCTCTTCCGTTTGGCCTGTCTTCAGCTCCAAGGGTTTTCACGAAGGTCCTAGCGGTATTGGCAGCCCACCTTCGGATGATGCCGGTGCGCGTACAGTGCTACCTGGACGACATCCTAGTACAGTCCTGGTCCCTCCAATCAGCAAGGTTAGATCTGTCTACCACCATTCAGGTCCTACAGGATCATGGCTTTTCAGTAAACTTCAGGAAAAGTCCCACAAAGCGGCTCCTCCATCTAGGAGCCCTGATAGACTCCAACCTTTGCAGAGTCTACCTCTCCCAGGAGTGTCGGGTCAGCATCCGGAAATTAGTATCCCAGATTCGGGGAGCAAGGACGGTTCCTCTGGTCCAGCTGTCCCAGCTTCTGGGAAAGATGGTATCTTGCATGGGAATAGTCCCATGGGCAAGACTGCATTCGAGGAGCCTCCAGTGGTTCCTTCTTCCTTTTCAGAAATGGAACCTCAGTGCCTCCACCAGGAGAGTCCAAGTTCCACATCGCATTCGTCCCTCCAGTGGTGGTCTTCCGCAGCAATGTCCAAGGGGACCATCTTCAAGGAGCCTTTCAGGCTCGTTCTGACCACAGATGCCAGTCTGTTCGGTTGGGGGGCTCACCTCCAAAACCAATTGGCCCAGGGGCGATGGTCCAGGGTGGACCTCAAACAAAATATAAACTGGCTGGAACTCAGGGCGATTCATTTAGCTCTTCTTCACTTCTCCTCCCTGGTGTCAGGGAAACACGTGCTGATCCTGACAGACAATGTGGCAGCCAAGGCTCACATCAACAAACAGGGAAGGACACATTCCTGGGCGCTCCTACAGGAGGCCATGGAACTAGGTTTGTGGGCAGAGGCCAACCTGAGCTCAATCAGAGCAGAACACATTTCGGGGGAGGCAAACCGACAGGCAGACTCCTTGAGCAGGGCGACTGTGGACCACTCGGAGTGGCGCCTGGACCCGGGGCTGTTCGAAATGATTGCGAGCAGGTTCGGCAGGCCATGCCTAGATCTGTTTGCCTCCCTGTCCAACGCCCAGCTCCCCAGATTCTTCACCAGATTTTCGACAAGGGGGGCCGAGGGGATAGATGCCCTTCAGTGCAAGTGGCTGGAGGGTCTGCTTTATGCCTTTCCTCCCCTTCCGCTGCTACCAGCCACCATTCGCAGACTGATCCTGGAGCAGGCGGAAGTAATATTGGTTGCTTCATATTGGCCGCGACGCCCGTGGTTTACAGACCTAGTGGATCTGTCCCTGTCTCCTCCGTGGAGGTTTCCTCCGGACCGAGTAGCTCTCAACCAGGGGGAGCTCCAGCACCCAGACCCTCAGTGGCTTCAATTAACCGCTTGGCACTTGAGCGGGAGAGTTTAGCTAAGCAGGCCTATTCCTCGGGCGTGATCTCTATGATCCAGGCCTCTAGACGCCCTTCGACGAACCGGATTTATGACGCCACGTGGAGAAATTTCTGCCAGTGGTGCATCTCACACAAATTGGACCCTCTTTCAGTTACAGTCCCTAATATTTTAGATTATCTGCTGGAGGGCATTTCCAAGGGATTGTCCACTAAGACCATCCGTAGGCAGGTCGCGGCCTTGTCCACGGTCCTCACCTGTGACAATCTGAGTCTGCTTTCACACCACCCAGCTATCTCCGCTTTTCTTAAAGGGGCGGCCAATTCTAGTCCTCCCACAGTACATAGGTATCCATCTTGGGATTTACCTACTGTGTTGCAGGCCTTAACCACTGCTCCTTTCGAGCCTCTGAAGTCTTGCTCTCTGCATTTTCTCTCCTTGAAGGTTGCATTTTTAGTTGCAATCACTTCGGCCAGGAGAATTTCGGAATTGGCCGCCCTCTCAGTCAGAGATGATCTCTGTACCTTCCATGAGGACAGGGTGGTCCTTAGATTAGACCCCTCCTTTATTCCCAAGGTGAACACCGGTTTTCACAGGTCATTGGATTTAGTTTTGCCAAGTTTCTGTCCGCCTTCTGCCACATACTTCTCTACGACCGGTGAGAGCGCACAGGGTCGACCTCCTCTGGGTCCCGTCAGCGAAACAATGTCGTCTGGTGGGCCCTAGGGGGAGGGCTTTTTCTGTTGTGGCGCCCACCCTCTGGAACCAACTGCCTCCTGAAGTCTCCGTTTCTCCAACTCTCCCGGCCTTCCGGAAAAGCCTAAAGACTCATATTTGCTGGCAAGCCTGGGGATGATTGTGGTTGATTGATGTATTGAATGTGTGTTTATTGGTTTTTAGATATTCTATTTGGGTTTTTTATATTGTATTTTTTGTTATGTATATGTTGTTAGCCGCTCCGAGTCCCCTGGAGAGGAGCGGCATACAAACCTAAAATAAATAAATAAATAAATAAATCCTTCTCACCGTCCAGAACGTCAGTGGCATAAGCTAGATGTACTCAGGGCTCTGCGTCTTTACATCAAGCGTACTTCGGCCTTTCGCAAGTCGGAGGCCTTGTTTGTCTCTTTTCAGCCCTCTGCCATGGACAGGAAGGTCTCTTCTTCCACCATTGGCAGGTGGATTAGGGCTTGCATTGCTAGGGCCTACGCGTCCCTGTCACTTCCAGTCCCGGCTCGTATCACAGCTCACTCCACGCGCAGCGCAGCGACCTTTGCGGCCTGGTGTACCCAAGTTTCTGTAGAGGAGATTTGCAGGGCGGCATCTTGGTCGTCTCCATCTTCTTTCATTACACACTATAAGATTGATAGGCTTGCCACGGTGGATGCCGCATTTGGCAGACGGGTTCTTCAACAGGTCATTTCCTCTAGGGAGACACCAGCCTAGACCTTTTCTCCCTAAGGGACATGGGGGGCTTTGGTATGTCCCAATCAGTGGATTCTACATCCACCATGCTGGAGAAGGGGCGTTGTCTTACCTGAACGCCTTTTCTCAGCATGGTGGTGTAGAATCCACACCCTCCCTTGGATTGGTGTCTAGGCTTGCGTATTGTCATTTTTTTGTATTTTGGAGTCATTGCGTCAGACTTTGTCAGGATCCCTTGCCTCGTCAAAACTGGGAAGCCACACCCAAGGGGAGGCGTGACTAAAGCTCTGACTTAGTCTCTCTGAGCAGGAAGGCTGAAATAACCCAATCAGTGGATTCTACACCACCATGCTGAGAAAAGGCGTTCAGGTAAGACAATGCCCCTTTTCCTTCTTTATTCTTTTCTTTTTGTTTTATTACTTGGTTTATTGTGGCAACCATCATCTTATTCTGTTGCCTAAATTTCTCTACATCCCTTTGCACATATACCTTTTGTGCCTCCTTTAACAAGTCATCTATACTTTTCCCTGTCCATCCCTCCAATTTTTGTAGTTTCTTACTTGTATCCGGCCAGGATTTTACCACAAATCATATTTTTACCAGAAGAGTATTTGCTGGGTCATCTGGATCAGTTCCAGAATACTTCCTCATTCCGTCTTTCAGTCTTTGGAGGAATGTAGCTGGAGATTCTTCTTTTTCTTGTTCTATCATTAAGGCTTTACTCATGTTCTGTGCTTTTGGAACAGCTTCTCTTATTCCTCTTATCAGTAATACTCTCATATCTTCCATGTTTTGTCTATCTGCAGCATTATTATCCCAGTTAGATCTTACTAAAGGAAACTTTACATCTGCCAAAATTGCCCCCTGTGCTTGGGGATTATGTTCCCTAGTCCAGACCAAATGAGCTGCTCTTTGAATTAACTGTCTCTCTTCTGCTGTAAATAACGTGCTCTGTATCACTCCTAATTCATCCCATATGTATATGTTTGCTCCTAACAACAGATCCAGTTGCTCTGCTACCCCTATTGGATCTTCTATCATGCTTTTCATTTCTTTCTTAAAGGCACGTAATTCAGATGCCTTTAAGGGCTCATGTACAAAACTGATATGGGCCTGTCCTTGGCCATCTACTCCATTGGGTACTTCTCTTAAAGGAAAAGCCTGTAGTGGTTTGTCCTTCAAAGGAAAATTCTTTATATCTTTCTTCAATTGTTCCAATTCTTTTACTAATCCCTTATAGGGTCCACCTCTCACAGCTCCCTGGGCTTGTGTTACAGGAGCTGGTAGGGGTGGTGGAATAGGTATTTGTACATTTGTTGGTTGTGGTGGATTAGGATTATAAGGTGGGAGTAAATATTTCATGGATTTTTCATCATCTTCTTCCTCCTCTATTTCATTCTTCTCTTCTTGTAAATATATTGAAATTACTTTTTTTTGAAAATATTTTATTAGTTTTTTATAATTATTAACAAAAAGTCCAATTAAATAAAATACAACTCAACTTAATACAATCATTTTCAACTATATCTCCCACAAAACAAAACATAAAAACTTATCTAAAATAGAATAACTATAGATGTTGCTCGGCAGCACCCCCTCCACCACATCCCCCTCTTCCTACCTCCCTATCTCCTACTTCCCACCCCCTCCCTTTCTCCCTCCCTCACTCTCCACCCTCCTCTCCAGCAACCTCCCTACTTCCCTCCACTCCTTCACTCTTCACTCTCCACCCCCTCCAGATGTGTTCCAGAGGTACTGCCCGAGCAACGCCTCTTATATCAATAAGTACATCATCCTTATATATTGCAAGTATTACAGTTGAGTGCATTATGATACAAAATAAACCCCCCCAACCCACCCACCCCCCCAACTTCCCAAAGTGAATACAGGATAAAACAAAAGAAAACCCCCTAAGTTAAACTAAGTTATTATATAAATCCTAATAAACATTTAACTATATGGTAAATACAATATCTTAGATTGATATTTCCCTTGAATATAATCTATACATTTTTTCCAGTCCAACATATATTTTTCATTTGAGTGATCTTTCAAATATATAGATAATTTGGCCATTTCCGCCAAATTTATGACTTTCAAAGTCCATTCCTCGATGGATGGTAATTCTGCCTTCTTCCAATATTGTCCAACCAACAGTCTTGCTGCTGTAATCAAATTCAAAATTAAGTTCGTCTCTATGGTGGTGCAGTCCTTTATAATACCTAATAAGAACAACTGTGGTGAAAATTCAATACATTTTTTCAAAATATTTTGCATTATCCACCATATTTTTATCCAAAAAGCCTTGATTTTTCTACAGGTCCACCATACATGAAAATAAGTAGCCTCCGTACAATCACATCTCCAGCAATTAGGTTTAAAATTAGGGTACATACATGATAATTTCTTCGGATCCAAATGCCATCTATAAAACATTTTATAAAAATTTTCTCTTAAATGTTGTGCTTGTGTAAATTTCACATTTTTCACCCAGATCCTCTCCCAAGTTTCCATCATAATTGGTTGTCCAAAATTTTGTCCCCAGTTTATCATACAGTCCTTAACTAATTCAGTCTCAGAATCAATTTCTATCAGTACATTATACAATCTTTTAATATGCATTGGCCTTTGGTCTCTAATTTGTTTAATTAAATTTTCATCTATTTGAGATAAACCCATGTTCAAATATTTTTTCCATCTAGCCTGCAATTGTAAGTATTGAAGCCAAGTAAGGGTTATTCCTTCCTCTCTTAAAATATTCAAAGACTTCAATAATAAAAGATTCCCTTCTTTAATCAGAAGTTTCTCATAAGACACCACATCTTGTAATTGTGCTCTATTTATATTCTCTATTGCGTGTCTGGGAACCGTCCAAACAGGAATCTTATCATTTAATTTATACCGATATTTTTTCCAAACACGCAGCAGAGCATTTCTCAATAGGTGCTCTTTGAAAATCCTATCCACCTTTTTATCATAAACTAAATATGCATGCCAACCATATAATAAACCGTACCCTTCAATATTCAATATTCTATCATTAGTTAAATTAACCCAATCACTTATCGCTACTAAAACAGCAGTGTGATAATATAACTTAAAATTAGGCATTTTCAAACCACCTCTTTCCCTTATATCCTGAATAATTTTCAATTTAACCCTTGGTTTCTTGCCATTCCAAATAAATCTATTAATACCCTTCTGCCACACCTCCAAATTCGCATCCTTTTTAAGTATAGGTAGCATTTGAAAAAGAAATAAAAATTTAGGCAATACATTCATTTTAACTGCTGCTATCCTACCCAACATAGATAATTGTAATTTCTTCCATTTCTCCATCTCTATTTGTATCTTATTCCAGAAAACTTCATAATTATTTTTATACAACTTCCCATTAGAAGCTTCTATGTCAATTCCTAAATATTTAATTTTCTTAACTATCTCACATCCTGTTATTTTTCCAATTCCTGTTTTAAATCAGTATTTAAATTTTTAACTAACATCTTTGTCTTAGATATATTTAATTTAAACCCTGATACCCTACCATAATTTTTAATTATCTCCATCAACCTCTTGGCTGATTGTATTGGTTGAGTCAATGTCACAACCAAATCATCAGCAAAAGCACGTAATCTATAATCTTGTTGTCTAATCTTTATACCTTTTAAATCATCTGCTCTTCTTATCCTATTCAGTAAAACTTCTAAAGTTAAAACAAACAACAAAGGGGATAATGGACATCCCTATCTAGTACCTTTCTCTATATTAAATGAATCTGTTAAATCACCATTCACAATAATCTGTCCTGTTTGTTTCTGATAAATCGCCAATATGGAATTAATAAACTGATCCCCCATTTCCATACGAGCAATCAATTTTTTCAAGAACAACCAATTCAATCTATCAAATGCTTTTTCCGCATCCAAAAACATAAGAACTGCGGGCACCTGAATGTGCGTCTCCAAATATTCTAATATATTAATGAGTTGTCTAACATTAGCTTTCATCTGTCTCCCTTGTAAAAAACCGGTTTGATCAGTATGAATTGTTTGTTGTAAAACTGTCATTAATCTATTAGCCATCACTTTTGCAAAAATCTTATAATCCGTATTCAGCAATGAAATAGGTCTAAAGTTTTCTGGTTGAACATTATCTCTTCCCTCTTTGGGAATTAAAGAAACATAGGCTGTTTTCCATGAAGGTGGAACCTGACCACCCTCTTGTATATTAACAAATAGCTCTCTAAGAGGTTCCACCATTTCCATTTGAAGGTGCTTATAATAAATTGCCGTTAACCCATCAGTCCCAGGAGATTTTCCCAATTTCAATTGTTTAATCGCTGAAATTATTTCTTCTGATGTAATCAATGCATTTAATCTATCTCTTTGTTCATTGCTGATTACCAATATATTTTCATCTTGCAAAAAAGTATCTATCTCATTCTCTTGTATCTTCTCTTCAGCATATAACTTGGAATAATATTCTAAAAAAGCTTTCTTAATAATTTCTTGTTGAAACACTTCCTTCCCTTTATATTCTATTTTTTCAATTATACGGGATTTTTGTTTTTTCCTTAATGTATAAGCTAACCATCTGCCAGGCTTATTAGAATTAAAAAATGTATTATGTTTTGCATATTGTATATTCCTAGCAACTTGATCTGTCATCAACAAATCAAATTGTTTCCGTAAAACCTTAACCCCCTCTTTAATATTTTTATCATCTGGTCTCTTTATTAATAATTGCTGTTTCTTTCTTATTTCTTCTTCTAACTCCTTCCTTTTTTCCTCTTGTTTACGTCTATACCTTTTATTCATATCAATTAAAATTCCACGCATATATGCTTTACTAGCATCCCAAACCATTTCTATTGTTGTATCCTTATGCAAATTTAACATAAAAAATTCCTTCATGACATTTTTAAATTCATTCACATTTGTATCATATTGAAACAAATTTTCATTAAGTCTCCAAGATCTTTTGGGTCTCTGTCTTTCCATTAATTCCATCCAGACCGGATTATAAGAACATAAGAACATAAGAAGAGCAAACTTTGGGTAGGATTTTCACCTTCTTTAAACTAAAAAGAACATCACTTGAAGTTAATATAAAGTCAATTCTAGAAAATGACTGATGTCTATCAGAAAAAAAGTGAATTCTTTCTCTTTACCATGTCTTTCTCTCCATATATCTATTAAATCAAAATCATCCTTTATATCAAAAAAAGATTTAGGCAACATAGAACGTGTTTGAGGAATTGATGATGTCTTCTTCTTGTCTAAACCAGTATCTATAACACCATTCCAATCCCCCATTAAAATACAAGACCTATAATCAAATTGTGTTAACTTTTTATGTATTAACTTGTAAAATTTTCCTTCTTGTTGATTTGGTGCATATATACCCATCAAAAGAACTTTCTTCCCATCTTTTAAAATTTCAATTGCTAAATATCTACCTTGTATGTCTGATTCTATTAATTTAGCTCTTATATGATTTTTAACATGGATAACAATTCCATTCTTCTTCTCAGCAGCCGCTGCCACAAAATATAAACCTAATTTATTATTTGTCAAATATTTCTGATCAGTAATTCTAATATGTGTTTCTTGTAAACAAATTACATCATTTTTACATTGAGTCAAATAATGAAATATCTTCTTCCTTTTCTGTGGAGAATTTAAACCATTGACATTCCATGTCAAATATTTATTTGACATGACCAACTTGAGAAAGCTTTTGCAAGGCCAAATCAACTTTTTCATCCATTTTCTTCTTTGGTCTTGCTCCCATGGCTTCCAGACGTGTAGATACAGCTTGAATTGTACGTACTTGTTGTTCCTTTTCTTGTTGTTCCATGCGTTTAGTAGTTGCTCTTGTTTGCCTTTGGTCTTTAATCTTCTCTACCTCCAGAGGCTGAAAAATATCAATGCTCCGCGCGGGCTGCTCCATCAAAACTCCTTTATCAACTCCTGATGCTGCGAGGAGTTGTGACTCTGAAAACACTTGTTGTTTTAACTCCATATCTCTTTCTTTTGGTGAATCTGCACTTTTTGGTGTTGGGGATGGGGGTTTACCAGCCTTCAGCACATTCTCAAAAAAATCTTTCGCTTTCCCAACAGAATTCAAGCGGTATCTATTACCCTGGTAAAATAATGACAACCCGGCTGGAACCTCCCACCTAAATTGTAAAGCGCGTTTTTTAAGTTCAGCCACCAAAAATGCATAATCTTTTCTTGCTCTTAGCATCTTCGGAGGAATCTCCTTCAAAACCACAACCTCCTGACCAGCAACACTTAATTTCTTATTGTAAGATATTGTAAGAACGTGATTTCTGAATCTCCTTGTGACAAAATAAATCACAATGTCTCTAGGTAAATTTCTTTGTCTTGCAATCCATGAATTAACTCTGTAAATCCGGTCAATCTGCCAAGAGACGTTTTGTACTCCATCTTCTAAAAATTGTGCCAAAGCTTCTTCAAAAATTCTTCTCAAGTCCTCCTGATTCTCATTTGCAACCTCCTTCAACCCTCTAATTCTAATAGCCGACATCATTTGATTATATTGTACCATGACTGCTTGATCTTGTATATCAGTTTTAATTTCATCAAGTTTTCCCTCAATTTGTTGCTCAACCCCTTCCACCTTCTCTTCAACTCTCAACGTATAATCCCAAACCCCCTTAATAGCATCCACAATATCTTCTCTTATCACAATATTGTGAGTCTCGATTGTTTCTTTAATTGTCTCCAGTTCCTCAGTTACAGCTTTAACTTGTTCCTCAATCTTTCTCTCCAATTTTTCAGTCATTGTTGATAATGCAGCCTGCAAATCTTTCAAGGTGAACATTTCTGGAGGGGATTGAGTAGACAAGGGGGCTTGAGACTCTGTAGATGTTAAAGAAGCTGGGGGAGCAGAAAAAGTACTTGCTTGTAATTTAGAGGGCTGAGCCGGAGAAGATACTGCCACCTTTGCAGAAGCTATTTTTGTTTGTCTGGCAGCCATTCTATATTCAGTCACTTTTAAAAAATTACTTTAAATAAAAAAAAGAATCTTTAAATGTATATTGCCAAAATTTTTCCTCTTCTTTTCTTCTTTCAAATCTAAATTTAATTGTAATTTATAGGATTTAAATCTGTTTAAAACGCTCTGTTTAAATCTGAGCGATCGCTCTAGTCACTTTCACTTTCCAGTCACTTTCCCTTTACAGTGAGAGCGATCGCCATCTTGGATACATTATGTTGATTGAAAAAGCGGTTGTGGTCAGAAGTAAAATATAAAATATAAAAAAATACTTGCAATATAAAAGTCCTGTATTCACTCCGCCTGCATGTAGGTCTCTCTTGAAAATTTATCTTGAGCAGGAATGGTCGCGGCGTCTTATTCTGTCTGAAGACAGAAGCGTCCCTGGGCAGGAACGTCTTCGAGCGCCTGGGGAGCTCTCACTCTTTCCCCCTGAAAACTTTTTCAGGGGGTTTTTAGAGGAGCTCAACCCACGCCCGATGCTCTTCACCCCTTCTTCGCCCGAAGGGGGGATTTTTCACCGCAAAAAACAGCTGATGTTCGCTGTTTTGCGGCTTTACAAAACCCGGGGGAACAGAGCCTCCGAAGGAGGCTGCAGCGACGCCCGTGGAGCCATCGGAAGTCTCATATTGAAGTTACTTTATGAGGGCTAGGGCCACTCATAGTCAAGGTGACCCATTTATCTGGGTTCCAAATTAAAGCATAGTCTAACTCATTGACTAATGATCTACATGTTTTCCTTGACACATATAAATTCTGACAAGCAAAATAGTCATTTGTTCCTAATCTAGGCCACTCTACTTTTTCATCTTTCCACCGGACAAAACAACACAAATTAACCATACCTTCCTTGGTTATGTCTAGTTTACTAATTATTTCATTATACGGAGGTTTTCCCCAATTACTCAACAAAATCCCTAATGGACTTTCTTTATATTTAATTTGGGGTTCCTCCTTATTTTTCTCAAACACTTCTTTCCTGGAGTACTCCCTTTGTTGCCCATACTGGTTTACTGCCCCATGTATTCTAATTGAGACTTCACGTATATTCCTTAATTCACTTCTCCCTGATCCCCCTAGATATGCACTCGCATATCAGAGGTCCACTTTCGCTAAGCGGATACTTGGGACGTCTCACACACTCTCAATCTGCTCAAATTCACACAGGTCTACCCAGTCTTCCCACCGACTGCCTAGGCAGTGTATACTGGCCACCCCAGAACACTTACCTAGGTCCGTGCACGGAGTTGCCCAGTTCCCGGAAGCCAGCAACACACACCCCGGTTCAATTCGTATCTGTCTAATATCAACTCTATGGGTTCACCGAGGAAAGCGTTGCTGCTCCTTTACCAACAAGATGAGATAGACTGTCGAAATCGACAGGGCATGCCTTCCATGTCACCTTCCGGATCCGGTGCAGACAAACGATCCCGGTCTCGAGCCCCACATCTGGGCGCCAGAACTGTTGGTAGAAATTCTATCCCACTGAATAACACCAAACAGCAAGTTGAAATTAGACAGAGATTTATTGGATACAACTGGTGTTGTCATCCCGGGAGGTGGTACGAGGCTGGTTCCAGGCAATTATTAATGCTTCGTTAAGTGAGGGTGTCTTCCCTGCCGCCTTGAAAGAGGCGGTAGTGAGGCCCCTCCTTAAGAAGCCTACCCTGGATCCAGCTGTTTTATCAAAATATCGTCCTGTCTCCAACCTTGGCTTTCTTGCAAAGGTTGTCGAGAGCGTGGTTGCCCGACAGTTCCCGCGACACCTGGAGGAATCGTTATACTTGGATCCATACCAGTCGGGCTTCAGCCTGGTTACAGCACGGAAACAGCATTGGTCGCGTTGGTGGATGACCTCTGGCGGGCCCGGGACAGAGGTTGTTCCTCTGCTCTGGTGCTATTGGACCTCTCGGCGGCTTGTGATACCATCGATCATGGTATCATACTGCAACGGTTGGAGGGGCTAGGTATGGGGGGCACTGTTTTGCGGTGGTTCTCCTCCTTCCTCTCCGGCCGGATGCAGTCTGTGTTGACAGGGGGCCAGAGGTCGACCCTGAGACCCCTCGTATGTGGGGTACCTCAGGGATCGGTCCTCTCGCCCCTACTGTTCAACATTTATGTAAAACCGCTGGGTGAGATCATCCGTGGTTTTGGTGTGGAGTACCATCTGTACGCTGATGATACTCAGCTGTACATTTCCACGCCGAACCACCCCAACGATGCTCTTGCCGTGCTGACCCAGTGCCTGGAGGCCGTGCGGGTTTGGATGGGGAAGAACGGACTCAAGCTCAACCCTTCCAAGACCGAGTGGCTGTGGCTACCATCGTCCCGGTTTAGTCAATTGGCTCCTTCGTTGTCCATTGGGGCGAAACAGTGGCCCCCGTGGAAAGGGTTCGCAATTTGGGAGTCCTCCTGGATTCACGGCTGTCTTTAGAGGACCATTTGACGGCCGTGGCCATGAGGATGTTCTATCAGGTTCGCCTGGTGCGCCAGTTGCGTCCCTTCCTAGACCGGGACTCACTATGCACAGTTACTCATGCCTTCGTCACTTCCAGGCTGGACTATTGTAATGCTCTCTACATGGGGCTCCCCTTGAGGTGTACCCGGAGGCTTCAGCTGGCCCAGAATGCGGCCGCGCGGGTAGTGACCGGAGCGCCATGGCGCTCCCATGTAACATCGCTCCTGCGTGATCTGCACTGGTTGCCGGTGGCCTTCCGGGTGCGTTTCAAGGTGTTAGTGACCATCTTTAAAACGCTCCATGGCATCGGACCCGGATATCTACAGGACCGCCTTCTGCCAGCAAATACCTCCCACCGTCCGGTACGTTCCCACAGAGAGGGTCTCCTCAGGGTGCCGTCGGCCAAACAATGTCGGCTGGCGACCCCCAGGGGGAGGGCCTTCTCTGTGGGAGCTCCAACGCTTTGGAACGAGCTCCCCCCGAACTCCGTACGATGACGGAATTGCGTTCCTTCCATCGAGAATTAAAAACATACTTATTCCGACAAGCCGGCCTGGGATAATAGCTCCAACTCCAACAATGGCCATAATTGTTTTTAGGGGATTGTGTTTTTAGATTATGTATTGGGTTTTTAAATATCGGGCCAAATTATTTAATTTATTTTTAATAATTTTAATTTTTGTATGTTGTTGTTTTAATTGGGCTGTACACCGCCCCGAGTCCTTCGGGAGGGGGGCGGTATAAAAATCATAAAATAAAAAAAATTAAAATAAACGGTTTGCAAAGCGTGGTGGACTCCAAATAAATATTTGAGCCACACCTAGTCACAGCAAAGACACACATTATATGCATTCTATCTTGGCCCCTCCTCTGTGGCTTCATTGGCTGAGCTTTAGAGGTTACAATCTTATCAGGATCGCCTAAACAAAATACATTATCCCTGCCCCTTACTGTTTTGCTTCACCTATTCCTTTATATGTATTTTATCATGAAATCCTACAGCTTAGTGTGGAAATCCTATAGCCTATGTGTAGAAATCTTACAAGGTACGTGTACGTGTAGAAGTTGTGTAGAAATCTTACAGTCTACGTTTAGAAATTTTTGTGTAGAAATCTTACAGTTGTCAGCTGTCCTCTGCCAACTGCCGACAAACTCCAGACACAGAAGGAACAGGCGACCAGCAAACTTTAATGCAAAGAAAAAGTCAGTACTGGGAGTGAACTGCTCCCAGCGCTTTACATAGACTTACCCTGCCCATCAACCCCACCCCAATCAGCAAGCCAGCATCCGGTCCTTATGGATAAAAAGTGTACTTCGAAGCCCGCCTTTCCCCCCTGCAGATGCACCAACTCAGCCCCCGCCATCCCAGCTGTTCTATCCAGCAACCAGGCAGCACTCCGCCTCTTTCCCCCGGCGCCGGGTGGGAGGGAGAGGCAGCCGAGGTGAGGCACACTTCACCCGGCAACCGGCTGGCTTGGCTCAATTGCCCAGCTGGCGGTGGGGACGTCTCCATCGTCCGTGGCGTTGGAGGGAGGCACCCGCGGCGTCTGGTGCTCTTGCCAACTCCCAGCTGCTCATCGGGAGGCCGGCCGACTCTCAGCTGTTCTCCGGGAGCCGGGCCAATATGCGGAGGTTGGGCCGGCTCCCAGCTGGTTTCCGGGAGTCGGGCGGCACACGGTGAGTCCGACTCCCTGCCGAAGGCTGCATGCTGGGCCGACTCTCAGTTGGTGGTTAGGAGCCGGGTGGCGAGTAGCGGACCCACCGGCTTCCCACCGACGTCCAGACGGCGACCCGACTCCCAGCTGACTGTCGGGAGTCGGGTGGTGCTCAAGGGCGGCTGCTGGCTGTTGGCTGCATTGGCCGGCTGATGGCTGCGTCCTCCCCGTGTCCCACTGGCTCATGGCAAGCCCAGGGGCTTGACAGGTGGCCCCTTCTACCAGGGCCCCTCCTAGAAGGCAAACAGAGGCAGGTGAGCGCACGACTACTCTATTAGACCCTTCTGCAGCCCCACCTCCCGGTTTTCCAGGGTGCTTGTGATGGAAAGCCCGCACCAGCTGTGGGGCGTGGACGTCCTCCCTCCGCACCCACAATGCTTCCGATAGAGGGTACCCCTTCCACTTGACTAAGTATTGGACCTGTTTGTGACTGATCTGGGAGTCCAGGACCTCCAGTATCTCATACTGGTCATCGGAGATCGGGCCTGGTAACTTGTCTACCCATCCCTGTGGGGACCCTTTCACTGGTTTGAGCAGGCTCCCATGGAACACAGGATGCACCTTCCCAAGGATTCGAGACAGTCGCAACCTTACAGTAACCGGGTTAATAACCTGGACCACTTGGAAAGGCCCTACATACCTACATAGTTTCTTCAGTACCTGCCTGACCAGGTGGATGTGTTCCTCCAAGGTGGCCATATATATGAGGATGTCGTCCAAATACACAAGGACCCTGCGGTATAAGTGTTTGTGCAACACCTGGTTGACAAGTTGCATAAATACCGCGGGGGCCCCCTGCAGGCCAAAAGGCATTACACGGAACTGATAGCTGCCGAGCGGGCAGTTAAAAGCCGTCTTCCACTCGTCACCACTCTTTATACGGACTCTGTAGTAGGCCTCCCGCAGGTCCAACTTCATGAACACATGCCCCGTACCCATTTGGGCCAGGAGGTCTTCCATCAACGGGAGTGAGTATAGGTGCTCCACACACACCGTGTTAATCCCGCGGAAGTCCACACAGAGCCACAGGGAACCGTCCTTTTTCTCCTTAAACAGGACTGGGGCGGCTACCCGTGTCTGAGTTGGTTGGAGGAACCCCCGGGCCAGGTTCTGGTCGATATAGCATCGTAGCTCCCCCAGCTCCCTGGGTGTCATGGCGTACACCCTGGGCTTGGGCAATTTGGCCCCCGGTAGGATATCAACCGTGCAATCAGTGGCGCGATGGGGTGGCAGAACGTTGCACTCCTGTTCACTGAAGACCTCAGCCAGATCGCTGTACACCGTCGGGAAGGGGACTTACTGTCAGCTGTCCTCTGCCAACTGCTGACAAACTCCAGACACAGAAGGAACAGAAGTGTACTTCAAAGCCCGCATTACCCCCCTGCAGACGCACCAACTCAGCCCCCGCCGTCCCAGCTGTTCTATCCAGCAACCAGGCAGCACTCCGCCTCTTTCCCCCTGCGCCGGGTGGGAGGGCTGGCTTGGCTCGATTGCCCGGCTGGCGGTGGGGACGTCTCCACCGTCCGTGGCCCTGGAGGGAGGCACCCGCGGTGTCTGGCGCTCTTGCCAACTCCCAGCTGCTCGTTGGGAGGCCGGCCGACTCTCAGCTATTCTCTAGGAGCCGGGCCGACATGCGGAGGTTGGGCCGGCTCCCAGCTGGTTTCCGGGAGTCGGGCGGCGCACGGTGAGTTCGCCGACTCCCTGCCGAAGGCCGCATGCTGGGCCAACTCCCAGCTGGTGTTTAGGAGCCGGGTAGTGAGTAGCGGACCCACCGGCTTCCCACCGATGTCCGGACGGCGACCCGACTCCCAGCTGACTGTCGGGAGTCGGGCAGTGCTCAAGGGCGGCTGCTGGCTGTTGGCTGCATCGTCCGGCTGCTGGCTGCATCCTCCCCGTGTCCCGCTGGCTCATGGCAAGCCCAGGGGCTTGACAACAGTCTACGTGTAGAAATTTTACAGAGTACGTGTCACTTAACTTCACTTTTTATTCTAAAATTTTATTCCTCACATGGGCAACTAGGTGAGACTTGCAGGGGAGATCATGAAAACCAGAAATGCTGCTAAACGAAGTTTGCTAGGCACCTGATTTTGTGTGTTCTCGTATAATTCAAATACTGACTTTGCTTTAAAACAGAAAAGTGAGGACTAGTTATAAGAGACAGTTTGAGATTATTTCCATAATTAAACACACAAATTATTCAGGAGTGGTTAACATCAGTTTTATATAACCCCAGCAACAAAAGCTTTATTGTTGGGACAAATACAAGAACATCAAAGTGAAAGGCAACTTGCAGGAGTTTTACAGTATTTGTCAGAAGTGTGAATGAATGCCTCCTGTGAGGGCATAGTGCTTTTATGTCAGGGAAGGTGATATTTTCAACCAAAACTATCATTTTATTGCACTATTGATATATTTTATATATTTAGAGAGTGCAGGGCCATTTTCCTCACCTTTCAGTTTATTTCATGCTTCAGTGAAAAAGTAACAAGTTGGCGGGCCGCAACTTTCGAAATACAGTGGATATAAAAAAATCTACACACCTTTGGTTAAAATGCCAGATTTTTGAGATGTAAAAAAATCAGACGAAGATAAATCACTTCAAATTTCTTTCCACCTTTTTTTATAAAGTTTTTTTTAACAGAATTCAATAATAATTATTCAACAAATTATTCACTAATACAAATTAAATTCCTAATCCCTAAATCTTTTCTCTAACCATTGATAAAATAGGTCCCAAGTTTGAAAATATTCTGTTTCTTCTTTTTCTTTCAACCTTAAAGTAAGTCTGTCCATTTCCGCACAGTCTAATTTTTTTAAATTATTTCTTGTATTTCTTCGTTCTTCCAATATTGTGCAAATATAATTCTTGCCACTGTTATCACATGTAGAATCAAATATGTATTTTGCTTATCAAGTTTTTATGGCATTATACCTAGTAAAAAAAATTCAGGTTTATAGTCTATGTCAGACATGTCAAACTTGTGACGTCATGTGACGTCGTGCAACGTATCGGGATGGTTTTGCCATTGCCGGCAATGGGGTGGGCACAGCTTCCGGATGACGCGTCCGGCCCATGGGCCAGCAGTTTGACACCCCTGCTCTATGTGTTTCTCTAACATTTTTTCTAACCAAGTGTGGATTATTGTCCAATATCTCTTTGCTTTAACACATGCCCACCACATATGATAATAAGTACCTGGTTTGTGTTTACATTTCCAACATTTCTCTGACATGTTTTTAAACATTTTTGCTAATCTTGTTGGTGGCAAGTGCCATCTATAGAAAATTTTATGTAAGTTTTCTTTATATGAAGCTGACATTGTCAATTTATAGTTTCTTTCCCACAAACTTTGCCACTTCTCTAAGTCTATATTATATCCAAAATTCTTTGCCCATGGTATCATTGTCTCTTTTACTTTTTCATCTTCCATTTTGAAATTTAATAAGAAATTGTACATTTTTTGATTAACTTTTCATCGGAAGTTAATAATGTCTGATCAAACATAGTCTACTCTATAAAATCCATACTCTTTAATATCTTTGTCATATCTGACTTGCATTTGTAAATGTGACCACCATGTTAAATCGATGCCCTGATTTTCCATCTCTTGCCTGGATTTTAAGTTCCCTTCAGGATTTAGAATATCTTTGTATGTCCATATTTTATCGAGACTGACTAGATTTGGATGTACAAATGCTTCCATTGTTGAAAGCCATCCTGGAATTTTCAAATAAATTTTACATTTTATTTTTTCCCAAGTTAATAATAGTGCATTTCTAATGGAGTGGTTTTGGAAGTATTTATGAATGGAGTTATCCATTCTTTTATCCATTTTAACACTGATGCTTGATAATATAAAACCCAATTTGGCAAGCCAAAACCTTCATTTCCCTTGGCTTCTTGTAACATTTTCAGTTTAATTCTATCTTTCTTTCCTTGCCAGATAAATTTTTGAATTAGTTTAAATCTTCAAAAAAAAATTCTTCAATTTTATAGGTATCGTTTGAAACAAAAATAGTATTTTTGGTAATATATTCATTTTCACCATAGCAATTCTTCCTAACATTGACAGTTGAAGATTCTTCCATTTTTCCAAATCAAGCTTTATTTGATTTAACAATTTAATGTAATTATCTTCTTTTATTGTTGAACATCTTGCTGTCAAATATATTCCCAAGTATTTGACCTTTTTGACTATTTGCAATCCTATTTTTTCTGATAATTGCTTTTTTTTGTTTATCTGTAAGATTTTTAACTATCACTTTAGTTTTTTCTCTATTTATCTTTAATCCTGCTATCTCTCCAAATTGTTCTATCTTTTCCAACAGTTTAGGAATCGTCTCTAAAGGTTCCTCTAGAATGAATACCAAATCATCTGCAAATGCTTGCAGTTTGTAAGTTTCACCTTTTATTTTCAATCCTTTAATTTCTGGATCTTGCCTAATGTTTCTATTTAAAACTTCCAAAGTTAAGATAAATAGCAATGGGGATAATGGACATCCTTGTCTTGTGCCTTTTCGTATATCAAAATTATCTGTATAATCCCCATTTATAATAACTTTTTCTGTTTGTTTCTGATATATTGTCTGAATCGTATTTATAAAGTTTTGACCAAAGTCCATTGTTTTTGTTGAATCATAAATTGCCAAGAAACATTATCAAATACCTTTTGGGCGTCTAAAAATACTAATGCCAGTTGTTTCCCTGGATGAAGTTCATAGTATTCCAATATATCTAGTATTACCCTCAAATTATTTTTTATTTTTCTCTTTGGCAAAAATCAGTTTTGATCTGGGTGTATAAATTCAGTCAAAAATCTTTTCAGTCTCTCAGCTATTATTGAAGTGAAGATTTTATAGTCCACGTTCAGTAGTGATATCGGTCTATAGCCGTGGTGGCAAACCTATAGCATGCGTACCACAGGCGGCACGCGGAGCTGTCTCTGATGGCACGTGACCCATTGCTGGGGCAAGCTGCTCCCTCCTCCTCTCCGCGCATGCGCAGCTCTCCGCACATGCACAGTGTGGGAATAGGTGAGAGGCTATAAAAGGAGCAACTTTTGGCGGAAGCAGCATTTGCTGCAGATAGTGAGTGAGCAAGCATGAGTCGACAGCGGTAAGTTTCAGCAGCTGGCCACGCAGGGGAGGAGGAGGATGAGCTGCAGGGACAGCAATGGCATCAGCGGCGAAAGGCGCGGAGGGCAGGGGGGTGGCCTGCCTGCTTAAGCTGCCTTGCCTCGGCCTGGTGCAGCGAGGGCAGCAGCATCAATGGCGGCAAAAGGCGTGGGGGCAGGAGAGCTGTCTTGCCTCGGCCTCATGCACCGAGGGCAGCAGCATTAGTAATGGTGGCGAAAGGCACGGAGGGCGGGGGGCGGCCTACCTGCTTAAGCTGCCCTGCGCGGCTGCCTCGCTCATGCCCGCTCTGAGCCCGCGATCGGTCTCCGCGCCACCAGTGGTGGTGGCACACCGCAGTCCCGCCCAGCTCCACTCCGCAGAGGGGGTTCTGCGGCCCAGCGCTCCCCTCAACCCGCAGCTCATAAGGCTGGGCTTGCGGCTGGAGCACGAGCGTGGCCAGAGCCACTCGGCCCTCCAGCTGCCTCTTCACAGCCATGCAGCAGACCTGGCAGAGCGCGGGACGGCGGCAGCTGCCCTGGGACAAGCGGTGGGTGGGGTGGGTGCTTTCGATGTCCGCGGGGGAAGAAGCGGCGAGGAGGCTCCACGCCCAGTCCAGCCCATGGCTGTCCCGCCCTGCCCCTTGCGGCCTCAGCCCTGTCCTCCGCGCAGAGTGTGGCCTGGGCGGTGATGGGCGGACCCCTGGCATGGCCTCTCTGCCTCCAGCCCCGACCAGGCGCTGACAGGGCGGGGCCGGCGGGCACGTTGGCAGCCAGGACACGTGTGTTTGCACTTTCGAGGAAGCAGGTGGGACCTGGCATCCATTTGCGCTTTGCAGAGGTTCGCAGGGGGGGGGCGGGGGGAGAAGGATGCGCGTGTTTGTACTTTGGAGGAAGCAGGTGGGACCTGACGTCCATTTGCGCTTTGCAGAAGCTCGCGGGTGGCAGGGGGGAGGAGGAAGCGCGTGTTTACACTTTAAAGGAAGGGAGAGAGAGAAAGGAAGGAAGGAGGGGAGGGGGAAGGAAGGAAGGAGATGGGAATGAGAAAGCGACGCAGGCAAGGAAGGAGGGAGGGGGAAGGAAGGAAGGAAGGAAGGAAGGAAGGAAGGAAGGAAGGAAGGAAGGAAGGAAGGAAGGAGATGGGAATGAGAAGGAGGGAGGCACATGATCCTGGGAATGCTACAACGGTCATAAGTGAAAAATGGTCATAAGCCACTATATTCAGTGCCTTTGTAACTTCAAACAGTCACTAAGTTAACTGTTGTAAGTTGAGGACTACTGTACTTTATCACTTTTTTTCCTTTTTTGGGAAGGTGGGGGGTCATCAAGTTTTTGACACCTTGCTAGGCGACTGGAAAAGCCCTGAGTTAGATTACTCGGATTACAGCTGCTTTCTTGCAGATATGTGGAATGGCGTGGGACCCACAGGTTTTGCAAAGTTAAGTGAGGAAGTTGGTTACAGCTTGTTAGGAAAGATAAAATAGACAACCAATAATGCTTTATTGACCATTCTTCGTCCAGATTTTATATCAGTTGCATCTGGTAGTACAGGCATTCTGCTTCAGATTTCTGTTATTTTCAGCATCTGGTAAAATGAATGAATACTTTTCCAACAAGCTGTAAAATCCAAGACACTGTGCTTTCATTGTTTAATTCCCCCCTCATACACTAGTGGCCAAAATTGTGGAAACCTTTTGGGAAAAGTGTACAGTAGAAATGCCACCTTTGGTTAAGTTTCCACCAATTTTTCTTCTAATTTCTTTATAACTGTAGCCTTGTTCACTTAATAATACTATTTGACATTGCTTTCTGGGCAACCAGTCAACTCTTTGCACCATTACTTTAATTTTATTATGTTTTACAAGCTTACTAAATGAAAGAACACAAAAAAACCCAACCAACTTGATAGTGATCACATAACACACTGACCAATGTCCTCTCAGCTTCAATACATGACATCAATAACTGAATCCTACTGTGATCTGATTGGCTCATTGCCAAAACAAGATGACGAGCCTCCTGCCCACTGCCCCACCCACCAGAGACCCCCTGAATCTCCCCCAACCCTGCCCAACCCCCACAGGCATCCCTCCTCAGGAGCAACATCAAGGTGGCCACGCCTACCCTGGCCATGCCCACCCATGCTGCCATGACTACCATAGCCACGCCCACTTGGTCACACCCTCGGTGGCCACGACACCTGGCGATGCATAAGTGGGTTTTGGGTTGCAGTTTGGGCACTCGGTCTCTAAAAGGTTCGCCACCATTGGCTTAACGTATAGTTTGGCATTCAGCAATTTCTTTAACACCTCTCGCACCAACTTTACGTGGTCAGCCATATTCGTGCTGTATATCAGGATGTCGTCAAGATACACCAAAACCCCTTTGTATAAATGATCATGTAGTATCTGCTTGATCAACTGCATGAAAATGGCCGGAGCCCCCTGTAGTCCAAATGGCATGACTTTAAATTGATAGCTTCCCATGGGACAGTTGAAAGCAGTTTTCCACTTGCCTCCTTCCTTTATCCTTACTCGGTAATATGCCTCTCTCAGGTCCAATTTAGTGAAGACGCTCCCCTTCACCAGGTGGGTTAGTAGGTCTTTCAGGAGGGGGAGGGGGTACTTGTTTTTCACGCTTACAGCGTTTAACCCTTTATAATCAATGCAGAGACGAAGCGACACATCTTTTTTTCCTTAAATAACACCGGAGCCCCCACCTGAGAATTGGCCCATTCAATAAATCCTCATGCTAGGTTTTTGTTTAAATACTGCTGCAGTTCCTACATTTAAAGGGGGGTCATAGTGTACATCCTCGGCCGTGGGAGTTTGGCTCCAAGTAACAGTTCAATGGAGCAGTCATTAGGCCGGTGGGGAGGCAGGATGTCGCATTCTTTTTCGCTAAAGACCTCCGATAGGTTCCGGTATTCGCTGGGGATGAGTGGCTCACCTGGTTGAGATAGAGCAGCTATTTTCACTAGCTCATTCGATGGGCTAAACTCTCCGGTAACGTCAGCCGAGTTAAGGGGGGGCTTGGGTCCTATGGGTAATCTTACAATTCTCATCCCCTTCTCCCACCAGATAAACGGTTTCCATTTGTCTAACCATGCTAGCCCTAGGATCAGAGCTTCAGTCATTTTCGGAGCTACCATGAAACAAATGAACTCCCAGTGCTCACCTGTTTGTTGTCAGTGGCCATGCCCACCCGACACAGCGATGCGTAAGTTGGGTTTTGGGTTGCAGTTTGGGCACTTGGTCTCTAAAAGTTTCGCCACCACTGGTCTATAGTTTTTTATCTGGGTCAAATCTGAGTCCTCTTTTGGTATCAAAGTAACATTTGCTTCTTTCCATGTATTTGGGAGTTTTGCCTCCAATAAAAATTTGTTACATACATCTTTCAATGGTAAACTTAATGTATCTTGTAAACATTTATAAAAGTCTGCCAGGAGTCCATCTGGTCCCAGTGTTTTTTCATTTTTTTTGTCTTTTTATTGCCTCTTGTCAGTTCCATCATTGTTATTTTTTTATTTAACATAGCCTTGAAGTTCTCTGGAATTTTTGGTAAATTATTTTCTTCCATATATTGAGTCATTTTCTCCCATGGAGTTTCTTCCTTAACATACAGTTTCTCATAGTATTCTTCAATTATCTTTTTATTGCTTCATTTTTAAATTGTAAACAGCCTTTTTCATCTACTAAAGATGTAGTAAAAAAAATCTTAGTTTTTTCTTTTGTAGAGAAACAGAATGTTCTTTCTTTGTTTAGCCACAGGTGTTTCAAGGTCATCACTCTTCTGTTTCTTTCTGTATTATATTAGTATCTTCCTTCACCACTAGATGTCCTCATTAATTGTAGTGTCTGTATCCAGTAATAAAATGCTCTTTCACAACAAAGTGATAGCCAAAGTGGCACTTTATCAGCTAATCTCGATTGCCTAATAGCATGAATCCTAAAACCAGGGTTAACTTTTACTTTGTCATACCACAGATAGGTAAATCTCAAATCAAAACCTTCAAGGTCTAACAGCCTTGAATTTTTTTAAAGTTATCCAATCTTTTAACCATACCAGACAACAAGCATCATCATATAATCTAAGATCTGGCAAACCCAGACCTCTATCTTTAGAATCTTGTAGCAACTTATATTTAATTCTTGTTTTTTTATTTTGCCAAATAATTTTAGATATATCTTTCTGCCACCGTTTGAAAGTGGAATCTCTAATCAATATTGGTATAGTCTGAAATAAAAATAACATTCTAGGTAGTACATTCATTTTAATTACTGAAATTCCTCCCATTAATGACAAATAATTTTTGCCATCTATTTAAATCCAACTTTCTCTCCTTCCATATTTTACCGTAATTATTTTTGTAAATCTTAGAATTTTCCTAAGAGTCACCCCCAAGTACTGTACCTTTTTCACAACTTTAAAACCAGTTTTAAATTCCAATTTCTTCTGATCTTCCACCTTTATGTTCTTAGTATTGTTGTCTTTGATTTATTTATTCTTAAACCTGCCATTTCTCCAAACATTTTAATTTTCCTCATAACATGTTTAATGTTCTTTAGCGGGTCTTGCACAATCAATACCAAATTGTTGACAAAGCCATGTAATTTGTAATTATGCGCTTTAATTTGTAGACCTTTTGCTCTGTTATCCTAATATCTCTATTTAACAGTTCCAACACTAGAATAAATAATAAAGGGGATAAAGGACAATCCTGTCTTGTTCCACTCTGGATTTCACATGGTTTTGTAAAGTCTCCATTCACCATGATCCAAGCTTTCTGGAGTATAAAGATGGACTTCAGACCCTATATAAAAGCCTGATCCAAAATCCATCTTTTCTACTACTTTAAACATAAAGGCCCAGTTCAAATGGTCAAAAGCTTTTACTGCATCCAGAAAGATTAATGCAACCTGTTTGTCGCTACGTTGTTGTAAATATTCAGTTGTATTCAAAATTACACTTAACATTATCTTTTAGTTGTTTTTTAGGTAAGAAACCACACTGGTCTTCATGTACAGTGAGGGAAAAAATTATTTGATCCCCTGTTGATTTTGTATGTTTGCCCACTGACAAAGAAATGAGCAGTCTATAATTTTAATGGTAGATTTATTTTAACAGTGAGAGAGAGAACAACAAAAAGCCAGAAAAACGCATTTCAAAAAAGTTATACATTGATTTGCATTTTAATGAGTGAAATAAGTATTTGATCCCTTCGCAAAACATAACTTAGTACTTGGTGGCAAAACCCTTGTTGGCAATCACAGAGGTCAGATGTTTCGTGTAGTTGGCCACCAGGTTTGCACACATCTCAGGAGGGATTTTGTCCCACTCCTCTTTGCAGATCCTCTCCAAGTCATTAAGGTTTCGAGGCTGACGTTTGGCAGCTCCAACCTTCAGCTCCCTCCACAGATTTTCTATGGGATTAAGATCTGGAGACTGGCTAGGCCCTTCCAGGACCTTAATGTGCTTCTTCTTGAGCCACTCCTTTGTTGCCTTGGCCATGTGTTTTGGGTCATTGCCATGCTGGAATACCCATCCACGACCAATTTTCAATGCCCTGGCTGAGGGAAGGAGGTTCTCACCCAAGATTTGACGGTACATGGCCCCGTCCATCGTCCCTTTGATGCGGTGAACTTGTCCTGTCCCCTTAGCAGAAAAACACCCCAAAAGCGTAATGTTTCCACCTCCATGTTTGACGGTGGGGATGGTGTTCTTGGGGTCATAGGCAGCATTCCTCCTGCTTCAAACATGGCGAGTTGAGTTGATGCCAAAGAGCTCGATTTTGGTCTCATCTGATCACAACACTTTCACCCAGTTCTCCTCTGAATCATTCAGATGTTCATTGGCAAACTTCAGACTGGCCTGTACATGTGCTTTCTTGAGCAGTGGGACCTTGTGGGTGCTGCAGGATTTCAGTCCTTCACGGCGTAGTGTGTTACCAATTGTTTTCTTGGTGACTATGGCCTCCCAGCTGCCTTGAGATCATTGACAGGATCCTCCTGTGTAGTTCTGGGCTGATTCCTCATCGTTCTCATGATCATTGAAACTCCACAAGGTGAGATCTTGCATAGAGCCCCAGACCAAGGGAGACTGACAGTTATTTTGTGTTTCTTCCATTTGCAAATAATCGCACCAACTGTTGTCACCTTCTCACCAAGCTGCTTGTCGATAGTCTTGTAGCCCATTCCAGCCTTGTGTAGGTCTACAATCTTGTCTCTGACATCCTTGGACAGCTCTTTGATCTTGGCCATGGTGGCGAGTTTGGAATCTGATTGATTGATTGCTTCTATGGACAGGTGTCTTTTCTACAGATAACAACCTGAGATTAGGAGCATTCCCTTTAAAAGTGTGCTCCTAATCTCAGCTTGTTACCTGTATAAAAGACACCTGGGAGCCAGAAATCTTGCTGATTGATAGGAGATCAAATACTTATTTCACTCATTAAAATGCAAATCTATAACTTTTTTGTTGTTATTCTGTCTCTCACTGTTAAAATAAACCTACCATTAAAATTATAGACTAATCATTTCTTTGTCAGTGGGCAAACATACAAAATCAGGAGGGGATCAAATAATTTTTCCCTCACTGTATATAATCCTGTAAAACATTAAGTCTTTCTGCTAAGATAGAGATGTAAAGAGTTTGTAGTCATTATTAAGGAGAGAGATTTGCCTGTAGTTCTTCACAGAAGTTAAATCTTTGGAAGTTAAATCCATCTTTGGGTATTAAGAAAATGTAGGCATGTAAGACGCTAAGAACCAGTCACAAGCATGTCTTGAGCAGAAGCTGAAGCTGCGGACAACCTCTCGTGTTTATTGCTTTTATATTCCTTTTACATACACAAGCTTTCTTAATCATTAGATGCTTGACAACAGTTTATTCATTGGAAAACTTTTTCATCTAACCAACTATTTTCTAGTTACATATTATATGGTCAACAACTAGATAAAGAACAAAGACAGGAAGATAGAAGAAAGAACTAAGCCTGTTATCGGTTTGAGTACGTGAGCCATTAAAGTCAAGGGGTGTTCCGTGACCTTTTGGCTGCTTCACTGGGGCAAAGGGTATAGGAGCAAAAGGTATAGAATTATGAGATTTGTGGGGGTACAAAGCATGGCAGTATGCTGCACGCACATGTTACCCCTACATCTCACTCTTTTCTATTTTATTGGTTAGGGCATTATCCTAAGCTGAAGTAGTTAGTGGGTCTTAATACAACCTTGCATTTGTTTATATAAAGCATAAACCTGTTCCTGAGGCAAAGTTAATGGTGGTTTAGTACGGAAAACTGAAAGACACCTTAATAAGTAGAGAAAAAAGACGTTGAATTAAACAACAACAACTGATAAGGATAGCCATATATGTGCATAATTAAAGGATACCTCTTGAAAGGAGGTACAATTTAAAATCCCTTGACTGACATGTATACAATGAGGTTTTTTAGGTGAAGTAGTACAATTGACAATTTTTGCACAAGTAAGATTTGTAGGAACAGCTACAATTGGTGTATGCAAAACAATAGCATCAAAGGGTAACATATAAGAGGCAGGACCCCAGTTTGACATAGTTGCATAATGAAATTCATTGTCTGATAGAAAATTGCTTAAACCAGTATAATTTTTTAAAACTGACACTGGGACACACAGGTATAAGACAGGTAGAGAGTAGATTTTCCATATCATATAATTCAGAAAGACAAAAGTCTGTCACTTGTGTGACATTACCTAATTGCACCCAAATATTATACTTCATCCGTAATTCTAAAGGATGAAGTGGAAGAGCTTGAGTCCCCACACAGCAATTAAGAAGAAAAGAGAGGCAAAGAATGACTAAGGAATTTGCAGTCAAAACCACAAATATGGCAGTGCATGAATTCTCTGGTGTAGGTTCTTTCCCTTGTTGCAGCAGAACCTCCTGCGCTTTGGATGTTAGGTTCTTTACATTGCCCCAGGTTGTTGGCCGGCTGCGATGGCGAGAGCGAAAGGGACGCTGCGCTGTCTGAAGAGTCACCTGCTTCATTTCCGGTATTGGGTTCGTGACTTGATGCCACGACATCTTTGGCTGGTCACAAACACTGGGCTGGAATCCAGAGAGGGCCTGTAGGAGCAAGCACAGCAGCATAGCCTCATCCCCAAGTTAATAAAGGAACTGGACCTAACCAAGTTTTATCAGGCAATTGCCGATAATATACCAATGGATTAGGGAGCACAGCTTTCTGCTGAAAGTGACGCTGGTAGGCAGTAGTGTTTTGAAAAGAAATATTCAGCTGATTTAAAGTTATTAGGACTTTATTAACTTGACGCGTTATCCATGCCAAATTAGGTACCATTGATCCCTCCTTTTTTAATTGTTTAAGTAAACAATCTTTAAATGAACGATTGGCTCATTCAACTATAGCTTGGCCAGTAGAATTATAGGGAAGGCCATGACGAAAAATAATATTCCATGTAGTGCAAAATTGTAGGAAGGAAGTGGAAGTATAAGCTGGGCCATTATGTGTTTTTATAACTGCCAGTTTTCACAAAGCTGTAATAGCCGCCATGAGATGGGAAATGACGTGATTATAGGTTTCTCCCCATGGGGGGGGTTTTGACCAAATGGCACCGGAAAAAGTGTCAATGGAAACGTGAAGATATTTCCAAGGTGCTAGAGATGGAACATGAGTAACATCCATTTGCCACAATTGATTGGCTTCTAAACCACGTGGGTTAACACCTGTGTCTCCTATAGGGGATAGACCAGCACATTGAGGACAAACAGAAATGATTTGTTTCTCTTGGCTTAGAGGAATATGGCAGGATTGTGCCCGGCCACGAGCATTTTGATGGAAAAAGGAGTGATTATAAAAGGGATCAGAAAACAAAGTGGGTAATATATGGACAGCAGCGTCCACCTGAGCATTACCTTCCGAGAGAAGTCCAGGTAAAGAGGAATGACTTCGAATGTGTGAAACAAAATATGGATGAGTACAATTCTGTAATAAATGCCTCAAAGTTAAGAACAAAGACAATAAATTAGCATCTAGTCTGGGTGTTACATAAGCACCAGGTAAATTAACAATAAGTTGACAGACATAGTGAGAGTCGGAAATGAGATTAAATGGTTTTTGAGCAAAAGTGTGAAAAGCGAGAATAGCAGCCGCAAGTTCTGATCGTTGCGGTGTGGGTTGTACAGCTGTGTAAAGAGTGTGCCATTTCGCTGTTGATTCATCTCGATATGTGATTGCTCCTCTAGTCTTGCCACCATTGGAAAATACAGTAATAGCATCAGACAAAGGCTGATTTGAAAGTATAGAGAAAATACGAAAAGAGGAAGTCATTAAGAATGTAAAGCGAGGGTCTTTAGGTAAATGATATGAAATCTTCCCTACATAGCTATCAAAGCAATTTGTAAAGCTTGACATGTCTGAAATGCAAATTCAAAATTAGATTTAGCAAGAGGAATACAAATGTCCACCAAGTCTGTGCCAGTTCGTTGAAGAGCCCGTAAACGGCTTTGTACTATTAAATCTGCTATAGCAAGAAAAATAGGCAAAACATTATGGGAAGGGGTATGTGGTAAATAAAGCCACTCAATACAATAAACTTGATTGTTCTTTATAGCAGAAAGGACTGCTGTAGGTAATTTCTCAGTGGGGAAGATTAATAAGGTTAGCGGAGAATTAAGAACAGGAATACGGTCAACAAATTTAGTTCTTATAATTGAATTAATTTGTTTAATAACACCTTGCACTGCCAAGGGAATGGAGATTACGTCTGCAGGGGATTTGCCCTTGGTGAGTAATTCAAATAAGGGACTTAACAGACCTGTAGGTAAGCAAAAATAAGGTCTTACCCAATTAATAGTGCCCAAAATTTGTTGTAGTTTAACTAGCGAAATAGAAGGAGGTAAAGAAAACTGTGGAATATTAGGACTAGAATAACTTTGGAGGCGTTTGTGTCCTAAATACACATATGGTGAGCAAAGCTGTACCTTTTCAGGGGCAGTTTGTAATCCACTGTCGGCTAGATCTACTTGAAGTTCGGAAAGCCAATAAGATGGGATGGAAGGGGCTCCTATAAGAATATCATCCATATACTGATATATTAAAGTTGTTGGATGACGCTTATGAAAAGGAGCTAAAGCATTGGCTACAAAATATTGACACAAAGTGGGACTGTTCAACATTCCTTGTGGTAATACAGTCAAATTGTAATGGCAAGTGGGTTCAGTGTGATTTATAGCTGGTACTGTAAAAGCAATTTTTTCTCGGTCTGCCATGCACAGAGGTATGGAGAAAAAACAATCTTTCAGATCTATGATCATTAATTGATGATCTTGTGGAATTAAATTTGGATTGGGAGTACCACATTGCAGAGCTCCCATAGGCTGAATACATGCATTAACAGCACGGAGATCATGTAGGAATCTCCATTTGCCACTTTTCTTTTTTATAACAAAAACTGGAATGTTCCATGGACTAGTGGAAGGGGCAATGTGTTGAGCTTGTAATTGTTCTTGAAGAAGAATTTTTAAGGCTTGTAATTTGTACAGAGGAAGAGGCCATTGTTCCACCCAAACAGATGTAGTAGTTAACCAAGTTAAGGGTAAGGCAAACAATTGATTTGTCGAAAGTGACGGTAGCCCCCCATTTACTAAGTAGGTCTCGTCCCCATAAGTTGACATGAATGTCAAGAATGAAGGGACAAAGTTGAACAGTTACAGTAGAATTGGGAAGACTTGCAGAAAGAAATTGTGTACTTTGTTGCACACCTTGTCGCCCTCCTACACCCCAAACACTAGGGCATGGGTCAGTGGGCCAAGATGCAGGCCAATCTTTAGCTGAAATCACTGAAACATCAGCCCCTGTATCAATTATGCCCTCAAAAGGCTTACCCTGAAAAAGGACTGTCTGACGGGGTCGCTGGGTAGTGATTGGGGTGGTTAATGCAATTATAACGGGACCTGTGGAACCAAACCTGCTGTCCCCTCGATCCCTATCATGACCCCCTGCAGGGACAAAATAGGGCAAATGGAGTAATTGAGCAGGACTAGCATTGGTTGGCAAAGTCTGTGGCATGTTAGTCCATAATTGAATAAAGATAACGCCTGCATAGTCGGAATCAATTATTCCAGGGATTACAAAAGTTCCCTTTTTTCCCATGCTAGATCGAGGCAAAATTAATCCAACATATCCAGAGGGGAGAGGACCAGAAAGTTGTGAAGGGACTACTTGTACCTCTCTTGGAAATTTGAAACACACTTCTTGTTGGATAGTTAAATCTATCCCAGCACTCCCTCTAGTGGCAGCAGGGGTATTATTGTTGATTGAATTACTGAGGGGTCTCTGTTTGGACCAGGGCCAGAGACCGGCCCGCTTTGAAGTTTCCCGACTGGCATTCATTAGCCCAATGAAAACCCTTATTACACTTAGGGCATTTTGTTTTTGGACGCCCCCCCAGCAATATTTTGAAATGGTTGGGAGGCAGACATTCCTCCCCCAGGATTTCTGCATTCCCGTTTAAAGTGTCCGGTGGTGACGTCAAGGCGGCGCAGAGGCAAGAGGACAGTCTCCGTCCCCTAACTCTGATCTTTCTACGATTGGAGACTGGGGGCATAGAGAGCCTGGAGGGCTACGCGTGAGAAAGGGTGAAGCCGGGAAGAGTAGCGAGGTGACAGGCGATCACCCACTACGATGAAGGAAATCCCCTAAATCCAGCGTGGAAATATCTGCCATCAACAGATGGCGGATCTGAGGCCCTGATAAACCACAGAGGATGCGGAAGCAAAGATAATCTTAACAGACTCTGTTAATGAGTGAGTTAAAATAGTTCAAAATATCTTTAAGGAATAATAGAAAAGTCTAAAAAGATCCACTTGTCTATTAGTGTGGGCGTTGAAAGGAAGCTCAACTGGTGAGGGAATCCTCAATGTAAGCAGCGACCCGGCGGGAAGGGCCGTGAGTTGGCAGATTTAACAACCAGAGGATTAACAGGAGGGAGACATAAAGGAAGGAAAGACCTTGTGGTAAATGCTTTAACGCAAAAACGAGGAAGATGGTGGAGGATTAAGGAAGAAGAGGTTGGGAGACGGCAGCGAAAGTGGAGTTGGTGGAGTTGGTGGGATGAGAGGAGTGAAGGGAGAAGATCGATAAGCAGGCAGCTAGGACGGAAGAGAAAATGACAATTTAGGAGAAACGGAGAAGGAGTGAATACGCTGTGGAATATTGGACAATATTGGAGAAAGTGGTTGGAGAAGAAAGTTGGAGACAGACCTGAACGTGGAGAAGATTCGGAAAGCCAAGGAGATGAGAGGACGTGTTTAAGTGACGAAAGTGAGTGGAACATAGTGAAAATCCGGAAGGCGAAGGAGATGGCGAGAGGACGTGACAAGGAGACGAAAGCGAAAGGAACGGATTGACGGTGTGAGATCGGAGGGGAAATCCAGAGTTCTAGAGAGGCTGTGCCTTTGGATAAGAGGGAAGAGAGAAAGTGAAGAAGATTGAAGAGGGGGATACGGTGATGAGTGCGAGAGGAAGTAAGTGAAAGAGACGGCGAGAGGACGGGGCACGACGTTGACGGTGACAGGAACATGGAGACAGTTCGGAAGGTAAAGGAGACGAGAGGACGTGATAAGGCAATAAGAACGGACTAACAATTGATAATATAAGAGTGGAGAAGAAATCTGGACTTTTAGAAAGACTGATAAGTAAGAAAAAGGGAAGAAAGTGAAGAGGTTTGGAGAAGGTAAGGAGAGATTTGGGGAACAGTGGAAGTGGAGGTAGTCTCAGAGGAGTTAAGGAAGGGAAACGAAGAATTAGAAGTTTAGAGTAAAAATAAAGTTAAATAAGTTGTTGGCTAAATAGAGTGATATTTAGAAATAGAAAGTATTAGAGCAGCAGTTCTCAACCTGTGGGTCGCGACCCCATTTGGGGTCGAATGACCATTTCATAGGGGTCGCCAAATGCAGTCCGCCATTTCCCCCCCTTTTCCTTAGCTGTTCTACTCCCTCTCATTCTATTGGCTTTTGAAAGCCAATAGAATAGACTCTCTTGAATAGAGTCTAATTCTATTGGCTTTCAAAAGCCAATAGGAATTGTCCAGGCTGTCTCTGCCCTGCTGAGCCCGCCAAAAGTCCCAGTCTGCAAACGGTGCTGCAAGTTTTCTGCAGCAAAGGCGAGCTGTCTGGAAGTTTCCACCCCTCCCTGCTGAGCAACTACTAAAAATGTAAGTAAAAGAGGGGCAGGGGTGGGAGGTGGGAGGCCGGTGGGTGCAGGGAGGGTTGCTGGTGTGTGTGGTGGCCCAGCCAGTGGTCGCCCTGTGCCGTCGCTGCCCCTTGCCAGCTACGCCTCGGCCGGCGCAGGGGGTGGCACCACGCATGTGCGGCGCTCCTGGGCAGGGAAATAGTCCTCGACTTACGACCGGTTGGGGTCCTCGACGTACGACCGGTTGGGTAGTCCTCGACTTACGACCGGTTGGGTAGTCCTCAACTTACAACCGGTTGGGGGTCGTGGCATTAAAAAGGTTGAGAACCACTGTATTAGAGAAACAAGTGATAAATATGACATCACTGAGGACAGGAAAAAAATCGATGTCAAGTCTAGCACTGACACCTTCATCCCCACCAGGTCAAAGAACATTAGAAGGAATGCTTGGTACAGAAAAACAGTGTAATAGTAAATATGCAGACCATGCAGATAACACTACGTACTATCCAAGAAATGATGCTAAAGATGCAGGAGACAATATCTAAGAATCACATAGAAATGAGAGGGGATACGAATAAATTGGATAACAGAATCGAGATGATTCAACAAATGATTGAGAAAAATGAAGAAAGAATACAGACAGTAGAAGTAGGGTTGGATAAAGTAGGGAAAAAAGTTGACACACTAGATAAAGAACTGATGGCAACTAATAAAAAATGGAATCGATCATTTGGAAATGGATTGGGCGGCATTTTACTTACGATTTCAGAATGTGGTAGAAGAGAAGGAAGAGGATTTGGGTGCTATTATGGTGGAATTGATCACTGAGACTTTACAAAGGGACAAACAAGCGATATTGATAGAGATAGATGAGGTGTATAGAATTCACACAAATTATGCCAGATGCAACAGACTTCCACGAGAAGTCCACATAAGATTCCCTAGGAAAAGAATGAGAGATATAATTTACAAGATTACAAGAGAAGATCCAATGATCTACAAAGGTGTGGAAATACAAACTTTAAAACAGGTCCCAAAGAAAATAAGAGAACAGAGAAGGGATTATAGATTTCTCAGTGCGTACTTAATTAAAAGAAGCATACCATTCAGATGGTTAATCCCGGAGGGGATGTTGATAACATGGAGGGAGAGAAGGGTTAAGATAGACAGCTTAGAGAAGGCACGAGAATTCTATGAACAGTTGGAAGGAGTGGAAGAAGAGAATAGTAGCAAGGAAGAATTGGAATCCAAAAGCCAGGAAGACCAACAACAGGAAGCAAGGGACATAGAACAAGGGACAGAAAGCAAGGAAGAAAAAGGACAAAGGAAAGAAAGAGGAGTAGGTCCGAGAACAAGACAAACACACAAGTAGAACACACAAGTAGAAAAACGGAAGAGGAGATTAGATTAATATCAAGGCAGCCTGTTAGAAAGATGTTAATGAGGAGCCCCTGCAGCTGCTGTGGGTCTGGCGGCGTGGTGTGGCTCTGAGGAGGGAAGAAAAGGGAGGAGGAAGCCGACGGAGGGGGAGAAAAAGAGACTGGAAGGTGGCGTTTTGCTGGACGTCGAGTGGAGCAAGCGGGACGAGAGGAAGTTGCTGTTATCAGAGACTGGCTAACATCGTTCTAAGCAGGCTGCTGTTACTAGAGACCGACTACCATTGCTCTAGGAAAGTCGCTGTTACTAGAGACTGACTAACATTGTCTTAGGCAAGTTGCTGTTATCAGAGGCTGACTACCATTGTCTTACGCAAGCTGCTGTTACTAGGGACTGACTACCATCGTTGTACACCGGCTGCTGTTACCAGGAACTGACTACCATTGTCCCCTGTAAGTTTTTACTGCCTGAGATTGACTATCATCATTCCACGAAGGAGCCCAGAAGCCGGAGTCTAGTGGAATTGTAATGCAGCTGACTAAATGGACCTTGGCCTGATTGGAAAAACATGACTGCGACAATGTCCAGACAACCCAAGATAAAAGACTTTTTTCAGATAATGGACACTGCAAGAAGAGGGGGTGCTTCACAGAAAAAACCCTATAGAGCTAATGATTGTCTGGTTCAGTGCAGAGTGATGGACTTTCCAGCCCTCTCCCCCCAGCCCCCAGCCCCCTTCCCAGCCAAAGCAAGAAGAGAGCAAATATGCCTATATGTCTGTTTTAAATTTTTTAATCTTTATCTATCTAAATTTTTATATTTAAATTTTTAATTAATTGGAATGTTTTAATACTGTTTTAATTTTTAATTTTTAATTATGGATGTTATAAGAAGTATTGATTGTGGAATGAATTGGGTTGAATGGATGAATGGCTGTATAAATTGGATGGATGGAAGGGCCGACCTGTCTGCACCTACGGAAGCTAGTGAAGTGGAGGAGCCTTACTCTGAGAGATCAGAGGGCCAGTCTATACCGGTCTTATGGGGAAGAGGCAGATACGACGGGAGGCCTGGGGTAGACCGCTCTCGGGGAACAAGGCCTCGCTTGAAAGCAATTTCTTGTTCCGGCCCCTTGAACCTCTCCCAGGGCACTGGTAATGAGCGAAATCCGGACCCTGGACTCAGGCTGCTGCTGCTCAATGCCAGGTCGTTGGTAAATAAGGCTCTCCTCATCCGGGACTTAGTTCTGGATGAGGAGGCCGACCTGGCATGTGTGACTGAGACCTGGCTGACCCCAGAGGGAGGAGTTCCCCTCTCTGAGATGTGTCCAGCTGGATTTCAGGTATGGCATCAGCCACGACCCCAGGGAAGGGGGGAGGAGTGGCGATTATAGCTAAGGAGTCACTCGGACTGCGCAGACTCGCTGCTACCGAGATATCAGGTTGTGAGTCCCTCCTTATGAGGTTGGACCTAGGTGTACAGGTGGGCTTGTTGCTTACGTACCTGCCTCCCAGCTGTGTTTCAACAGCCCTGCCCACGCTACTCGAGGAGGTAGCCGGGTTGGCGGTTGAGTTCCCCAGACTTATAGTCTTAGGGGACTTCAATGTGCCGTCACTCGGTGAGTCCTCTGGGTTAGCGTGGGAGTTCATGGCTACCATGGCAACCATGGATCTGACACAAGTAATCGAGGGCCCGACCCACGAGGGGGGACACACACCTGACCTGGTCTTCCTATCGGAGCAGTTGAGGTATGATCTGGAGTTAAAGGGCTTAGAAGTGTTGCCTATGTCATGGACAGATCATTTTCTGCTGCGGCTTGAGTTTATGACACCTATCCTCCCCCGCAGGGAGGCGGAACCGATTAAATGGTTCCGCCACAGACGCCTGATGGACCCTATGGGCTTTCAAAGGGCGCTTGGGGAACTGCTGGATTCGCTCATACACAGTTCGGCGGAGTCCCTAGTGATGGCCTGGAATATGGCCACTACGGGGGCTCTAGACCGGATTGCATCGTTGCGACCTCTCTGTGGTAGCAGACCCAGGAGATCCCCTTGGTTTACCGAGGAACTCAGGGGGATGAAGCGCCAGAAGAGACGTTTAGAGAAGCAATGGAGGGAAAGCAGATCCGAATCTGACCGAACCAAATTGAGAGCTTACATAAGAACATAAGAACATAAGAAGAGCCATGCTGAATCAGGCCAAAGCCCATCGAGTCCAGCATTCTGTGTCACACAGTGGTCCACCAATTGTACATGGGGATCTTGAGCAGAAAGAGAAGGCAAAACCCTCCCTTTCCCTTGACCCCCAACAAATGGTACTCAAGGGAATCCTGCCTGCCTCAACCAACATAGAGGCGGCACATGGACATCCGTTTTAATAACCACCAATACACTTGGCATCCATGAATCTATCTAGCCCTGCCTTGAAGCTGTCAAGGCTGACAGCTGTCACGACCCCTTCTGGAAGTGAATTCCATAAATCAACGACCCTCTGGGTGAAGAAATATTTCCCTTTATTTGTCCTTACTTTCTTAGCTATGAGCTTTAGGGAGTGCCCCCTTGTCCTGGTATTGTGTGATAGAGAAAAGAATTTTTCTCTATCCACCTTTTCTATCCCATGCATGATTTTATACACTTCGATCAAGTCACCCCTTAAACGCCGTCTTTCAAGGCTGAAGAGACCAAGGCGTTGCAATCTGGTTTCATAAGGGAGGCGCTCCATTTCCTTGATCATTCTTGTTGCCCTTTTTTGCACCGTTTCCAGTTCCATTATATCCTTCTTGAGGTGCGGTGACCAGAACTGTACACAGTACTCCAAGTGTGGTCTCACCATCGATTTGTACAGAGGCAATATAACACTTGCTGACTTATTTTCGATTCCCTTCCTAATCATGCCAAGCATGAATTTGCTCTTTTTACTGCTGCTGCACATTGGGTTGACATCTTCATCGAGCTGTCCACCAAAACCCCAAGATCCCTTTCTTGGGTTGTCTCAGAAAGTTTGGTCCCCATCAGTTGGTAAGTATAATTGGGGTTCTTTGCCCCGATGTGCATAACTTTGCACTTGTTTAGGTTAAAATGCATTTGCCACTTTGTTGCCCACTCACACAATTTCGAGAGATCCTTCTGGAGCTCCCGACAATCAGTTTCACTTTTCACAACCCGGAACAATTTAGTGTCATCAGCAAACTTGGCTACCTCACTATTAACTTCTACATCCAGATCATTGATGAATAAATTGAAAAGTAAAGGTCCCAAAACTGAACCTTGGGGTACACCACTTCTCACTTCTTTCCATCCGGAGAATTGTCCATTTATTGCCACCCTTTGCTTCCTACAATTTAGCCAGTTACCAATCCAGGACAAGACCTGTCCTCTAATTCCGTGGCTGGAGAGCTTTTTTAGGAGCCTTTGGTGAGGAACTTTGTCAAAAGCCTTTTGAAAGTCAAGATATACAATATCAACTGGGGCCCCTTTATCTATGTATTTATTTACACCCTCAAAAAATTCTAACAAGTTAGTAAGACATGATTTGCCTTTGCAGAAACCATGTTGATTTTCTTTCAGCAATGCCTGTTTTTCTATGTGCCCTGTAATTTTATCTTTAATAATGGTTTCCATCAGTTTGCCTGGAACTGAGGTTAGACTGACTGGTCTATAGTTTCCTGGATCACCTCTGGATCCTTTCTTGAAGATCGGGGTTATATTTGCTTCCCTCCAATCCTCCGGTACAGTGCCTAGGTCTTATATTAAGACCTATTTGGAAGCAATCACTACGGCAAGATCTCAGTATCTTTCCGCATTGATCGCGTCTGTGGAATCCCGCCCGGCTGCCCTGTTTAAGGTGACTCGTTCTCTCCTTGATACGGAGAGGAGTGAGGAACCTTTGCAGGGCAATGCCGAGGAATTTAACATCTTTTTTGCAGACAAGGTCGCTCAGATCCGGGCTGACTTGGACACCAATTGGAATGTAGTGTCGGCTGACAATGAGTCAGTCGAGATGACAGAGGCCCGTCTTAGTCTGGTTGAATGGGATGAGTTTGACCTGGTAACTCCTGATGATGTGGACAAGGCCATTGGAGCTGTGAGTTCTGCCACCTGTTTACTGGATCCGTGCCCCTCCTGGCTGGTTTCGGCTAGCAGGGAGGTGACACGGAGCTGGGTCCAGGCTGTTGCTAACGCTTCATTGAGGGAGGGGTCTTTTCCGGCTCCCTTAAAGGAGGCACTTGTGCGCCCCCTCCTCAAGAAGCCTTCCCTGGACTCGGCAGTCTTGAATAATTACCGGTCAGTCGCCAATCTTCCCTTTCTAGGGAAGGTTGTTGAGAAGGTGGTGGCACTCCAACTCCAATGGTCCTTGAATGAAACTGATTATCTGGGCCCTCAGCAGTCTTGGTTCAGGTCCGGTTACAGCACGGAAACTGTTTTGGTCGCGCTGACCGATGATCTCTGGCGGGCCCGGGATAGAGGTTGTTCCACTATCCTGGTGCTTCTTGACCTCTCAGCGGCATTCGATACCATCGACCATGGTATCCTTCTGCGCCGGTTGGAGGGGTGTGGAGTGCGGGGCACCGTTTTACGGTGGTTCACCTACCTCTCTGGCCGGTCACAGTCGGTGTTTGCAGGAGGTCAGAGATCGGCTCCGAGGCCTCTTCCATGTGGAGTGCCTCAGGGGTCTGTTCTCTCACCTCTGCTTTTTAACATCTATATGAAGCCGTTGGGTGAGATCATCCGCCGACACGGGGTGAGTTATCATCAATATGCTGATGATACTCAGCTTTATATCTCTACCCCGCATCATTACAGCGAAGCAGTGGAAGTGATGAACCGGTGCCTGGAGGCTATTGAGGTCTGGATGGGTGCCAACAGGCTCAGACTCAATCCCGACAAGACGGAATGGCTATGGGTTCTGCCTCCCAAGGACGAGTCTAACTGTCCGTCCATTACCCTGGGGGGAGAAGTTTTGTCCCCCTCGGAGAGGGTTTGCAACTTGGGTGTCCTCCTCGATCCACAGCTAAGTTTAGAACACCATTTTTCGGCTGTGGCGAGGGGAGCATTCGCCCAGGTTCGCCTGGTGCGCCAATTGCGGCCCTATTTGGATCGGGAGTCACTCCTCATAGTCACTCATGCCCTTGTCACCTCGAGATTCGACTACTGTAATGCTCTCTACATGGGGCAACCTCTGAAGAATGTCCGGAGACTGCAGGTTGTCCAGAATGCGGCCGCGCGAGCTCTCTTGGGTCTCCCAAGACATGCTCATATCACTCCAGCTCTCTGTGAGCTGCACTGGCTACCAATTGGTCTCCGAACACAATTCAAAGTGTTGGTTATGACCTATAAAGCCCTTTATGGCAACGGACCAGGTTACTTGCGGGACTGTCTTCTACCTCATGAATCCCAGCGACCGGTTAGGGCACATAGGGTTAGCCTCCTACGAGTGCCGTCTATTAGGCAATGTCATCTGATGGGTGCTAGGGCAAGGGCCTTCTCTGTTGCTGCCCCAGCCCTCTGGAATCAACTTCCCACAGAGGTCCGCACTGCTGCCTCCCTCTTAGCTTTCCGGAAATTATTGAAGACCTATTTATGCCAACAGGCTTGGGGCGTATGAACAGTGCTCTGCCCCCGGGCCTAGGAACGTGCCTCCATCGTTGATTGTGTGTTTGATTGTGATTGCATGTTGTATGTATGTGTTTTAGATTGAATGAATGTGTTGGATGGTTGATTATTATTAAATTTCTTACTTGTAATTGTATTGTTGTTGTAAGCTGCCCTGGGTCCTAGGAGAGGGGCGGCATAGAAATTTGATAAAATAAATAAATAATAAATAAATAAATTAATGTTAATGGATTAAATGCACCCGCAAAAAGAAAACAAATGCGAAGTTAGTAAAACAACATATAGACATGGCTTGTTTACAAGAGGTACACATTAAAGAACAACACAGGAAATATTTGGAGTTCCCAAAATTAGGAGTATTATATACAGCACTAGCGGAACAAAAACAGAGAGGAATAGCGGTTTACATTAGAAGAGAAATTAATGTTAAATTGAAGTACCAAGATACAGATGGAAGAGTATTAATAATAGAATTACAAATTGAGAGAAATCTTGGCTGCTAGTGATAATATATGCATCAAATGAGAATCAAAAAGAATTCTACTACAAACTACATGAAAAACTTATAGAAATTGTACAGGGAAATATTTGTATAGTAGGAGACTATAATGTGGTAGTGAATGTAAAAAAAGATTATATTAGTGATATGAAAAATAAAAAGAAAAGGAAAACACTACCAAGGACATTCTTTGATTTGGCACATGAATTTAATTTATCTGATCAGTGGAGGAAACGGAACCCCCCCAAAAAAGAATATACTTTTTTCTCGAATCCGCATAAATCTTGGTCTTGAATAGACATGGCATGGATGAATGAAGAGGTAGGGCAAGACATAGAGATAATAGAAATAATGCCAAATATATGGGCCGACCATAACCCTCTGAAAATAGTTTGGAAAGGGCAGAAAAAAGTAAGAAGACGATGGATATTGAACTCTCACATTTTGAAAGAAAAATAATGTATTGTAAGGATTAGAAGAGAAATGGATTTTTTAAAAAAGAGAATATAAAACAACAAACATCATTACAAATTATTTGGGACACTGCGAAAGCATATTTGAGAGGTATAGCAATAGCCTATACAGCAAAAAAAAAAAAAAACAAGGTGAAAAGGCAAACGCAAAATATACTCCAGGAGGAGATTAAAAAATTGGAATCTAAATTACAAAGAGAGGCCCAGGATGAATCGATTAAAATGGAAATGGTTTTGGCTAAACATAAACTAAATATGATAGATCAAGAGGAAAGGGCAAAGGAATTGAAAATAGCAAAACGATTTTTTTTTTGAACACGCAAATAAGCTTGGGAGGTGGCTCTCTTATAAATTAAAAAAAGAGAAGGGGAAAAGATTTATTCAGGAATTACAGGATGAAAATGGAGAGTTACAATATAAAATGGATAAAAAGAAAGAAATAATTCAGAATTATTTCGAGTTACTATATAAAAAAGAGGAAATAGATGTGGAGAATATAAAACAATACTTAAAGGTTAACGGCTTGCCAGAATTAAAAGGACAGAGAAATATTGTATAAGGAAATAACAGCCTTGGAATTAAAAAACGCGGTGCAAAAACAAAAAAATAACAAAACCCCGGGGCCAGATGGCCTTTCAGGGGAAGTATATAAGACTCTTTATGAGGATTTTGAAAAGATACTATTAGATGTGTACAATGATGTGTTGGAGAAAGCCAAGTTACCAGACTCCTGGATAGAAGCCACTATATCCCTTATCTCAAAAGAAGGCACAGACCCTAAACAGATCAAAAATTATAGGCTAATCTCGTTGTTGAACACAGATTATAAAAATTTTACCACCATAATTGCAGAAAGATTGAAACTAATATTAAATGATATAATACATTCAGATCAAAATGGTTTTTTACCCACAAGACAAATTAGGAATAACACGAGAACGGTGTTAAATGTCTTAGAATATAATGAAGCACACCCTGGAAAACAGGTGGCACTAATTTTTTTAGATGCCCAGAAAGCATTTGACAATCTTAGTTGGCAATTTATGTTCCAACAGATCGAGGATATGAAATTTGGAGGGAAATTTGAGAACATGATAAAGGCAATATATAAAATACAAAAGGCCAGCGTGATAATTAATGGAGATAATACAAAAAGCTTTGAAATAAACAAAGGAGTAAGACAGGGATGTCCAATGTCACCTCTACTTTTTATTTTGACTTTAGAAGTGCTATTAACCCAAATTAGAACTAACAAAGAGATAAAAGGGTTGCAGGTTAAGACAGAAGAAAATAAGACACAGGCATTTGCGGACGATTTGGTTTTTTTTATAGAGGAACCACTAGAGAGGAAATATTTTAATGAACGAAATAGAAAAATATGGAATAGTGGCAGGATTAAAAATTAATAGAGAAAAGACCAAAATGTTAGTAAAAAACCTAACTGAAAAACAGAAAAGGAAATTAGAAGAGGACTTGGGATTGCAAATTGTAAAAAAGATTAAATACCTAGGAATTTGGCTTACTACAAGATGTTCCTCAATAAAAGAGGATAACTATAAAAAATTGATATTACAAATGAAAAAGGATTTCGAGGTCTGGGGGAAATTACAATTATCATTACTAGGTAGGATTGCACTGATTAAAATGAATATATTACCAAAACTATTATATTTATTTCAAACAGTCCCAATAAAATTAGAGAATTTTTTTTGAAGAATTGGACAAAATAATAAACAAATTTATTTGGTTGGGCAAAAAAGCACGAATAAAAATGGAAATGTTACAAGATAGTAGCAGTAGAGGTGGACTTGGGCTCCCAAAATGGGAAATTTACTACCAAGCAGCTGGATTACTTTGGATCAAGGATTGGATAAACCTAGACAATAAAAGGGTTTTAATGGTCGAAGGGCATGACCTGCAGGCTGGCTGGCATGCCTTTTTATGGGGAAAATACGAGAAAACACACATATTTCTATCAGTATCAGATAAGAGATATGCTGATTCGGACGTGGGAAAAAGTTAAAAAGAGACACTATATGAAAATCCCAAATTGGACCTCACCGATGGAGGCAATGATTCACCCCAACACATTGGATAAAAAAAGATGATTAGATATAAAGAATTATTAGATAACCAAGGAAACCTCAAATCAAGAGAAGAATTAGAAGAACAGGGAATAATTATAGATTGGTGGCCATACTAACAGATTCAATCTAAACATAGTAAAGATATGGAAGAACACGGAATAAATCAGACACCACAGCAATTGGATAAAATTTTGACAGGTAAGGAAGGAAAATTTCTAACAAAAACTTATAAATATTTACTAGAGGTAGATTTGGAGGTAGAAATAGTAAAAGGGCCAATGATAGCATGGGCACGAAATGTGGGCCGAAATATAGAATTGGAAGAATGGGAAAGAGTATGGAACAAAAATTGTAAACTAACATTGTGAACTGCATATAAGGAAAATCAATATAAAATGTTCTATAGATGGCATTTAAAACCGGCGAGATTGGCTAAAATGTACAAAAATATGAATCTGGAATGCTGGAAATGCAAAAATAAGGAGGGAACATTCTATCATATGTGGTGGCTGTGCCCTAAAGCAAAGATCTATTGGGAACTCAAAACACACCTCTGCCGGCAGGCCTGGGGTAGTTAACATCTTGCCCCAAGCCAGTGTATGTCTGTGTGTATGCTGAATGATTGGTTTTTTTAAAAAATTAAGAGGTTTTATATTTACATGTATTTTTATATGTTGATTTCTACTGTGTTGTGAGCCGCCCTGAGTTCTCCGGAATAGGGCGGCATAGAAATCAAATAAATAATAATAATAATAATAATAATAATAATAGTAATAATAATAAATTGAACTTAAACCTGAATTATTTCTTTTGGGTATAATAAATTTAAAGATGGAAAAACAACTCCAATATATCATTGTACACATATTAACAGCGGCTTGCATAGTATATGCCCAGTGTTGGAAAGGTGAAAATATACCTACTAATGATATGATTATCTATAAGATACTAGAATGCGCGGAGATGAACAAGCTTACTTTAGAACTAAAAGACAAGGAAGCAACAGAATTTTACGAGATATGGAACAAATGTTATGATTGGCTAGAACAGAGAAATAAAAAGATATGATTACTAATGTAAATAATTGTAAATAACATATATGAGATATAAAATTATTATATGAGATGTATAACACAGCACTGTTAAGGAAAAATGTATTTTGTTTTTGTTGTATAGTGAAAAAGGAATAAATAAAATAAAATAAAAATAAAAAAAATAAAGTGTTCAATTTTACCACAATTATAACATTTCCCCTGAGGTTTCTGAACTTTTGTAAGAGCTGCAGCTAAGAGATTAGTTTGAAAAGAGGCAGTTCCTATATCCTGAAATGCTTTAATCATTTCTGCCAAATCAGGTTGAGCTCCCAATCCAATGATGGCCCGTTTACATTCAGTGGTGGCGTTTTCTTTAGCCAATTTCATGAGTAATTAAAATTGGGCATCAGGATTATCAATTTGTCATTTCAAGGCATCTTGCAGACGATTAATAAAATCTGCATATGGTTAATTTGCCTTTTGACAAATATTTGAAAATGCTTGAGATGGTTTCCCAGTTATCGGAACTTTTCCAAAAGCTTTGTAAGCACATTCAGAGGATATTTGAAGAGTAGCCGTAGGCAGAACAATTTGTGCATTCACTGGAGCGAAAGCACCAGAGCCATATAACTGCTCTGGGAGGTAAGCACCTTCAGAGGTTGCAGCTCTTAATGCACACTGATGTCTAAACTCACTATCCCATACCACATACTGAGCTGGCGTTAATAACATACGAATTGTTGTTTTCCAATTGTCTGGTACCAAAACATGGTTCCTCATTGTTGCTTCTAGCATGCCTTGTACATAAGTACTTCCTAACCCAGTATCTCTTACACCCTTACGCAATTCTGTTAAGATTGCATAGGAAAGCGGTCGATATTCCACCACTGGAGCTCCATTTGGAGCTACCTGTCCAGTCAAATGTACAGGACAAACCGAGAGCATATCTGCTAGTTCCTGCATATCTCCCTCCCCTTTCGCCATTTGATCTTCTAATACAGGGCTTTTCAACCTTTTTACCAATTGTACCACTTTTAGGATATGGCAGTATTTGAGTAACACCTAGCAACGTGTCAAAAACTTGATGACCCAAAAAAAAACCTGTTCAACGTTGCAATTGCACTGAAATGACTTTTGGCCATTTTTCACACTTATGACCATTGCAGCATGCCCAGGGTCATGTGATTTATATTTGGATGCTTCGCAACTGATTCATATTTATAATGGTCACAGTGTTCCAGGGTCATGTGATGCCCTTCTGCAACCTTTTGACAAGCAAAGTCAGTGGCAGAGCTGCTGGTGGCCAAGTGCTAAGGCGGGGCTTCCTTTCCTCCCTCCCTTCCCTGCCTCCCTTTTTCTCATTCCCATCTCCTTCTGAAGGAAGAATTCCATATATTGATCAAACAAGGAAAGGCCTCCAGAGACAGAAAAGACAAGCTGCTGAGTGAACTAGCTTAAAAAGGCACATTCCCCTTTAAGAATTAGCTACTGGCTAGAAAGGAAAGTAAGGAGCACAGCCAACACTTAAGGAAGAAAAAAAATGTAAGTACTGGCTGCCGACTGAGGCAACCTCCCCAAATGGCTCCATAAGTAAAGGAATGCTACAGGCAAAATCCATTCAGGAGAAAAATATTTCATAATCCCTTGCAGCAAAACTTACAGCTAACAACAGCAGAGCAATAGAAGCTAACACGAGACATCAGCCATCAGCCAAATAGAAATTGCCAAACACTCCTTAAGAACACAAAGCCCTCATTGCACAAATCCCAGAACTTCAAAGTCACAAAAGCACATAAGAATCCTTCCACTCTCCATCTCCTTCCCTCCTCCTTGCCTCACCTCCAGCCATTGCTGCCTTTTTTCATTCCTCTTGGAGGGCGACCCCTCTCCCGCTGCATTTCTTGCCTGTTTGCTGCTGCCAGCACAGGTGGCTGCCACAGCGGTTGTAGATCGGCTCATGGCCAGCCTGCTTGATCTCCTCTCCCCCCACCCTCCCCCTCCTTCCCCTTCAGTGCAGCTGACTGCCTCCTCCCAAGGCTGCTGCTTTTTTCTCTCTCCCTCTCCTGCCCAAACTGCCTCCTTTTATAGGCTCTCCTGTCTCCGACCCCCCTCCTTTCTCATGGGGGAGGGTGAGCCAGAAGTGAGCCTGTGGCCTTTGCAGCTCCAGAGGACTCTTTCACTGCAAGTCCTTGCCTGTGCTGGCTCTTTCCCTCCCCCACTACACTTGGTTAGGCAGGGCTGCGTACCACCTGCCACTCATTAATGTACCACAAGTGGTACGTGTACCATCGGTTGAAAAGCCCTGTTCTAATACATGGCGAATGGAAACATAAGATCTAGAATCCTTTTGCTCTGAAGGTGTCACATCCATCGTGGAAGATATAGGAGCTGACGGAACTGAAACGTTTTCACAATCATAATCTGGAGAGGGAGTAAAGCTTAATTGAGACCGAGCTACTGCATCAGTCCCATATTTTCCCACTGCGTGGCAACATTGATGCCAACAATGCAAAACATCAACTGAGGCTCGGGGTTCTTTATGAAAGGTGTTGCCCATTCTTTCCCAATCCTTACGTTGGAGCGTCCCCCGTTCAGGATACCAAGGGCAGTTTTTCCCTATCTCACTCACTAGTTTCCTAATGTCCTTATCAGGCATCATGATGCCTGACTTTTGTAAGAGAAACTGTAACTCTCTTACATGTTTTTGCTGGTGGTGAGATAGATCGCAACCCATACTTACAGTTTGAAAATCCCAGAGGACGAAGGTGCACCAAGAGGTCTATTCCAGATGACGGCAAGTATGTTGGGTGTTGCTTTCCCTCAGGGGGGAGGTGTCCCTGTTCAGGGCGCCAGATGTAAGACGCTAAGAACCAGTCACAAGCATGTCTTGAGCAGAAGCTGAAGCTGCTGACAACCTCTCGTGTTTATTGCTTTTATATTCCTTTTACATACACAAGCTTTCTTAATCATTAGATGCTTGACAACAGTTTATTCATTGGAAAATTCTTTCATCTAACCAACTATTTTCTAGTTACATATTATATGGTCAACAACTAGATAAAGAACAAAGACAGGAAGATAGAAGAAAGAACTAAGCCTGTTATCGGTTTGAGTACGTGAGGCATTAAAGTCAAAGGGTGTTCCGTGACCTTTTGGCTGCTTCACTGGGGCAAAGGGTATAGGAGCAAAAGGTATAGAATTATGAGTTCTCCAGCATGGTGGATGTAGAATCCACTGATTGGGTTATTTCAGCCTTCCTGCTCAGAGAGACTAAGTCAGAGCTTTAGCCACGCCTCCCTCTGGGTGTGTCTCCCCAGTTTTGACTTAGTCTCAGGCTCAGCAGGGCGCAAAACTTTAACTTCGTAGATAGGTTTTTTTTTTGTTCAGGTCACTAATTTGGATTTTTTCTCTAAATTCAACTTGATTCTTTTAAATCGAATTTATTTAGTTTAGTTTTGGCTGACTTGATAAGGACTCTGTCCTTTATTGAGGAATTGAGCCTTTTGGCTCTCTCAGGGCCCACTCCCCCCCCGGCCTTTTGGCTGTACCCGACTGCAGGCCTCTTGGTGTTTTTTTGACACCCGGTCTGAATCGCGGGACCGCGATCGCGGCAATCAGCCGTTTAACACAACAGGCGGCTGCCGGTTGTTGGTGCTCTCGCCGTGGGGAGGATCATCGCCACGAGGCTTCTGGCAGCCGTTTTTCTTCTTGGACTCGCAGCAGAGACTGTTCTTCAAACGCAAGTGTTCCGATAGAGGGGGGGAACTGGGTTTTCTCGACTGGGCCCCGGATCTATTCCGTTGTCTCTTCGACTTTCCTCCGTTTCCCTCGCTTTTAGCGGTACGGAGAGGTGCGGCCGCCATTTTGACCGCGTGGTCTCCTAGCGGTCGCCATCTTACAAGGCCTACAGGCGGACGCCATTTTGTAGCCCTCGTTACTATTGAGGCCTTTTCGGCCCGGAGTTCTTTGCTTATTGCCTTGGCCTGCGGTGGCAGGTCCGAACGGGGGGAGTAATCAGTTAATATTTATATATATATATATACAAATAATAAATAAATAAGGATTAATCAATCAGTTTCCATTGAGGGTCTCCCTCGTTGGGCTTTATATTTTGATCATTGTAGGGGCACAGGACCTATAACCTGTGATTGGAGCGTGGAGTTTCTCTTTGCTGACCACCTGTTCTCATTAGTTGTGGCCTTTTGCCACTGGGCCTAGACATGCAGTTCTAGAAAACTGTCTGGCTGTCCTTGCCATCGCTAAGTGTTCAGAGCGAGGATCGGTTTTCCATCTCTGACCTTTGATCTGTGTGCTTGGGTTCCCCCCACCTCTGGATATCCCTGACTGGCTCTATCTAGACTGCAATGGCAGACAGTTCTTCGCCCCAGGCAACACAAGTCTCCGGTGCACCCCCTACACAATCAAAGCACAGGTCTACTGATTTGGAAGCAGGGGGAAAGAAAAAAGCCAAACCCAAACATTTATCCACCAAGGAGACTTCCAAAGCAGCCGAGCGAGAGGCCTCGAGGAGACATCAGGCACTGGATAGGGAATTCTCCAAAGCACAGCGGCTCCTGTCCAGTGGGGCTGAAGCAGTTTCCCCCGCCCCACTGGATACCTCTACATTGGAGCCTCCTTTTGTGCCTGTGCAAGATGCCACATGGACATGTTCTCCTCTGGGGGAAACCGAACAGGTAGGCCCTCCTCACTCCTCTTCTTCTTCCATCCATCAGAGCCCTGAAATTATACATGCTCCAACGGCGGTTGGGGCTAGTTCCAAAGACCAAGGTGATATGTGGTCTCAGAGCCAATTTCAGGCGTTTATGCATCATGCCTTTGTGCAATTCATGTCCTCCAGGAGTCCTCAGGTTCCTTCTCAACAATTGCCCCCTCCCACTAGTCCTCCTTCACAGGCGGGACGTGACACGGTGCCTGGTTCTGGCATATCTGAGACTTCCTCTCAATTGGGGGAGGAGGAATCTGTAGATCGGGGCATAGCTGACACGCCCATGTCAGAGGACAAGGAGGCTGCACCCAAACAAGTTTCATCCTCGGGATTGTTTGACCCTTCCCTATTCAGATCCCTTCTTTTGAAGGCTTGTAACACGGCTAACTTAACCTCAGTACAAGAGGAGAAACCATCTACCTCCACTGAGCAGGAATCTAACCCTTTATTTGCTGAAAAGGTAGTAGAACAGAAACAGGCGGAAGTAATACTGGTTGCTCCACATTGGCCGTGACGTCCGTGGTTTGCCGACCTTGTGGATCTGTCACTTTCGCCTCCGTGGAGGATTCCCTCGGACCAAGTAGCTCTCAGCCAGGGGGATCTTCAGCACCCAGATCCTCAGTGGCTTCAGTTAGCTGCTTGGCACTTGAGCGGGAGAGTTTAGCCAAACAGGCCTCTAGGCTCCCCTCGACGAATAGGATCTATGACGCCACGTGGAGAAACTTCTGCCAGTGGTGCACTACGTGCAAACTCGATCCTCTTTCAGTCACCATTCCCAATATTTTGGATTATCTGCTAGAGGGCATATCCAAAGGCTTGTCACCCAACACCATCCGTAGGCAGGTTGCGGCCTTGTCTACGGTCCTCACCTGTGACAATTTGAGCCCGTTTTCACAACACCCAGCTGTCACGGCCTTTCTCAAAGGGGCGGTCAATTCTGGTCCTCCGAAAGTGCATCAGTATCCATCTTGGGATTTACCTACTGTATTACAGGCCTTAACTTCTTCTCCGTTTGAGCCTCTCGGGTCTTGCTCTCTGCGCTTTCTTTCCTTGAAGGTAGCATTTCTGATTGCCATCAGGTCGGCCAGGAGGATATCGGAATTGGCCGCACTCTCAGTCAGGGACGATCTATGTACTTTCTACGAGGACAGGGTGGTCCTTAGATTGGACCCCTCCTTTATTCCTAAGGTGAACACTTGTTTTCACAGATCCTTGGATCTGGTTCTTCCTAGTTTCTGTCCCAATCCTTCCCATCGTCTAGAACGACAGCGGCACAAGCTAGATGTGCGCATGGCCCTGCGACATTACATCAAACGAACTTCGGTCTTTCGCAAGTCAGAGGCCTTGTTCATCTCCTTTCAGCCCTCCGCTATGGGCAGAAAGGTCTCTTCTTCCACCATTGGTAGATGGATTAGGGCTTGCATAGCTAGGGCCTATTTTTCTCAGTAACTCCCAGTTCCTGCACGTATCACAGCTCACTCGACACGCAGTGCAGCAACATCCGCGGCCTGGTCTACCCAGGCTTCTGTAGAGGAGATTTGTAGGGCAGCAACGTGGTCGTCTCCGTCCTCTTTCATCACTCATTATAAGATTGATAAATTTGCTGCGGCGGATGCCGCATTTGGCAGACGGGTTCTTCAACAGGTTGTTTCCTCTAGGGAGACACCAGCCTAGACCTTCCCTCCCTTTAGGGACATGAGGGGCTTTGGTATGTCCCACCAGTGGATTCTACATCCACCATGCTGGAGAAGGGGTGTTGCCTTACCTGAACGCCTTTTCTCAGCATGATGGTGTAGAATCCACACCCTCCCTTTTTAGGCTGTCTGGGCTTGTGTGTTGTTACTTTTTTGTTTGGAGTCATTGCGTCAGACTTCGTCAGGGATACTTCGCCTCATCAAAACTGGGGAGACACGCCCAGAGGGAGGTGTGGCTAAAGCTCTGGTTTAGTCTCTCTGAGCAGGAAGGCTGAAATAACGCAATCAGTGGATTCTACACCACCATGCTGAGAAAAGGCGTTCAGGTAAGACAACGCCCCATTTGTGGAGGTGCAAAGCACGGCAGTATGCTTCACGCGCATGTTACCACTACATAGGCATCCTTCCAAGAGTCTGGAATAGGGTTCCCCTGTAAAATAGAATTCATTATGTCTTTCATTGGAATATGCCTTGCGTATTGTGCCCAATGCTGCTGCAATGCGTAGAACAAGTGGGACAGGTTTTCCCCCCCTCGTGCACGGATCGCGCTGCCGCTGTTTCCCCCCGCCGCACGGATCGCGCTGCCACCGTTGCCATTTCCCCCACCCGCCACACGGATCGCGCCGCCACCACTTCCCCCTAACCTGCTGCACAGATTGCACTGCCGCCATTTCCCCCCTGATGCATGGATCGCGCTGCCGCTGCCACCGTTTCCCCACCCACCCTCCGCATGGATCGCGCTGCTGCCGTTTCCCCACCCACCCTGCTACCCGGATTGGCCGGGGGGGCGCGAAATCACTCTGATGGCATAGATCCGGGTGGCAGAGGCCTTTTCCAGGCCTCCAAAGCCTGGATTGGGCCAGTGGGGCACCGCAAAATCACCCCAGGGCCATGGATCCAAGCTCCAGAGGCTTGGTAAAGGCCTCTGCTGCCTGGATCAGCCGTAGAGGGGGGTGCACAATAGCTCTGCAGGCTTACCTGGACTCGCGCTGGCAGCTGCCTCCACCATCCAGCCTGGATTCGCCCAGTTCTTGCAGCTGATCCGACTCACAGTGCAGAGAGAGAGAGTGCGCAGGTGCATGTGGAGAGGTGGAGGGGAGCAGCCTGGACCTGCCTCCCTTTGGGGCGATGGCGTGCATGCCCACAAAGACAGCTCCACATGCTGCCTGTGGCACACATGCCATAGGTTCGCCACCATGGTCCTAAACCATGGGTCAGCAACCCGCGGCTCCAGAGCCGCATGTGGCTCTTTGAGCCATCCCTTGCGGTTTCGGAGCCTCCTCCGCCATTTGCAGAGAGAGACAAGGGGAGAGAGAGGCACTTGCGCTTCCCCTTTCTCTTTCTCTCATGTGGACCTGCCCCCTCGCAGGGCTCCTGATTGGCCCTGCACCCGAGTGCCCCGCCCCTTGGGAGAAGGGCAGCCAGGAAGTCCCTTTCCCGGACTGGCACTGTCCAAGGCGCACGTGGCTGGGGAGCCGTGCGGGGAAGCCCCGGGATCCCCGCTATGAGCGGCCCGCCAGACGCTCCGCTGAGCAGGCCAGCCCTCCCGCAAGCTGCAGCCCCAAGGGAGAGCAGCCCCTGCGATGCCCAGCGACCGTTGGCCAAGCAGCACCCGACACAGGGTCAGTGGCAGGAGGGAGGGGGCTCCGAGTACGCAGAGTGCTGCCGCGAAGCAGCCGCGGGCCAGGTGGCTCGCCCCCCCGGCTTACCTGTACCAGGCGGTAGTCCCGGCTGGGGCATCGCTCCCTGGGCCGTCCCCAGGCCACTTCCTGAGCAGCTGAGCCAGCCATGCATCTCCCTGGGCTGGGCCGGATGGGAGTCCCAGCTGGGGCGGTGGCCGGCGGGGGCATCGATCCCTGGGCCATCCCCAGGCCACTCCCTCAGCAACCGAGCCAGCCATGTGTGTCTGCGGGCCAAACGGCAGTCCTGGCTGGGCCGGCGGCCGGCGGGGGATCGCTCCCTGGGCTGTCCCCGGGTCGCTCCCTGGGCAGCTGAGCCGGCGACATGTCTCACCGGGCCGGGCAACAGTCCCAGCTGGGGGGACGGCCGCCAGGGGCATCGATCTCTGGGTCATCCCTGGGCCACTCCCTCAGCAGCCAAGCCGGCCACGCATTTTCCTGGGCTGGGCTGGACGGCAGTCCCAGCTGGGGCAGCGGTCAGCGGGAGCATTGCTCCCTGGGCCGTCCCCGGGCAGCCGAGCCAGCCATGTCTCTCCCTGGGTGGTAGTCCCGGCTGGGGCAGAGGCATCGCTCCCTGGGCCGTTCCCGGGCCGCTCCCTGGCAGCCGAGACGGCCACGTGTCTCCCCGAGCTGGCGACACGTCTCCCTGGGCCGGTCCGTGGTGCCCCGGGCTCCTTCTGCTGCCTCCTGCCCCCCACGCTTGGCCTTCCCAGGACCTCCGCCCATTTTTCCACACCTTCCCCCTCACAGCCCCCTGTCCACCGGGGCGGGGGCGGTCCTCTGGACCGGGACCGGGGCTGTGCAAATCACAGCGCGCTTCCTTTCCCACCACCCAGCCTGGCCTGGCTTGCCCTCCTGCAGGATTTCGCCCTGGAAAGGGTGGGCTGGCTGGCCCGGGATGCCGAGCGGCCCCGGCGAGGGAGCCGCTCCCACCCCGTGGCCGCCTGGCCAGGAATCCCGTCCAGCTTGGCAGGGAGCTCGGGGGCCACCTGACTGCCGCAGGGCCTGACCGAGCTGCCTTCGAAACGCCGCTTGCCCGAATTCTTTCTGAACTGTAAGCTGCCCAGAGTCACTGAAAGGGGCAACCAGAGATCTTGAGGGGAGAGGAAAGAGAGAAAGAGAGGAAAGAGAGAGAGAGAGAGAGAGAGAAGAAAGAGAAAGAGAGAGGAAAGAAAGAAAGAAGGAGAGAGAGGGGGGAGAGAGGGGGAAAGGAAAGAGAGCAAAGAGAAAGGGAGAGGAAAGAGAGAAAGAGGGAAGAGAGAGAGAAAAAGTGAGCAAAGGGGGAGAGGAAAGAGGAAAGAGAGGAAAGAAAGAGAAGAAAGAGAAAGAAAGAGAAAGAGGAAAGAGAAAGAGGGAAAGGAAAGAGAAAGAGAGAGAAAAGAAAGACAGAGAGGGAGGGAGAGGAAAGAAACAGAGAGGAAAGAGAAAGGAAAGGAAGAAAGAGGAAAGAGAGGGAGGGGGAGAGAGTGAGAGAGACCCTTTTGACATCTAAAATGCATAAATCCTTTTTTACCTTTATGTATTTATGTATGTATATTTGTATCTATGTATATATTATATAAAATAAAGGTAAAAAAGGATATATGCAGTGTTATCTTCATTTTAGATATCAAAAGGGTTTTTTGGCTCCCAGTGTTTTGTTTTCGGTGGGAAACGGGTCCAAGTAGCTCTTTGAGTGTTTTGGGTTGCCTACCCCTGTCCTAAACTATTAACCCTTGATTGGACATGGACTGATAACCAGGGGCTTGGCTGGTAATAAGGGAAAGTTAATTGTATCTTTTGCATGCAAAAATCTCAGATCCAACTTTGCCTCTTCTGTAACCACTTTGGCTTTAGTAAAGTATACTTTTGGCTAATAATGGGCCAGAAGTCTTTCTTTCCTAACTGACCAAGTTGGGACGGTTGACAAGGAGAGGTTGGAGACTGAATGAAAACTATCCCAGCTAGCTGGGTTGGGCAATGGTCCTTTGAGGAGGAGGAGGCGCACCGCTGCCTCCTTAAGAGCTGTCAGGACCACCCAAGGAGGAGTTAACTATTGCCCAGACCCACTCACGCATCCCCTCCCATGAGAAGGGCACATATCTAACACACAGGTGGCTGAACTACCAGCTGAGAGAGCATCATCCACTCAGGTTCCGCAGGCTCGAAATCTTCCCAGATAGCCTTTGAAGACATAGCCCCCACCACCTCCATAGACTCTGCTCTAAGGCTGGAGTCCAACATAGAACAAATGTGACCAATTTTATCTGCCAGATGTGTAGCATATTCTTCACAGCAACCCTTTAGGTAGACTTCGGCATTGCTTCCTCCAATGTCCTGTCCCAGTCCACACACTCACACACCAGTGGGGTTTAACAAGTTTATTAAACATTGTAAGCCCCTATTGTTATTCCCCAGGTCCCACTTGCAAGGAAGCTTGCCAGCAAATGGGTCTCAGCAAAGTCCAAATAAATCAGAGTCCACAAAGTCAAGGCGCGAAGTCAAGTGGCAAGGCACAAAGTCTGAAGTCAAGGTACGAAGTCTGAAGTCCAGGCACAAAGCTGAAAAGCACGAAATCCAAAATCAAGGCACAAGTCTGAAATCCAGATACTAAGTCCAAAGTCAAGGCACGAGGTCAGGAATCAAGGCACAGGTCTGAAGTCCAGAATCCAAGGAGTCACAGCAACACGCATGGCAGGAATTAAAATGGTTGTCTCTGACAACGCTCCGCTCCAAGCAGGTAAGTAGGCACCAGCTGGTGCAGCTCATTAGGAAGGGCAAGGCTGCCTCTACACAAGAAGCCTCACCAACATCCGTCGTGCTTCTCTCTGCTTGACCCTACAAATCCTAGGATCTGACAGGGGAGGCAATTCCTCCTCATCTCCACTAACCAGCTGCAGCTGCATCTCTTCACCCCACGCCTCCAGCCGGTCATCTACACTTCCCAGCTGCAGCTGCATCTGTTCACCCCACGCCTCCAGCTGGTCATCTACACCAGGGCTTTTCAACCTTTTCACCCATTGTACCACTTTTAGGATATAGCAACATCCGAATACCACCAGTTGCCTAGCAAGGTGTCAAAAACTTGACCAAAAAAAAAAGGAAAAAAGTGATGAAGTACAGGTAGTCCTCGACTTACAACAGTTCGCTTAGTGACTGTTCGAAGCTACAGTGGCACTGAAAAAAGTGCCCTCCAAGCCACAGCCAAGCAAGACACCTGCCTGCCCGCCCGGCTGCGCTATTCCTCTTGTCCGAGGTTTTCATTGTTGTGAGCATTTCTGTTGAGGATTGGCAGCGGGGGTGGGATGGGGGGGGTGTTTGGTTTTTATTTCCCCCGTCTGCTGGGTGGTTGCAGCAGGTTTTGGTCACTTCACATGACCCTGGGACACTGACCGTCATAAATATGAATCAGTTGCCAAGCATCTGAATGCAAATCACAAGACCCTGGGGATGCTGAAACATTCCAGCTGATCGGCACTTCTAGGCTCAGCAGAAGTGCCAGGATCAGCCCCAAGCTCCAGCCGGAACCTGGTGCTGATCCTGGCGTTTCCACTGAGCCCTGACAGTCCTGAAGAAGCGCTGATCAGCTGGAAAGCGGCACTGATCCTGGTGCTTCCACTGAGCCCTGCAGCTCCAGCCATCTCTTGCTCAAGCTTGTGCGCTGCTGCCATCGGTTCAGCTCATTCTCCTCCCCCGCTACCACTTTTCTAGAATGGTTGCGTACCACCTGCCAGGTGCCAATGTACCACAGGTGGTACCTGTACCACTGGTTGAAAAGCCCTGATCTACACTTCCCAGCTGCGGCTGCATCTCTCCTGCCTCTTCAGCCAGCCGCTCATCCAGTCCCTCATTTGCCAGCCCTTCTGATGTTTCTGGCCTCTCCTCCTACCCTGTCATGGAGCCTTCCATGTCCTCCTGACACTCCTCTCCAAAGTCCCCAGCACCGGCTCTTCCTTGTTTCCGAGTCAGCATCTAGGGAAGCCATTACATCCAAGGAGGGACCAAGTCACCCAGAACAAGGCCGCTGGGTGACTATCAGCAGATGCAATAAGGGTGTGGTAGTACTTAACATTTTCCACTCTTATCGCCACAAGGTAGACTCTAATAGTGGCTCTCGCTTGTGTCAGATCGTATGTCAACGCTGGTAACATCGGATGTTCTTACTTTGACAATATATGAAGATGCAGCCATTTTCTCTTTAACCTATGTATTACTGTGTATTAGATAGTGCTGGGGGGGAGAGGAAGAATGTGTATGGGGATTAGTTAGAATTAACAACATCGCAGGGACTTCTGGTTCCGGGTCGTGGCACCTCTAGTCGTACAAGGAGACTCGTCTCCTTGTCAGCTACCCTCCCTCCGTCGGTAGACCCTTATGCGGGTCTAAAGTCGCCCTGGAGGGTGCGACTTCTGTCGAGGAGGCTTTACTCGGCCGAGGAGGAGCGGCGGCTCCTCCAGCTGTCCGGGCCAGACTCTGAGGGCTGACGGAGAAGAAGATCGGCCAGTAAAATGGTCGATCACCTAGCCGCAAGAAACCGCAAGTCACAGAACAGCTAAGCTTTGAACCCACCGTGATGAATCCGGGTGAGATCTTTGTTTTTTTCCCCTCTCTTTTTGCTTTCTATCTTTTTTGCCTGTAAGAGCCCTGTTGGAACTATTTCCCTGGCTTGGAAAGGCAGCTTCTACGTGTCTGGGAAGAAAGGCAAACAAAAGAATAGAACGAAGCCTTAAAAACTACGTTTTCTTTATACAAGTATATTTTGGGGTACTGGAACAAAAACTTTTTTTCCTAAGAACTTTATTATCAGCCTATGTTGGTGTGTGGTTTTTTTTAATATTTCTTCCTATATTTTTCCCTAAAAAAATAGAAAAAAAGGGATGAGGGAGGAAAAAAGAAAAAAAAATGAAATGAATGATATTTGAAAAAAGATTTTTTAGTTTTCTGAGGACATCTACTGGTTAAAAGCTAATATGGCAATTGGAGAGGAGATGATTTCTTTATGAGAAAGTTAATCTGATGAAGTTGAACAACTTTTACAAAATGGAGCTACACTCACATTTAAATTGCAAACTTATTTTGGAAAAGATCTATGAGACCAAAGTGGAAATATGTGTTACAATGAAAGAACTCACTACAGAATTAAGAACTAGAATTTCTTCTTCAAACTCCAAAATTGACTTTCAGACTATACCTGATTCTTCTATAAAACAGATTACACAAGGAGAGGACTTAACTGAAAATAAAGAGAACTTGATTTTGCCTTATAAACAATTTACTTATGATGCTGAGAACCAGAAAAAGCAAAGACTGGGACTTCAAATCTTAAAGCAACAAGTTCTCATGGTTAAAAAAATCAGAGGGCCAATGCAAAGATCAAGATGGCTCTTACTGATCCAAATACCACTACAAGTAATAGAAAAAGACTTATCAGCTGGAAGGGAAGCCTTGCTATGGAAACCCACTTGGCATTTGAAAAAACCTAGAATAAGACTAAAAAAGAAGACTGAAAATTAAAGTGTTATGTAATGGACTAAAGGCAACCTAGAATTATGGACTGATTTAAGGACTAAGATTACGAGTTAGATGTGCGATTAATGGAAGATATATAAGACTTACCTATATGAAAATTACTGATGATTTATTTGTCTGATGACTAATGAATTGAAATAATCTAAAGTTTGATGCTATGTGGTCAGTTTAAAGAGATTGATTGATGGATTAGACAGTTTTAGAATAGATTACTATTTCAATTTAAAAAGGAGATATTTTTAGGTAATGGATTAAAGGTAATTCAGAATCATGGATTGAGTTTAGGATTAAGATTGTGAGTTAGAAGTAAGAGAAAAAGGGGTGATTAATGAAATATATATTAAATGGGTTAAGAACATGTTTGTTCTTTTTTCTTTTTTCTTTTCTTTCTTTAGGACAATAGGATTACTTGCAAGAAATTTATTATGTAAATTTGAGTTAATTAAATAAGATGATTTGTTTGTTTGATAAAATGGATTTTATTAGTTATGATAATTAATTGAATTCTGTTTAATGGATTGAAAGGACTTAAGGTTTGATTTTTTTTGTTAGTAAAAAGAAATTGATTAATTGATAGACTAGATATGTATAGGATAGACTAATACTTTATTTTAATTAAGGGATATTAGAGGAAGAATTAAATGAAATTTATGAAAAAATTAAGGAACTAGAATATATTTCGAAGGGATACCCAAATTGATAAGGTTTATATTTAAAGTTAATTTGACTATGGTAGTATAAATTTCTAAAAGTTTTAAAAACAGGTATAGGTTGATTGAATTTAAGCTAGATTGAACTACTTTTAATAAGTTATGCTATTTAAGGGAATAAGAGAGGGAATACTAGATGTATTGATTGAAATATGTAGAAATGTTTTGGTTTTGGATGTTTGTTCGCCCTAATACCACGTTGTGCCTTGAGCATTTTTTTCTGTAAAAATTAAAAAAACAATAAAATTCTTTTTAAAAAACAACAACAATATCACAGTAGAGTATTCTTCAAGGTTGTTTGAAATAAGAGAAGATAAAAAATGGCGGGTTATGAAACGAGGGAAGATTTGCATTTTAAACTAATTGGAGAATGTGATTTATGATTGTTAATTGGAGGAGGGAATTGTGCTTCGATACTATGTGCTTAGGGGAGGAGAATTCAGATTTTGGCTATGACCATGTACGTACCGATGCCATGTTATTTTGAATAAAGATCCTTTAAGGTAAACAATGTCTCAAAGTTCTTTGAAGAGTAACATCTGTCGGAACCATGACATCAAGCCAAAATCTACAAACTTTTCAAACCATATAGGGGTCCCAAACCCCAGTCGCTGTTCCTAAACTTAGGGAATAGGCTGATGAAGATTCGGGGAAGATTTAACCATGGAAGAAGAAAAATTGCCTGAGGCCAGCACTCCAGCAGCAGCTGCTACCCCAGGGGGGAAAAGCTACAGCCAGCAAGCCGGTGGAGAAGGAACTCTTGCAGGTCTCCCAGCTGGGAGCAAGACCAGAGCAGCTAGGAGAGCTGATCTGGTCGTCAGACTGGGATAAGCCCAGCGGAGACTCCAGACACTTTGAAACAGCCTTGCCACCCTCAAGGGCTTCAAAAGCAGATTAGGTGGAGCTACAACAAATGGATTCCTGCAAATCGCATTCCCCAGACCACCGGAAAGCTTCCAGGCCGTCTGCCACCGAGGACTTGGGTGAATGGAAATGTCCGTCCACAGCTTGTAGTCGGTCAGTAGAATATTTGGCAGAAAAGTTTGAAGAGTTAGAAGTGAGAAGCAGAGAACAAATCCTGCTGAGAGAGGCCTCCAGCCCCTCCCTCACAGTTCAAACAGCCTTCCAGACCCTGGAGTGCCCTGCCAGGGCCTCCAGCCCCACAGAGAGAGGGAACCCCAGCCTGGACCCCTGCAGCAATGGGGAATTGGGCAGCCCCCGCAGGTAGAAGGTCAACAACCTCTGAGCTTGCATCAGCTAATTAGAGGTCTTGCAACAGCTTGGGGTGGTGCAGAAGCCAGGAGAGCAACAGCTGGTGGGCCTGCAAATGAGGGAGATCCAGCAACAACCCCCACTCATCCAGCAACCTTTAAGGGGCCTGCAGGAGCAGAGGGTGCCACCAGCCCCCACAGGCCAACAGCAGAGAACACAACAGCAACTCCCACTCATCCAGCAACCATTGAGGGGCCTGCAGCAGCAGAGGGCGCCACAAGCCCCTGCAGGCAGAGAAGACAACAGCAGCCCCCACCCAGACAGCAACCTTTGGGAGACCTCCGACAACTCGAGAGGCCAGTACTGCCGGTATTGTAACCACAGCAGGGGGTTGGCTGCAGCCGTCAAACGTGTAACCCCTGGGAACACGGCAGCAGCCAGGGTGGGGCCAGCAGCAACTGGGGGTGCAACAACCACAGTGGGGAGCCCAGTAGCCGTTGAATCAGCAGCCAGGATCGGGCCAGCAGCAACTGGGGGTGCAACAGCCACAGTGGGGGCCCCAGCAGCCAATGATTGCTCCACCTTTCAGAGCAACCTTCAGTGGGGACCCAGAGAAGCTGATTATTTTCCTCAACCAAGTGCGCTCTCATTTGAACCGCTGGGCCTATCTACCCGGACCCAGGTGCTTTGGTCGATGTGATTGCGTCCAGCTTAGAGGGAGAGGCATCTGAATGGCCGAACAATTTATAATGAGCAAGCCCCCGAATTGGAGAACCCCCACCTCTAACTCATAGGACTGAGAGAAAGATTTGAGGACCCATCCATTGCCTTCAAAGCAGGAGATCAAATCCATAAGATAAAATAAGCCGGCAGGCCTGCCCTGGAGTACATGCGAGAGTTTCACAAGTTAGCTGGTCAGATAGAGAGGTGGCCTGAGCAGTCCATAGTCCATCACTTCAGGGAAGGTTTGGACAATCACCTCCCTCAAGCCTGCATCTATCGAGTGGTACCTGATCAGTTGCAAGAATGGTACCAGGCAGCGGTAAGACTAGATGTTCAGCTCTCCCACTATAAGAAGCCTCCCCCACCTGAAGCTGAGCCAAAGCCAGAGCAGCCCAAACGGCAACCACCACCCCCGAAAACCTCCAACTGTTACGACTGCTGAAAGACCCAGGCCACCTGCAGGCCCGCCAATCAAGTGCTTCTGATGCAGACAGCAGGGACATTGAGCAGCGAACTGCCCAGTTCCCTACCCCCAACAGCAGAGCAGACCGGGTCCTGCAGCGAGAAAGAAACCTGACCAGCAGCCAACGAGAGAGAAACCCAACTGGATCACACAGGAACCGGTTGCCCAAGTCACATACCCCACACAGGAGGACTCCGGGACTAAGGCCGGATCTGCCCCCGCTCTTCCTTCTTTCAACAGCGGCGATGGAGAGGACGACCCGATGGTGAGTCGACATGTCCCACCTTTCTCACTGCCTGCCAAACTAATAATCCCTAAGTTGGGAGCACAGATAGACTTAAAAGTACTAGTCGATTCGGGATGCTCCCGATGCGCCATTAGCTTGCCATTTGCCATGAAATTGGGCATACGAGCAAAACTGCTCTCCAACCCCGTGAGATTTGAACAAGCTGATGGCTCCCTGATGGGAGGGACTCTTGTTATGCAATTAACTGATCCCCTACGCCAAGAAATAGATGAGCACTGGGCGTTTATTTGCTTCCTGGTGGCTCCAAAAATGACTGAGGCTGTGATCCTAGGGCTAGCCTGGTTGGACAAATGGAAGCCGTTTATTTGGTGGGAGAAAGGAATGAGAACTGTGAGACTACCTATAGGGCCAACCCCCCCACTGATTCAACAGACATTACGGGACACTTTAGGCCAGCTAATGAGCGAGCGCACATGGCTGCCTCACCGCCACTAGGCGAGCCACTCATCCCCAGCTAATACCGGGACCTAGTGGAGGCATTTAGTGAGAAAGAATGTGATGCCCTGCTCCCTCACAGACCCAATGACTGCTCTATCGAACTGGTGCTGGGAGCCAAACTCCCACGACTGAGAATGTATGCTATGTCCCCCCTCGAAATGGAGGAGATGCAGCGATACATGAACAAAAACCTAGTGAGGGGGTTCATTGAGCGGGCCAAGTCTGCTGTGGGAGCCCCTGTGTTATTTAAAGAAAAAAAAGATAGGTCTCTTTGTCTTTGCGTGGCTTATAAAGGTCTGAACGTGGTGAGTGTGGAGAATAAATACCCCCTCCCCCTCCTGAAGGACTTACCCACCTGGCTAAGGGGAGTGTCTTCAGTAAATTAGACCTGAGAGAGGCATATTACCGGGTGAGAATAAAGGAGGGAGACGAATGGAAAACGGGCTTCAACTGCCCTATGGGGAGCTATCAGTTCAAAGTCATGCCATTTGGACTACAGGGGGCCCAAGCCGTGTTCATGCAGTTAATTAATGAGGTCCTACATGAGGTCCTACATGATTACAAAGGGGTTCTGGTGTATCTTCATGACATCCTGATATACAGCACGAATATGACTGATCACATAAAGCTGGTGATAGAAGTATTAAAGAAACTATTGAATGCCAAACTTCATGCCAAACGGTCAAAATGTGAATTTCACCAGACCCGATTAGATTATCTTGGCTACAGAATTTCCAATGAGGACATTGAAATGGACCCAGCCAAAGTGAGGGCTATAATTGAATGGCAGCCCCCAAAGACTCACAAACAGTTCCAGAGCTTTCTAGGTTTTGCCAACTTCTATCATCAATTCATCCCCTCCTTTGCTGAGATTGCCCTACCCCTTACAGAACTACTCAAAACAGGCAAAAGAGGAGGGAAGCCGCGACCGGGCCAACCACTAGCATGGACGATGGGCTGTCAAACAGCTTTTGGGAATCTAAAAAGACTATTTGCTGTTGAACCGATCCTAAAGCACCCTTGCCCAGGGGAGCCCTTTGTAATTCAAGCTGACGCCAGCGAGGTGGCAGTCGGAGCTGTATTACTGCAAAAGAACAAAAGGGGTCCTGTAACCCTGCGCATACACCTCTAAAAAATTTACTGAAAGCGAGAGAAGATGGGCAATCTGGAAGAAAGAGGCCTTTGCAATTAGGTGGGGGCTGTTAAACTGGCGACACTATCTAGAAGGGAGCAAGGTGCCTTTTGAAGTATGGACAGATCACAAAAATCTAGAGGCACTGAAAACTCCCCGCAAATTGTCCCCAAAGCAAGTGCAGTGAGCACAGTCCTTTAACTGTTTCAACTTTACTCTAAAGTACATACCAGGGGGAAAAAACGTCCTAGCAACTTGGGTGTCCTCCTCGATCCACAGCTAAATCTGGAACATCATCTTTCGGCTGTGGCGAGGAGGACATTTGCCCAGGTTCGCCTGGTGCACCAGCTGCGGCCCTATTTGGACCGGGAGTCTCTTCTCACAGTCGCTCATGCCCTTATCACCTCGAGGCTCGACTACTGCAATGCTCTCTACATGGGGCTACCTTTGAAAAACGCTCGGAGACTTCAGGTAATGCAAAATGCAGCCGCATGAGCAGTATTGGGCCTGCCTAGAAATGCCCACATCTCGGCATCATTCCGCGAGCTGCATTGGCTGCCAATTGGTCTCCGAACGCAATTCAAAGTGTTGGTTATGACCTATAAAGCCCTACATGGCATCGGACCAGGTTACTTACGGGACCGTCTGCTGCCCCATGAAACCCAGCGACCGGTTAGAGCCCACAGAGTCGGCCTTCTCCAGGTCCCGTCAGCCAGACAGTGTCGCCTTGCGGGGCCTAGGGGAAGAGCCTTCTCTGTTGTGGCCCCGGCCCTCTGGAATCAACTCCCCCCGGAGATCCGTATTGCCCCCACCCTCTCCGCCTTTCGCAAATCATTGAAGACTCATCTTTGCCGAAAGGCCTGGGGCAGTTAATACCTGGCCCCAGCCAGTGTATGTATGTTTATATGTCTGTTTTGGATGATTGGTCTTTTAATTGATGGGTTTACAATGTTTTTTATATATTAGATTTCTACATGTTAGTATCTATGTTGTGAGCCGCCCTGAGTTCTTGAAATAGGGCGGCATAGAAATCTAAGTATTAAATAAATAAATAAATAAATAAATAAATAAATAAATAAATAATTATTCTGGGTTTCTTTCTATTCCAAATAGGTTTCCATAGTCGAGCCTGTAGTTCCGCAAATAGCTCTCCCATTGTCTCCTGCCACACTGTACACAGCAACAGAAGGTCTCCCATTATCCATTTTATTGGAGTAATATAAGAGTTATAGTCATTCTGAAAAGCTCGTGCCAAAACGTCATTTCCCATCTTTTTTAAGATTGCATAAATTTTAGTTGAAATCATTTTTAGTATAGTCCTCTTGAATCAAATTTTGCTCTTCTTCCAATAGTTTTTCCTCTATCAGAGAGTCAAATGGTGTCTGCAAATCAGTTTGTCCTTCTGAAGTGAACTCCTCCATTTCCTTATTATAGATCATCTGTCCATTTATATCAAGGCCTTTTCCCAGTATCAATTGATAATCCAACTGTACATTTGCTTCTTCCATCTCAGTGGACTGAGAGCAAGTCTCTTGAATATAAACTACAGTTTCACTTAAACCTTGTTCTTGACTTTGTCGATGTAAAGAAATTCCTTTTTACAGGCAATTATCATCTCCGTGTTTTCTAAAATTTTGTCCAAAATATATTTATAAATCGAATCTGGACGGGTTTCCTCCATTTTTATCATACTTGAAGACATTTACTTTTTTGAGGGAGACTGTATTTGAAGGCAATCAATCGATATCCATCTCCTCCCAAGTTTCTTAGTCTTTTTCCTTCGTATAAATTCCAAGAGAAAGGAAATAGCAAGAACAATACCTAGTTTCAACAGAAAATGTCCCCCGACAAATAATCAAAGTTAATCCAATAATCAGTCTTTTCAAATGCCATAAAAAATAAAAGAAAACAATACTTTCCAAATACATAGGGTCTTAAATCTCTCTAAAGCGTTTTCTTGGGGCTCCCAAGTATCCAAAGACAAAATCAGCCATTAAAACAAAAATGGATTTCAACCTTTTCTTAAGCTTCTCTTCCCCCATTTAAAACGCCGCTTCAAGAAAAAGGGAAATAATTCCAGAAAGAAAAAAAAAACTTTTCACAGGAAAAAGAAGAAAATAGAGGTAAAAAAAAAATCTCACCGAACCTTCCATGGTGGGTCTGCTTGCTTAGATGATCTTATGGCTTACGGTTGGCGCAGCTAAATGATCGGCCATTTTACTGGCCGATCTTTACCCTGTCAGCCCAAAGGAGATACTTGGTGTACAGAGGAAGCCACCGCTCCTCTGCAACTGTCCGAGAAGCCTCCTCAACGGTAGATGATCCTCCAGATCGTCTTTTCTACCCTCTAGGGGGTCTACTGGCAGGGGAAACTCGATCGGCAAAGGGACAACTCCCTTCACTCGACCGCACTGCCGTGAACCGGAACCGGAAGTCCTTTTGTAGACTTTTTATATCTGTTGTAGGTTGTTCAGCATGGACATTTTTGTTGATAATTGTATGCTGTCAGATTGAGGAAAACGTGAAGGAACAGTTCTTTATGGACAAGTGTGGACAGTGATAAGTCCCTTTACGTTAGATTCCTCATGTCCCGTCCCCCCCTTTGTGGAAGGTCCCTTTTTCTCTCATTGTGTTTTGGGGCTATCCATAAGTGTGCACGATATAAAAAGAGCTGTGAGTAACATGTTGCAAATAAGCAGAAATAGTATAGTATAGTATTAGTATACTGACTAACGTGAGGTACTGTGTGACCAGAGGAAATATTTACCTAACATTACAGATGCGTCTTAAATTTAGGTCAAGGATTTTTATCTTGAGCACTGTTTAGGGCAGATTTTGAACATGTTTTAAATTTCTTTTTGCATTTTTAAGCAAGATTATTTGTCAGCAATTTAAGAGGAAACTTAATAGGATGCAAACTACAGAAATGTATTTGTGTGTTTTCTTTCCCAGGGATATCATGTCAATTTATAAGGAGCCACCTCCTGGAATGTTTGTCGTGCCTGACCCCCATGATATGACCAAGGTAGGTGGTATTGAAATGTTTGCTGTGTAGTTCTACCAAAAAGTTTTTCCAACCATTTTAGAAAGAAGTAGTTCATAATATAATGACTTGGCATATATGCACTTGACGTTATTGGAGAAACCACTATAAGCAACAAAGTGCGATTAATTGCTAGCAATACAAATTTTTTTCACCTTAAGAAACTTTTCAGTACTGGACAGCTCATACTGTGTTTATATTGAGAAATTACCGGTAGTTGAAATGAGAAAAAACAAAGGGAGTGGTGATATTTTAAAAAGCAGTATATAACCATTGGATTGCTATTCCTAATATTTTTTTGTTCTGTGGATTGCTGTATGAAATATAAGGCACAGGCTCTGCCTTTCAGGCTTGCAGTCAAAAAGACAGAAGGATAGGAAATTGATGATGAGGAGATGAAATTGTTAAAAGTTGTTTACATAGAAACAGAACTGGGCTAATTTTTCCTTTGCTATTGATCTTTAGGCAGACATCCTTAGTCCTGTAGACTTGATTTTTCAGTTACAAAATATTGTGTTTATGAAAGAAAAGACTGAGGCATGAACATAGCATTTTTTTAAATGCATGAATGTGTCAAACTTACAGAGACTTCCTTCGATTTGAGTCCCTTACAGAAGAGAAAAAAATTCTACATCTCATCTAAGTTGTATGTTATTCATATATGCATATATTTGGGTCTGTTTACCTAGTTCTCTTATTTTAGCTGTGGGTTAGCCAGGTTAAGCCATTTGACTGATCAAATTTTATCAAGTGTTCTAAGCACTGCCATTGGAACTGCAAAGAAAATAATCTGTGAATCTGGTTAACTTGGAATAATAAATATATAAAATAAAATAAAAAACAGGTAGTGGTAAATATGAGCCAAGATCATTGATTTATTGCAACTGTATTCTGCCTTTCACTCCAAAAGCTCTTCAGAGTGCATAGTCTCCTACCCATTTTCCCCCTCAAAATTGCCCTATGAGGGAAATTTGGCCAACAGTGTTTAATGAGCCTATATTTCCTAATAAGATCATGGTTGAATGAGAATTGAAAAGTTGTTACAGTCCATTGTTTTAAGCACTGGACATTGAGTTTCAGCTCTGGTGGCAGTATTCTTGTCTGGGCATGCCTGCAGTTATAACAGATGGCTAGTAAAAATGTTTTTGCTGCATCTCTGGATTTTCCCCTAAATGTTGTAGGACTAAGGGAAGGCAGCAAGCCTCAGTCTAACCTTTGCTAACTATATTTTTTTAAAGTTGTCATTCACACAATGGTATTTTAGTACATATAGTTAGAGTCAAATAATGATCACTTCACCAGTCAGTTACAATAATTGATATTTCAGATGAATAGTGTGTCAATCCAAGGTTGATATATATCCCAAGGCTCTCTTGGAAATTGAAATTCTCATTGAGAACACACACACGCACACGCACACACACACCCCATGATTTTGTGACATTTTAGTAACCAGATTTTCAAGCAAATTTGGAATTTAAGTAAATGTTTACTTACTTTAAAAGTCTATTGTCCCATTTTTCATTCAGAAAGTCTTCCAGTGCAACTTAACAAAAATTAAAACATTGCTTCTTCATGGTAAACACTTGCTGTGTTAACCAGCAGGGATGGAAATGAGCCTTGCACACTTCAAAATCAGGTCTTAGTGGGGGTCCAGTAAACAGCCCAGTGAGGCAACCTCTCGTTCAAAACTACTGGTTCAGTTTAATTACAGGTAGTCCTTGACTTACAACCATAATTGGGAATGGAATTTCAGTCACTAAGCAGTACAATCACAAAGTGAGATGTCATGTGACCGCATTGCTAAGCAACCGCAGTCCCAGTAATCCCCATTGCTGTCATTAAGGAAATTTTACCATTGTTAGCCAAGGACCCACCCCAATCCAAACCATTCCAGGCTTGGTCCCTCCCAGCCCTGAGTCTCAGTAAGGTAAGCAACTGCCTCCACTCCCCACACCCACCTATTCCCCCCCCCGTCTCTGTCCTTGTGGCTCTGGGGATGCTTGCCATGCCCCGGAAAGCCGCAGCCACCCCAGCCCAGTATCAGTTACCCTTCCCACCCTGCACTCTGAGACCCCTGCCACCCTACGGTCTGCTGCCCCATCTCCTTCATCTTCTTTCCTTCTACTGCTGATAAGCCTTAGCCGCTGGGACTGGCTTCACGCTGCAAAGAAGGAAAAAGGCTCCCCCCCCCTTTTTTTTCCCAGCACAAAGCCAGTCCCAGCCTGGCCCAGCAGTGAGAGCAAAAAGATGGCAAAGGTCAGCAGGGACAGCAGAGCACAATATTTTTTACTGCTTCAACTCAATAGGTAGGAATGAAGTCTGAGGCTTGAACTGTTTAAGAAGTGTTTGAGTTTTCTCTAAATGCTTGGAGAAAGCCTTCTCTGCCTCCTCTGACTCATGTCAGCCGCCGTTGGCATTTGAGCAGGTGCTGCTAGTGATGCTTCCAGTCAGAAGTGTTTGCGCAAGCCTGGGCTTTTCTCTTGCAGATTCATGCGTTGATCACAGGTCCCTTTGACACGCCTTACGAAGGGGGTTTCTTCTTGTTCCTGTTTCGCTGTCCTCCAGATTATCCTATCCATCCGCCGCGGGTCAAACTGATGACAACTGGGAATAATACAGTGAGGTTTAACCCTAACTTCTACCGAAATGGGAAGGTCTGCCTCAGTATTCTAGGGTAAGGAGTAGCTCAGCTCAAGCTCTTTTGCAGGGGAAGCCCAGGTGGGTGCTTTGGGAAGGCTTATATGCAGTTCTTTTCTCAAGGACCATGTGTGGATGTGTGTTTTTCAACAGAATAGGGCAGAGGGAAAGCATGAGATCTACAACACACTAGGGCAAAACCAGCCACGTAACTGCAAGCCATGCATGGCCAGAATCTGTTGTTTACCATTTTCTAATATAAAGGCAAGCTTGGGGCAATTCTCTATACCCTTTTAGGTTTTGAGCATTAAAAGAAGGAACCCCCCCCAGCTCTATGCCAGAGACAGCTGTGCACGTGGTCAGTGGAGCTTATTTTAACTTTCTAAGCTGCTTTTTTTTCTACTCAGCAATGAATACTATGTAACTTTTCTGTAGGTATATGAAAGTGTGTGTATATGTTTGGTGTATACATACAGAAAGAAAGAGTGCACATGTATTGCATTTTTTGAAACCACAAAGCAATTCCTTTGAAAGATTGTTCCTGTATGCCATCCAGTTTGATTCCAGTTACTAGGAGTTGTGTGGGGCCAGTAGAGGAGAAAGACTGAAGAAGCCTCTTCGTTGTATTATAGTTCCTATGGATGCTTCAATTTTTTTTTTTCTTTTTTTATAAAGAAAAAATAACTAGTTGAATATAGATAGTATATCAGTGTTCTTGAGAAAAATGAGACCAGGAATCAAAAGTGGTCATTCTTGTAACCATTAAGTTTGTGAGCCTTTCTAGCAACATTACGTCAAACAAACTTGCTTGTTTGAAAGGTATATCTGGAGAGGAAGGGTTTGAATGTTCTAAAGCTAATTACAGGTAGGCGAATACTGAATGGTTGTTAGGTGTGATGTTATTGATCACCTTTTGTGACGACCTTGTGGCTTACATTGCCCTTGCTTGTGAGAAGCCAGCAGTGAAGGTTTCAGATGGTGATCATGTGACTGCAAGATGCTGTGACATTGTGATTTTGAGCTGGTTGCCAATTGCCCAAATCACGATCATGTGACCATAGGCACACTGTGACTGCCGCAACTGGTCACAAGTCTCGTTCAGCACCATTGTAACTTTGAATGGTTGCTGAATGAGGACTACATGTAAGGGTCTAGGACAACTGGCAGCAGCCACATTGCTGAGCCCACTTCACTGCAGGCCCCCCACCGCAGCTGACCCACCACGGGCTTCCTTTGGCTGGCCCTCTGCCAGCACTCCTCCCCTGCCCTCTTGTCCCAGGTGATTCACTATGTGGGACAATTAGCTGCACCTCCTGGCGGCCGGGTGGGGTGGGCAGTGGCTTTGGGAGCCGGGCCAGGAGGCGGGAGACGCAGCGGTTGCTGTGTGGGGCAACTGGCAATGCAGCGCCTCCAGTCAAGGGCCCTTTGAAGCAGCAAAGGGGACAAAGGGGTGGGAAGCGGGGCAGCTCCCTCCCTCCCAGCCCGGCCCTCTGGGTCTCCCTTGCCCTTCGCAGGACAGGGAGAGGAGGGCCCGCCCCATCCCTGCCTGAGCCAGGCCACCGGAAGAGGCGACACGCACCTGGCATGCCCCCCTGGCAGAGCACTGCAGCAGCAGTAGCCGTGGCATCAGTGGCAGCCCAGCCAGTGGTGACTCCTGCTGTGGCCAGGCTGCATTTGTAGCTGCATGGAGTACTGTATAGTTAAATGAGGGTTTAGTTCTATATCTCTCCACTGTGCCACTCCTTTCCATACTGACTCATGGTGGGCTTTTTAACAGCTGTGTCCCAAACAGTCATTTGGGTCAAGATAGAAATTCAATAAAGTATTTTAACCTGTTGGATTTCTACTTGCCTTTTCAAAGATGCCAAGTAGGTTTTCACTTAGCGTGCTTCCAATCCTTTCCCCAGTGACTTCCACAAAGACAAGATCAGGTGTTCCGGTTTTGCCTTCATGCCTCTCCACCCTAGGAAGTGACAAGAGAACTTCTACAGAACTTAGGGAAAAGGCTTTAAAGAGCAAGTAATCCTTTCTAGTGCTTATATGTATAGCTATCAATATTAGCTTCTGCTGCACAGAGCTGGAGGCGGCCCACCCAGTTTTTTTTTTAATAAAAAATTCCTTTATTAAAACAATCAGCATTGTACACAAAATCTTGAGAAGCGATCATCGTAGAACATAACATACAACAATAGGGATACATTCTTCACTCCTCATTTCAAGCCTCTACTATACACCTGCTACATTTTTTGACCTGTGTGGTCCCTAATACTAGATCCTGAGGTAGTAATTCAATAACCTGAGGTAGATATTCAGTCTGCTTTTTCAATATTAAAAATGTTCAACATTAGCCATAAGATCTTATTAATAAACAATCACCACTTATAACACTAAGTATTAATCTTTGTAAACGTCTGGTTTGGTTTTGCGGCTGCTTCCACGCCCCCAAGCCCACCTCTCTTTCCTCCCCACTGGGCATGCCCATGCGGTGGCACCTCCTGAGACCACCACTGATGCCTCCGCTAGGCAGGAATTCCTTCTTGCCACCCAAAATGGCAGTTCTCGCCTGGTGGGGGCATCTCTGGCAGTTGGAGGAGGTGCCGCCATGTGTGGCCTGTACAGTGAGGAGGAAAGACAGGCAGACGGGGGGGGGAGCATTGAAAGCAAAACCAGAACACCTGTTTTTGTCTTTGTGGAAGTCACTGGGGAAAGGATTGGAAGCATGCTAGCTGAAAGCCTACTTGGCATCTTTGAAAAGGTAAGTAGAAATCCAACAGGTTTAAAATACTTTATTGAATTTCCATCCTGACCCAAATGATTGTTTGGGACACAGCTGTTAAAAAGCCCACCACAAGTGAGTATGAAAGAGTGTGGCACAGTGGAGAGATATAGAACTACACCCTCATTTGACTACCGTGTTTCCCCGAAAATAAGACCCAGTCTTATTTTGGGGGGGGTGTCTTTTCTACTCACCTCGCCAGGGTGGCACTGACAGCCCCGCCCAGCCAGCCCACTTCTTCTTTGGTCGAAGGAGCAGCTTCACTCTGCACCTGAGAATGTAGCTCTGGCCTGCATTTTGCAGTCAGAGGCCTCTGACTGTGAAATGCAGGCTGGGTGACGCCGCAGAAGAAGTGGGCCGATGAGGAGAGGCAGGTTTTGATTTATGGGAGGCCTGGTAAGTAGGTGCAGGGTGCCTGGGGCAGCTCCATCCCCCCACCTCCACCCTAGCTTGATTTTTATGCATGCGCCTTTCCCCAAAACTAGGGCTTATTTTGGGGGTAGGGCTTATATTAGGCCCACCCACAAAAATCAAGCTAGGGCTTATTTTCGGGGTAAGTCTTACTTTCAGGGAAACACGGTAATTAATTTATTTATAGGGTAACTCTGGGCAGTTTACAGTTACATCTTAGTTAAAACATAAAATGTTAAAATCAAACCTTAAAATCAAAGACACATGGGGAGGGCAGGGGTGGAGTGGGGGGGAGGTGGGATCTGTTATTAATCAACTACCTCCATTGCGCTGTTCCCCCACTGGGGCCCCAAGCTGACTGGCAAAGCCACGTCTTTATACCCTTACAAAAAGATAGGACATTTGGGGACAACCTCACATCGGGGGGCAAGATGTTCCAGAGAGCCTCAAGGACACCAGGGGGTGATCTGACCTTGACGGGGGATAATCTTACATCCCCCACCAGGTCACGTTGCCATTACTCCAATAAAAAAAGATCAAGTCTGGCATGTGACCACTGTCCCGAGTCGGGCTAGTTATAATTTGAGATAGGGCCATGGTGGCCATGAACTCCTGGGCTGCTTCCGAGGCTGCACCCAGGGATGTCAGATTGAAGTCCCCAAGAACCATAAGTCTGGGGAACTCCACCGCCAGCCCCAAGATGGCCTCCAGCAGCGTAGGCATGGAGTTTGTTACACAACAGGAAGGCCGGTATGCTAGTAACAATCCCATCTGACCCTGTGAACCCAACTTCAGGAACAGGGATTCACAACCAGAGATTTATGGAGCAAATCTGATAACTACTGCCACCCCACCTCCCCTGACTTGGGGTCTTGCCTGGTGCCAAACCTGAAACCCAGCTGGACACATCTGCAAGATTGGAACCCCCCCTCCAGGGTCAGCCAAGTCTCAGTAATGCATGCCAGGTTGGCTTGCTCCTCTTCAAATAAGATCTTGAACAAGAGGAGCTTTATTACTATAGGGTTCTCTGCATAGCTACAAATGCAGCTTGGCTGCGGCAGGAGCAACTGCTGGTTGGGCTGCTGCCGCTGTTGCTGCTACTGCAGTGCTCTGCCCGGGGGGGCGTGCCAGGCACATGTCGCCTTCTGCGGTGGCCTGGCTTGGGTAGGGACGGGCCCTCCTCTCTCCATCCCGCTTCCTACCCCTCTTTGCCCCTTTTGCTGCTTCAAAGGGCCCTTGGCTAGAGGCGCTGCACAGCCAGTTGCCCCACACAGCAAATGCCGCGTCTCCCAGCCCAGAGCCTGAGGCTGCTGCCCGCCCCACCCGGCCACCGGGAGGCGTGGGTAATTGTCCTTCACAGTGATTTGCCCAGGGACAAGTGTCCCTCAGTGAATCGCCTGGGACAAGGGGGTGGGGGAGGAGTGCTGGTGGAGGGCCAGCCGAAGATGGAAGTCTGTGCTGGGTTGGCTGCAGTGGGGGCCTGTGGTGAAGTGGGCACAGCAATGTGGCCACTGCCAATTGTCCCATTCCGACCTGTAATTACTTTCTGTAGAGTGTTTATTAACCCATAAGCACAAGTACATTTGTAAGCTTTTTGTTGTTGTTAACTGCTGTTCTTTTTATGTTAAATAGTATGTAGAACCTTTTTCCTTGTGGGGAGGTCTCTTCTGTAGTGTAGCTACAATTCATGTATCTCCAGTTAGGACTCCAAATCCTACCTGGAGCCCAGATCAGTCCTTGTGCCTTAAAACATCTAATGTGGAAAGCAGCCTTCTTAATTACTGTAAGTTCAGCCAAAGGAATGTCAGAATTAGATGTCTGTACCAAGAAGGAGCTCTGCATCATCCAGTGAGACACAATTATTCTATACCTAGAGCCAAGTTTTATAACGATGGTGAATTTTGGTCTTGGTTTTGACTGAAAAAAAAAAGAGGACTCCTCAGCAGTCTTCTATGGTGCCAATACAGGAAGCCAAGGAGCTAAGTAGGGCATTGGAGTCTTGTGTACTGACAATTGGGTATTTTCTTTGGTGCCCCAGACAGCTTCTGTATTACCGTAAGAACTAAAGCATTCTAGCTAAGAGTTCTTAAGATGCTGAATTCTATGACTGCTCTGAACATTTGCATGCACTATGGTGCTTTTGTGAGATTGCAAATCCATTCTAATCTCTAGAGTGGGTGGATAACCTGCAATCCTAGGACTGAATATGGCCCTAGGAATAATTTCTGAAGACTCCTGCAGTAAGTGCAGATCTCTGGTAGTGTTCCCTTCCCAAATAGCTCAGAAAAATCAGAGAACAGGAGACATAATTCACATTAAGATCTAGCCTTACCTGTTGCTGACTTTGGACAACTTACTTATAGGCCTGCAATAATCAACATAGTAACCTGAAACAATGTAGCCCTGACCAAATAATACCTTCTCTTCCCCAGAGATGAATGTAAGTTTATTATTGCTGATCAATGAATATTATTGCTGAACAATGAATAGTTATCTTTATAACATTGGTGTTTTTCTTCATACAGCTAGACATTTCATGAATGTAACATTTTTCTTCTTTGTTTCTAAGTCTTGACAGTAATCTTCAATTTGACATACCATTTTATGGACCTAGATAGAATGCTTTTGATTCAAGCAGAAAAAGGTGTTTGAGCCTCTTGGAGCATTTGCATAGCACTTGTCTGAAACTCTTTAATAAAGCTGCATCTTTTCCCAGCATCTTTTATGTGTCTTTTGCAGGGGTCACATTATCCCAGGAAAAGGCACAACTACTTAAAGACTTGCAGACAAGCGTTACCTATGCATCCCTGAATGCTCTGAAGTACCTTTTTGACATTGAATCCCAAGGGCTATTTCTCCCTACTAGATACATCTTTTTTATTTAACTGGATTCATGAATGTGACAAGCTACATCAAAATATGTTGAAGTCCATCTGTGTCCATTAAATTATTTTTTGCTTGCATTTATGAAAATAAGCTCCTGTTTCTTGCTATCTGGCAGCACGTGGACTGGTCCAGCCTGGAGTCCTGCACAGAGCATTTCTTCGGTGCTTATATCTATACAGTCTTTAATGACTGAGAATCCCTATCACAATGAACCTGGATTTGAACAGGTAAGGATGCTGATTTTGAATTGTATGGCTGATGGGACTTTCTCCAATTAGGTAATTGAAAAGATTGGTACAACATGCAGATTTAAAGTGAGAGAAAGCATGCAGAACATGGCTTTTAGAATTTTTTTTTACATTTTCTTTATAACAGCTCCACTCTGGGTTACATGACCAAGGAAGAGGATGGAGAGGGGTTTAGAATGGAGGAATCATCAACGTTGCAATCCACTGCTGAACTATAATATGATAGAGATGCAGTGGGGAAATATTTCTTGTATTTTTTTTCTCTATATCCCAATCCCTTTTTCAGACTCATTTTCTTTTGCTAGCTTTTCCTCTAACACAAAAAGTGGGCCTATTCTCTTCTTTTCAGAGAGTTATCCTACTGACAGACTGAAATCTTGAGTCCTTTATGTTTCATTGGGTTGGAAAAAATGCAAATAAATCTGGCAAAGCAGCAGGACCTATTGAGTGCCTAGATATTCTTTTAAACAGACATTCCGATCTCAAAGGGTAATGGGACTTTCACATACATATCTGCTTCCCAATTATGTTAAAATATTATGTTATGACAGAAACATAGAATTATTAAAATGTTCTGTAGCTATTATAGCCTTCATAAGTAGTAGTAGTAGTTTATTAATTGATTAGTCTTGCAACCTTGTCAATAAAATAAAATATAGTACATACTCAATTTCCAGAATAAAACAGGTAGGAGAAAATAGAGTGATAAAGTACATATGTGGTAATACAAGGAGTCAGTAATCAGCTAAATGAATTGCCCTTACAGGGTACCCCAATTTGTTCAATATATTGGGTTCTTAGAACCACTGCCTTGGTTATAAACTTAGCAGTTCTGCATACAATATGTACCAGAGGAAATATTGTATGTAGTACATAGCCCAGGAGTAAATATGACGATCTGTGGGTTCAGATCCCAGTGGGTTGTTCTTTCCAATAGGGATAAGCATTTAAGCCTAATGGGGGCATACAATTGACAGTTGAACAAAATATGAGAAATATTTGCAATGGCTGGGGTACTGTATATGCAGGTTCGGTGATGACTCCCCCAGACGTGTCCCCAGACACCTCTTCAGATGCTAGTTCAGAGGAGGATGACCTGGCAGCCAAGGGCTATGAGCCAGGAGTGGAGGGGCTGAGTACAAGGGAGCAACCAGACAAGCAGCCAGCTGAGCTAGAGACAGGAAAGGCTCAGCTGCAGCTGGGAAGCCCAGAGGCCTGCAGTGGAGAGGGTGCAGAGCTGCAGCTGGTCAGTGGAGATGAAGAAGAACTACTTCCTCCTCCAGATCCAAGAGCACATGGGGCTGAGAGGAGGCAGGCACAAAGGTCAGCCAGGCTACTCATGAGGAGGTAGCCTTGCCCCTCTTGATAAACAGCACCAGGAAGCAGTTATTTAGCTCAACAAGTGGAGTGAAATGATGCTGGAAATAAGGTGTTTATTTTCTTGCTGTATGTTCTTGCCTTGAACTTTGGATAATGTCTCTTCAACTGTGGCCTTGCTTTGTGGCCTTACCTCTGCCCTGTGGATTTGCCTTTGCCTTTGAACCTGCCTTGTCTTGGAACTTGCCTTTGCCTTGGGAACTTGCTTTTGCCTAGTGAACTGGACTTACCTTTGCCTTGAGGACTAGTGTTGGTTTCATTTGAGTAGCCTGTGGAACTCAACTGGGGTTGAGCTGGTGCCGGCACAAGGAATTGCTGGGGAATACCAATTCAGGCTTGGAAGCCTTAATAAAGACTCCTTACACCCGTTGTGTGTGTGAGTGGGACAGCACAGGTTCTCTCATAATATGGCAAGCATTGGAAGCGCCCATATTTGACCATGGAGTTCATCAACTCAAATCTTGCTCTAGAGAGGCCCTTCTTAAAATTTTTGTCAAGACTCAATGACAGGTATTTTTCAAGTTGAAAAATAGTTTATCCTTAGCCAACCGACCTTGTTAGTTGCGAAGTTGTGTCCGACCCCTCACGACCCCATGGACAACGTTCCTCCAGGCCTTCCTGTCCTCTACCATCTTCTGGAGTCCATTTAAGCTCACGCCTACTGCTTCAGTGACTCAATCCAGCCACCTCATTCTCTGTCGTCCCCTTCTTCTATTGCCCTCAATCTTTCCCAGCATTAGGCTCTTCTCCAGTGAGTCCTTCTCATTAGGTGGCCAAAGTACTTGAGTTTCAACTTCAGGATCTGGCCTTCTAAAGAGCAGTCAGGGTTGATCTCCTCTAGGACTGACCGGTTTGATCGCCTTGCAGTCCAGGGTACTTGCAGGAGTCTTCTCCAGCACCATAGTTCAAAGGCCTCAATTCTTTTGCGCTCAGCCTTTTTTATGACCCAACTTTCACAGCCATACATTGCAACTGGGAAAACCATGGCCTTGACGATACGTACTTTTGTTGGCAGGGTGATGTCTCTGCTTTTTAGTATGCTGTCTAGATTTGCCGCCTCTATGTTGGTTGAGGCAGGCAGGATTCCCTTGAGTACCATTTGTTTGGGGGTCAAGGGAAAGGGAGGGTTTTGCCTTCTCTTTCTGCTCAAGATCCCCATGTACATTTGGTGGGCCACTGTGTGACACAGAATGCTGGACTCGATGGGCTTTGGCCTGATTCAGCATGGCTCTTCTTAAGTTCTTATGCCATAGCTTTCCTCCCCAGGAGCAAGCGTCTTTTAATTTCTTGGCTGCAGTCCCCATCTGTGGTGATCTTGGAGCCCAGGAAGATAAAATCTGTCACTACCTCCATTTCTTCCCCATCTATTTGCCAGGAATTGAGAGGGCTGGATGCCATGATCTTGGTTTTCTTCATGTTCAGTTTCAAGTCAACTTTTGCACTCTTCTTCTTCACCTGCATCAAGAGGCTCTTTAGTTCCTCTTCACTTTCTGCCATTAGAGTGGTATCATCTGCATATCTTAGGTTGTTGATATTTCTCTCGGCAATCTTAATTCCAACTTTTGATTCATCTAGCCCTGCCTTTCTCATGATGTGCTCTGCATATAAGTTAAATAGGCAGGGTGACAGAATACAGCCTTGCCGGACTCCTTTCCCAATTTTGAACCAATCAGTGGTTCCGTGTCCAGTTCTCACTGTTGCTTCTTGACCCGCATATAGGTTTCTCAAGAGACAAATCTGGTACTCCCGTCTCTTTAAGAACTTGCCACAATTTGTTGTGATCCACACAATCAAAGGCTTTAGCATAGTCAATAAAGCAGAAGTAGATGTTTTTCTGGAACTCCCTAGCTTTCTGCATGATCCAGCGTATGTTGGCAATTTGATATCTAGTTCCTCTGCCTCTTCGAAATCCTGCCTGTACTTCTGGAACTTCTCAATCCACATACTGCTGGAGTCTAGCTTGTAGGATTTTAAGCATAACTTTACTTGTATGTGAAATGAGTGCAATGGTGCGATAGTTTGAACATTCTTTGGCATTGCCTTTCTTTGGAATTGGAATGTAAACTGACCTTTTCCAATCCTGTGACCACTGTTTAGTTTTCCAAATTTGCTGGCAAACTGAGTGTAGCACTTTTACTGCATCGTCTTTTAAGATTTTGAATAGCTCAACTGGAATACTGTCACCTCCACTAGCTTTGTTGTTGCTCAGCTTTCCTAAGGCCCATTTCACTTCACATTCTAGGATCTGGGAAGATTCTGGAAAAGATAATCAAACAACGAATCAGCGAACACCTATAGGCAAACCAAGTCATTACTAAAAGCCAACATGCGTTTGTCAAAAACATCATGCCAGACAAATCTTATTGCATTCTTTGACCAAGTGACACAATTAGTGGATCAGAGGAATACTGTGGATATAATTTACTTGGACTTCAGTAAGGCATTTGATAAAGTAGATCACAACCTACTACTTGATAAGATAGAAAAATGTGGGTTAGACAGCATCACCACCAGATGGATCCGTAGCTGGCTGACCGGCCGTACTCAGCGTGTGGTCCTCAATGGAACCGTATCTACATGGAGGGAAGTGTGTAGTGGGGTGCCCCAGGGCTCTGTTCTGGGCCCAGTGCTCTTCAACATCTTCATCAACGATTTGGACGAGGGGATAGATGGGAAAATCATCAAATTTGCAGACGACACCAAGCTGGCAGGAATAGCCAACACTCCAGAAGACAGCCTTAAGATATAGGAGGATTTGGACAGACTTGAACACTGGGCACTGTCTAACAAAATGAAATTCAATGGTGAAAAAAGTAAGGTTCTACATTTAGGCAACAAAAACCAAATGTACAGGTATAGTATAGTGGGTACCTTGCTCAATAGTAGTAACTGTGAGAGGGACCTCGGAATCCTAGTGGACAATCACTTAAATATGAGCCAGCAGTGTGCTGCAGCTGCCAAAAAGGCCAACACAGTGCTAGGCTGCATTAACGGGGATAGAATCAAGATCACGTGAAGTATTAATACCATTTTACAATGCCTTGGTAAGGCCACACTTGGAATACTGCGTCCAGTTTTGGTCACCACAATGTAAAAAAGATGTTGAGATTCTAGAAAGTGTACAGAGAAGAGCAACAAAGATGATTAGGGGACTGGAGGCTAGAGCATAGGCTGCTGGAATTTGTTGGAATATTCATGAGCAGGAAGAGTCATGTGGTAACTCAGTCAGCCAATGTGAAGAAAGTGCTACTGAGTCTGTGCAAAAGGTATTGAGTTAGGAGCTGGATTTTTCCAGTCTCAGGTTTGTCTCTGTATCTCTCTGTAAGAAGTCTTCATTGAGCTATGTTGCTGTAAAGAAGAATGTATGGTATTGTAAATATTTTGATATGAATATAAAGAAGTTATTTTGAATCAGCTAAATGCAGTCAACTGTGAGAGCTTCTGATTTATTTTCACCAACAGAGAAATTAAAATTCTCTAACAGGTTATGGGCCCAGAGCTTACTAAGGACTACATTGTAATTTAAAGCTGGAAGAAATTGCCTTTGTTTAGAAAGTATAAGAACAAGGCAGAATTAGCAGAATGGCTGCAATGGAATTTGAAGAAAACTCTGTGCCTCGTTTGGGCCAGAAAAATTACATTGTGTGGGCTGCTAAAATGGAATGTTTGCTCAAGGCTAAAGAGCTGTGGTATGTTGTAGAAAATCCACCACAAGTGTTTGCAGCTGCTGATCAGAAAAGTCATGATCGAGCAATGGCTTATCTCATCTTGAATTTAGATGATGAACAATTTCTAAATGTTGTAAATTTAAAGACTGCAAAGGAGATTTGGTTGAAGTTGAGAGCTGTGCACGTGAATGTTTCTGCATGCAATATAGTGCACTTGTCAAGAAAACTTTACAGGGCCTGTTTGCAACCAGGTGAATCTGTGGAACAGCATTTAAATAAAATGCAAAGTTTATTTTTGGACTTAGAACAACGTGGGATTAAATTCCCTGAGTTCCAGAAGGTTTTCTTGGTGTTGAACAGTTTAGATAAAACCTGGGACATAGTTTCTGCGATATTTGAGTGTAAAGAAGAGCAAGACTTAAATTTTGAGGGTTTAAAGGCATGTTTGCTTAATGAAGAAGAAAAGCAACATTTTAGGAACAGCCACGAGGAGGTGAAATTCCTGAGGAGGGGGTCCAGACTGCAAGTCTCCGGAGAAGAAACAAGCAGATGGGACCAAGTTGCATCAAAAGAGAGATTTTGCAAGCAGAGGGCTCAGCAAGAAAAGAATTGCTACATTTGTGGAGCAAACACACATCTGAAAAGGAACTGTTTGCAGAGGAACAATTTGCAGCAAAGGACCTTTGTGCAAGCAAAAAAGACTGATTTGCAAAAGGAACATTTTGGTGTTGCAAAAGTTTGCTATAGCAACAACAGAGACAAGTGGCTAATAGATAGTGGGGCAAGTCAAACAATTGTTAATGACTCTGAATTATTTTGCAGGTTTGTTCCAGTAGTACAAGAAGCTGTGGCTTTGGCAAATGGCCAGAAAGCAAAAGTCATCGGAAGAGGCGATGTAAAAATTCCATATTTGGAATCAAAGTTTACCAATGTGCTTTGTGTACCTGAGATGGAACATAATTTGTTAAGTGTGTATAATTTAGACAAACAAGGTTTTGAGACCATTTTTGTAAATGGGAAGTGTCTCATCAAAAGGAATGGGAATATTTGTGCAGAAGGCATAAAGGAAGATAATCTATATGTATTGCAGGGACAAAAGGTTCAATGTTCCCATATATTTAAGAATGTTGCAGAGCATGATTCATGTGCTCATCTTCTACATAGAAGACTTGGCCATGCAAGCTTTAAAGTTTTGCATCAAATGCAAGAGTTTGCAGAAGGGCTAAATTTGAAGGGATGCGAAACATATTTGGACTGTGCAGTATGCAAAGCATCGAAGTCAAAGGCATTCCCAGTTAGTAAATATAGCACAAGACAAACAAAAAGAGCTCTAGAGCTGGTCCATGCAGATCTGGTGGGACCTATGCAAGCCAGTTTGGGAGGAGCAAAATATGCACTGGTAATTGTTGATGATTATAGCAGGTATAGTTTTTGCTACTTGCTTAGAGGTAAGACAGAGGTGCTACAACAATTCAAACAGTGGGTAAGTTTTGTAGAGAGAAGGTACAGACAACAAGTGTGTCAGTTGCAAACTGACAGAGCTACTGAATTTATGTCAACTAAATTCCAACAATGGTTGGGGCAGTTGGGGATAAGACACAGACGTACAAATCCTTACACAGCAGCAGAGAATGGTGTAGCTGAAAGAAGGAATGGTGTTTTGCAAACAACGAAAGATTCATTATTAGAGGATTCTGGTATGAGCAGGTCATATTGGGGAGAAGCCATATTGACTGCCAATTATATAGTTAACAGGCTGTGGAGTTCCTCCATTAATAATACTCCATATGCCATTCTATATGGGAGAAAGCCATCACTGGCACATTTGAGAATTTTTGGAAGTACTGCATGGGTACATATTCCGAAAGCAATCAGAAGAAAGGAAGAAGACAGCAAAAGGCAAGAAAGCTCAGGTTTGTGGGCTATGAGCCAGGGTCAAAAGGATATCGCTTTAGCGATGGAAGTAAAAGAATTGTAATTTCAAGGTCTGCTAATTTTGCAGAACAAAATTGGGACAGAATTAATGCAAATTCTGGGTATGTCTCACTTAATGACGGTGATCTATTTAACGACAATAACTCATCTAATGATGGAAAAATGATTATTGAAGATGTCAATGTTCAGGGAGGAGAGGCTGAACAAGACATGAAGCCAGATAGACTTGAGACACAGGAGCAGTTAATACCACGTAGGTCAGAGCGATGTAATAAAGAAATTCCGCCTGACAGGTATTCTGCCAGCAAGGTAAAGGCTTGCAATGTGTGGTATGAGCCAAGAAGTTATAAAGAAGTGTTGGCATTACCAAAAGCTGAACAAGAAAGATGGAAGGAGGCCATGGATAAAGAGATGAACTCCATGGGAGACCATGAAGTATTTAAATCAGTGACTTTGCCACAGGGAACCAAAGCTGTGGGTTGTAAGTGGGTATATAAGAAAAGGGTATTGCCAAATAATGATGTACAATATAAGGTCAGGTTAGTGGCACAAGGTTTTTCACAATTAAAGAATGTGCACTATGATGAAGTATTTGCGCCAACTGTGAAAAGTGAGAGTATAAGATTAACACTGGCATTTGCAGCGGCATATAAGCATAAAATCTGGCACTTTGATATCACAACTGCATTCCTCAATGCTGAGTTAGAGGAAGAAATTTATATGATCCAAGCACCAGGATATGAAATTGCAAAACCTAACAAGGCTATTTATGGGCTGAAGCAGTCAGCCAGAAACTGGAATATCTGTTTAGATACTGCTTTAAAGGGTCTTGGATTTAAGAGTTGCAAAGCTGATAATTGTATATATACTGGACAGTTACAAGGAGGGAATTGTCTACTGTTATCATTTGTGGATGATCTTTGCTTCATCGCAAAGGATGCATCACAAGTCAAGGAATTTGCTGATAAATTAGGAAAGAAATTCGAATTAAAGAATTTGGGAGAAATAAAAAATGATCTCGGTGTAGAGATACAGAAAAATGAAAAAGGTACTTATATTCTCAGTCAAAGGAGAAAAATTGAGCAGTTATTGGAAAAATATAATATGAAAGATTGCAATACTGCTCCCACACCCATGAGTACGGATTTTTATAATAGTTTAAGTGCAGACAAAGGTGAAACCTGTGATCAAGAGATATATCACTCAGCAATAGGGAGTTTGTTATATCTATCACAGTGGTCCAGACCAGACATAGCTTGCGCAGTAAGCATTTTGAGTCGTTTTACTGCTGCACCTACAAAGTTACATTGGATGGGTGTAAAAAGGGTTCTCAGATATTTAAAGGGAACCATAAATTTGGGTCTTCAAATACAGATTACTGAGGAATTGAAATTAAAGTGTTATGTCGATAGTGACTATGCAAATGACATAAACACAAGAAAATCAAATTCTGGGATTATAATATTGTTTGGAGGGACTCTGATTGGATGGAAGTCCAGAAAACAAACAACTGTTGGTATTTCAACAGCGGAAGCAGAGTTTATTGCTTTATCTGAATTGTGTTCTGAAGTAACATGGTATGTACAGTTGTTGCAAGATTTAAATATTGATGTAAAAGAATCTGTAAAGGTATTTGAAGACAATGCTGCCTGTATAAAAATGGCAACTGGTGACAGGGTGAAGAACAGAAGTAAACATGTAGACATTAAGTATTGTAATGTCAGGGAAGCTGTAAAAGGAAAATTGATTAGTTTACATCATTGTTCTTCTGAGGATAATTTGGCAGACATGATGACTAAACCACTGGGTGGTGTTCACTATGGAAAATGTATTAAGTCAATAGGTCTGATGTCTCTTCCTGTCATGAAGGGAGGAGTGTTGCAATATTCATGAGGAGGAAGAGTCATGTGGTAACTCAGTCAGCCAATGTGAAGAAAGTGCTACTGAGTCTGTGCAAAAGGTATTGAGTTAGGAGCTGGATTTTTCCAGTCTCAGGTTTGTCTCTGTATCTCTCTGTAAGAAGTCTTCATTGAGCTATGTTGCTGTAAAGAAGAATGTATGGTATTGTAAATATTTTGATATGAATATAAAGAAGTTATTTGAATCAGCTAAATGCAGTCAACTGTGAGAGCTTCTGATTTATTTTCACCAACAATTCTCTAACAGAATTGTGTATGTCTAGTTTAATGAAGAGAAGGACGAGGGGGGACATGATAGCAGTGTTCCAATATCTCAGGGGCTGCCACAAAGAAGAGGGAGTCAAGCTATTTTCCAAGGCACCTGAAGGCAGAACAAGAAGCAGCGGATGGAAACTAATCAAGGAGAGAAGCAACCTAGAACTAAGGAGAAACTTCCTGACAGTTAGAACAATTAACCAGTGGAACAACCTGCCTCCAGAAGTGGTGAATGCTTCAACACTGGAAGTTTTTAAGAAGAGACTGGACAGCCATTTCTCTGAAATGGTATAGGGTTTCCTGCCTGAGCAAGGACCTCCAAGGTCCCTTCCAACTTGATGATGATGATGATGTCTGGCTCAAGGTCAGTGACCACCCCATCGTGGTTATCAGGGACGCTAAGCTCGTTCTTGTATAGTTCTTCTGTGTAATTTTGCCACCTCTTCTTAATCTCTTCTGCCTCTGTTATGTCCCTGCCATTTTGGTCCTTTATCATGCCCATCTTTGCATGAAACATTCCCTTCATATCTCCAATTTTCTTGAAGAGATCTCTGGTTCTCCCTATTCTATTGTTTTCCTCTATTTCTTTGCACTGTTCATTTAAGAGTGCATTCTTATCTCTTCTAGCTATTCTCTGGAATTCTGCATTAAATTGGGTGTATCTTTCTCTTTCTCCCTTGCCTTTCGCTTCCCTTCTTTCCTCAGCTATTTGCAAAGCTTCCAACCAACCTAGGAATCTATTTTTAGCCAATAATTCCATGTCAGTTTGAACACTAATATCTAGAACACTGCTTAAAAATCTCGCTTGCCTTGGAAGCCATTGAGAGTAGATGCTGGGTAAAAAATCCATGTTATGAAATAACTTTGGAAAGTTGGCTGACCCAGGATTTGGGTTGGGCCATACTAATCTGTTCTGTTAAGGACTTCCGGTTTTGTGCCATAGCGCCCGGTCATGGGATTGCGAACCTCCGCACCACATGGCTAGTTTCGCCCTGCCAGGGGACCCTAAATGGGTCTAAGTCGCCCCGGAGAGGCAGTGAAGAAACAAGGGTGCCCCGATGACTCTGGAACGACGGTGGTCATTTTGTTCGGTTCGGGGAAAGCATTCTAACCTGACAGGAGAAAGGCTGGTCACATCCTGTTGATCAGCCCAAGTCCAAAGGCACTAACCAGCACAACAGTGAACAGCGTGCTTGAAACTGGGTGAGGAATTTGATCTTCTCTCTCCTTTTTATATTTGATTTCTTGGAAAACTTCCCCAAGAAGCAAAAAGCCTCCCAAAGTGAGAAGGGGGGGGATTACCTCACCCTTCTATAGACGGAAGCGGCGAATTAAACCCTTATGGGGAATAAAAACATAAAATACCACAGTTTGGATAAATTTGAAAGCTAAGAAAATTGTTAAAACTCTATGCCTGAAAAAGCATTGATGAAATGCTTGGCAACGTTTCGATGAAGTCTCATTCATCATCTTCAGGCTGGTGCTTTTGGCTTCTGCTTCTAGGAGCAATGTGTGGTCACAGCCAAGCCCCTAACCAATCAGAACATAGCCAAGCTCCCAGCCAATCAGTTCAAACCCCCACTGGCAGTTAAAAGGAAAAAACAGCTTAGACCACACATTGCTCCTAGAAGCAGAAGCCATATATATATGAACAAAAATAACTCTTTGTTTTAAAAAGTTGAAAAATGAACAGTGATATCTAGTGGAGGTTTAGAGAAAACTACAGCAGCACTGACCAAGAATTTGGCAAGACGCCTAGGAACAGCAAAACACAGCTGAGAACAAAGCATTGAGTTATCTACTACTGAGTGAAACTACATATGTTTAGAAACTGCTGACCTTCTGGGATTATAAACACACTGAACTGCATTCTTAAATCTTAACCTAAGAACTGTTTGCAAAGAAAGAAAAAAATTGGCCTTTGGCTAATCTTCTAAAGGAGAAATTACTGGAAAACGTTTAGATGGTCAAATACTTTGAACTGAATCCTGACTGGCTGATAATTATAAGACCCCTGAAGAGAAAACTGCCACAAATATTGTTTTCAGTGGTGCCTTGACAATTGGAAACATACTGGATTATAAAACCATTATATAAAGATAAGAACTGCATAAGATTTGGCTGTTTGGATTTTAAGATGGACTGGCTTGATAAAACTAATTAAAAAGATTATGACACCAATGGAAAACTACTTAGAGGGGAGAGATAAAATGGATATTATATACCTATCTAAAAGTAATAGAAAACCATACCTAACACCTTTTCCTGAAGAACCCAGTTTGGAGCTTCAAAGATCTGCAGGAACAATGACTCAAGACAATACAAATACATTCCAGGAGAAAATATACACAATGCTGCAACAGATTCAAATGATAATTGTTTCAAACCATGATGAGATTAGAAATAAGTTTGACAATATAAACGAACATATCTCTAACTTAAACATACAACTTAATGACACTCAAAAATGACAACAAAGAATGAACAAACAAATCAGACAACAGAATATAAATTAAATGAAAGTGACTTAAATAGAAAAGCTACAAATGAAAAAAAAACTACAATTTAATACAAACAAACAAAAAATCTGCAAAACCTTACTATAATAAAGAAGACAAAAAAGATGCTTTATCCTCCAGGACTTCAAAACAAATTTGAGGCTAAAAAAGAAGAACAAATAAAATGGATTAAAGAACTGTCAGAAGAATCATCAAAACGTGAAAGACAAAAACCTGATACCTTACTTGATTTGTCTTCTTTGTCCCCAACAACACTTACAAAATACAACCTGGCAAGCCAAACTTACTGATCTGGAAAGCGACCTGGCAAAAGAAGAAAGTTTGGATATAAAGAGGCCCTAGAGAAAGATTATTAGATGGTGTATTATAGGATTAAATATTGTTGGAATATAGCCAAAAGAATAGATAAATCTTGTAAAGGGGCCCTATAGTAAGAGGAATAAGATATATAAGTAGTATAATACTTTTAGAATATATGAAATGTTAAAACATTGAGAGGGTCTATTTCAGGGGTGTCAAACTCAATTTCATTGAGGGCCACATCAGCATTGCGGTTGCCCTTTGGCCAGGTGGGTGTGGCCTACTGGGTGGGTGTGGATGGAGTGGGTGTGGCCTACTGGGTGGGCAAGGCCAGCTCTACATCGTTCACATCAAGGGTGCCTGTGGGGGCCTGGGCAGGAGTGGGACAGATCTGAGGGTCTGTGGCAGAAGGGGGTGGGACCCGGGCAAGCGCCAAGGCATGGTCCATTTCTTCATTCCTCACAAAGGGTGACACCTCCCCAGCATGCACCCAGGGGGCGGGGGCGACACAGCAGGGGCTGGTTCCTAGCTGTTTCTAGACGGCCTTGTGGAGCTAAGACTGAATGTGTTTTAGCATAGATGGCCACCACAAAATTGTACATTGGCTCCCGGCCGGCCTGGGCCAGGGCCAAGGCAGCGGGGGCCGTTCCCTCACTGTTTCCAGGATGGCTTTGTGGGCCGCATCCGGCCCCCGGGCCTTGTGTTTGACATGTCTGGTCTATTTAAATGAAAAGTTTAGATATTTAAAGGTAATGAATTTTGGGAAAATTATGACTGATAAGAGTGGTCTGAGTACTGAGGGGAAACTAAGCTTCAATAAGAATCTTGAAAACAGGACATATAATGATTTAATAAGATGACATTTATAAATACGATGGAAATAAGCTGATTAAAAACATGTTATATGTTGATGTTATTATATGCATAAATACTAAAAAAATGTTTATATTCAAGTTGGTTTGTACTGAAAATTTTAAGAATTATATTTGTTTAATGTAGACAAAAGGAGAATATTACAGGAAGAAGAGAGGATCAAGAAATATATTACCAACATATTGTTTAATTGTAGAAATTATTTATCATTGATTGTTTTAAATATATGAACCCAGACAACACACTGTTCATGAAGCACTAAAGATTGTTATTGTAAAAAATTATATATATATATATATATATATATATATATATATATATATATATATATATATATATAAAAATAATAATCTGTTCTGTTAAGCATATTTTGGGAAGTTTATCAGGGTCCATTGAATGGATCCTCTACAAGTTTATTTATTTTATTTATTTATTCGGATTTGTATGCCGCTCCTCTCCGAAGACTCGGAGCGGCTCACAACATATATATAAAACAATTTCAACTAAATCCGAACAAAAAACATTAAAAATAAAACCCCATACATACTCATCAGTCACACCACAATCAACAATCATCCCCAGGCCTGCCGGCAGAGGTAGGTTTTTAAATTCTTTCGGAAGGCCGGGAGAGTCAGGGAAACGCGGACTTCAGGAGGCAGTTGGTTCCAGAGGGTGGGTGCCACAACAGAGAAAGCCCTCCCCCTAGGGCCCGCCAGACGACATTGTTTTGCTGACGGGACCCGGAGGAGGCCAACCCTGTGCGCTCTCACCGGTCGTATAGAAGTATGTGGCAGAAGGCGGTCCCGTAAGTATCCTGGTCCCATGCCATGAAGGGCTTTATAGGTAATAACCAACACCTTGAATTGGGCTCGGAGACCAATAGGCAACCAATGCAGCATGCGGAGAGTTGGTGAAATGTGGGCACAACGCGGAAGGCCCACAACTGCTCACGCAGCTGCATTTTGCACTAATTGTAGTCTCCGAACACTCTTCAAGGGTAGCCCCATGTAGAGAGTGTTACAGTAGTCGATCCTCGAGGTGACAAGGGCATGTGTGACTGAGGAGAGACTCCCGATCCAAGTAAGGATGCAACTGGTGCACCAGGCGAACCTGGGCAAATGCCCCCCTCGCCACAGCCGACAAATGATGATCCAATGTCAGCTGTGGATCGAGGAGGACTCCCAAGTTGCGAACCTTCTCTGAGGGGTTTATAGATTCACCCCCCAGGGTAATGGAAGGACAGATAGAAGTGTCCTTGGGAGGCATCACCCATAGCCACTCTGTCTTATCGGGGTTGAGCCTTAATCTGTTAACACCCATCCAAACCCTCACAGCCTCCAGACACCGGCACATCACCTCAACTGCTTCACTGATATGGCCAGGAGTGTAAATGTACAACTGAGTATCATCAGCGTACTGATGGTATCTCACTCCGTGCCGATGGATGATCTCACCCAGTGGCTTCATGTAAATGTTAAAAAGTAGGGGGGAGAGAACCAACCCCTGAGGCACCCCACATGGGAGTAACCTAGAGGTGGACCTCTGACCTCCCACAAACACCGACTGCGACCGACCAGTGAGATAGGAGGAGAACCACCGCAACACGGTGCCCCCCACTCCCAATCCCTCCAGCCGGCGCAGAAGGATACCATGGTCGATGGTATCGAACGCCGCTGAGAGGTCAAGAAGCACCAGGACAGAGGACTGGCCTCTATCCCGGGCCCGCCAGAGATCATCCATCAGAGCGACCAAAGCAGTTTCGGTGCTGTAGCCGGGCCTGAACCCCGACTGCAGAGGGCCCAGATAATCGGCTTCCTCCAGAGACCGCTGGAGCTGAAGTGCCACCACCTTCTCAACAACCTTCCCCACAAAGGGGAGGTTGGAGACCGGACGATAGTTGGTCAAAATTACTGAATCCAGGGAAGGCTTCTTGAGGAGGGGGCACACAAGTGCCTCCTTTAAAGGAGCCGGAAAGGACCCCTCCCTCAAAGAAGCATTGACAATCTCCTGGATCCAGGTACATGTCACCACCCTACTGGCTGAAACCAGCCAGGAGGGACACGGGTCCAACAAACAGGTGGCAGAACTTACAGCTCCAATGGCCCTGTCCACTTCCTCAGGCGTAACAGCCTCAAACTCACCCCAGATGAGCGGACAAGAACATGTCCCTGTCCCCTCGACTGAATCATTATCAATGGGCCAATCTAGGGGCTTCTCCTGTCCCAGGGTCCTCTGACAAAAAACTGTTTAGCGTGGCACCATCCCTAACCAACCTTCTGGAGGTCCTGACCATGGACACATCCCTCACTCCCATCTTTTCAAACTCCACCATTGCTGGAGATATGGCGGAGGCATTAAGACTGCAGGATAGGAAATCTGAGTACTCTCTACGAAGGGCACATCAAACATCAGGATGGGCGGTAAAGGCTTCCACATCAGCCTCTTTCTTCTCACGGTCCTCTATCACTTGGCTCCGGGAGCTTCAGGACTTGATCCCACAGGATCAGGTACACACCCATCAAACGTTGGGTAAGTTATTAGCGGCGATTGAATACACAGCTGATGCCACATTGCACGCCGCCAGATTTTCAGCCAGGGCAATCGCAGCCAACGTTTCGACCAGGCGGCTGCTTTGGCTGAAGCAATGGCGGGCGGATTTAAAATCCAAAGGACGCTTGGCCACCGCCCCTTATTCTGGTGGAAAATTATTTGGGGAAGCCCTGGAGCCCTACTTGATAGAGAACAAGGACAAGAAAAAGGTTCTTGCTCACCAGGCCAGACGATTGGACAGAAAGCCTGCTCCCTTCTATCGCAGACAGGGTTTCCGAGGCAACACCCAGGGTTCTGACTGGCCACAACCCACACGCTCTTTTCCTCCCAGATCGGACCGTCAAACAGACCGCTTTGTTGCCAAGCCCAGGCAACAACCGCAGGCTAAGTGGCCCTTTTGGGGTGCGGGGGGCCGTCCCTATCGGAGGAATAAGTGACTCCAGAGAAGGACCCCCCCATAGGCGGCCGGCTCTCCCTGTTCTCTCAGAACTGGGGGCACACTACCACTGATGCCTGGGTCTTGTCCACCGTCACCAACGGCCTGACCTTGGAGTTTCTTTCAAAACTGGCAAACCGGTTCATTCAGTGTCCGACTCCTTCAAACCCGTCAAAACGGGTTCTCATGAAGGAGGCCATTTCCCATCTCATCGAAATAAATGCGGTGGAACCAGTCCCTCCCGATCAAAGGGGGCGAGGGTTTTACTCAATCCTCTTTATAGTCCCAAAGACCTTGGGAGGATGGAGGGCCATTCTGGATGTAAAACAGTTAAATTATTACCTGATAATACAAAAAATTCAAGATGCAAACCCTGCAATCCATTTTGGCCAGCATACGAAGGAACGACCTCTTGACGTCCATCGACCTCACGGAGGCGTACCTACGTATTCCAATTTTTCCACCACATCGCAGTTTTCTCAGATTCTGCTACAGATCTTATCACTATCAGTACAGAGCGCTTCCATTTGGCCTCTCATCCGCCCCGAGGGTATTCACAAAGATCTTGGTTCTGGCAGCTCACCTCAGACTGGATTCCATTCGGATCCAGTGTTACCTGGACGACATCCTCATTTAGTCGGTGTCTGTCCAGGCTGCACGGTCGGAGGTGGCCCGTACCATAGAGGTGCTCCAGAACCACGGGTTTTCAGTGAATTTCCTCAAGAGCCAGCTGATCCCATCCACGCAGCTCCTTCATCTGGGAGCAGTGATAGATACAACACACTGCATGGTTTACCTATCACCAGATCGCATAGCCAGTCTGAGGGCCCTTGTCCACCAGGTACGGTGCACCAGGGTGGTTCCCCTCCTCACCCTCTCCCAGCTCTTAGGCAAGATGATCTCCTGCATTGCCATTGTACCCTGGACCACACTACATTCCAGAGCTCTTCAGTGGTTCCTCCTCCCCTTTCAGAGGCGAAAGCTAACATCCTCCAACAGGCAGGTGATGTTGACTCCCCTGGTATCAAGGTCACTCAGATGGTGGAATTCTTGGGCCATCGCCAGGGGCTCGGAATTCAGAGAGCCATCACAGATTGTTCTCACCACAGACGCCAGTCTCTTCAGTTGGGGGGCGCACCTCCAGTCTCAGATAGCCCAGGGGAGATGGTCCAAAGAGGATTTGAAACACAATATAAATTGGCTGGAACTCAGGGCAATTCATCTGGCGTTGTGTCATTTCAGTCACAAGGTGAGTGTTATGGTTCCGGCTAATGAAACACTTCAAAGAACTTCCAGGCCTTTATTTTCCTAAAAGTCTTTTATTGTTACAAAATGTCAGCACAGGCATAACAGGCTTATGCTAAGAACTAAGTTCTCTTCCTCTGAGCAGTTTAATTATCAGCATGTTCCCTCCCTAAATTACCTGTCATATCTCACGTTATCCAATTAGTGTGAAGGTCAAAGGTTTCCTTCCTCTTTCTTTCCCTGCGCTTTGCTCCCACCCCATCTTCTCTGTATTAACCCCAAAAATACCAGACAGTTCTGCATATTGTCAAAGCAAGAATATACAATATTTGCAGCGTTGACATTCGGCTCCCCTTACAAGAAGGGCAAATCCTGTAAAGTAAACAAAGCATATGTTAAGGGTTATCTTTCGGTTTGTTGGGGTGTTTCACAAGAAACCTTTTGACCAATCTGTCAGCTTTCACTTCACTCGATTTCACCCATGTGGCTTAAGACAACAGGTATCCCTTCCATTGTATTAGGTACTGCAATTTCCCTTTGAAAATTCTAGAGTCAAGAATACGTTTTACTTCATAGTGGGTCTGTCCCGCAACTACGAGGGGCCCAGGCACCTTCTTCGGAGGAGGTCTTAAAGTGGAGCCTCGATAAGGCTTCAACAAGCTACAATGGAAAACTGGGTGAATTTTCCCTAAAAATCTAGGGAGTTTTAGTTCCACTGTGACTGGGTTGATGATCCTTACTATGGGGAAAGGCCCCAAGAATTTAGGTCCCAATTTCTTGCTAGGCAATTTGAGGCGTAGATATTTAGTTGACAGATAGACCTTCTCTCCAACTTGGAATGTTCTTTGGGGAGCCCTCTTTTTATCAGCCTGCTTTTTATAGGTTTCAAAAGTCTTTTTTAAAGCAGTTTTTGTGTTTCTCCAAACTTCTTCTCACCCCCTCACCCACTGATCAAGTGTCTGGGAAGTGGAGGGCAACTGAGGATATTCAGGTATTGGGCTAAACTCTTTCCCTGTGGCCAGCCTGAAAGGTGTGTAGACGGTGCTGCTGTGTACAGAATTATTGTACGCCACCTCCGTAAAAGGGAGGAGATCAGTCCAGTTTGTCTGTTGGTAAGAAACGTAGCATCTAAGATATTGCTCCACCATTTTGTTAGCGGCTTCTGTGGCCCCATTGGTGGCCGGATGAAAAGCAGATGATAATCCTTGAGATGATCCAATTAATGTAAGGAAATTTCTCCAAACTTTCACTGTGAACTGCACCCCCCTGTCCGAAATTATTTGCTTAGGGGCACCATGCAGCCGGTAGATATGTTTCAGGAACAATTTGGCCAGCCGTTGGGCAGATGGGAGTCCTTTGCAGGCGATGAAACGAGCATGTTTTGAAAACAGGTCTATTACAGTCTACATGACAGTATTTCCACTACTTTCAGGTAGGTCTACTATAAAGTCCATAGCTATTTCTTCCCATGGTTGAGAAGGGTCTGCCACAGGTTGCAGTAACCCAGGGATTTTCCCTGGGATTCTTTTCATTGTGGCACATACAGTACAACTTTTTACATAGTTTTCCACATCCTTTTTCAGCCCCGGCCACCAAAATTGCCGGCGGGTGAGGTGTAGGGTTTTCAAATATCCAATGTGTCCAGACTGTTTTACATCGTGGCTGTGTTTGAGGGCATTAAGATGAAGCGATTCTGGCAAATATAGCTTCCCCCCTTTGTAAGCTAAGCCATCCCTGCATGTTAGGGAGGCTTGATTATCTTTGAACCATTGGTTGGTGAGGAGCTCACGTTTTATTTTCTTCACTCCAGGGTCATCAGGATTGGGGACTCTGCGAGGCGTATGTTGAGTGGCAGTTTGTGGATTGGGAATAATTGCCTCGTTAACCTCCTCTCGTTCGCTTTTGTATTGGGGTAACCGGGATAGCGCATCAGCTAGGAAGTTCTTTCCTCCTGGTATGTACTTTAGAGTGAAGTTGAAGCAGTTAAAGTACTGTGCCCACCGTACTTGCTTTGGGGACAATTTGCGGGGAGTTTTCAGTGCTTCTAGGTTTTTGTGATCTGTCGTCCATACCTCAAATGGCACCTTGCTCCCTTCCAGATAGTGTCGCCAGTTTAGTAGCGCCCATCTAATCGCGAAGGCTTCTTTCTCCCAGATTGCCCATCTCCGCTCGCTCTCAGTAAATTTCTGAGAGGTGTAGGCGCAGGGTTGCAGGATCCCATTTTTGTTCTTTTGCAGTAACACAGCTCCGACTGCCACCTCGCTGGCATCGGTTTGAATCACAAAGGGTTCCCCTGGGCAGGGGTGCTTCAGCAGCAAATAGTCTCTTTAAATTCTCAAAAGCTGTTTGACAGCCCATTGTCCATGCTAGTGGTTAGCCCGGTCGTGGCTTCCCTCCTCCTTTGCCTGTTTTGAGTAGTTCTGTAAGAGGTAGGGCAATCTCGGCAAAAGAGGGGATGAATTGACGATAAAAGTTGGCAAAACCCAGAAAACTCTGGAACTGTTTGTGAGTTTTTGGGGGCTGCCATTCGATTATAGCTTTCACCTTGGCTGGATCCATTTCAATACCTTCGTTGGAAATTGTGTAGCCAAGATAGCCTAATCGGGTTTGGTGAAATTCACATTTCGACAATTTAGCAAAGAGTTTGGCATTCAATAGTTTCTTTAAGGAGGGAACTTTAGGGAGGGAACATGCTGATAATTAAACTGCTCAGAGGAAGAGAACTTAGTTCTTAGCATGATGTTATGGTTCCGGCTAATGAAACACTTCAAAGAACTTCCAGGCCTTTATTTTCCTAAAAGTGTTTTATTGTTACAAAATGTTGGCACAGGCATAACAGGCTTATGCTAAGAACTAAGTTCTCTTCCTCTGAGCAGTTTAATTATCAACATGTTCTCTCCCTAAATTAGCTGTCATATCTCATGTTATCCAATTAGTGTGAAGGTCAAAGGTTTCCTTCCTCTTTCTTTCCCCGCGCTTTGCTCCCACCCCCATCTTCTCTGTATTAACCCCAAAAATACCAGACAGTTCTGCATATTGTCAAAGCAAGAATATATAATATTTGCAGCGTTGACAGTGAGAGGCCAGCATGTTCTTGTCCTCACGGATAACATAGCAGCCAAAGCCCATGTGAACCATCAAGGGGGAACCAGGTCAAGTTCTCTGATGACGGAAGCCAGACTGCTCTGTTCTTGGGCAGAGGCCAATCTGGCCTCGATCAAGGCAGATCACATCTCGGGGTCAATCAACCAACAGGCGGACGCTCTCAGCAGGGCGACGGTGGATCATTCAGAGTGGTGCCTGGATCCAGCGCTGTTTCTAGAAATATCTCACAGAGTGGGTCATCCACTTCTGGATTTGTTCGCCTCAGCAGCGAACTCCCAACTTCCAAGATTTTTTTTCCTGATTCCTGTCACTGGGTCGGAGGGAGTAGATTCTTTGCGCATACTGTGGCCCCGGGGCCTTCTCTACACCTTTTCTCCTTCCGGCTGTCATCCGCAAGATTCTTCGAGAGAAGGCGGAGGTTCTCATAGCGTCTCATTGGCTGAGGCGCCCATGGTTCGCCGATCTCATGAGTCTGTCAGTATCGGCCCCATGGAAGATACCCCCGGGCCTAGTAGCACTCAGTCAAGGGGCGCTCCAGCACTCCGACTCTCAATGGCTACAGTTGACCATATGGCGCTTGAGCGGAGACGTCTGACTGAGGAAGCTTACCCTCCGAGAGTCATTGATATGATTCAAGCGTCTAGACGCCCGTCAACTAATAGAGTTTATGACTCCACCTGGAGGGGTTTTCTGTCTTGGATGTCCAAGCATCAGGTCCAGTTGTCATCTCTCACTGTGCCTCAAGTCCTACAGTTTTTACTGGACGGGATAGATAAGGGCCTCTCTCCAAGTACCATCAAGAGGCAGGTTGCGGCCTTGGCCACGGTACTCTCTTGTGATGACTCTTCCTCACTAGCCCATCACCCGATGATCCATTCGTTCATCAAAGGGGCTGTTAACACTAGACCTCCAACCATTTATCGGTACCCCTCTTGGGATCTTTCGAAGGTTTTGCAGGCCCTTACCAGGCCGCCTTTCGAACCACTTCAATCCTGTGATCTCAATCTTTTATCCATGAAAGTAGCCTTTCTAGTGGCAGTGACTTCGGCCAGACGCATATCTGAACTGGTCAGATATATCTGAACTGGTCAGGGAGGATCTCTGTCTGTTTTGCCCCGATTGCGTAACCCTGCGGTTAGATCCCACTTGCATTCCTAAGGTGAACTCCTTGTTTCACCGGTCCCAGGAGGTGGTGTTGCCAAGTTTCTGCCCTAGACCATCCCATGACTTGGAATGCAGATGGCACACCTTGGATGTCCGCAGGGCACTCCGCATTTATCTTAAAAGGACTGCTGCCTTCCGTAAGTCTGAGGCACTTTTCCTTTCCTTCAATCCTTCCTCTATGGGACTCAAGGTCTCATCTTCCACTATTGCCTGGTGGATTAAGGCTTGTATTGCTAGGGCATACCAATCACAGTCCTTAACCATTCCTTCACGTATCACGGCCCACTCTACCCGTAGTGCTGCCATGGGAGGGGGCGCACCTTCTTCATAGCCTCTCCAGGGTGACTTAGACCCATTTAAGGTCCCCTGGCAGGGCAAAACCAGCCGTGGGGTGCGGAGCTCCGTGCGCTATGGCGCAAAACCGGAAGTCTATATTTCACACTTTTTCTGCTAAATACCATCAGTTTAGATTTGGTTTTATTGATACTTAAAGAATTAAGAGCACAGTAGGTATTTAGCTCTTGCAACAGTCTTCTCAAGCCTGTTTGGGAATGTGCCATTAGAACCATATCATCAGCGTATAAAAGTATATTAATAAATTAATCACAGGTCTTTGGCCTATGAGTATCTGCAGCATATAGGAATCCTGGTAAATGATTGACATAGAAATTAAAAAGCATTGGGGCTAGGATACAACCCTGTCTGACACCATTATGGGTGGGTATACTCTTAGAGAAGAACCATTTACACCTGTACGGACTTTCAAATGGGTGTTTGAGTAGAGGGCCTTAACCGAGAGTAATAGTCTGGGTTCTGTTTTTAAGCTGGCCAATTTCACCCACAGAATATTTCTATTTATAGAATTAAAAGCCACACTAAGATCTATAAATGTGGTAAGCAGTTTCTTGCCATTTGTTAATTGCTTTGTTATGACATAGTATAAAGTGAAACAATTGTCTATTGTGGAGCACTCTGGTCTGAATCCAGCTTGTTCCTCCACTAAGAGATTTCTTTCCATTACCCAGTCTTCTATTTTGCTCAACAAATGTTTCACATACATTTTAGCCTCTTTTAGATAATACAATTAGGTTCATTGGTCTATAGTTTTTTGGGTCACCTTTGTCTCCCTTTTTATATAGGAGGACTATAATGGTGACTTCTCATCTGACTGAAATGCAACCTGTGTTATTTATATCTGGGTGAACAGCTCTGCTAACAGTGGGACCCACCAATATGAGTATTAAAGAGTTCTGGTGGTAGAAAATCATCTTCAAGCATCTTTTTTGATTTTAGAGAGTGAAGGATAAATGTGATTTTTGATACTAACATTGGAGGCCGGGGGGACAGTTTTCAAAGCCTAAAGTATCGGTAATTTATTTGTGTGAAAGGCCCTGGTTAGATTTGCGTAAAAGTCCCAAATTGGGTCTGGAATAGGAATATCAAATTGTAATTTACGTTCCTTCAATAAACCTTATAACAGTATTCCAGAAGAAAACTGAATTTGTCACTTTCGCTGAAACTTCCAGATCTGACCATATTTTAACTCTATAGGAGGCTTTTTAAAAGACTCTGTTTCTTGTAGTCACGCCTAATTTTTATTTTATTTATTTATTACATTTGTATGCCGCCTATCTCCCTTATAAGGTGACTCTGGGCCACTTACAGATTTAGCATTTTAGTGTGGTTTTTTGTGGTAGGGTGTCCCAGGACCTGGTGCATTGCTGCTCTCAATAACTTTCTGCTACATAAACAGTCAGAATCAAACCAATTGGAGCTTATTTGCTGATGGCTTTTAGTAGGAAGTTTGTCTATTAAAAATTTTCTCAAATGACACAGATCCACATATTGGGTCAGGATTTTATCTGAACCTTGGGTAAAGGAGGAAGTTGAGTTTCTCCAACTCTGGGCCTGTTCTGAGTTGAGAAACATACTGTGTTTCCCTGAAAATAAGACCCGGTCTTTTTTTTTCCTTCAAAAGAGGCACCAGGTCTTATTTTCGGGGGGGGTCTTTTTTACTCACCTTGCGGTGGCGGCACCGACAGCCCCGCCCAGCTGGCCCACTTCTTCTGTGGCCGAAGGAGCAGCTTCATTCTGCAGCTGAGAATGGAGCTCTGGCCTGCATGTCACCATCAGAGGCCTTTCCGGAAGGCACGTGTCGATCCATGGGTGGCCTGGCTGCAATGGTAAGCTCTACCCCCCCCCCCAGCTTCTAGGACTTATTTTTGAGGTAGGGCTTTTATTAGGCCCACTCCCAAAAATCAATCTAGGGATTATTTTCAGGGTAGGTCTTACTTTCAGGGAAACACGGTAATGCTTTGGTATCAACCTGGGCCCAATTAAGCATTCTGTTCTGCCTCACTTTGAGATTAGCTAATATCCTTTTATCATGGGGCATGTATAACCTAGTATCAGATCTGCCTTGGAAATGGTTGTATCCACCCTCATATGGGCTTTGATGTCTGAAAATAACTCAGTCTTTTGTGTAATATATATGTAATATAAAACACTGCTGGAGTTTTCTGGATGGTATGGTAAAGGATATATAAAACCAGGTTCTTTACCACCTAAAATTTGGAGATTACATTTATAAATCCAGGAGACCAGTTGTGAACCTATGATGTTTCCTTTGGAGTCTCTAGACAGCCAGGGGGGATAATTTATTAGATAATCTTCAGGAATAACACCCAAGTGGACAAAATCTTACAAGGATGCCCTACCCTGGCATTGAAGTCTGGTAGAATTACAGTGGCTTTAGGGTGATTTGACTTTATCACTGTCTTTTCTAAATTCACTCAGATATTAGGAGAAAAGTGGGGAGATGTGTGTAGTGGAAAATAAATATTCAGTGGAACCATTTCAGGGAATTTATAAGAGAATTTGATGGCTAAATAATGGGGAGAGTTATCTCGGAGGACCAATTCCTGTCCTTGCCAGCCTGGCTCTGCCTTGGCAAGAGTAGTCAATCCTCTTGATGCCTGCCTTTAGTCTCATATGTCTTTGCAGGAATAGTCCAGGATCCAAATCCTGGCAATTGAATCTTCTCATTTGTAATCAACCAGGTCTCTTGGAGTGCTATAAAGTGAAAATTGCAGAGGAACTCCACCAGGTCTCCATCTGTTACTCTGTGCTTCCAAGTCAGTAGCTGGATAGAACCCTTGTGCTTAATACTATTGGAGATGGTTGGGAGGGTATTGGAATTTTGGGTTGAAACACAAAACATTTTTCAGTCATTCAAAAGAAGTGATATCCAAAATTCCTTCAGTGTCAAAAAAATGCACACTGGTTTGACATTTGTCTACCTTCACTACCTGCATTGAGCTAAGGATGACCTCCTTATGACTCAGTTCTCAGTTCAGAAGCTGGCTGAGGGAGAAGATGACTGCATTTGTGGATCCCCATTTTCCTCTATTTACACTATTATTTGGATTTGTAGAGTGATCTGATTTGGATATAAGTAACAGTTATGATTTGCATGACTTTCATCCAGTACTTCCTGTGAGGGAGAAACTTGCTTTGCAGTCTCCTCTGGATGGTGCAGTAGGCTTTGATCTCCTAGCCTGTTCCTTTTAGGTTCCAAATTAGAGTCCACCTTTTCACCATCATTGTCTGCTTCTGAATCACAGTTGCCTCTGCATGAGTTTGTTTTAGGTGACTCAGCGGCATCATTTGGCTATGTTTAGTCTTAATGAAGGACTCTTAGAGTGTCCATTTTGTTGTTAACAGTAGTCAAGAGCTCGAAAATTGACAATACTATTTGTGCCATCAATAGACATTGCTTGTAAATCCTATTCCAGGGGGTCATATCTGTTTGAGAGGCTATCAGGAAACGTAGGAGAGGTTTAGTTACTTAGGGCAAGTGGCTGTTTGTTTTTTAGGAATCTGTCAACTTTGAGTTGTTTGGTAGGTTTAAGTGATGTCTGAGAAGCAGAATGTGAGCACTGCATCTTCTTTAAAGCAAAGACCATGTTTCTTCAGAAAGGTCCCTTATCAATTTGGGGCTGGATAGGAGTTAGCAGTGAGTGGGAATTTTCTTTCAGCCGTGTATGACCATCTTCTTTAGGCTAGTTCTATTGAAAGCCATGCAGCAGCAAGGATTAGTTTTTTAAATGTCACATTTGTGCATATGGGAGCAATTTTTTAAAAATACTGTGTGGAGAGGGTCAGTGTTAATGACTGACAGCATGTACCAAGTACCAGTCCTCGCCAAACCTCCTGTCACTATCACAGTCTTAAGGAAAAAGATCCCAGTAGCACAAATGGGAATGTATTGCTGTGCAGAAGAAGCAAAGTGTAGGCAAGAGGCAGATGCCATGTTACATAACTTTGTTGTCCATTTGTAGGTTATATCTCTGATTTTAAGTGCATCTTGTATATTTGTGTATATATTCATCTGTGTGTGTGTAATTGAGTGAAGTGACTGACTGGTTTCTGAAATTAGATTAGTTTGACCAGAGAGATGCTGAATCCCCCTTTCCCCCCCTAACATTATGTATGTACTAGGCCAGGAGCTAGCTGTGGGGAGTGGAGGTCTGCTCTCACACGGCCATGCACTACAGGCGTAAAACTGGAAGTTGGAAAACAAAAAATTCCACCGACTGGGGAGGCCGTGGTTTTGCGCGCTACCTAGATCTCACGCATGTGCAGATGAAGCTTCACTTGCTTGTGTGGCACAGTTCCTAATGGGCCGCAAACCGGGGGTTGGGGACCCCTGATCTACAACATACAATGTAAGGACTGTAACAACCACTATGTAGGATAAACAGGCAGAAGACAAGCAGAGCGCATCCATGAACACCAACTAGCTATCAGAAGACATGATGAAAGCTCCTTAATTTCACAACACATGGACAGACTTAGCCATAATTTTAACTGGGAAACTGTGACCATCCTAGACCAAGCCAAGTCCAAAAACTCTAGAGAATTCCTGGAAGCCTGGCATTCACACAAATCATCCATCAACAGGCACACAGAGATAAACAACATCTACGTACCATTGAAAAGAGGCAATCAAGAAGCCAAAAAGGAAACAAAAAGACCAAAACACCACCTCAGCAACAAGCAACACCCAGATAAATAGAGATTAACACTAAGATTAATACTGCAGGATCCAATCTGTACATCCAGTCTGTACTATGTGTGCATTCCGGTAGAGAAGTTCCCTGAGGATGGGTTTCAGCACGAGTCCAAAAACTCAGAAGACTAGACCTCTGGTCCTGGTGACCAACCCAGATTAGATCCTGCAACATTATCTTGGGACACGTATATTTGCCTTCATTCGTAAGATTAATACTAGACCAACAATCAAGATGGTAGAGGACAGGAAGGCCTGCAGGAACGTTGTCCATGGGGTCGCGATGGGTCGGACATGACTTAGCAACTAACAACAACAACAATCAAGAAATAAACAATACCCCAATCAAGGAACTACCAACTCAGACAAACTAGCTAACAGTAAACAACAGCCTAATCAAGGGACCACCAAGAACATTCCCAGCACTGACAGGGCAAGCCACTAGTATATAAAAAGAGCAAAGCCCACTCCTTTCTAGCACTGATGATGTTACATAGTTTGGTAATGAAACATCTGCAAGAAAACAACCAAGCTCAGGGAGCACCAAGGACCCCATAGTGCAGGTGTATCAAACTGCCGGCCTGGAGGCCGGACGTGTCACGAGGAAACGGCGCCCACCCCATTGCCGGCAATGTGGAAAAAGTTCTGATATGTCGCGCAACGTCGTGAATTTGACATGTCTGCCATAGTGAGAATAACCTGTTACAAAATACCCATTTACCAAGAGGAACTGGTGAAGTTGCTCCCTGACACTTCCTTTAAAATTCTAAGATACTCTGCTATCCTAGCTTACTTTTATCCTTTTTTTTTTTTCAGGGCAAAGGGGCACATTTCCAACCAAAAACTGTTACAGCCATTTGCTTATTTTTTAAGGTTGCCTGTGGTGCCCAGAGGTGTTCTTGGCAGGAGGATGCTATTCAGATCTGGTGCTTTGTTTTTCCAGTATATTATGATCTCATTTTTTTAAAAAAATAGGGTTAGGGTGATCACATCTTTGCAAGGTGCTTGGCAGCCAGTCGTAAGTGTGAACAGGTTACCAAGCTCCCAGATTGTGATGGGGGGCAGGCGCAGTGCAATGTTTTGCAACCCTTTCAGAGGCTGCCATGACTTATGAATGGTCATTAAACGACTGGCCATAAATTGAGGACTGCCTGTAGCCCTCTTAGGGTTGGAACCCAACTAAAGCTTTTGGCACTAGTGTTTAAGGCCCTGTGGCTAGCCATTCATATTACCTGTCCCAGCTCCTATCTTGGCATGCTCCTAAGTATACAATATGATCAGCAGGACAGGGGTTCTTTTCTGTTGTTTCTTCTTATGGTGTGGCACACCCTTTGCATGGGTCATTGATTATGAAATTCTGTTTCTTTCTTACTCTGGTCCCACTATGATTTGGATGTATTTGAGACATACTTGAAAACATATATATTTAATAATCTAGACTGATTGGTAGATCAGTCCAGTGAGCTATTCAATCATGAATAGATGTTGAGACTGGCAGTTAATAAAACTAGAAGATAGGGCCATCCTGTTGTAAGTGTATTTGTGAAGGCTGATAATGGGTTATAGGTATGAGCTTTTATAGTGCTGTATGAAAGATTGTATGCTATTTTATGGTGAGTGTAAATATTTATTTATTTATGAAATTTATTTGCTGCCCATCTCATATCCAACGACTCTGGGCAGCTTACAGCATACAAACATTAAAATCAACTATCATAGAACACAACAAATAAAATAATTAACAAATGAAATCATTCATACCAGATGGGAAAGGAGGAAGCTGGACACATGGGGGATATATCTTCAAATATATTGATTTTATTGTATTCAATTTTTACTTTGGTTTTAGCTGAATTAATCATTTTAATTATAGTTTGACTATATTGGTGATGGAGTATGTTGTAAATAATTATTTTTCTGTTTGTTTCTATATTTTAAGTGGAGAGGTACTCAGCTGTTGTTGTTTTGTAGGAAAGACATCCAGGAGACAGTAAAAATTACAATGAGTGCATTCGACATGAGACTATCCGCATCGCTGTATGTGACATGCTGGAAGGGAAATGCCCTTCTCCAGAGCCTTTACGGTATGTGTGGAGAGACATCATGGTTTAACTTGCAGATTCACTTTCTGTACTCCATTGAGAAACTGGATATATTTCTTAGCTAGGCTTTGCCCATTTCTGGGAAAACTGTCAATGTATACTTCATCATTTGAGTGTTCAATCTCCACTCCTTTTATAGCTGCATAGTTAATAGTCTGGCAGATTCTGCATGCCACCCTAGAAAAACTTTCTAGTTCTATAATATGGCTTCTCAAGACTTGTACCTTCCAGTTATGTTGAATGCTGGCTAAGGAAGATGGGCATTCTAGTTCAACATATTTGGAGTGTACCAGATTGAGGAAGCCTGGCTTAAGTAAGTAATGAGATTGCACTATTTAGATGTGGCAATTTTTTTTCTTTTTACTTTGGTCAAGATGGGACAAAGGATTGGATATAGACAAAAAGTTTGATAGGGAGCAAAGAAATCCCATTACTTAATGCCTGACTTTTCAATAGGTTGTGGTTTTTTTTTCCTTTTCACATGAGTTAAAAAGTTCAGATGTCCTATGGTACAGAATTTGAAGGGCCATGTTCAGATCTTTCCTTCACAATCTTAGGTCTTTAGCCAAGCTGTTCACTCCCTCCCCCCCCCTCCAATCTTGTAATACAGATGTAGTAAAATCATTAAGTTTATTTTTTGTTTCCTGATGGCTGCACCAGAAGCTTCACTTTATGATCTTCACTGTGCTTCTATCCTCAAATATTTAGAACAATTTATAGAATAAGATAGTAAGGAATGTGTATACTGTATGGAATACATTTTGTGATCCTTCATTGATGATAGCATTGCCAGAGTGTTGGTCTTTTCCAACTGGTGCTTTCCATGCTGGCAGGAAATTCTGAGAGTTGCAGTATATCTGGAGCTCATCAGTTGAGAAATGTTGGTGCAAGTTGTTTTCAGGGATAACCATTTAATGCAACTAATGGGAAAAAGCAAAATGCTCCTCTGGTGCTAGGCTAATTTAAAGTAACAAACACTTCTCTTGATTATGAATATAACATATTGTGTCAAAACAAAAGTAGTATTAGCACAAAGCAGACTGGACAGGATATTTTTATAACCTTTTACACAAACAACAAGCTGATATTTCATTTTTTTATTTTCATCTGAGATTTTATTTTTTCTTTTCATCTTTTTAGTCATCTGTCATTCTTTTATACATCTGTGAATTACAAACTATATCTAGAGGGCAACCTCACTTGCATTTAAGTTCTACTTCTACATTAGCCACAAGAGGGACCAAAAGACTAACATTTAAGAATTAAATTAGAAATTTTTAGTTTAAAATTTGTGGAAAAAAAACCTTTTAAATGTTTTGGAATTTTTGAAAATGAAATTTTCAATTTTTAGATGAACTTGTAGAATTTTTTAAATGTTTGGAAAAAAAATCTTAATTTTTTTAAAAAATGATTTTTTGAAATTTGTAAATGATTTTTTAGAATTTTAAAATTTTTGAAAAACATTTTGCATTTTTTGACCATTTTGAAAAATTTTGAAATTTTTAATTTTTAAATGAACTAGTTGGGAAAAGAAATGTAATCATGGAAAAAGAGTTTGATGCTGTTGTGATTTGCAAAATATGTTCCATGTATGTGCTTATGCCCATGTACCAAATGAATTACTTGAAGAAAAAGTAAAGGGTCTAGAGTAGGGGTGTCAAACTGCCAGCCCACGGGCTGGAGGCATCATCTGGAAGCCGCGCCCACCCCATTGCCGGCAATGGCAAAACCGTCCCGATACGTTGTGCAATGTCACATGATGTCGCAAGTTTGACATGTCTGGTCTAGAGGCTACTCTAGCCACTCTGAGACTCAACCTGACATTCACTTCTCAGGGGAACAGAATCAGCAATTTGTAGACCAGACAACCAATCTACTGAGGTATCTTGTCTCCCAGGAGCAAAAATCAAAGATGTGACTGAGAGCCTTACTAAAATAATCAAACCCACAGGCTACTATGCCTTTATCCTCTTTCATGTGGGGACAAATGATACAACAGTGAACCTGAAAACAATATCAAGAGACGGTGAGCAGCTTGGCAAGAAAGTGAAAGAGTTAGCGCAGGTAGTGTTTTCATTTGTACTTTCAACAAAAGGTCAACATCCAATGAAGGAACAAAGGATTTTAGAAATAAACCACTGGCTTAAGTGATGGTGCCATTAAGAGAACTTCATATTCCTAGACCACAGTCTGCATTACCTACATGAATGGCTTCTGGCAAGGTATGGGCTACACCTCACAAGAACCCGGAAGAATGTATTTAGAAAATGACTGGCTCAGCTTATTCAAAGGGCTTTAAACTAAAATGGGGGGGGGGTCTTTAGAACCTAAAGTTTGTTGAAATCATCTCTTTTAAAGTCTAAGACACTAGTTTGGTTTTGCTCTATTTCTTGTGTTGAATTCCAATATGACATGGTCACTCTTCCCCAAAGTTCCTGCAACTTCAACCCCCTCTATCATTTCATCTCTGCTAGTAGTAATAGCAATAGGACTTAGCCTTATATAGTTAACTAATGTGTGCAGGAAACACACCGCAGTAGTGATGGGGGAAAATAACTCAAGAAGCTTGGGAAACTCTGAAAAATATAATTATAAAAGCCTAGTCCAGCACAATAGCACTGAAAAAGAAAAATAAGAGATCCAAGAAGAAGCCAGCATGGTTGCATAAAGAACTCTCCGACAAACAGAGAGTCACAAATGACAAGTATAAATGGAAAGAGGGACATAAAACTAAGGCAGAATACCAGCATATAGCCCAAATTTGCAAAGATGAAGTTAGGAAAGCTACGGCTCAGAATGAACAAAGACTTGCAACAAATGTCAAAAGTAATAAAAAATGTTTCTTTCAATATGTAAGAAACAAGAAAAAAAGTCAAGGAAACAATTGGTCTACTAATGGGAGAAGATGGCAAGGAAGTGACGGGCAGTAGTGAGAAAGCAGAGCTGCAACCTACCAAAAGCAGAATCATAAAAGGCAGACTGGGAATACAAATTAAAATAGGCAAGAAAATGGTAAGACAACACCTGTCCACCCTAGATGAGTTCAAATCACCAGGACCAGATAGATTACATCCAGAGTTCTGAAGGAGCTGACAGACATAATCTTGGAACCACTAAACTATATACTGTATTTCAAAGATCTTGGTGCACCAGGGCACTACCAGAAGACTGGAAAAGAGCTGATGTTCCCAGGTTCAAAAAAAGGGGAAAAATTGATCCAGGAAACTACAGACCAATCAGCCTGACATCAATATGTGGGAAGATCCTGGAAAATATAATCAAGCAACAGGTCTGTGAACAGCTAGAAGCAAGCAAAGTTATAACCCGAAGACAACATGTCTTTGTCACAAACAGATCATGCCAAGCAAATCTTATTGCATTCTTTGATGAAATGACTAAATTAGAGGACCCGTGAAATGCTGTGGACCTAGGACTTCAGAAAGGTATTTGGCAAAGTTAGACCACAACCTTACTTCTTGGTAAGATAGAAAAATGTGGGATAGGCAGCATAACCACCAGATAGATTCATAACTGGCTGACCAACTGCACTCAATGTCCTCAGTGAAATTACATCTACATAGAGGGAAATATGCAGTGGGGTACCCCAAGGTTCTGTCCTGGGCCCAGTACTCTTCAACATTTTCATAAAGGATTTAGATGAGGGGATAGGAGGGGAACGCATCAAATTTGCAGACGACACCAATCTGGCGGGAATAGCCAATACCCCAGAAGATAGGCTCAAGATAGGCTCAAGATCTTGATAGACTAGAACATGGCCTTATCTAACAAAATAAAATTCAATGGTGAGAAAAGTAAGGTTCTACCCTTAGGCAAGAAAAACCAAATGCACAGGTACAGAATAGGTGGTACCTGGTTCAATAGCAATAACTGCGAGATGAATCTAGGAGTCCTAGTGGACAAGCACTTACATACGAGCCAACAGTGTGCTGTCCTAGGCTACATTAACAGAGGGATAGAATTAAGATCATGTGAAGTGTTAGTACCACTTTATAATGCTTTGGTAAGACCACACTTTTGGAATACTGCATTCAGTTTTGGTCACCACGATATAAAAAAGATGTTGAGACTCTAGAACAGCGGTTCTCAACCTGTGGGTCGCGACCCCATTTGGGGTCGAACGACCATTTCACGGGGGTTGCCAAACACCACAGTCTGCCATTTTTTTTTTGGTCAGCCATTTTTCCCCTTTGCGATGCGGGCCGTCACGCCGCGCATGTGCGATGCGGGCCCACCATTTTTGGGGGGGGGTCGGCCATTTTTTTTTGGGTCGGCCATTTTTTTGGGGGGGGTCGGCCATTTTTTTCCCCTTTGCGATGCAGGCCGTCGCGCATGTGCGATGTGGGCCCGCCATTTTTTTTGGGGTCGGCCATTTTTGGGGGGGTCGGCCATTTTTTTTTTGGTCGGCCATTTATTTCCCCTTTGCGATACGGGCCGTCGCGCATGCGCGATGCGCCCCATCGCGCCACGCATGCGCGATGCGCTCCGTCACGCCGCGCATGCATGATGCGCCCCGTCGCGCCGGTGCGCCCCGTCGCGCCGGTGCGCCCCGTCGCGCCGCGCATGCGCGATGCGGGCCGGGGTCAAGCCCCGGAAAAGGTTGAGAACTGCTGCTCTAGAAAAAGTGCAAAGCAGAGCAACAAAGATGATTGGGGGCTGGAGGCTAAAACATGAAAAACAGTTGCAAGAATTGGGTATGTCTAGTCTAGTGAAAAGAAGGACTAGGGGTGACATGATAGCAGTGTTCCAACATCTAAGGGGCTGCCACAAAGAATAGGGGGTGAACCTGTTCTCCAAAGCATCTGAAGGCAGGACAAAAAGTAATGGATGGAAAGCAATCAAAGAGAGAAGCAACCTAGAACTAAGGAGAAATTTCCTGACAGTGAGAACAATTAACCAGTGGAACGGCTTGCCTCCAGAAGTTGTGGGTACTCCTTCACTAGAGATTTTTAAGAAGAGATTGGACAGCCATTTGTCTGAAATGGTATAGGGGAGCAAGGGGTTGGACTAGAAGACCTCCAAGGTCCTTTCCAACTTTGTTATTTTAAGTTCTGAGGTGTATTCATTCCTACTTTATTACTCAAATGGTTCTTCAAACCTAGCTCTTGACATGTCTAAATCAGCTGCTGATCTGTTGTCTCCCAAACAAGCACAAAATAATAAAGCACTTTAGATTTTTGTATATTGAAGAAGCAACATACGAGGACCTAACACTATGGGGTTTTTTGTTTGTTCAACTCAAGTCGGACTAATAGGGTAGCATGTAGTAGTGCACTTGCTTTGAATGATAAAGATTCTCAGAATTTTGCCTTTTTAATTTGTACAAGCACAGCTACAAATAGATGCTGAGGAGATATTGTTTGAAATTATTTTCGTATGGGGACAAAAATCCTTATTTTTACTCTTAGAGAAGAAAATAGCGTGGTCTATATCAGCGGTCCCCAGCCTTTGCGGCTTGGCAGCTCGGCTGGGGGAGTGAAGAGGGGAACTGGGCCGCGTGAGTAGTGGGCTGGTGCGCACACATGCACGCAGCTCAACTTGCGTGAGCGCCTGCTGCACACATGCACAATTGCCCGCCAGCCCACTGCTTGCATGAGTTGAGCTGCGCACGTGCATGCTCCGGCCAGCCACTCACACGGCCCAGTTCCGAATAGGCCGGCCCAGGGGTTGGGTACCCTTGGTCTATATGGATATTTAGTTTTATGTAATAAACATAAATGAAAATCTACTCTGCCTTTGTACTAAGGGATTTTGGAATATTATGTATAATGAGGGTGCACTTGTTGAACAAAGCTGCTGTTTTGTGTCTGGATTTTTAAAAATACAGTTTTTAAAACCAAGCATTCGCTCCTTGATAGGAAAAAAACATGGCATTATTTCTGGGTGGTCTCACACTTTATTTCTTTTCTGCTAGTGGAGTTATGGAGAAGTCCTTCATGGAATATTATGATTTTTATGAGGGGGTGTGCAAAGAGAGGCTTCACCTCCAGGGACAGTCCATGCAGGTAAGGACAAGTTGATGTGTACATGTTGACTGCCACAGACAGACTTGTTTCATTCAAGTGGAACAGGAATTATTACATGATTTCAGGAAAGCTTTTCTGCAAAGCAGAGTTTGTAAAAGTTGCCCAAGCACAAGTTAATTTCAAAGCACAAGAGAACTTCATGTGGTCTAAACCTATACAGGGGACCAAATTCCTTCTTGTTGGTCTTGGGGCTGAGCTGCTAAATTATAGTGGCATGATGAAGAAGAAACAAAGTGTAAGGTTTGCCTGAAAAATTAGCTTACTTTAGTACAATCCTTTTTCAAAAAGGGGGGGGGAAACCCCACCTCCTAAAAACATCCGACACCCCCCCCCAAAAAACCCCCAAGGATCTTGGCCTTCCCATATACGTGACATGACCCTGCCTACTTTGGGCCATTGCTTTTGCTTCCTACTCCCCATGTAAAATATGAAGCTATGCCCTCCAAAAAAAAAGTTGCTCAACCCTAGCCCTAAATGAAGCTGGTCACTGCATTTTTCTGGAGTTAGTAAGAAGTTTGTTTAGTGATGCCTTCTTCCTTCATAGAAGACCCATCATAGGCTTTACACTCATTACACTAATTTTGGTACTGACCATATTTTCTCAAAACAAGTTCCTAAATGGAGATTGACAATTTTTAATATATTGGTGTTAATGAAGGCTTCGACATTTTTGATATTGACAAGTTTGTTAGTAGCTTTAGCCACTGACAGTGGTCCAGCTCAAAGTTCTATGCAAGCTCATCTGAAATCACAAGAATTTTTGGTGAATTCTGTTTCTAGACCAGACATGTCAAACACAAGGTCTGCGGGCCAGATCCGGCCTGTGATGGGCCCAGATTTGGCCTGCGGGGCCACCCCAGAGATGGCAAGGGACCACTGCCCTGGCCATGGCCTACTCCAGCCAGGCGAGGTGCCCCCCCAGCATGCACACAGGAGGCGGTGAGCGTTTGGGGCTGGCAGTGCCCAGCAGTAGCTGCAGCTTGTTTGCCCCACCCTGCCTTGCCCCACCCCTCCCGGCCTCCCCTCATCACACCCAGCCTCTCCTGCCCTCGCCCAGCCCTCACCTTGCCGGGCCTCTCTGGGCCTCACCCGGCCCTCGCTTTGCCGGGGCCCGCCTCATCTCACCTCATCCTGCAGCAGCACTGGCAGTAGCAGCAGCCTCGAGGAGGAGGTAAGTGCAGCCAGGCACCCCCTTGGGGAAGTGGGGCTGGGCTGGGCTGCGGGGTCCCAGTGCCCTGGGAGCTTGAGGATTAGGCTGGGTGCTTCCCCTCTGCTGCCTAGGGCTCCGGGCAGCCTGGGGGGGCCATTAACACTAACTGGGTGGCAGATCCTCCTCCAGGCAGGTCCGTGCCTGGCCTCCTCTCTGCCCGGCACGCGGGCTGGGTGCCCCCTCTTTTGGTCTTGTGTCCACCAGGCAGCGGACGGGACCTGGCCTGTGGGGAAAAAGGCAGGGAGACGGGAGTGTGGAGTGGCACAAGCTGAGCGTCGGCAGGGGCTGCCTCCAGGTTGCCCTCTCCGCTGCATGGCAGGGCCAGAAAGGAGAACATGGCACTCACACCAGATGCAGAGCCACAGCCTGGAATGGTTGGGTCCCCGGCGATGCGTGAGCCACACTGTCAAGAAGGAGACGGGGCTGACGGAACACAGCCCAAGGAGAGAGGAGACCGGGCGCGGACCTGCCCAGAGGAGGATCCGGGCACCCAGTTAGTGTTGATAGTCCCCAGGACTGCCTGGAGCCCTGGGCAGCAAAGTGCAAGCACCCAGCCCGGCCCTCGAGCCCCTGGGGCACCAGGACCCTGCAGCCTAGCACAAGTGCCCCTTGATGTGAGCGACGTCAAGCCAGCCACGCCAAGCTGGCCACACCTACCCAGCCACACCCACCTGGCCCTTTGAGGGCAGCCAGAATGGTGATGCGGCCCTCAGTGAAATTGAGTTTGACACTCCTGTTCTAGACAATAACAGCTTCTTAAAATGCATGTTGTATATATAGTCAAAGTTTCAGTGTGCATAAGATAAGCTATATTTGTGTTTACAGGATGCCATTGAGGTTTCGCATCAGATGTGTGTACAGACTGGCTGGGAATACACAACATGCTAGGCTACATTGTGGTTGGCTTGGTCACTCAGTATGTTGTTTGAACTAAGTTGAGGTTATTGTATGGTTCAGTGTGTTATGCAAGTTAATTCCATAAAACATAGTTTGATTAGCTTTTTTTCCTCTCCCAAAAGCTCTGTTCCCAGATCTGTTTTTTTCCTCCCTCCTCCTCCTCTGCAGTATAAAAGGTTGCTTCAGAAGGAGACGGTATGAAGCAACCCAATTTAGAAAGAGCCAAATCTGCAGGGGTTTCATTTGGATTTTCCTTTTTTGGGTGAAGGCACAAGATGGATGAAGATACTTGAGGCAGGGCAGCATAGCCAAAACCAGCTCTCTGCTTTGTCCAGAATAAATTGTAATTGTCCATGCAGAAGAAAACACTGTGTGAATAAATAGATGATATCAGAGATAGTGTTCTACTGTAGGAGCAAGGATGTCATCAAGACTGCTAAAGCAGCTGAGGATCCAGAACTGGTCCCTAAATTGAAGCCCAAAACAGAAGATGTACCATTAGAATGAAAGAATTCTTAACCCACCAATTAGTTTTTAGTACCAAAACTGCATATTGCTCACAGAATTTACATACATGGTATTTCTCCAGCTTCTCCAGGCTCTCTTCATTTGTTAATGCAATTTAGAGTGGCTGGGGAAGAGCTATTTTATTGCTGGAATAGTTAACTTGATGGATGTCCAATTTCCTTTCTGATTGATCTGCCAATGACCCTGAGATCTACCTTATTTGCATTTTTTCCCTTCCAGGACCCCTTTGGGGAGAAGCGAGGACACTTTGACTACCAGTCCCTTCTAGCACGTTTGCAAAGAATCCACCTGAAGGTGCAGGAGAAGCACCAGCAGGAGAATCCAGACATAGACTCGGAAAGCAGCTCTTCAGAAACAGAGATGGACACTCAGGGGAGCATTAAGATTTAGATACCTCCCATCTGATCACTTGGGAATCCAAAACGTGGGGGTGGGATCTTCGAACTCCAGGTGTTGTGGAGGACCCCAGAGAGACCTAAGAACTGGTTTAGGTTCCAGAGTGAGCACACAAGTGGAGAAAGGGATTTTTGTTATCTCCATCAAGTGCTCTGGTACATTCTGTTAAAAGAGGATTTGATGCGAAAACTGATCTGGGCTTGTGACAGGCTGCACTTTTCCCTCTGGAAAAGACCTCTGAGAGAATGACACAAAAAAGCATTTTGGAAAAACCTGTGGTAGGCAGGTTTATGTCCCCTTTTCCCCCAGTTTCAAAGAAGCATGAGATAAAGCATGGCTATTTGTTCCATTGTTCTTATTTCATAAATGTACTGCATATTCCTAGCACCTCCCTCCCGGCTTGTTTCTACACCTTGAGGCTCCTAACAATTGAGTCTGTTAAAACACTTTTTGACCATTTGTACATCACATCCTATTTCTTCAGCTCTAGTGCATTGTAGCTTCCCAGTTAGGTTGATATTACCTGTCCTAGACTGACCAAAGAGGAAGAATTTCTGCTGGAACTGGGCTTTGTGTTCGTTTTTTTCTTTAAAAAAAAAGTTTCCACAACTTTACTAAATTCTTGTTTCCCTGACTTTCACCCAGAGTTCAAGTAAGAAAGGAGTAAAACGCAACCCAGGAAAAGAATTCAAATTCATGTTTTCAGCCTACTGTGCAACCCAGACTTCAGCTTTCCAAAGTAAATTTTACCTCCTTTTAATGGCCATATTTGGTGGCTCTAAAGGAGAATTTTTCTCTCCCTTGGTAAAATAGATATAATTTGTGGGTTGGGTTATAGTTTAGGAGAAGTAATGGTTGCAGAAGAAAAGTACCAATAAGTGCAGCATCACCAACAGATTAGCATGCTTATCTGAAGTAGCTCTGGCTTCCATGCTTTTTGGGGGGGGCATAGCTAGGAGTTTGGTGACAGAGAAAGAAGAAACATGATCAGTGTCTATTAGACTGTTAAACCTGGGTAGTAAATTGAACTATCCTGTCAAAGGATTGGGTCTTATTTTAATAGTTTGTTGAAATTGAAATATGGCGTTGCACAGTAGTAGATGAGTCTTTCTATAAAATCTGCCATAAATCCATTCTTCCAGATTGCATCAATGATATAGAAAACGTTCCAGACTTCTGATTTTTTTTTAAATGTGGAAAGTTTAACTCTTTCTAGAGAAGATCCAGCACTTTTAGAACCTGCTCTAAGCCTTTAGAAAACTGGAAGAAAGCTGATTATTGATGCACATGGTGATCTGAAGCATGGAGCCATTCTGGTAGGAAAGACTGCATTCAGCCATCAACCTAGTAATATACATGGATCCATGCTTGTACCAACCATTCATTCCACCTCTCTCTTTAAAGATCCTTTATGCTCATAGGCAGTATCTTTCCAGCTGTTGTTGCACTACCTTCGGGATATAAGAGAGGGCATTCTGCTGCTCAAAGTATTCTGCAGCTTTGGGTGTTGGAAAAGCTGATTACATCCAAGAGCAGGGTGGAACTGTTCTCTGTATTTCTTCTCCCCCAAGAGTCTTTCCAAGGGACATGAATAGCTGGTGGATTCTGAAAAAAAACCATTGCAATACAGGTTTACATGTAGACACCTTGTGAAGGGAAGGCCTCAAAAGGCGAAGCTAATTGTATGTTTATTTTTATCTCATTAGGTACAATCCAACAAACGTCAGATTTACTTATCTTCTCACCTCCCCCCAAATCAGAGGGATGTAAGTGCACAGTTAATTTTTAAGTCCTGGAATCAGTGACACTTAGGCTTTGTGCACTCTGTGCCAAGTTAATAAATTTGGGTTTCCCCATGCTATTCACTAGGGCTAGAAGTGCTTCTGGGTTAGAGCACTGATTTCAAGGCATCTTAACTCCATATGCATGCTGTCTGTTGAGCCATTACATACATTTATTTAAAACAAAACATGAAAACTGCCTTGTAATTATTTTTTCCATGTGGCTTGCATGTGGGTGGAAGACAACGCAGGAATCTGATTTTTGTAGCTGTCCATAATCATTTGTCTTCTGAAAGTTTCCATTTCAAGAAGTGAAAATCCTAGATGACTGATCTAGACAAACATTAGTGACATAATTTTAGACCTAACAGGCTTAAGAAAAACAAGAAATGCACAAGGATCTTCAAATAAAGGAACCTTGTTTATATACAGTTGTACATAAGGATTTTTTTGGTGCAATAAAGTTTGTTTTGGCAGGATCTAAAGTTCATCTGTGTCATATCTGAAAGCTAAAACAGTTGCTATCCACCCTCAACGTATTACAACATACCTAATATAACTTATTTCTCCACATTCACCAGATTTGCAATGCTGGAATTTCTTACTGGAAGCCCAGATTGTTCAACTCCAGCCTGAAATCTTGAAACCGTTCTAAACTCTGTTCTTCCAAAATTGGTGGGAGTAAAGAATGATAACATTCTAAACATTTGATCGCTCAATTGGAAAATCCAGATGGCATAAGAAATATGCATACTAGATGCACATAACAGGTGGTCCCAGGGCAGCATGTAGCCTCTAAATTGCTTGGGTACATCCATCCCCCAAAGGCTTCCAAAGATTGTATAGCCAAAGGAGGAAATAAATACAAGCCTGGATAATAATCATGTAACTAAATTTAAAGATACTCAAATTCCCAAAAACATTTCTAATTCTGCAAGAGTGATTCTGGTGAGTATTATGACCCAGGGCACCGGTGAATGCAAAAGCTTGAATCCCTTTTATTGAACCAACCTTCCCTAAAATCCCCACAGTTCCCTTTAAGCGCAAGGGCAAGGCTCTAACATATGCACATACCTCAACCAGTTCCTTGAAGCTAGATGGTAATATTGAATATTCTTGCTTTGACAATATATGCAGAACTGTCTGGTATTTTTAGAGTTAAATCAGGTGACAGTGAAAGAGGAGGAGAATATAAGGAAAGCCCAGGAAAAAGAAACGGAAGTAAATCTTTGCCCTCCAAGTTAAGTGGAAGATGTGAATCATGACCCCAAAATAGGGGAGGGGAAATGCCTGGAATGTTATGTGCAAAGGAAGGGAAATTCAGATCTTAGCATTCCACCATGCTGTGCTGACACTCTGTAATACTAATAAAGGCTTTTTAGGTTAAAAAAATGCCTGAAAGTTATTTGAAGTGTTTTGTTAATCAGACACATGACATCATGCTAAGATCTCAAATCCTGTTCAAACGACCTGAGGTCCTGAACTCCGTCCACTGCTTCTAAGCTTGAGAGGAGCTGGTAAAGATTCAGAGGAAAAAAAATCTATCATGAGAAAAGGGAGTTTACTTGAAGACAGCATGCTGTGGGAAGATGAATTTTGGCACACAAATACAAATCAGTGGACCGCCAGCCAGCCAGCCGAGGGAGAAAGAATTTGGCAGATCGCCCAGCCGAGAGCAAAGACTTCAAAAGCAGAATGCAGAGATAATGAAGTTTTGGGTGAGTCGGTAGAAAAATTTCAAACCCCAGAAGTGAAAAGCAGAACTCAGTTCCTGGAGAGAGGTGCCTATACCCCTCCCATGGCCCAGCAGATGAATGATCAGCAGCAGCTGAACATACCACAGCTAATAGAGGCCTTGCAGCAGCTTGGGGTGGTGCAAAAGCCAGGAGAGTGACAGCCAGTGGGCCCGCAGATGAGGAAGGCCCAGCAACAAACCCCACTCGTCCATCAGCCATTGAAAGGCCTACAGCAGCAGGGGGCACCACTAGCCCCCGCTGGCCAGCAGCAGAGAGCTCAGCAGCCAGTGGATCAGCAGGCATGATGGGGCCAACAGCCCCAGTGGGGGCCGCAACAGCCTGTATTGGCACCACCTTTCAGAGCAACCTTCGATGGGGACCCAGAGAAGCTGATTTTTTTTCTCAACCAAGTGCGTTCTCACTTGAATCGCTGGGCCTATCTCTACCCGGAACCAGGTGCCATGGTCGATGTCATAGCGTCCAACCTAGAGGGAGAAGCATCTGAATGGCTGAACAATCTATATAGTGAGCAAGCCCCCGAACTGGGAGATCCCCACCTTTTCCTCCTAGGACTGAGAGAAAGATTTAAGGACCCATCCATAGGCCTCAAAGCAGCAGAACAAATCCTCAAAACAAAACAAGCCGGCAGGCCTGCCCTGGAGTACATGCGAGAGTTCTGCAAGATAGCAGGACGAATAGAGGGGTGGCCCGAACAATCCCTGATTCAATACTTTGTCAAGGATTAGACGATCACCTCTCTCAGGCCTGCATCTATCGAGAAGTACCTGATCGGCTACAGGAGTGGTACCAGACAGCAGTGAAGCTAGATGTTAAGCTCTCTCACTATAAGAAGCCTCCCCCACACGAATCCGAACAGCAACCAGAGCTACCCGGACAGCAATCACCCCCACGAAAGCCTTCAACTACTGCAATGGCTGAGAGACCCAGGCCACCTACACGCCCTTCCTTTAAGTGTTTCCGGTGTGGACAAGAAGGACATTGAGCGGCCATCTGTCCAGTCCCCTACCCCCGACTGCAGAGCAGACCAGAACCAGCAATGCGAAAGAAACCTGCTCAGCGGCTAACGAGAGAAAAATCCAACTGGCTCACGCAGGAACCTGTCGCCCAGATTACACCCCCCCACACAGGAGGATGCCAGGACTCTGGGTGGACCTGCCCCTGCTCTACCCTCCTTTGACAGCGACAATGAAGGAGAGAACGACCCGATGGTGAGTCGACAAATCCCGCCTTTTTCACTAGCCGCCAAACTTATAATCCCTAAGTCTGGGGCACAAATGGACTTAAACGTGCTAATTAATTCTGGATGCACCCGCTGCATTATTAGTCTGCTGTTTGCCATGAAAATGGTCATACGAGCAAAACAGCTTTCCAAACTGGTAAGGTTTGAGCAAGCCGATGGCTCCCTGATGGGAGGGACTCTTGTCACACAATTAACCGAGCCCTTACGCCTAGAAATAGGTGCACACTGGGAGTTTATTCGCTTCCTGGTGGCTCCATTGATTCAACAGATGTTGCTGGACATCTTAGGCCACCCAATGAGCGAGCGCACATGGCCGCCTCACTACCTCCAGGCGAACCAGTCATCCCCAATGAATACTGGGACCTGGCAGAGGCATTTAGTGAAAAAGAATGTGATGCCCTACCCCCTCACAGACCCAATGACTGCTCCATCGAACTGGTGCCAGGAGCCAAACTCCCTCGACCGAGAATGTATGCCATGTCCCCCCTCGAAATGGAGGAGATGCAGTGATACGTGAACAAAAACCTAGCGAGGGGGTTTATCGAATGGGCCAAATCTACCGTGGGAGCCCCTGTGTTGTTCAAAGAGAAAAAAGATGGATCTCTTTGTCTCTGCGTAGACTATAAGGGTCTCAACGCTGTGAGTGTGGAAAATAAATACCCCCTCCAACTCCTAAAGGATTTATTAATCCATCTGACTAAGGGGAGTGTCTTCACTAAATTAGACCTAAGGGAGGCATATTACCGGGTGAGAATAAAAGAGGGAGATGAGTGGAAAACTGCCTTCAACTGTCCTATGGGGAGCTATCAGTTCAAAGTCATGCCATTTGGACTACAGGGGGCCCCAGCCGTAGTTATGCAGTTGATTAATGAGGTCCTACACGATCACTTGTACAAAGGGGTTTTGGTGTATCTTGATGATATCCTGATATACAGCACGAATATGACTGATCACATAAAGCTGGTGAGAGAAGTGTTAAAGAAACTATTGAATGCCAAGCTTTATGCCAAATTGTCGAAATGTGAATTTCACCAAACCCGATTAGACTATCTTGGCTACAGAATTTCCAATGAGGGTATTGAAATGGATCCAGCCAAGGTGAAAGCTATAATCGAATGGCAGCCCCCAAAGACTTGCAAACAGCTCCAGAGCTTTCTGGGTTTTGCCAACTTTTATCAGCAATTCATCCCCTCTTTTGCCGAGATTGCCCTACCCCTTACAGAACTACTCAAAACAGGAAAAGGAGGAGGGAAGCCATGACCGGGCCAACCACTAGCATGGACAATGGGCTGTCAAACAGCTTTTGAGAATTTAAAGAGACTATTTGCTGCTGAAGCACCCCTGCCCAGGGGAACCCTTTGTGATTCAAGCCGACGCCAGTGATGTGGCAGTTGGAGCTGTGTTACTGCAAAACAACAAAAGTGGGATCCTGAAACCCTGCGCCTACACCTCTAAGAAATTTACTGAGAGCGAACAGAGATGGGCAATCTGGGAGAAAGAGGCCTTTGCGATTAGATGGGTGCTATTAAACTGGCGACACTATCTAGAAGGGAGCAAGGTGCCATTTGAGGTATGGACAGATCACAAAAATCTAGAAGCACTGAAAACTCCCTGCAAATTGTCCCCAAAGCAAGTACAGTGGGCACAGTACTTTAACCGCTTCAACTTCACTCTAACGTACATACCAGGAGGAAAGAACTTCCTAGCTGATGCGCTATCCCGGTTACCCCAATACAAACGCTAACGGGAGGAGGTTAACAAGGCAATTATCCCCAATCCATAAACTCCCACTCAACTTACACCTCGCAGGGTCCCCAATCCTGATGACCCTGGAGTAAAGAAAATAAAATGAGAGTTCCTCACCGACCAATGGTTCAAAGATAATCACACCTCCCTAACGTGCAGGGATGGCTTGGCTTACAAAGGAAGGAAACTATATTTGCCAGAAGCCCCCCGTCTTAATGCTCTCAAACACAGCCATGATGTAAAACAGGCTGGACACTTTGGATATTTGAAAACCCTACACCTCACCTGCCGGCAATTTTGGTGGCCAGGGCTGAAAAGGGATGTGGAAAACTATGTAAAAAGTTGTACTGTAAGTGCCACAATGAAAAGAATCCCAGGGAAAACTCCTTGGTTACTGCAACCCGTGGCAGGCCCTTCTCAACCATGGGAAGAAATAGCTATGGACTTTATAGTAGACCTACCTGAAAGTAGTGGAAATACTGTCATCTGGACTGTAATAGACCTGTTCTCAAAGCAAGCTCATTTCATTGCGTGCAAAGGACTCCCATCTGCCCAACGACTGACCAAATTGTTCCTGAAACATATCTACCGGCTGCATGGCGCCCCTAAGCGAATAATTTCAGACGGGGGTGCAGTTCACAGTGAAATTTTGGAGGAGTTTCCTTAAATTAATTGGATCATCTCAAGGTTTATCATCTGCTTTTCATCCTGCCACAAATGGGGCTGCAGAATCCGCTAACAAAATGGTGGAGCAATATCTTAGATGCTACGTTTCTTACCAGCAGACAAACTAGACTGACCTCCCTTTTGCGGAGGTGGCGTACAATAATTCTGTGCACAGCTGCACCAGCTACACGCCTTTCAGAGTGGCCACAGGAAAAGAGTTCAGCCCAATACCTGAATACCCTCAGGTGCCCTCCGATTCCCAGACACTTGATCAGTGGGTGAGGGGGTGGGAAGAAGTTTGGAGAAACATAAAAACTGCTTTAAAAAGACTTTTGAAACCTATAAAAAGCAGGCTGATAGAAAGAGGGCTCCCCAAAGAACATTCCAATTTGGGGAAAAGGTTTATTTGTCAACTAAATATCTACACCTCAAATTGCCCAGCAAGAAATTGGAACCAAAATTCTTGGGGCCTTTCCCCATAGTAAGGATCATCAACCCGGTCACAGTAGAACTAAAACTCCCTAAACTTTTAAGGAAAATTCACCCAGTTTTCCATTGTAGCTTGTTGAAACCTTATCAGGGCTCCACTCTAAGACCTCCCCCGAAGAAGGCACCTGGGCCCCTCCTAGTTGCGGGACAGACCCACTATGAAGTGAAACGTATTCTTGACTCTAGAGTTTTTAAAGGGAAATTGCAGTACCTAATACAATGGAAGGGATACCCGTTGTCTGAAACCACCTGGGTGAAATCCAGTGAGATGAAAGCTGACAGGATCGTCAAAAGGTTTCATGTGAAATACCCCAACAAACCAAGAACTCGTCATTAACATATGCTTTGTCTACATTACAGGATCTGTCCTTTTTGTAAGGGGGGCCGGATGTCAACGCTGCTAATATTGAATATTCTTGCTTTGACAATATATGCAGAACTGTCTGGTATTTTTAGAGTTAAATCAGGTGACAGTGAAAGGGGAGGAGAATATAAGGAAAGCCCGGGAAAAAGAAACGGAAGTAAATCTTTGCCCTCCAAGTTAAGTGGAAGATGTGAATCATGACCCCAAAATAGGGGAGGGGAAATGCCTGGAATGTTATGTGCAAAGGAAGGGAAATTCAGATCTTAGCATTCCACCATGCTGTGCTGACACTCTGTAATACTAATAAAGGCTTTTTAGGTTAAAAAATGCCTGAAAGTTCTTTGAAGTGTTTTGTTAATCAGACACATGACACTAGCAGTCCAAGAGAGAGAAGCACTGTTCTGATAGCAAAAACAGTTCAGGAAACTTGGTCACATGTGTCTCCATCACACAGAGTTCACTGGGGCCACGGCCCAAACGAGCCAATCTGGGTCACTGCGAACTCGCACATGGCAAGTCTAGGCTGTCAACCCTGCAAATACTGTATATTCTTGCTTTGACAATATGCAGAACTGTGGTATTTTTAGAGTTAATTTAGATGACAGAGAAAAGGGAGGGGAAATAACAAAAGCCCAGGAGCAGAAGTGAATCTCTGCCCTCTGGGCTAATTGGAAGATGTAACTTGTGACTGCAAGAAAAGGGAGGGGTTTAGCAAGAAAAGTTAGAAGCCAGCAAGAGGAATTCAGATTCTGGCATAAACCTCCATGATGTGCCGTCAATTTGTAACACTGTTAATAAAGGCTTTAGGATAAACATGCCTGGAAGTTCTTTGAACTGTTTCATTAGTCAGAACCATGACATCGGCAAGGCAAAGCAAAGCAGAGCAAGGCAAAGCAAGGCAGCAAGTTATCAGTAACAGCAAGTCCTCTTGAATTGTGGCAAATGTTGCTGGCAAATACAACACTTGTTCCCAATAAAATCCCCTCCCCACGGCATCTCCTTAAATCCTATTCTCCAGGTTAGCCTTGTGAAGAGGGGTGGGGCGCCCTCCTCCCAAGTAGTCGGGTTGCCTGGCGCTAACTCTGCCTCCTCTCCATTCTCCACACTCAGGGATCAGGTGGGGGAGGCCATTGCTCGACACCAGAGCTATGTTGCTCCTCTGCTCCACTGTCTGCCCTTTCCATCTCCCCCCTTGGTCATCGTGCACCCCCTCTTCCTCTCTAGCGACCCGAGGCCTGAGAGACCAGAGACTGCCTTGTCCTGCTCCTCCAGTCGTTTGTCCTGGGCCAGAGAGGCTGTGCCATCTTCCTCCGTCAGCCCTGCCTCCATCTCCTCAGAACCGGGCTCCGATGGAGCCATGACACTATCCCTTCTGTAGGGCATCCTCCCCTGGGACCAGGCAGACGAGGGCACTGCGGGAATCGGGCGTGGAAGTCCCAGACCAGGTGAGAGGCATAGACATTGGAGGTGTCCACCCAGGTGAAGTCCTCTGGACAATAACCCTTCCATGCCACGAGGTACTGAAATTGGCTCCTCAACCTGTGGGAGTCCCTAATGCTATCCACCTTGTACTCTGCCACTCATTGAGGGGCTACTGGTCCAGGTGACAGTGGAGCCAGATGATGCAGACTATCTGCTGCCACAGGTACCAGCAACGACTGATGGAACACTGGGTGGATCCACATGGTACGTGGCAGAGTCAGCCGGAAGGCCACCGGGTTGATCAATGCTTCGACCGGAAATGGTCCCAAATAGCAGTGGTCAAGTTCCTTTGAGGGGTGAGTTGGCAGGTGCCACATGGAGGGCCAAGCCTACGGCTAGCAGTGGACCCTCTTGCTGATGCCGGTCTGCAAACCTCTTGTAGTCCTCCTTGGCCTTCTCAAACTGGGTTTTCACAACCTGGTGAATGGTGTGCCGCTCCTGGAGGAATGTGTCCATGGCCGGTACTGGAGAATCCAACGGAGTCAACGTAGTTTGCAAAGAACGGGGACACTGGTGGATGCATGCTGGGAGTTGTTATATGTGAACACCGCCAACATCAAGACCTCCGCCCAATTGTCCTGCTGCTGGTTACTGAATCACTGGAGGTACTGCTCCAGCATGGCATTTACTCTCTCTGCCCCCATCGGTCTCTGTATGATGAAATGACAACAGACACAGCTGAACTCTCAGTTCTGCTAGTAGCATCTGCCAGAAGCGTGCCGTGAACTGCACGCCTTAGTCAGACACTAACCTCTCTGGAAGCCCATGTAGCTGGAATACCTGCTCGATGAACAGACGGGCTGTCACCTACGTGGTGGGGAGACCTGCACACGGGATGAAATGGGCCATTTGGTCAGCATGTCTACAACCAACAGTATCGTGGTGGCACCCTTCAGTGGCTGCAAGTCTGTGATAAAATCCAACAAGACCATCCCTCATGGCCTTTCCAGTGTGGGCAGAGGCTGTAACAGCCCAGGAGTGCACCAGTGGTGTATTTGTCCTGCCGACATTGCATGCATGATGCCACATTATCCCGACATGTCATGCTGGAGTCGTGGCCACCAGAACATGCATGACACTAAGTGCAATGTCTTAAAGACCCCGAAAAGTCCCACCACCGGGCTGTCATGGCATTGATGTAGGACAAGGCCATGGAGGGGTCCCCCAGGAATGTAGAGGCGGTCACAAAAGTGTAACAGGTCCTCCGTATACATCCATGGGGTCGCATTCCCCCATCACCAGCCAACTCATGACAACAAGCCTCCACAAAAAGATCCTGCCGTTAAATTTCAACAGCTAAAAATCTACCTTTATTATCTGCTTCTATTAATTTAGCTTTTATATGATTTTTAACATAAATAACAATTCCATTTTTCTTCTCTAGAGATGCTGCCACAAAATGTGTACCCAACCTATTATTTATCAAATATTTCTGATCAGAAATTCTAATATGAGTTTCTTGTAAACAAATTACATCTTCCCAAGATGGGAAGAAAGTTCTTCTGATGGGTGTATATGCTCCAAACCAGCAACAAGGTACATTTTATAAGTTATTACATAAAAAACTAATACAATTGGATTACAGATCTTGTATTTTGATGGGAGATTGGAATGGTATTCTTGATGTTGGTTTGGATAAGAAAAAGATCTCATCTGTTCCTCAATCGCGTTCTATCTTGCCTAAATCTTTTTTTGATATTAAGGATTATTTTAATCTGTCAGACATATGGAGAGAAAGACATGGTAGGGATCAAGAGTTTACTTTCTTTTATGATAGACACCAATCATTCTCCAGAATTGATTTTATTTTAACTACCAGTGATTTTATATTAAGTTTAAAGAAAGTAAAAATTTTACCTAATGTGCTGTCAGATCATAACCCGGTTATGATGGAACTAATGACTGGTCAGTTTACTAGAAGATCTTGGAGAATTAATGAAAATTTGTTTAAATATGAGGCAAATGTGGAAGAATGTAAAAAGGCTATGAAGGAATTTTTTATGTTAAATATGAACAGGGAAACGGCAATAGAAACTGTGTGGGACTCTAGTAAAGCTCATATGCGTGGAATTTTAATTGAATTGAATATAAGGCATAGACGTAAACAAGAGGAAAAAAAGAGAGTGTTAGAAGCTGAAATAAAGAAAAAGGAGTTATTATTAATAAAGAAACCAGATGATAGCAATATTAAAGAAGGGTTAAAGATTTTACGGAAACAATTTGATATGCTGATGGCTGACCAAGTTGCCAGGAATCTGCAATATGCTAAACATAATACATTTTTAATGCTAATAAACCTGGCAGATGGTTGGCTTATACATTAAGGAAAAAACAAAAATCCCGTATAATTGAGAAGGTAGAATATAAGGGGCAAGAAGTATTTCAACAAGAAATTATCAAAAAAGCTTTCCTAGAGTTCTACACCAAATTATATTCTGAAGAGAAGGTTCAAGAGAAAGAGATAGATGCCTTTTTAGAAAATCAAAATGTTTTGAAAGTTACACTGGAACAAAGAGATAGATTAAATGCACCGATTACATCAGAAGAAATTATTGCTGCAATTAAGCAATTGAAAATGGGAAAATCTCCTGGAACTGATGGTTTTACAGCGATTTATTATAAGTTTCTACAGGAAGAAATGGTTAAATTTATGAGAGAGTTATTTGTAAATATTCAAGAGGGGGGTCGGGTACCACCTTCATGGAAAACGGCTTACGTCTCCTTGATTCCTAAAGAGGGTAAAGACAATGTTCAAGTGGAAAACTTTAGACCTATTTCGTTGTTGAATACTGACTATAAGATTTTTGCAAAAATTTTGGCGAATAGATTAATGACAGTTTTAACTCAAATAATTCATCCAGACCAAACTGGTTTTTTACAAGGGCGACAGATGAAAACTAATGTTAGACAACTTGTCAATATACTAGAACATCTGGATAAACATATTCAGGTGCCGGCAGTTCTTATGTTTTTGGATGCGGAAAAAGCCTTCGATAGATTGAACTGGTTATTTTTGAAAAGACTTGTAGTCAAGATGGGAATGGGGGACCAGTTTATCAACTCTATATTAGCAGTATATCAGAAACAAACAGGGCAGATTATTGTGAATGGTCAATTAACAGATTCATTTAATATAGAGAAAGGTACCAGGCAGGGCTGTCCCCTATCCCCTTTACTGTTTGTGTTAACTTTAGAGGTTCTACTGAACAAGATCAGAGCTTCAGATGACTTAAAAGGAGTTCAGATTAGGCAACATGATTATAGATTATGCGCTTTTGCAGATGATTTACTTGTGACATTAACGCAACCAATACAGTCAGCTCAGAGGTTGATGGAAATTATACAAAACTATGGAAGAGTATCAGGTTTTAAATTAAATATATCCAAGACAAAAATGCTGGTTAAAAATCTAGGTGATAAATTAAAACAGGATTTGGAAAGAATAACGGGGTGTGAGAAAGTTAAATATTTAGGAATTTATATTGAAGCGTCAAATGGGAAATTGTATAAGAATAATTATGAACTTTTATGGAACAAAGTACAATTAGAGTTGGAGAATTGGAAAAAATTACAATTATCAATGTTGGGAAGGATAGCTGCAGTCAAAATGAATGTATTGCCGAAATTTTTATTTCTATTTCAAATGTTACCAATACTTAAAAAGGATGGGAATTTGGAGGAGTGGCAGAAAGGTATTAATAGATTTATTTGGAATGGCAAGAAACCAAGGGTTAAATTAAAAATTATTCAAGATATAAGAGAGAGAGGTGGTTTGAAAGTGCCTAATTTTAAGCTATATTACTATGCAGCAGTCCTAGTAGCAATAAGTGATTGGATTAATTTAACTAATGAAAGAATATTGAATATAGAAGGGTACGGATTATTGTATGGGTTTCATGCGTATTTAGTTTATGATAAAAAGTTGGATAGGGGTTTTAAAGAACATTTATTGAGAAATTCACTGTTGCGTGTCTGGAAAAAGTATTCTTATAAGTTAAATGGTAAAATTCCTTTATGGACAGTTCCCAGGCATGCAATAGAGAGTATGAATAGACAACAAATCCAGGATGTGGTGCCCTATGAGAAGCTTTTAATTAAAGAGGGGAATAGTTTAGAACTGAAATCACTAGATAGGTTAAGGGAAGAAGGAATAGCTCATAATTGGTATTCACATATGCAATTTCAGGCTAGATGGCAAAAAGATGTTAAAATGGGTTTTTCTTTAAAGGATGGAAAATTAATTCAACAAGTTAGAGATCAAAGAATTATGCATATTAAAAGATTATACGATGTTTTAATTGAAATTGATTCTGGAAATGAACTAGTTAAAGAATGTATGATTAAATGGGAAGGTAACTTTGGACATCCAATTATGATGGAAACTTGGAAAAGGATATGGGTGAAAAATGTAAAATTTACACAAGCTCAGCATTTAAGAGAAAATTTTTATAAAATGTTTTATAGATGGCATTTAGACCCAAAAAAATTATCACTTATGTATCCAAATATGCAACCCAAATGTTGGAGATGTGATTCTATGGATGCTACTTATTTTCACATTTGGTGGACTTGTAAAAAAATTAAGGCTTTTTGGATAAAAATATGGTGGATTCTTCAAAATATATTGAAAAAGCGTATTGAATTTTCACCACAGTTATTTTTATTAGGTATTATAAAAGACTGTACCACCATAGAGACTAAGTTGATTTTGAATCTGATTACGGCGGCAAGACTGTTGGTGGGTCAATATTGGAAGACATCTGAAACACCATCTATTGAAGAATGGACATTGAAAGTCGTGAACTTGGCTGAAATGGCTAAGATATCTGCATATTTGAAAGACCACTCAAATGAACAAAAAATGGATAGATTATACACAGAAGAAATATCAATTGAAGGAATTATATTTGTTTTATAGTTAAATAATTATGTATAAGTAGTTTAGCGGGGTTTCTTGCGTTTTTACCCTGTATTCACTCTGGGAAGCCTGGAGGGGGGAGGGGTTTAATAATAGTTATTTTATATTTTTTCAACTGTTTTGGGGATTTTCTTTTTTCTTTTTAGGTGGTAAGGGGTTGCTCGGGTGGCCTCTGGGCACCACATTGGTTGGAAGAAGAAGGAGGAGTGAAGGTTAGGCAAGTAGGAAGAAGGTATGAGGAAGAGGATGGAGATGGGAGGAGAGGATGGAACTAGAGAAAGGTTTAAGTAGGTTGTTAGAGGGGAAGAAGAGGGGGTTAGTTTTGTTTTAGGAGGATGTGGTGGGGAGGGGGTACCGAGCAGTTTTGTTTGATTGTTTGGTAATTGTATATGTACATAATTGTTCACAGTTGAATTGTTATTTCATCTTTTGTTAAAAATTTTATAAAAAATTAATAAAAATATTTATAATAAAAAAAGATCCTGCCGTTGCACCTCATGAATCCTAGCCCGTAGGTACACAGGCTCCTTGGTAGCCACGAACCATTCCAGGAGGATCACCGTCCTCGGCGGTATCTTATTTAATTTAATTTAATTTAATATTCACATTTATATGCCGCCCTTCTCCGAAGACACAGGGCAGATCACAAGAAGATACAACACCAATTTTATACCACATACAAACACAATCAATTCGCAGCCGTTGATGGCAGGACACTCTTAGGGCCGAGGGGCAGAGCACAGCTCATATGCCCCAAGCCTGTTGGCATAGATGTGTCTTCAGCACTTTCTGGAAAGCTAGGAGGGAGGAAGCAGTACGAACCTCTAAGGGAAGCTGGTTCCAGAGGGCTGGGGCAGCAACGGAGAAGGCCCTTGCCCTAGGTCCTGCCAGATGGCATTGTTTAACAGACGGGACTCGTAGGAGGCTAACCCTATGCGCCCTGACCGGTCGCTGGGATTCATGAGGCAGGAGACGGTCCCACAAGTATCCTGGTCCATTGCCATAAAGGGCTTTATAGGTCATAAACAACACTTTGAATTGTGTTCGGAGACCAATTGGTAGCCAGTGCAGCTCACGAAGAGCTGGAGTGATATGAGCATGTCTTGGGAGACCCAAGACAGCTCGCGCGGCCGCATTCTGGACTACCTGCAGTCTCCGGACATTCTTCACAGGTTGCCCCATGTAGAGAGCATTACAGTAGTCGAATCTCGAGGTGACAAGGGCATGGGTGACCGTGAGAAGTGACTCCCGGTCCAAATAGGGCCGCAACTGGCGCACCAGGCAAACCTGGGCGAATGCTCCCCTCGCCACAGCTGAAAAATTATGTTCCAAACTTAGCTGTGGATCGAGGAGAACACCCAAGTTGCGAACCCTCTCCGAGGGGGACAAAACTTTTCCCTCCAGGGTAATGGGCAGACAGTTGGAATTGTCCTTGGGAGGCAGAGCTCATAGCCACTCCGTCTAGTCGGGATTGAGTCTGAGCCTGTTGGCACCCATCCAGACCTCAACAGCCTCCAGGCACCGGTTCATCACTTCAACTTCTTCACTGTAATGACACGGGGTAGAGATATAAAGCTGAGTATCATCAGCATATTGATGATAACTCACCCCGTGTCGACAGATGATCTCACCCAACGGCTTCATGTAGTTGTTAAAAAGCAGAGGTGAGAGACCGGACCCCTGAGGAACTCCACATGGAAGAGACCTCGGAGCCGATCTCTGACCTCCTGCAAACACCGACTGCGACCGGCCAGAGAGGTAGGAGGTAAACCACCGCTGAACGGTGCCCCGCACTCCAAGCCCCTCCAACCAGCACAGAAGGATACCATGGTCAATGGTATCGAATGCCACTGAGAGGTCAAGAAGCACCAGGATAGTGGAATGACCTCTATCCCGGGCCCGCCAGAGATCATCGCTCAGCGCGACCAAAGCAGTTTCCGTGCTGTAACTGGACCTGAACCCAGACTGCTGAGAGCCCAGATAATCAGCTTCATTCAAGGACCGTTGGAGATGGAGTGCCACCACCTTCTCAACAACCTTCCCCAAAAAGGGAAGGTTGGAGACTGGACAATAATTATTTAGAACTGCCGGGTCCAGGGAAGGCTTCTTGAGGAGGGGGCGCACGAGTGCCTCCTTTAAGGGAGCCGGAAAGGACCCCTCCCTCAATGAAGCGATAACAACCGCCTGGACCCAGCTCCGTGTCACCTCCCTACTAGCCGAAACCAGCCAGGAGGGGCACGGATCCAATAAACAGGTGGCAGAACTCACAGCTCCAATGGCCTTGTCCACATCATCAGGAGTTACCAGGTCAAACTCATCCCATACAACAGGACTAAGACGGGCCTCTGTCATCTCGACTGACTCATTGTCAGCCGACACTGCATTCCAATTGGAGTCCAAGTCAGTCCGGATCTGAGCGACCTTGTCTGCGAAAAAGGTGTTAAATTCTTCAGCATTGCCCTGCAAAGGTTCCTCCCTCCTTCCCATATCAAGGAGAGAGCGAGTCACCTTAAACAGGGCAGCCGGACGAGATTCCGCAGACGCGATCAATGCGGAAAGATACTGAGATCTTGCCGTAGTGATCGCTTCCAAATAGGTCTTAATATAAGCTCTCAATTTGGTTCAATCAGATTCGGATCTGCTTTTCCTCCATTGCTTCTCTAAACGTCTCTTCTGGCGCTTCATCCCCATGAGTTCCTCGGTAAACCAAGGAGATCTCTTGGGTCTGCTGCCACAGAGAGGTCGCAACGGCGCAATCCGGTCTAGAGCCTCCGTGGTGGCCGTATTCCAGGCCATCACTAGGGACTCCGCCGAACTGTGTACGAGCGAATCCGGCAATTCCCCAAGAGCCCTTTGAAAGCCCATAGGGTCCATCAGGCATCTGGGGCGGAACCATTTAATCGGTTCCGGCTCCCTGCGAGAGAGGATTGGTGTCGTAAACTCAAGCCGCAGCAGAAAATGATCTGTCCATGACATGGGCAACACTTCTAAGCCCCTTAGCTTCAGATCATAACTCAACTGTTCCGAGAGGAAAACCAGATCAGGTGTGTGTCCCCCCTCATGGGTTGGGCCCTCAATTACGTGTGTCAGGTCCATGGTTGCCATGGAGGCCATGAACTCCCACGCCAACCCTGAGGACTCACCGAGTGACGGCACGTTGAAATCCCCCAGGACAATAAGTCTGGGGAACTCAACTGCCAACCCGGCTACCTCCTCGAGTAGCGTGGGCAGGGCTGCAGAAATGCAGCTGGGAGGCAGGTACGTAAGCAACAGGCCCACCTGTACACCTAGGTCCAACCTCATAAGGAGGGACTCACAACCTGATATCTCAGTAGCAGCGAGTCTGCGCAGCCTGAGTGTCTCCTTAGCTATAATTGCCACTCCTCCCCCCCTTCCCTGGGGTCGCGGCTGATGCCATACCTGAAACCCAGCTGGACACATCTCAGAGAGGGGAACTCCTCCCTCTGGGGTCAGCCAGGTCTCAGTCACACATGCCAGGTCAGCCTCCTCCTCCAGAATTAAATCCCGGATGAGGAGAGCTTTATTTACCACTGACCTGGCATTGAGCAGCAGCAGCCTGTGTCCAGGGTCCGGATTTCGCTCATTATCAGTACCCCGGGAGAGGCTCAAGGGGCCGGAACAAGAGATCGCTTTCAGGCAGCGAGGCCTTGTTCCCCGAGAGCGGCCTACCCCAGGCCTCCCGTCGTATCTGCCTCTTCCCCATAAGACCAGTATAGACTGGCCCTCAGATCCCTCAGAGCAAGGCTCCTCCACTTCTCTAGCTTCCGTAAATGCCGACAGGTCGGCCCTTCCATTTCTCACAGGTCCACAATCCATCCAATCCACCCATCCACTCAACCCGATTCACTCCACAATCAATCCCCCCCACATCATCCACAAGTTCAATAAAAAATTGAATTAAAACAATATTAAAACTTTAAAATAATTAAAATATACATAAAAGATTAAAAGCATTTTGTCTAAGCCCTGTTGTAATTGTGCTTGCATTTGGGAACAGTGTTCCTCCCAAACCAGTCCGGGCTCCCCTCAGAGAAAGTCCTATGTACACAGTTATAGTTGTTATAGTTGGAGCCGTGGTGCCTCCCAAATTTAATATAAAACCAGAAGAACCAGCTGCTGGAACAGAAGTAAGGGCAGAAAATAATGGAAGTCCAGAAGAAGTATGAGTAAAAAGCTGGAGTAAAAGCTGGAACAAATGGGGTGGCTAATCCAGCAGGTTTACTGAAACCCAAACTAAGGCCCGTGGTGGAAGTACTAGTAGAAACAGGCGTGCCAAATGTTAATCCTGCCGCAATAGTTGTAGCTGTTCCTGTATTAGTCCCTCCTAAGATAGAACCTGTGGTAGGCTTTGAGCTAAAAAGTCCAGAACCAAAACCCACAGGAGGAGTAGTTGTAAAAACAGTAGCTGTTGAACCCAACGTCCCAAAGTTGGCTTGATTGAAATCACCTGCAACCACCAACACTCCATCTGGGTAGGCCTGTTGCTGTTTGTAAATAGTAGTTAACAGATAACTCATGGCCACGGTTATGTTAGCATCAGGAGGTATATATACTACAGTTATTATCACAATGTTAAACTCACGAGGCAGATAAAAGGGGCCGCACTTCACTGCAAAAAATTCCAAATCAGGAGAACAGTGAGTGCCAATTATTTTAACATTTGTGCTCCAGTTATTATTTATGTAAACACAAAGTCCCCCTCCTCCTGTTCTTCCCAGAGACCATAGTTCTATCTGCTCAATACACTGAGCATCCTGATAATTCAGTAGCCTCTCCTGGTATAGTAGTAGGGTCAAGCCACATCTCTGTAAAGACCATGACACAGCAGTCCCGAATATTTTTCTGCAAGGAGATGATAAGTTCCAACTCTTCAATCTTATTAGGAAGAGATCTAACATTAGAAACAAAAAGACTTGGCAATGCAGGCTTGTAAGGATTTCTTCTCAACCTTACACGCAGTCCGGCCCTACAGCCTCCTTTCTGCCTGCGTTTCCTTCGTCTCCTTCGCTTCCTTCGTTTCCTTTACTCTCTAGCAGGAAAAATAATCCACGGCGTCATTCCAGCCAGTTCAGCTGGAGTGTTGTAACTTGAGACTCCTGGTTCAAAAATGCCTGTAGCATTTGTTTACAAGCATCTCTGAGGTCTTCCAGCTCTCATTAAACTCAATGGTCTAGCTTCGGTTTTGCCACTGAGAAAGCCTCTGAGCCTCCTTCAGGGTGAACTCAGGCTTATTGGACAGTGCATCCCCGCACTGGTTCCACCCACTAGGGACATACGTCACCCTGAAATTGAACCAGGCAAAGAACAATGACCACCGCACTTGTCACTGGTTCAGCATCCTGGCAGTCCTTAGGTGCTCCAGGTTTTGATGGTCGGTTCAGACCTTGACTTGATGGTGGGCCCCCTCCAAGTGGTGTTGCCATATTTTGAAGGCGCCTTTGACCGCCAACAGCTGTTTGTCCCAGATCATATAGTTCCTCTCTGCTGCCAACAGCTTCCTGGAATAGTAGGCACATGGGAACAAAGTCCCGTGGGAAGCATAGGCCTGGAGGACCACAGCCCCAATGGCTACATCCGATGCATCCGTTTCTACTACAAATGGCCACAATGGATCAGAGGATGAGCTCAGGGGTGAAGGCGGTGTTAGAGTTTTACAGCTTTCCAGCGCAAAAATAAGCCCAAAAAATAAGCACTCATTCAAAATGAGCAGGAGGCATAGTTTAGAGCATAGTTTAGGAAAACTTTATCTATCTATCTATCTATCTATCTATCTATCTATCTATCTATCTATCTATCTATCTATCTATCTATCTATCAACATGATACAGTTTCATTCAGTTCTTGGCAACGTGGTAGACAACAACAACTCTACTCAGGAGATCAGGGCACAGGGAAAGACTAAACCACTCCCAGACCTAGGCTGGCTCACATGCTTCTCACAGCCAATCCTGGGTCTCAGTTAAATAACAGTTCCCATTGGCTGGTTCATTGCTATGGCTATTCCAGTTCATAACTTCTTACACACTGACACTCCTCCCTTTATGACTGGAATAGACATAAAACCAAATAACTTAATACTCTTCCCATGGTGTACTCCACCCAATGGCTTGGTCATTATATCTGCCAGATTGTCATTTGAAGAACAATGAAGCAAGCGAATTAGTTTACTTTTGATGGCTTCTCTGACATTACAATACTTAATGTCCACATGCTTGCTTCTACTTTTCACTCTTGGCATAATCACTGTCAACTTAACATTTTAACTTTAACTCTTCAGAGCTGTATTTGAAGACCCAAATTCACAGTTCCCTTCAAATACCTGAGAATTCTCTTCACACCCATCCAATGCAACTGCGTTGTTGTGGCAGTAAAGCGACTTAAGATGTTTACTGCACAAGCTATGTCTGGTCTGGACCACTGTGACAGATATAACAGGCTTCCTATTGCTGACTGATATATCTCCTGATCACAGGCTTCACTTTTGTCCTCACCCAAAGTGTTGTGAAAATCTATGCTCATAGGTGCTGGAGCAGAATTACAATCCTTCATGTTGTATCTCTCCAAAAGCTGTTCAATTTTCCTTCTTTGACTGAGAACGTATCCACCTTTCTCAGTTTTTTGTATCTCTACACCAAGATAGTTTTGTATTTCACCCAGACCTTTCAAGTCAAACTTTTTCTCCAATTGATTAGCAAATTCCTTCACCTGTGCCAGATCATTTGCAATAAAGCAAAGATCATCCACAAATGCTAATAATTGGCAATCCCCACCGTGGAACCTTGCAGTATATATGCAACCATCAGCCTTACAACTCTTGAACCCAAGACCCTTTAATGCCACATCTAAACAGATGTTCCAATTTCTGGCTGATTGCTTCAGCCCATAAATGGCCTCGTTCAGTTTATACACAGTGCCGGGCTTTTTACTTTCATATTCTGGTGCTTGAACCATGTAAATTTCTTCCTCCAACTCTGCATTGAGGAATGCTGTGGTTATATCAAAGTGCCAAATTTTATGCCCACGTGCCGTTGCCAATGCTAGTGCCAACCTTATAGTTTCACCTTTTACCGTTGGTGCAAATACCTCATCATAGTGCACATTTTTCTTCTGCGAAAACCCCTGTACCACTAATCTTGCCTTATATTGGACTTCATTGTTGGGTAACACTTTCTTTTTGTATACCCATTTACATCCTACAGCTTTGTAACCTTGTGGCAAAGTCATAGAGGTGAACACTTTATGTTCATCCATGCATTTCATTTCTTTGTCCATGGCCTCTTTCCACTTTTCTTGCTCTACTTTGGGTAGTGCCAATACTTCCTGATAGTTTCTTGGCTCATACCACACATTACACACCTCTACTTTCCCAGCAGAATACCTGTCAGGTGGAATCCCCTTGTTCCATCGCTCTGACCTGCGTGGCATTGACTGCTCTTGACTGTCAACCCTTTCCTGCTTCACATCAGAGTCACCATATTCTTCTGATTCCTTTTCTTGTCCTTTTTCAGCTTCTCCTCCCTGAACGCTGACACCGTCATTAAGTGAGTCACTGTCACTAAGTGGATCATCTTCAGAATTGGCATCAATTCTGCCCCAATTCTGCTCTGCAAAGCTAGCAGATCTGGAAATTACTATTCTTCTGCTCCCATCACTAAAGCGATAGCTCTTTGAGCCAGCCTCATAGCCCATACATCTGAGCTTTCTAGCCTTTTGTCCTTTTCTCCTCATTGCCTTTGGAATATGTACCCATGCATTGCTTCCAAACACCCTTAAATGTGCTAGAGAAGGCTTTCTCCCACATAGCACAGCATATGGAGTATCATTTATACAGGAACTCCACAGCTTATTGACCAAATAATTAGCAGTCAATATGGCTTCGCCCCAATACGACCTGCTCAGACCAGAATCCTCCAGCAGTGAGTCTTTCATGGTCTGCAAGACTCCATTACGTCTTTCAGCCACGCCATTCTCAGCTGCTGTGTACGGATTTGTGCGTCTATGTCATATTCCTAGCTGCCCCAACCACTGTTGAAAACTTGCTGACATGAATTCTGAACCCGTCAGTTTGCATCTGGCATACCTGTTGCCTAAATCTTCTTTCTGCAAAGCTCACCCATTGCTTGAACTTCTGCAGCACCTCTGTTTTGCTCTTAAGCAAATAGCAGAACCCAAATCTGCTATGGTCATCTAACAATGACCAGCGCATACCTGGCTCCTCCCAAGCTGGCTTGCATTGGTCCTACTAAATCTGCATGTACCAGCTCTAGAACCCTTGTTGTTTGCCTTGTGCTCTTCTTGCTTACTGGGAACACCTTGGATTTTGATGATTTACATACTGCACAGTCTAAGTATGTCTTACACCCTTTCAAGGTTAATCCTTCTGCAAGCTTTGGCATCCTTTGCAACACTCTGAAGCTGGCATGGCCAAGCTTTCTGTGCAAGAGATGAATGCATGAATCATGTTGTGCCACATTACCAAATGAGACATCTCCCATCCACAAATGTGGTCTCAAACCCTTGTTTGTCAAGACTGGAGACACTCAGTAAATTATGCTCCATTTCAGGCACACATAATACATTATTAAACCTTTCTTCCAGACATGGAATCAGCACACTGCCTTTCCCCATGACTTTTGCCTTCTGGACATTTGCTAAGGCCACTGCATCTCCTCCAGTTGAATCCAATCTGGAAAACAACTTAGAATTATTAACAATTGTTTGACTAGCCGCACTATCTATTAACCATTTGTCTCTGCTATTACAATAGCTAACTTTTGCAACAGCAGCTTGTCCATTTGCTGTTGTTCTTCCTTGTAAACAGTCTTTCTTGAAATGTGTTTCAGCCCCACAAATGAAGCATTTCTTTTTCTTCTGTTCTTTCCTCTTGGTAATTCTCTGCTGAGATGTAATCGGATCTCTGCAGACAGGCAGTTTGCTGTTTTGCTCTCTCTTCTCCTTGGACCCCCACCTCAGGAATTTCTCCTTGAGGCTTGTTCTAAAATGGCGTTTCTGTTCTTCAGAAATTAAACAGGCTTTAAGTCCTTCCATACTTAATTCCTGTTCTGGTCTGTATTCAAAAACAGCTGAAACGATGACCCATGTTTCATCAAGTACCAACAGCACCTTCTGAGATTCAGGAATCTGCATTCCTCGCTGTTCTAATTCAACAAACAGTTTCTGCATGTGGAACAAATGCTCTTCTATGCTCTCATGTGGCAGCAGCCGGGCTCTGTATAATTGCCTTGATAATTGCACTATATTGCATGCTGACTCACTCACATGCACACTTTTCAACTTCAACCAAACTTCTTTTGCAGTTTTTAAGTCAGCTACATTTAAGAATTGTTCATCTTCCACACTTAAGATGATGTAAGCCAGTGCCTTATCATGCCTCCATTGATCTGCAGCTGCTAATTACCCCTGGGGTGGATTAATCACAATATCCCAGAGCTCCTTAGCCTTCAGAAAACATTCCATTTTGCAGCCCAAATAAGATAATTCTTTTGTCCCAATTGAGGCAGAGAGTTCTCCTTTAAATCAGCCATCCTGCAAGCCTTCAGCTGAGTAGCCTTTTTCTTTCTTAATTCAGGTAGTCCTTCAGCTTAATTACAGCTCCATGTTGAGCCTCAATCTTTTTCTTCAGTCTCCTGCATTGTGTGCAAGGGCTGGCTGGGATCTGGGCCCATAACCTGTTAGAGTTTTACAGCTTTCCAGCGCAAAAATAAGCCCAAAAAATAAGCACACATTCAAAATGAGCAGGAGGCATAGTTTAGAAAAACTTTATATATATATATATAAAGCTTTGTTGTGCTCAGGTTAGTCTGAGTTGCAGGGGGATTTGAGATGGTGAGCTGCGTTGCTGTTGTTTGGCTTCACGTTCATGGTCATGCCTCATCTTCATGGTGGGTGTCAGTTTGCTTCATGTATGGATTGGAGGGGTTTAAAGTGGCTAATGATGCAGCTGTGGTCTGGCTTCTGGTTTGACACCCACCATGAAGATGAGGCACGACCACGAACGTGAAGCCAAACAACAGCAATGCAGCTCACCATCTCAAATCCCCCTGCAACTCAGACTAACCCGAGCACAACAAAGCCCCCACCCAAACAGAACACTCCCCCAGCCAATCAGAGCACAGCCAACCCCCCATCCAATCAGAGCACAGCCAAGCCCCTAACCAATCAGAACACACCTCCACCCAATCAGAACACAGCCAAGCTCCCACCCAATCAGTTCATACCCCCACTGGCAGTTAAAAGGAAGAAACAGCTACAATCACACATTGCTCCTAGAAGCACGAAGCTGAAAACACCAGCCTGAAGATGACGAATGGGACTTCGTCGAAACGTCACCAAGACTTCCAATTTTACGCGGGAGAAAACCCGAATAACCAAAGACCTACATGCAAACACCCGCGAAAACCTCAGAAAACACACACACACACACACACACACACACATATATATATATACATGATACATACAGTTTCATTCAGTTCTTGGCAACATGGTAGAGAACAACAACTCTACTCAGGAGATCAGGACACAGGGAAAGACTAAACCACACCCAAACCTAGGCTGGCTCACATTCTTCTCACAGCCAGTCCTGGGTCTCAGTTAAATAACAGGTCTCATTGGCTGGTTCATTGCTATGGCTATTCCAGTTCATAAATTCTTACACACTGACAGGCAGCCTTGATAGCTTTGAAGGCCCCTTGCTCCTCCGCACCTCACCAAAACTTTACCCCTTTCTTGAGTAATGCAGACGGGGGGCATCAGGATGGCAAAGCAGGGAATGAAGTTCCGATAGTTTGTGAACCCCAACAGACATTGCACGTCCTTCATCTGCTTCAGGGGCTGCTATTGCTGCAGTGCCTCTACTTTCTCTTGATCCATCAACACCCCCTCGAGTGAGTTACGGTGACCCAAGAAGTCAATGGTGGTCTGCGCAAACTGGCATTTCTACCACTTGGTGAAGAGGTGGTTCGCTCACAGGTGCTGCAAGACCTGCCAGACATGGTCCCAGTGCTCCCGCGAGGAGGACGAATAGATCAGGAAGTTATTGAGGTAGACGACCATGAACTGATCCAGTACATCCTGGAAGACATCATGAATAAAATGCATGAACACGCCGGGCTCATTGGACAACCCGAACTGTATGACATTGTATTTAAAGTGACTATAGCACGTCTGAAAAGCTGTCTTCCACTTGTCTCTGGCTCAAACTCAGACAAGGTTATAGGCTCCCCACAAGTCCAACTTGGTAAAGATCTTGGTGTGGCGGAACCACTCGATGAGTTCAGGAATGAGTGAGAGCAGGTACCGGTTCCGTACCGTGATTGCATTTAGTTTGCGATAGTCACAGCACAGTCTAAGAAGTCTAAGACTTCTTCTTCATGAAGAGTACCGGCATGGCTAATGGGGAGGTTGAAGGCCAGATAAACCCCTTCCGAACATTCTTATTGATGAAATCCCTCAAGGCCGCCAACTCCAGTTCCAGGAACATGTAAATCCAGCCAACCGGCAGCTTGGCATCAGGCATAAGCTTGATCGGGCAGTCATAGGGTTGGTGCGGAGGCATCTGATCCACCTCCTTCTCCCCAAACACATCAGTGTAGTCTGCCAACTCCGCCAGTAAGTCCAAGTCCATCCCCTCTGCTACACCCCCTGTGCAGGTATGCAGGTGATGAGAGGCACACTTTGGGCTGGTAAACCACACCGCTCTGGATGACCAAATGACCTGCAGACCATGGGCTTGCAACCACTCCAACCCAAGCACCAACAGGAAGTGTGGCACCGCCGTCACATAGAATGCTAACTCCTCCACATGTGTCCTGATACATTTGCGAAGGGGTGTCGTCAAAGAGACCACTGGTCCCAACCGAAGCGGCCAACCATTGATTGTCTCCACCAAGACCAGTGGGGTTACCGGCTACTACAGAATGGCCCACTGCATGGTAAAGTCTGAATCCATAAAATTGGCTGTGGCCCCAGAGTCTACCATGGCCTGAATCTACATGTCTCCCCAAGCTGGCAAGGACACAATCACCGTGAAAATGGGGTGCTGCGAAGGAATCAGTTGTAGAGGCTGGGAGCAGTTCCCATTCCAGGGAGCCCAGCCTACAGACCCCTCTAGGCCGGACCCTGCCCGTTTCCTGATGCTGATCCTGCCACTGATTTGGTCACCTTTGCAGGGCACTTGGCTGCCATATAGCCCTGTCCACAATACAAGTAAAGGCCTTCGCAACGCCGCTGGTCTTTCTTGGCTCAGGTCAGGCATGGTTGAGCAGTCACCAACTGCATAGGCTCTTATAGGGCTGGTACTGGTGCCAGCAGTGTCTTGGCAGGTACTGGCGAGGCTTCCGTCCATCGTTGCACCTGTCTCTTCTGGAGCCACGCATCAATGCATAAGCATAAGTGCATGAGGTTCTGAAGCATGGGGGGGGGAATCGGTGTGGGCAAGCTCATCCAGCAGTTTGGGGAACAGGCATTCCTAGAACTGGTCCATTAAAGTGGCCTTGTTCCACTGAAGGTCCTGGATGACCACTCAGAATTCACTAATGTAATCCACGAGCAGCCCTTGCCCCTGCCGCAACTCTCTCAGCCATCATTTTGCCATCTGGGCATTTACGGGGTCCTCCAACATAGCCTGCAGCTGATGGCAAAACCCAGCATAGTTGTCCAGGAGCAGGTTGGGCTGGGTCAACAAGGGAGTCACCCAGAAAGCCACTGACCCTGTCAGAAGGCTAATCAGAAACCCACTGTCAAACCTGCAATGTCCCATGGGAACCAAGGTCATTTCTGTTCCCTCAGCTGGGGGGTTGAACCTAATGTCAGAAAGCCCACCAAACTATTCTATTGGGAAACACAGTTGATTGCATAGATTTGGGGTGGGATTTTAAACTTTGTATTACTGTTGCTTTTGGAGGGAACTTTTGTCTTGGTTTCACTTTTGATCGTGCTGATACTTTGTAACCAATAAACATGTTCTTAGAGGAAAACTCAAGCCTTGGAGTTCTGCTTTAATTGGTCTCATCTATCAGAACCATGACATTAAACCAAGACTCCTAAAATTTCAGTACTCGGGGTCCTGAGCCCCAGTCGCCTACTTAACACCTGTAGGAGGACGACAAAGACTCAGGGAAGAATCTGAGATGGAGAAGAGAGGGGAAGTGTCCTCTAGACTTAGTGCAGCATTGATCATTGGAGTGCAGGCTGCCGCCCAGGCAGGAAATGAAGTTTCTGCTGCCGGAGCATGGCCCAAGGTTCAGATGACCTCATCGGAGGGCCAGGGGCAACTGGAGGGTACCTTGACCCTGGGGGAGTTTGATTGGCCGAAGGTCACCTCTCAGAGATGGAGCAACCCTAAAGCTGCAGAAGCAGAATTCCCACTGATTTCGTCCCACAGCCTACGATCACCTGTTGTAAGGACCTACCACAGCTAAGCCTCCCAAGAAAGCAGAACTCTTGAGACAGGTATTATCTCAAAAGGAACTTTTATTAGGGGTTAGTGATAGCAGGGATGGGATGGCAAGGTGAGATCTGGGGAAAACCCCACACAAATAACATATTAAAAGCAATTTTATTACTCCTTCCCCCCCCCCAAGAGTCCCAGTGTCCATTTGAAATCCAGCCAATCCACAGGTGGCATAGTGTTTTGGTAACGGGCTCCATTGGTGTGTTCTACAAGGTCTCTCTCGCTTTTGTTTCCTTCTGGCTCTAAGCACTGACTGTCACCCAGATAAGGGAGATGCATTCCTTCTCCTGGGGGAAGGGCACAGCAGCAAGACAGTGAAAGGCATCCCAGAGCATCCCCCCTTCCAACAGAATGGAAGGCCCAAAAGAATGGTTGCAAAGGCAAGCAAAGCACAGAAAGGGAAAAGAATACATTTCTTTGGGGACCCTGACATACAGCCCCCCTAAAAAAATGGCAGATCCACCTGCAGAACAGAAGACAGGGGAAACAGAAAAGAAGATAGGGGAAAAACAAATAGGGAATTACATTAATCAGGCTTGTCAGGATACTTAGAGTGAAAGTGTTTAAGTAGCCTTGGAGCTCTAACATGTTTTTTGTATACCCACTCATTCTGGGAGGATGGAAGATTTTTCCAAGCCACTAAATATTGCTTAGAATCATGATGTGTGGGTGAATCTAGTATCTCAAGTACTTCAAAGTGTTGTTCCCCTTCGACCAAAATGGGTGTAGGCACCAGGGGTGCTGGTGGTCTAAGCTTAGATGTAATCTCAGGTTTGAACAAACTGCAATGGAAAACTGGATGAATCTGTCGTAGGCTCTTAGGGAGCTCTAATTCGACAGTCACTGGACTGATGATGCGTTTAATAGGGAAGGGCCCAACAAATTGGGGACCCAATTTCTTAGAAGGTTGTAGAGATAGTAAATATTTGGTAGAGAGGTAGACTTTGTCTCCAACCTTAAAAGGTTTCTGCTCCACCCTCTTTTTGTCAGCCTGCACCTTATAGGCTTCCCTGGCCTCATCTAAGACTTTTCGTACCACTGGCCAGGTATTCTGCAGCTGTCTACTCCATTCTTGCAAAGAGGGAATGTCAGGCTCCCTAGCGGGCAACTCAGGCAAGGGAACAAAGGTCTGACCATTCACAACCTGGAATGGGGTGAAAACAGTGCTGGAATGCACAGCATTATTATTATTATTATTTGCGTTCAATATTTTTTATTATTATTATATAAATTCTTTTATTAAAACAATCAACATTGAACATAAAATCATATTGTGCAGCAATCATCATAGCACCTGATATACAACACTAAGTATTAGTCTTTGTAAACGTCTGATTTGGTACACATTTATCACTCCTCACGTCTAGCCTCAACCATTTGCCCGTTACACTTTGTTTGATTGGTGTTTCTCTTATCTATAGTTTATCCACTGTTTCTAGTCTATTGCATACTATTCATCTCAGTATTAGTACAATCTTTTATGATCCCTAACCAAAGATCCTGAGGTAGAAATTCAATAACCTGAGGTAGATATTCAATCCGCTTTTTCAATATTAAAGTGATCAACATTAAACATAAGATTCTATTGCTAAGCAATCATCCTAGAACATAGCATACAACATTAGGTATTAGTCTTTGTAAACCTCTGTTTTGGTAAACATTCTTCCCTCCTCCCTTCCATCCTCAAGTATACTCCAAATACATTTTGTTTGATTGTTGTTTCTCTTATATATGGTCTATCTACTGTATCTAGTCTATCGCATATTGTTCGTTTGCGCTTCTGGATTGACTTCGTCCCAGTAATAGTGCAATCTTTTATAGTCCCTAACCAGAGATCCTGAGGTAGAAGTTTCATAACCTGAGGTAGAGATTCAGTCCGCTTTAGCAATATTAAAGCAAACAACATTAGTCATAAGATCATGTTAAGAGGCATTAGTCATAGAACATAAACATTCAACATTGGGTGTTAGTTTTTGTAAACATTTGATTTGTTAAACATTCTTCCCTCCTCCCGTCAAGCCACAGCTAAACGCCAGCTGCATTCTGTTTGATTGGTGTCTCTCTTGGATATAGTCTATCCACTGTTTCCAGTCCGTCAAATATTGTTCATTGGAGCGATCTTTCAGGTATGCTGATATTTTCGCCATTTCCGCCAAATTTGTTACTTTCACAGTCCATTCTTCAATAGGCGGTATTTCTGGATTCTTCCAGTATTGTCCCACCAACAATCTTGCTGCTGTAATTAAGTTCAGAAATAAGTTTGTCTCTGAGATAGTGAAATCCTTTGTGATCCCTAACAGAAAAGCCTGAGGTAGAAATTCTATACGCTTTTTAAAAATGGTTTGGAGTGTCCACCATATCTTCCTCCAGAATGCTTTGATTTTTCTGCATGTCCACCATATGTGAAAGTAAGTAGCCTCCCCGTCCCCACACCTCCAGCATTTGGGCTGGGAGTCCGGGTAGATGAGTGATATTTTTTTCGGGTCTAGGTGCCATCTATAGAACATCTTGTAGAAGTTTTCCCTTAAGTGTTGCGATTTCGTGAATTCTACATTCCTCACCCAGATTTTCTCCCATGTGTCCATGGTGATAGAGTGTCCAAAGTCTTGTGCCCACCTTACCATACAGTTCTTGACTAGCTCGGTTTCAGAGTCCATTTCTATCAGGATGCTGTACACTCGTTTGATGTGCATGATCCCCTGCTCTCTAATCTGTTTAATTAGGTTCTCGTCAGTCTGGGATAAACCCTTCTTCTTGTCTTTGTGCCACCGTGATTGCAGTTGTAGATATGATAGCCAGGTACCTCCTATTCCTTCCCCTGCTAGCGTTATTTGGGGTTTCAAGGAGAACCCATTTCTTTCTTCCAGTACAAGTTCACTGTATGGCACCACTTCTTGCCCATGGGATGTGTTTGTGTCCCCTATTGTGTGTCCGGGGATCGTCCAGATGGGGATCTTGTTGTGTAAAAGGTGTTTATATTTCTTCCAGACCCAAAGCAATGGAATTCGTAGTGGGTTCTCTCTGAAGTTCTTGTCAGCCTTTTTGTCGTATACCAAATATGCGTGCCAGCCGAATAGGAGACCCTGCCCTTCGACATTCAGTATTCTATCATTCGTCATGTTGATCCAGTCGCTCAACGCCACCAGTGTCGCTGCGTAGTAATATAGCTTTAGATTAGGCATTTTGAGTCCCCCTCTCTCCCTTGCATCTTGGATGATTTTTAGTTTCACCCTCGGTCTCTTGCCGTCCCAAATAAATCTGTTGATGCCCTTCTGCCAGTTGTCCAAGTCCACATCCTTCTTGAGTATGGGTAGCATTTGAAAGAGAAATAGAAATCTGGGTAAGACGTTCATCTTTACTGCTGCTATCCTGCCCAACAGGGACAGTCGTAATGTTTTCCACCTTTCCAGGTCTGCTTGTATCTTGTTCCACAGCACCTTATAGTTATTCTTGTATAATTTCGCATTCATTGATTCTATCTCCACTCCTAAGTATTTAACTTTCTTGACTATTTCGCAACCCGTTATTCTTTCCAAGTCCTGTCTTGCTTTGTTGTCTAGATTTTTGACTAGCATCTTTGTTTTTGATATATTTACTTTGAAGCCTGACACCCTACCATAGTCTTCCATTATCTCCATCAATCTCTTTGCTGACTGTACTGGTTGCGACATTGTCACCAGCAAGTCGTCTGCAAAGGCACATAGTCTGTAATCTTGTTGTCTGATCTGTATGCCCTGTATGTCGTCTGCTCCTCTTATCCTGTTCAGTAGAATCTCCAGCGTTAGGACAAATAGCAGGGGTGATAGCGGGCAGCCCTGTCTCGTGCCTCTCTCTATGTTGAATGGCTCTGTTAAGTCTCCATTAACAATGATCTGGCCTGTTTGTTTCTGGTAAATTGCCGTTATGGAGTTGAGAAACTGTACTCCCATTTTCATCTTCCGGACCAAGTTCGTCAGAAACGGCCAATTCAGTCTGTCAAAAGCTTTTTCTGCATCCACAAACATAAGAGCGGCGGGTACCTGGTTGTGCCTTTGCAAGTACTCTATTATGTTCAACAGCTGTCTCACGTTGGTTTTCATCTGGCGTCCTTGTATAAATCCCCTTTGGTCCGGGTGTATTGTTTTTTGTAGTACAGTCATTAATCTATTGGCCAGAATTTTTGTGAAGATTTTGTAGTCCGTGTTTAGAAGTGAAATGGGTCTGTAGTTCGCGGGTTGTGCATTCTCTTTCCCCTCCTTGGGGATTAATGAGATGTAGGCTGTTTTCCAGGATGGTGGGACTTGGCCTCCTTCTTGTATGTTGACAAATAGCTTTCTGAGGGGTTCTAACATCTCTTCCTGGAGATGCTTGTAGTAAGTCGCTGTTATCCCATCCGTCCCGGGCGATTTTCCTGTTTTCAGTTATGTGATCACTGAATGTATTTCCTCCTTTGTGATTAGGGCATTCAGGGCCTCTCTTTGTGTGTCAGTGATTGCCTGAATCTTTTCGTTTTGTAGAAACTCATCTATCTCTTTGTCTTGTGTCTTCTCCTCGGCATATAGTGTCGAGTAGAACTCTGTGAAGGCTTTCTTGATGGTTTCCTGTCGGAATTCTTCCTTGCCTTTGTATTCTATCTTTTCAATTATGCGGGATTTCTGTTTCTTTCTTATGATGTAGGCTAGCCATCGGCCCGGTTTGTTGGCCTTGCAGAATGTCTTATGTTTTTCATATTGTATATTCCTTGCAACTTGGTCTGCCATCAACATGTCAAATTGCTTTCTTAAGATCTTGATTCCTTCTTTGGTGACTTTGTCCTCTGGCCTTTTTATTAATAGCCGCTCCCTCTTACTTATCTCGTTTTCTAACTCTTTTCTTTTTTGTTCTTGTTTGCGACGGTGCCTGTTATTCATGTCCATGAGGATCCCCCGCATATACGCCTTGCTGGCGTCCCAGATAATTTCTATCGGTGTTTCGTTGTTCATATTTATGTTGAAGAATTCCTTCATAGCCTTTTTGCATTCCGCCACCATTTCTTCGTGTCTAAACAGGTTTTCATTAATTCTCCAGGATCTCCTCTGTTTCAAACCGTGTCTTAATTCCATCCTCACAGGGTTGTGGTCCGTTAGTACCTTGGGTAGGATTTTCACCGCGTTTAGACCAACTATCAAGTCGCTAGATGTCAATATAAAGTCAATTCTGGAGAATGATTGATGTCTGCCGGAGAAGAAGGTGAATTCTTGTTCTTTACCATGCCTTTCCCTCCATACATCTGTCAGTTCGAGGTCCTCCTTCATATCAAAGAAGGATTTAGGCAACTTGGAGTGTTTTTGCGGGTTAGGTGCAGTTCTTTTTTTGTCTAGAGCAGTCTCTATGACCCCGTTCCACTCGCCCATTATAATGTAAGATCTGTAGTTAAGTTGTATTACTTTCTTGTGTATCTTTTTGTAGAATTTGCCTTGTTGCTGATTTGGTGCATATACGCCCATTACTAGAATCTTCTTGTCCTCTTGTGTTATTTCAATTGCCAGGTATCTACCTTGGGGGTCAGACTCTATTAGCTTAGCTATTACATGTTTCTTTACATATATAACAATCCCATTCTTTTTTCTTGGCGCCGCTGCCACAAAGTGCGCGCTTAGTTTGTAGTTGATCAGATATTTCTGGTCTGCAGCTCTGATGTGTGTTTCTTGTAGGCAGATTATGTCGCTTTTACCTTGGTTCAGGTAGTGGAATATTTTTCTCCTTTTCTGGGGGGAGTTCAGTCCGTTAACATTCCAGGTCAAATAGTTAGTTGTCATTATATGTTTCAGGATACTCTCGCAAGACCACTTCTGTTATTTCTCCTGCTATCTTCTTTGGTCTCGTTCCCATGATATCCGGATTTATGCTCATATTGGGTTGTGGGGTCTTGCCTTGCTGGTCTGTGCGTTTGGTAGTGGATCCTGTTAGCCTGCCCTCTGTAGACTGTTCTGCTTCCTTGTTTTTGTTGCTCTCTGCGTCATCGCCTCTCGAGGTGGTCCATTCCTTTCTTCTGCCACTGCACCGGTCTGTGCCTCTGCGTGGCTTGCTCATTGACCTCGATCCCTCCCGCTTTCCGGTGGTCCATATGTATCTTTTCTCGTGGTGGATTGAGGGCCGTCCGACTTCAGTTCCTTTTCAAGAAAGTCTTTGGCTTTCTGGACCGAATTCAAGTGGTACCTTTTTTTTCTGTAGAAAAGTGACAGCCCTGTTGGAGTTTCCCATCGATATTGCAGAGCACGTGGTCTCAGCTCGTTGGTCAGGAATTTGTAGTCCTTTCTATCTCTCAACATCGCTGGGGGGATCTCTTTCAGTACCTTCACCTCCTGTTCCTCTATGTAAAATGTCTTGTTGTAGGAAGTGACAGAGATGAGGTTTCGGAGCCCCTGTGTTGCGAAATGGATGACCACGTCTCTTGGTTGCTGCCTGTTTGCTGACCTCCATGCGCCAACTCTGTAGATTCTATCGAATTGCCACGCAATCTCATTGGTGCTCTTACCCAGGAATGTTGCCAGGGCCTCTACGAAGGTCCTGAGCAGGCTTCCTTGGGTTTCGTTTGTTATCTCTCTCCACCCTCTAAACCTGATTGCAGACGCCAGTTGCCAGTACTGCATCATGGTGGACTGGTCTTGAGCCTCTCTTTTCACCTCTGCAATCTGTCCCTCTACGCTGTTCTCCACTTCTTCCATCCTTTTTTCCGTATTCTCCTTAATTTCTTGGAGGTTCTTTCCCATTTCATCCCCTATTCTCTTGTAGTGTGCCTGCATTGCCTCCTTCATATGGTCCAGGTCTGTGGCCGTCGCTCTGCGTTGTTCTTCCCACTTTCTCTCTAGGTCTCTACCTTGGTCCGCCAGCATCCGTTTTATGTCTTTGTATCTTTCCTCCATCTTCTGTTCTGCTTCTATGCATCGTTTCTCCGTCCTCGCGCCCATTTCTTCCAATTTTCTATCCATGCCATCCATCCTTTTTACCAGTGTCTCTATCGTCTCTTTTAGCGTCTCTATCGTCTCTTTTAGCTCTTGGATCATATGTGCTGTTGGGAAGGCATGGGTTGGCGTTTGGGTCTGGGGGCCTGCAGTTGGATGGTGGGGGTGTGGGTGGGTGGGGTGTCCCCTGGCAGATTAGAGGGCTGGGCCGGGGAGGATGCAGCTCCCCTCGTGTGTAGCAGTTTGGTCTGTTTCGTCCGTTTGGCGGCCATTTTGAGCTTCTCCTCCTGTTGGCCTGTCCACCCTTAAAGCCACCCCTTAATGCAAAGAGTTGTGAGGGAGTTGTTCCTGTGTAAGATTATCAAACTGCTAGGATAGGTTGGATCAAATTCTTCTGTTAAAAGTTAGCAAGTGTTCATGTCTCACAGTTCCTATTTTAACAGCAAAATAATAGTCCACTAGGGGGTGTAATTTGTTTTCAAATAAACTTCGCTGTACTGGCAGGGGTGATGCAGAGATGAGAGGATCTGTGGCTTGGGGTTTGTGCAGATGGCCCTTTTCTCAAGGTGCAGTACAACTAGATCCCAATCACATAAACAGTCAGGCTTCAGGCTTTTGAATTGTCTCTCAGGAATTAGGCTCTGAACTTGGCTCTTTTATCCTGAGGCCTCGTCTTAGCCCAGGGAAAATTGGTCCTTTTCTATAGCTTCAGGGTCTGAATTCCCCAAGCTCGCCACCCGCTTTTCGGGGTCTGGGGGGTTTCCGGGGGTCTTGTGAGGGTCCTCCCCCCGCTGCTGGCCTCTCCCTGTGGCTCACGTCCCTCGACGCGCTAATCAGTCCCCCGCTGGTCTTACCGCTGTCGTCGGCCGTCTTCTCCCTGCTCCCATCGGCTCTCCTCCTGCGCTCCCGCCGGCTTCCTTCAATTTCGGAGCCTCTCGGCCTCTCTCTCGGCCTCCTCCGGCCTCCCGGCCGGTCTGCCGGCCGCCGCCGGCTTCCCCGGCCCCGTCTATTGCCTCTGCTCTTGTCGGCTTCCTTCTTTCTGGCTCTGGCCGCCTCCGCCTCGGTTTGCTGCTCCAGGTTTCTCCGCTTCTCTCTCGCCTTTCCTCCCTCTCACCAGCTCGCCCGGAGGTCTTCCTCAGGCCGGCAGGCCCCCCCAGCAGCAGTCTGGTGTCCTCATCCTGCTCCGCAGCTCCTCTTCTCGCCCGCTCTTCAGCTCTCCCTCGCTTGCGGCGCGGTGTTTCCGGGCCTGCCGCCCGGCCGCCCGGCCACCGCCGGCTTCCGCGGCTCCGTCCGCAGCTTCCCGGGACCTTCCAGCGCAAGTCTCACTTATTTCTGATGGTCCGCGGTTCCTCTTCGATCCCGACCTCTTTTCTCCTTGCTCACTGTCTCGGTATCATTTTAATTTGAATTTCCCACGAGCCCCGTCCCGGAGCTTTCACGGAAAGGCTCCGGTCCTCGTCGAATGCACAGCATTATTATAAGCAACCTCAGCAAATGGTAACAGATCAGTCCAATTATCTTGTTCATAGTTAATAAAGCACCTAAGGTATTGTTCTAGAACTGAGTTCAGTCTCTCTGTCCCACCATTCGTTTGAGGATGATGACTAGATGACAGCCCTTGGCTAGAACCCAAAAAATCCAGAAAAGCTTTCCAGAACTTGGAGGTGAACTCCCCTGTCCGAGATTATGTGCAGTGGGACTCCATGAAAGTGATAGATGTGTTGCACAAAAAATTTAGCCAGGGTTTTGGCTGTTGGGATCTTTGGACACGGGATGAAATGGGCTTGTCTAGAAAAGAGATCTGTAACCACCCTAATGACCGTATTTCCAGCGCTTTCGGGAAGCTCTACAATAAAATCCATAGAGATCTCTCTCCAGGGTGCCGAAGGGCTAGCTACTGGCTGAAGTAATCCAGGCATTGTCCCTTGCCACCGCTTAGCTGCGGCGCATGTGGGGCAGCTTGCCACATAGCTTTCTATGTCCTTTTTTATAAAGATGGCCACCAGAATTGTCTTTTGAGTAGGTGCAGGGTTTTTACGAACCCAAATTTTCGAGTCATGTCCAGCTTGCATTACTCTCAGTCTTAAAGCTGCTGGAACATATATTTTCTCCCCAACCCATGCCAGATCATCTTTTAGCAGGCACAAGTTCTTATGCATTTGAAACCACTCATCGGTTTCTAATGCTTTCTTGAATTCCTGAGCCGCCGTCACATCTATTGGCACCGTGGCCTTGGTTTGTGCGCTGGTAGTGATGGGTGTTGCTAATTACTTCAGGGTCAGGAATGGTTTAGCCACTTCAGATTTTACACTGTTAAATTGCGGCATTCTAGACACAGCATCTGCCAAAAACTTCCTTCCCCCCCCCCGGGAGGTAATGAATTGTAAAATTGAATCAGTGGAAATGTTGAAATCACCTTGCTTGCTTAGGGGACAGTTTCCTAGGGGGTTTCATGGCTTTGAGATTCTTGTGATCAGTCCACACTTGAAATGGTATTTTGCTCCCCTCTAGGAAATGTCACCAGGTTAAAAGAACCCATTGTACAGCATAGGCCTCCTTCTCCCATGCCGCCCACCTCTGTTCCATTTCAGATAACCTTTCAAAAGTGTAAGCACATGGTTGCAACTGGCCCTCCTTGTTCCTTTGGAGGAGGACTGCTCCTACTGCTACGTCTCTAACATCGGCTTGGATAACAAAAGCCTCCTCCCAACAGAATGGCAGGCCCCAAAGAATGGTTACAAAGGCAAGCAAAGCATAGAAAGGGAAAATGTTAGAGAATTTTAATTTCTCTATTGGTGAAAAAATAAATCAGAAGCTCTCACAGTTGACTGCATTTAGCTGATTCAAAATAACTTCTTTATATTTCTTTATATTGAGCAAATCTAGGTTACCAGGGTGACAGCTTAATGACCATAAATGGGCCAATTCCTCTGGAAAATTGATAACTAGATGGTCTCCCTTGTTTCAAGTAACACGCAAAAGAATGAAGGGAGATCTACCTGATGATCTAGTGGCATTGGTATGGAAGCCTGGATGGCATAAAAAGAAAGCTAGAGTTAGATTTTAAAAATGGGGTCTTTTGATCTATTAGAGAGGATCCTAAAGTCTCAACTAATGGGCTAAAGGGAGATTCTGAGATGAAGGGAAATACGATTATTAGATTTAACTATTGCTGGGAAATGATAAAAAATAAGGGATTAATTGCCCTAATATTGAGGATTTAGATTTATAAGGGAAATGAAAATTAATTATTAGGGAATAGCTTCGAATCATTGTTTAGCCCAGATAACACAGATGATGGATTTGAGACAATGAAGGATACTCCATTAGTAAGTAGTGATGTACTAGGATGAGAAATAGAAAATGTTTATGAAATAAAATACGAATATATTCAAGTAAGTAATAGGTGTATTTTAGATATTATAATTTTTATAGAGTGAAATAAAGGAAATTTGGGTTAACCGGAATTTAAATACTATGGATATTAAAGGTTAAATTGGAATATTCTAATTAAAAATTAGGTAAAATTTAAATACAGGATATGGATATGTATAAGCAAAAATATAAGGATAAATGCTTTAACTGAACTTGTTATAATTAGAAATCTATTAGCTTAAATATGATATAGTAAATGTTAAGGGAAATAGAGAAGGAATTATTTGATGATGTAACCTGAGATATGTACTAAAGATTTTGTTATTGTATTTTTGATTACCCTATCACCACGCTGCTTTCCAAATACTTAAATGTAAAACTGGAAAACCAAAAAAAACTTGTTATATATAAAAAAGAATTGTTTGCAGAGAAAGAAAAACCTTGACTTATGGCTAATCTTCTAGGGGGGAATTTACTGGAAAACTCCTAGGTGGTTAAATATTCTGGACTCTAAATCTGACTGGCTGATAATTGTAAGACCCCTGAATAGAAGAACTATTATAAAATACTGCTTTTAACGGTACTTTGATAATTGGAAATGCATTGGATTATAAAAACCATATATAAAGACAAGAACTATATAAGTTTTGGTTGTTTGGACTTTAAGATTGGCTGGTTTGACAAGGCTAATTACAGAGACTATGGTACCGGTGAAAGACTATCTGGAGGGGGGAGACAAAATGGATGTTACATACCTATCAAAAAGTGGCAGAAAACCACACCAAGTATCTCCTTCTGAAGGCCCTAGCCTGGAACATCAAAGATCTGCAGGAGCAATACTTCAAGACAAGGCAAATATTTTCCAGGAGGAAATGTATGCAACGCTGCGACAGATTCAAATGACAATGGTTTCAAATCATGATGAGATTAAAAACAACTTTGACAACATAAATGAACACATCTTTAACTTAAACCTACAATTAAAAAACTCTCAGAAAATGACGACAAAGAATGAACAAACAAACCAGATAACAGAATACAAACTAGAGGACAGGGACCCAAAGAGGGATGCTACAAATGAAGAACTACAGTCTAATACAAACAAAAGAAAACTTGCAAGATTTTCCCACAACAATGGAAATGGAAAAGATATTTTATTTTTCAGAACTTCAAAATAAACTTGAAGATAGGAAAGAAGATCTAACAAAATGGATTATAGAGCAGCCAGGAGAATTATTAGAGTTTGGGAGACAAAAAACACACATTCTACCTAACTTGTCTTTTCTATTCCAAACAACATTCACAAAAATACAGGAAGAATCTCCTGGCAAGCTGAATACACTGCCTTGGAAAATTACTTCGCAAAAGAAGAAGGCTAGAGTTAGGTTCAAGAGATTTGATTCGACCTACCAGATGGAGTACTATATGATTAAACACTTGTTTGAATATAGTTAAAAGAATAGATAAATCATGGATATAAAGGGGCCCTACAGTAAGAGGGATAAGATATATAAGTAGTATAGTATTCTTTATAATATATGAAATATAAAAATATTGGGATGGTGTATGTGAATGAAAAGTGTGGATATTTAAAGGTAACTAACGTTGAGAAAAATATGACTGATAAGAATGGTTTGAATATAGAGGGGAAATTAAGCTTAAATAAGAATCTTGAAAACAGGATATATAGTGACTTAATAAGATGACTTTTATGAATATAATTAAAACATAAACAGATCAGAAAAGATGTTATATGCTGATGTTACTGTTATTTGTATAAACACAAGAAAAACATTTATATTCAACCTTGTATATATTGAAAGTATTAAGAACTATATTTGCTTAATGTTGATAAAAGGAGAATACTATTGGAAGAAAAGATCAAAGAACTATATCATTAATAGATTATGGAATTATAGAAATTAATTATTGTTTTTTAAATATATGAACCCAGACAACACGCTGTTTACTAAGCACTAAAGATTGTTATTGTAAAAAATCAATAATATATATATATATATATATATATATATATATATATTAAAAAGTGTGAAATATAACTGGCAGATCAATGGGGATCCCACTGAACAAGTGAATTCTTTTACCTATTTAGGAATGACTTTTATCAACACTGGGTCAGGGTTAAATCATTTTAAAAGAAGCTCAGCATAGGCCGTGTTAAGTACTAAAAGACTACATAAACTATTTAACTACAATTACCCAAGTACCTTGTCCCCTATACTGAAAGTATTCAGGGCAAAAATATTCCCAGTGCTGATCTATGATGCAGAATAGTGGGGCCTTAATAAAGCTACTGTCAAAAGGGGCGTTGTCTTACCTGAACGCCTTTTCTCAGCATGATGATGGATAATCCACGGACTGGGTTTCCTGAAGTCCCTTCTACCCAATTAGACTAAGTCAGTGAGATAGCCACGCCTCTTGCTGGGTCACGTTTACCCAGCTCCGACGAGGGCAAAGCAACAGACAAAGTCAGATGCGTTGGTTCCCAGACTCCTGCCACAGTGCCCATCATTCATTAAAGGGCGGGAGTGGATTATCCATCATCATGCTGAGAAAAGGTGTTCAGGTAAGACAACGCCCCTTCTCCAGCATGAGGATGGATAATCCACAGACTGGGACATACCAAAGCCTGCCTGTCCCTGGGGGGCGGGTAACAGACAGGGCCTGTGGTGCAGAACATGAGACAACCCACTGTAATACTCTACGGTCAAAGGTAGTGTCAGCAGAAGCAAACCTATCAGTTTTATAGTGACAAGTAAATGGGGAAGGCGATGACCAGGTCGCCGCCCGACAGATTTCGCCAATGGGCGCTTGACTGGCCCAGGCTGCAGAGGTGGCCGCACTACGGGTAGAGTGGGCCGTGATACGTGAAGGAATGGTTAAGGACTGTGATTGGTATGCCCTGGCAATACAAGCCTTAATCCACTAGGCAATAGTGGAAGATGAGACCTTGAGTCCCATAGAGGAAGGATTGAAGGAAAGGAAAAGTGCCTCAGACTTACGGAAGGCAGCAGTCCTTTTAAGATAAATGCGGAGTGCCCTGCGGACATCCAAGGTGTGCCATCTGCATTCCAAGTCATGGGATGGTCTAGGGCAGAAACTTGGCAACACCACCTCCTGGGACCGGTGAAACAAGGAGTTCACCTTAGGAATGAAAGTGGGATCTAACCGCAGGGTTACGCAATCGGGGCAAAACAGACAGAGATCCTCCCTGACCGAGAGGGCTGCCAGTTCAGATATGCGTCTGGCCGAAGTCACTGCCACTAGAAAGGCTACTTTCATGGATAAAAGATTGAGATCACAGGATTGAAGTGGTTCGAAAGGCGGCCTGGTAAGGGCCTGCAAAACCTTCGAAAGATCCCAAGAGGGGTACTGATAAATGGTTGGAGGTCTAGTGTTAACAGCCCCTTTGATGAACGAATGGATCATCGGGTGATGGGCTAGTGAGGAAGAGTCATCACAAGAGAGTACCGTGGCCAAGGCCGCAACCTGCCTCTTGATGGTACTTGGAGAGAGGCCCTTATCTATCCCGTCCAGTAAAAACTGTAGGACTTGAGGCACAGTGAGAGATGACAACTGGACCTGATGCTTGGACATCCAAGACAGAAAACCCCTCCAGGTGGAGTCATAAACTCTATTAGTTGACGGGCGTCTAGACGCTTGAATCATATCAATGACTCTCGGAGGGTAAGCTTCCTCAGTCAGACGTCTCCGCTCAAGCGCCATATGGTCAACTGTAGCCATTGAGAGTCGGAGTGCTGGAGCGCCCCTTGACTGAGTGCTACTAGGCCCGGGGGTATCTTCCATGGGGCCGATACTGACAGACTCATGAGATCGGCGAACCATGGGCGCCTCAGCCAATGAGACGCTATGAGAACCTCCGCCTTCTCTCGAAGAATCTTGCGGATGACAGCCGGAAGGAGAAAAGGTGTAGAGAAGGCCCCGGGGCCACAGTATGCGCAAAGAATCTACTCCCTCCGACCCAGTGACAGGAATCAGGAAAAAAAATCTTGGAAGTTGGGAGTTCGCTGCTGAGGCGAACAAATCCAGAAGTGGATGACCCACTCTGTGAGATATTTCTAGAAACAGCGCTGGATCCAGGCACCACTCTGAATGATCCACCGTCGCCCTGCTGAGAGCGTCCGCCTGTTGGTTGATTGACCCCGAGATGTGATCTGCCTTGATCGAGGCCAGATTGGCCTCTGCCCAAGAACAGAGCAGTCTGGCTTCCGTCATCAGAGAACTTGACCTGGTTCCCCCTTGATGGTTCACATGGGCTTTGGCTGCTATGTTATCCGTGAGGACAAGAACATGCTGGCCTCTCACTGTCAACGCTGCAAATATTATATATTCTTGCTTTGACAATATGCAGAACTGTCTGGTATTTTTGGGGTTAATACAGAGAAGATGGGGGTGGGAGCAAAGCGCGGGGAAAGAAAGAGGAAGGAAACCTTTGACCTTCACACTAATTGGATAACATGAGATATGACAGCTAATTTAGGGAGAGAACATGTTGATAATTAAACTGCTCAGAGGAAGAGAACTTAGTTCTTAGCATAAGCCTGTTATGCCTGTGCCAACATTTTGTAACAATAAAACACTTTTAGGAAAATAAAGGCCTGGAAGTTCTTTGAAGTGTTTCATTAGCCGGAACCATAACATCATGCTAAGAACTAAGTTCTCTTCCTCTGAGCAGTTTAATTATCAGCATGTTCCCTCCCTAAAGTTCCCTCCTTAAAGAAACTATTGAATGCCAAACTCTTTGCTAAATTGTCGAAATGTGAATTTCACCAAACCCGATTAGGCTATCTTGGCTACACAATTTCCAACGAAGGTATTGAAATGGATCCAGCCAAGGTGAAAGCTATAATCGAATGGCAGCCCCCAAAAACTCACAAACAGTTCCAGAGTTTTCTGGGTTTTGCCAACTTTTATCGTCAATTCATCCCCTCTTTTGCCGAGATTGCCCTACCTCTTACAGAACTACTCAAAACAGGCAAAGGAGGAGGGAAGCCACGACCGGGCTAACCACTAGCATGGACAATGGGCTGTCAAACAGCTTTTGAGAATTTAAAGAGACTATTTGCTGCTGAAGCACCCCTGCCCAGGGGAACCCTTTGTGATTCAAACCGATGCCAGCGAGGTGGCAGTCGGAGCTGTGTTACTGCAAAAGAACAAAAATGGGATCCTGCAACCCTGCGCCTACACCTCTCAGAAATTTACTGAGAGCGAGCGGAGATGGGCAATCTGGGAGAAAGAAGCCTTCGCGATTAGATGGGCGCTACTAAACTGGCGACACTATCTGGAAGGGAGCAAGGTGCCATTTGAGGTATGGACGACAGATCACAAAAACCTAGAAGCACTGAAAACTCCCCGCAAATTGTCCCCAAAGCAAGTACGGTGGGCACAGTACTTTAACTGCTTCAACTTCACTCTAAAGTACATACCAGGAGGAAAGAACTTCCTAGCTGATGCGCTATCCCGGTTACCCCAATACAAAAGCGAACGAGAGGAGGTTAACGAGGCAATTATTCCCAATCCACAAACTGCCACTCAACATACGCCTCGCAGAGTCCCCAATCCTGATGACCCTGGAGTGAAGAAAATAAAACGTGAGCTCCTCACCAACCAATGGTTCAAAGATAATCAAGCCTCCCTAACATGCAGGGATGGCTTAGCTTACAAAGGGGGGAAGCTATATTTGCCAGAATCGCTTCATCTTAATGCCCTCAAACACAGCCACGATGTAAAACAGTCTGGACACATTGGATATTTGAAAACCCTACACCTCACCCGCCGGCAATTTTGGTGGCCGGGGCTGAAAAAGGATGTGGAAAACTATGTAAAAAGTTGTACTGTATGTGCCACAATGAAAAGAATCCCAGGGAAAATCCCTGGGTTACTGCAACCTGTGGCAGACCCTTCTCAACCATGGGAAGAAATAGCTATGGACTTTATAGTAGACCTACCTGAAAGTAGTGGAAATACTGTCATGTAGACTGTAATAGACCTGTTTTCAAAACATGCTCGTTTCATCGCCTGCAAAGGACTCCCATCTGCCCAACGGCTGGCCAAATTGTTCCTGAAACATATCTACCGGCTGCATGGTGCCCCTAAGCAAATAATTTCGGACAGGGGGGTGCAGTTCACAGTGAAAGTTTGGAGAAATTTCCTTACATTAATTGGATCATCTCAAGGATTATCATCTGCTTTTCATCCGGCCACCAATGGGGCCACAGAAGCCGCTAACAAAATGGTGGAGCAATATCTTAGATGCTACGTTTCTTACCAACAGACAAACTGGACTGATCTCCTCCCTTTTACGGAGGTGGCGTACAATAATTCTGTACACAGCAGCACCGTCTACACACCTTTCAGGCTGGCCACAGGGAAAGAGTTTAGCCCAATACCTGAATATCCTCAGTTGCCCTCCACTTCCCAGACACTTGATCAGTGGGTGAGGGGGTGAGAAGAAGTTTGGAGAAACACAAAAACTGCTTTAAAAAAGACTTTTGAAACCTATAAAAAGCAGGCTGATAAAAAGAGGGCTCCCCAAAGAACATTCCAAGTTGGAGAGAAGGTCTATCTGTCAACTAAATATCTACGCCTCAAATTGCCTAGCAAGAAATTGGGACCTAAATTCTTGGGGCCTTTCCCCATAGTAAGGATCATCAACCCAGTCACAGTGGAACTAAAACTCCCTAGATTTTTAGGGAAAATTCACCCAGTTTTCCATTGTAGCTTGTTGAAGCCTTATCGAGGCTCCACTTTAAGACCTCCTCCGAAGAAGGTGCCTGGGCCCCTCGTAGTTGCGGGACAGACCCACTATGAAGTAAAACGTATTCTTGACTCTAGAATTTTCAAAGGGAAATTGCAGTACCTAATACAATGGAAGGGATACCTGTTGTCTTAAGCCACATGGGTGAAATCGAGTGAAGTGAAAGCTGACAGATTGGTCAAAAGGTTTCTTGTGAAACACCCCAACAAACCGAAAGATAACCCTTAACATATGCTTTGTTTACTTTACAGGATTTGCCCTTCTTGTAAGGGGAGCCGAATGTCAACGCTGCAAATATTGTATATTCTTGCTTTGACAATATGCAGAACTGTCTGGTATTTTTGGGGTTAATACAGAGAAGATGGGGTGGGAGCAAAGCGCAGGGAAAGAAAGAGGAAGGAAACCTTTGACCTTCACACTAATTGGATAACGTGAGATATGACAGGTAATTTAGGGAGGGAACATGCTGATAATTAAACTGCTCAGAGGAAGAGAACTTAGTTCTTAGCATAAGCCTGTTATGCCTGTGCTGACATTTTGTAACAATAAAAGACTTTTAGGAAAATAAAGGCCTGGAAGTTCTTTGAAGTGTTTCATTAGCCGGAACCATAACACTCACCTTGTGACTGAAATGACACAACGCCAGATGAATTGCCCTGAGTTCCAGCCAATTTATATTGTGTTTCAAATCCTCTTTGGACCATCTCCCCTGGGCTATCTGAGACTGGAGGTGCGCCCCCCAACTGAAGAGACTGGCGTCTGTGGTGAGAACAATCTGTGATGGCTCTCTGAATTCCGAGCCCCTGGCGATGGCCCAAGAATTCCACCATCTGAGTGACCTTGATACCAGGGGAGTCAACCTCACCTGCCTGTTAGAGGATGTTAGCTTTCGCCTCTGAAAGGGGAGGAGGAACCACTGAAGAGCTTTGGAATGTAGTCTGGTCCAGGGTACAATGGCAATGCAGGAGATCATCTTGCCTAAGAGCTGGGAGAGGGTGAGGAGGGGAACCACCCTGGTGCACCGTACCTGGTGGACAAGGGCCCTCAGACTGGCTATGCGATCTGGTGATAGGTAAACCATGCAGTGTGTTGTATCTATCACTGCTCCCAGATGAAGGAGCTGCGTGGATGGGATCAGCTGGCTCTTGAGGAAATTCACTGAAAACCCGTGGTTCTGGAGCACCTCTATGGTACGGGCCACCTCCGACCGTGCAGCCTGGACAGACACCGACTAAATGAGGATGTCGTCCAGGTAACACTGGATCTGAATGGAATCCAGTCTGAGGTGAGCTGCCAGAACCAAGATCTTTGTGAATACCCTCGGGGCGGATGAGAGGCCAAACGGAAGCGCTCTGTACTGATAGTGATAAGATCTGTAGCAGAATCTGAGAAAACTGCGATGTGGTGGAAAAATTGGAATACGTAGGTACGCCTCCGTGAGGTCGATGGACGTCAAGAGGTCGTTCCTTCGTATGCTGGCCAAAATGGATTGCAGGGTTTGCATCTTGAATTTTTTGTATATCAGGTAATAATTTAATCTGGGGTGAGTTTGAGGCTGTTACGCCTGAGGAAGTGGACAGGGCCATTGGAGCTGTAAGTTCTGCCACCTGTTTGTTGGACCCTTGTCCCTCCTGGCTGGTTTCAGCCAGTAGGGTGGTGACACATACCTGGATCCAGGAGATTGTCAACGCTTCTTTGAGGGAGGGGTCCTTTCCGGCTCCTTTAAAGGAGGCACTTGTGTGCCCCCTCCTCAAGAAGCCTTCCCTGGATTCAGTAATTTTGACCAACTATCGTCCGGTCTCCAACCTCCCCTTTGTGGGGAAGGTTGTTGAGAAGGTGGTGGCACTTCAGCTCCAGCGGTCTCTGGAGGAAGCCGATTATCTGGGCCCTCTGCAGTCGGGGTTCAGGCCCGGCTACAGCACCGAAACTGCTTTGGTCGCTCTGATGGATGATCTCTGGCGGGCCCGGGATAGAGGCCAGTCCTCTGTCCTGGTGCTTCTTGACCTCTCAGCGGCGTTCGATACCATCGACCATGGTATCCTTCTGCGCCGGCTGGAGGGATTGGGAGTGGGGGGCACCGTGTTGCGGTGGTTCTCCTCCTATCTCACTGGTCGGTCGCAGTCGGTGTTTGTGGGAGGTCAGAGGTCCACCTCTAGGTTACTCCCATGTGGGGTGCCTCAGGGGTCGGTTCTCTCCCCCCTACTTTTTAACATTTACATGAAGCCACTGGGTGAGATCATCCATCGGCACGGAGTGAGATACCATCAGTACGCTGATGATACTCAGCTGTACATTTCCACTCCTGGCCATATCAGTGAAGCGGTTGAGGTGATGTGCCGGTGTCTGGAGGCTGTGAGGGTTTGGATGGGTGTTAACAGATTAAGGCTCAACCCCGATAAGACAGAGTGGCTATGGGTGATGCCTCCCAAGGACACTTCTATCTGTCCTTCCATTACCCTGGGGGGTGAATCTATAAACCCCTCAGAGAAGGTTCGCAACTTGGGAGTCCTCCTCGATCCACAGCTGACATTGGATCATCATTTGTCGGCTGTGGCGAGGGGGGCATTTGCCCAGGTTCGCCTGGTGCACCAGTTGCGTCCTTACTTGGATCGGGAGTCTCTCCTCAGTCACACATGCCCTTGTCACCTCGAGGATCGACTACTGTAACACTCTCTACATGGGGCTACCCTTGAAGAGTGTTCGGAGACTACAATTAGTGCAAAATGCAGCTGCGTGAGCAGTTGTGGGCCTTCCGCGTTGTGCCCACATTTCACCAACTCTCCGCATGCTGCATTGGTTGCCTATTGGTCTCCGAGCCCAATTCAAGGTGTTGGTTATTACCTATAAAGCCCTTCATGGCATGGGACCAGGATACTTACGGGACCGCCTTCTGCCACATACTTCTATACGACCGGTGAGAGCGCACAGGGTTGGCCTCCTCCGGGTCCCGTCAGCAAAACAATGTCGTCTGGCGGGCCCTAGGGGGAGGGCTTTCTCTGTTGTGGCACCCGCCCTCTGGAACCAACTGCCTCCTGAAGTCCGCGTTTCCCTGACTCTCCCGGCCTTACGAAAGAATTTAAAAACCTACCTCTGCCGGCAGGCCTGGGGATGATTGTTGATTGTGGTGTGACTGATGAGTATGTATGGGGTTTTATTTTTAATGTTTTTTGTTCTGATTTAGTTGAAATTGTTTTATATATATGTTGTGAGCCGCTCCGAGTCTTCGGAGAGGAGCGGCATACAAATCCGAATAAATAAATAAAATAAATAAACTTGTAGAGGATCCATTCAATGGACCCTGATAAACTTCCCAAAATATGCTTAACAGAACAGATTATTATTTTTATATATATATATATATATATATATATATATATATATATATATATATATATATATATATATATATATATATATATATATATATATATATATATATATATATATATATATATATATATATATATATATATATATATATATATATATATATATATATATATATATATATATATATATATAATTTTTTACAATAACAATCTTTAGTGCTTCATGAACAGTGTGTTGTCTGGGTTCATATATTTAAAACAATCAATGATAAATAATTTCTACAATTAAACAATATGTTGGTAATATATTTCTTGATCCTCTCTTCTTCCTGTAATATTCTCCTTTTGTCTACATTAAACAAATATAATTCTTAAAATTTTCAGTACAAACCAACTTGAATATAAACATTTTTTTAGTATTTATGCATATAATAACATCAACATATAACATGTTTTTAATCAGCTTATTTCCATCGTATTTATAAATGTCATCTTATTAAATCATTATATGTCCTGTTTTCAAGATTCTTATTGAAGCTTAGTTTCCCCTCAGTACTCAGACCACTCTTATCAGTCATAATTTTCCCAAAATTCATTACCTTTAAATATCTAAACTTTTCATTTAAATAGACCAGACATGTCAAACACAAGGCCCGGGGGCCGGATGCGGCCCACAAAGCCATCCTGGAAACAGTGAGGGAACGGCCCCCGCTGCCTTGGCCCTGGCCCAGGCCGGCCGGGAGCCAATGTACAATTTTGTGGTGGCCATCTATGCTAAAACACATTCAGTCTTAGCTCCACAAGGCCGTCTAGAAACAGCTAGGAACCAGCCCCTGCTGTGTCGCCCCCGCCCCCTGGGTGCATGCTGGGGAGGTGTCACCCTTTGTGAGGAATGAAGAAATGGACCATGCCTTGGCGCTTGCCCGGGTCCCACCCCCTTCTGCCACAGACCCTCAGATCTGTCCCACTCCTGCCCAGGCCCCCACAGGCACCCTTGATGTGAACGATGTAGAGCTGGCCTTGCCCACCCAGTAGGCCACACCCACTCCATCCACACCCACCCAGTAGGCCACACCCACCTGGCCAAAGGGCAACCGCAATGCTGATGTGGCCCTCAATGAAATTGAGTTTGACACCCCTGAAATAGACCCTCTCAATGTTTTAACATTTCATATATTCTAAAAGTATTATACTACTTATATATCTTATTCCTCTTACTATAGGGCCCCTTTACAAGATTTATCTATTCTTTTGGCTATATTCCAACAATATTTAATCCTATAATACACCATCTAATAATCTTTCTCTAGGGCCTCTTTATATCCAAACTTTCTTCTTTTGCCAGGTCGCTTTCCAGATCAGTAAGTTTGGCTTGCCAGGTTGTATTTTGTAAGTGTTGTTGGGGACAAAGAAGACAAATCAAGTAAGGTATCAGGTTTTTGTCTTTCACGTTTTGATGATTCTTCTGACAGTTCTTTAATCCATTTTATTTGTTCTTCTTTTTTAGCCTCAAATTTGTTTTGAAGTCCTGGAGGATAAAGCATCTTTTTTGTCTTCTTTATTATAGTAAGGTTTTGCAGATTTTTTGTTTGTTTGTATTAAATTGTAGTTTTTTTTTCATTTGTAGCTTTTCTATTTAAGTCACTTTCATTTAATTTATATTCTGTTGTCTGATTTGTTTGTTCATTCTTTGTTGTCATTTTTGAGTGTCATTAAGTTGTATGTTTAAGTTAGAGATATGTTCGTTTATATTGTCAAACTTATTTCTAATCTCATCATGGTTTGAAACAATTATCATTTGAATCTGTTGCAGCATTGTGTATATTTTCTCCTGGAATGTATTTGTATTGTCTTGAGTCATTGTTCCTGCAGATCTTTGAAGCTCCAAACTGGGTTCTTCAGGAAAAGGTGTTAGGTATGGTTTTCTATTACTTTTAGATAGGTATATAATATCCATTTTATCTCTCCCCTCTAAGTAGTTTTCCATTGGTGTCATAATCTTTTTAATTAGTTTTATCAAGCCAGTCCATCTTAAAATCCAAACAGCCAAATCTTATGCAGTTCTTATCTTTATATAATGGTTTTATAATCCAGTATGTTTCCAATTGTCAAGGCACCACTGAAAACAATATTTGTGGCAGTTTTCTCTTCAGGGGTCTTATAATTATCAGCCAGTCAGGATTCAGTTCAAAGTATTTGACCATCTAAACGTTTTCCAGTAATTTCTCCTTTAGAAGATTAGCCAAAGGCCAATTTTTTTCTTTCTTTGCAAACAGTTCTTAGGTTAAGATTTAAGAATGCAGTTCAGTGTGTTTATAATCCCAGAAGGTCAGCAGTTTCTAAACATATGTAGTTTCACTCAGTAGTAGATAACTCAATGCTTTGTTCTCAGCTGTGTTTTGCTGTTCCTAGGCGTCTTGCCAAATTCTTGGTCAGTGCTGCTGTAGTTTTCTCTAAACCTCCACTAGATATCACTGTTCATTTTTCAACTTTTTAAAACAAAGAGTTATTTTTGTTCATATATATATGGCTTCTGCTTCTAGGAGCAATGTGTGGTCTAAGCTGTTTTTTCCTTTTAACTGCCAGTGGGGGTTTGAACTGATTGGCTGGGAGCTTGGCTATGTTCTGATTGGTTAGGGGCTTGGCTGTGACCACACATTGCTCCTAGAAGCAGAAGCCAAAAGCACCAGCCTGAAGATGATGAATGAGACTTCATCGAAACGTTGCCAAGCATTTCATCAATGCTTTTTCAGGCATAGAGTTTTAACAATTTTCTTAGCTTTCAAATTTATCCAAACTGTGGTATTTTATGTTTTTATTCCCCATAAGGGTTTAATTCGCCGCTTCCGTCTATAGAAGGGTGAGGTAATCCCCCCCCTTCTCACTTTGGGAGGCTTTTTGCTTCTTGGGGAAGTTTTCCAAGAAATCAAATATAAAAAGGAGAGAGAAGATCAAATTCCTCACCCAGTTTCAAGCACGCTGTTCACTGTTGTGCTGGTTAGTGCCTTTGGACTTGGGCTGATCAACAGGATGTGACCAGCCTTTCTCCTGTCAGGTTAGAATGCTTTCCCCGAACCGAACAAAATGACCACCGTCGTTCCAGAGTCATCGGGGCACCCTTGTTTCTTCACTGCCTCTCCGGGGCGACTTAGACCCATTTAGGGTCCCCTGGCAGGGCGAAACTAGCCATGTGGTGCGGAGGTTCGCAATCCCATGACCGGGCGCTATGGCACAAAACCGGAAGTCCTTAACAGAACAGATTAGTATGGCCCAACCCAAATCCTGGGTCAGCCAACTTTCCAAAGTTATTTCATAACATGGATTTTTTACCCAGCATCTACTCTCAATGGCTTCCAAGGCAAGCGAGATTTTTAAGCAGTGTTCTAGATATTAGTGTTCAAACTGACATGGAATTATTGGCTAAAAATAGATTCCTAGGTTGGTTGGAAGCTTTGCAAATAGCTGAGGAAAGAAGGGAAGCGAAAGGCAAGGGAGAAAGAGAAAGATACACCCAATTTAATGCAGAATTCCAGAGAATAGCTAGAAGAGATAAGAATGCACTCTTAAATGAACAGTGCAAAGAAATAGAGGAAAACAATAGAATAGGGAGAACCAGAGATCTCTTCAAGAAAATTGGAGATATGAAGGGAATGTTTCATGCAAAGATGGGCATGATAAAGGACCAAAATGGCAGGGACATAACAGAGGCAGAAGAGATTAAGAAGAGGTGGCAAAATTACACAGAAGAACTATACAAGAACGAGCTTAGCGTCCCTGATAACCACGATGGGGTGGTCACTGACCTTGAGCCAGACATCATCATCATCATCAAGTTGGAAGGGACCTTGGAGGTCCTTGCTCAGGCAGGAAACCCTATACCATTTCAGAGAAATGGCTGTCCAGTCTCTTCTTAAAAACTTCCAGTGTTGAAGCATTCACCACTTCTGGAGGCAGGTTGTTCCACTGGTTAATTGTTCTAACTGTCAGGAAGTTTCTCCTTAGTTCTAGGTTGCTTCTCTCCTTGATTAGTTTCCATCCGCTGCTTCTTGTTCTGCCTTCAGGTGCCTTGGAAAATAGCTTGACTCCCTCTTCTTTGTGGCAGCCCCTGAGATATTGGAACACTGCTATCATGTCCCCCCTCGTCCTTCTCTTCATTAAACTAGACATACACAATTCTGTTAGAGAATTGTTGGTGAAAATAAATCAGAAGCTCTCACAGTTGACTGCATTTAGCTGATTCAAATAACTTCTTTATATTCATATCAAAATATTTACAATACCATACATTCTTCTTTACAGCAACATAGCTCAATGAAGACTTCTTACAGAGAGATACAGAGACAAACCTGAGACTGGAAAAATCCAGCTCCTAACTCAATACCTTTTGCACAGACTCAGTAGCACTTTCTTCACATTGGCTGACTGAGTTACCACATGACTCTTCCTCCTCATGAATATTGCAACACTCCTCCCTTCATGACAGGAAGAGACATCAGACCTATTGACTTAATACATTTTCCATAGTGAACACCACCCAGTGGTTTAGTCATCATGTCTGCCAAATTATCCTCAGAAGAACAATGATGTAAACTAATCAATTTTCCTTTTACAGCTTCCCTGACATTACAATACTTAATGTCTACATGTTTACTTCTGTTCTTCACCCTGTCACCAGTTGCCATTTTTATACAGGCAGCATTGTCTTCAAATACCTTTACAGATTCTTTTACATCAATATTTAAATCTTGCAACAACTGTACATACCATGTTACTTCAGAACACAATTCAGATAAAGCAATAAACTCTGCTTCCGCTGTTGAAATACCAACAGTTGTTTGTTTTCTGGACTTCCATCCAATCAGAGTCCCTCCAAACAATATTATAATCCCAGAATTTGATTTTCTTGTGTTTATGTCATTTGCATAGTCACTATCGACATAACACTTTAATTTCAATTCCTCAGTAATCTGTATTTGAAGACCCAAATTTATGGTTCCCTTTAAATATCTGAGAACCCTTTTTACACCCATCCAATGTAACTTTGTAGGTGCAGCAGTAAAACGACTCAAAATGCTTACTGCGCAAGCTATGTCTGGTCTGGACCACTGTGATAGAAGAACCGGGCTGCTGTATAGCCACTCCCCCCAGCCCAGCCGCCCCAAACGTGAGCAGCTGAACTTTGGGAGTCCGAGGGGAAGAGAAGAACCGGGCTGCTGTATAGCCACTCCCCCCAGCCCAGCCACCCCAAACGTGAGCAGCTGAACTTTGGGAGTCCGAGGGGAAGAGAAGAACCGGGCTGTTGTATAGCCACTCCCCCAGCCCAGCCACCCCAAACGTGAGCAGCTGAACTTTGGGAGTCCGAGGGGAAGAGAAGAACCGGGCTGCTGTATAGCCACTCCCCCCAGCCCAGCCGCCCCAAACGTGAGCAGCTGAACTTTGGGAGTCCGAGGGGAAGAGAAGAACCGGGCTGCTGTATAGCCACTCCCCCAGCCCAGCCACCCCAAACGTGAGCAGCTGAACTTTGGGAGTCCGAGGGGAAGAGAAGAACCGGGCTGCTGTATAGCCACTCCCCCAGCCCAGCCACCCCAAACGTGAGCAGCTGAACTTTGGGAGTCCGAGGGGAAGAGAAGAACCGGGCTGCTGTATAGCCACTCCCCCCAGCCCAGCCACCCCAAACGTGAGCAGCTGAACTTTGGGAGTCCGAGGGGAAGAGAAGAACCGGGCTGCTGTATAGCCACTCCCCCCAGCCCAGCCGCCCCAAACGTGAGCAGCTGAACTTTGGGAGTCCGAGGGGAAGAGAACAATTGAGCCGCTGAGCAGCCATTGCTCTAATCAGCCGACTCTGTTTGTCACTATGTTTTTCAAGTTTTTTTTATATACTGTTTGTCTAAATTTTAAATATTTATATCTATTTAATACAATTTTAATTGACTTGTTAGAAGTTATGAAAGATTGGGGGGGATTGACTGTGGAATGAATCGGGTTGAATGGATGAATGGATGGTTAGCTCGTTTTTAAATTGTTAGTTTATAGGGTGGTTTTTGGGAGGGGTAAATTAAATGATATGGATGGAGTTGTGGTTGAGTGGAATGAATGGGATGGACTGGCTAGCCTGCCTGGCACGGCAGAGGCGGAGGGGGAGGGGGGCGCTGGCTCTGGGGTGATAGAGGGCCAAAGTATACCGGTCTTGCTGGGGAGAGGCAGATATGGCGGGGGCCACAGGGTAGGCCATTCCCGGGGAACAAGAGCTCGCTGTTTAAAAGTGATCCCTTGCTCCGACCCTGTGAGTTCAGCCCGAAGTACTGGTGATGGGGGAAATCCGGACCCTGGGCTCAGGCTGCTGCTGCTCAATGCCAGGTCGGTTGTAAATAAAGCTCCCCTCATCCGTGATCTTCTCCTGGATGAGGAGGCCGACCTCACATGTGTGACCGAGACCTGGCTGGGCCCGGAGGGAGGAGTTCCTCTCTCTGAGATGTGTCCAGCCGGGTTTCAGGTATGGCATCAGCCACGACCCCAGGGAAGGGGGGGAGGAGTGGCTATTATAGCCAAGAAGACCTTTAGTCTACGCAGGCTTGCTGTTTCTGAGATTGCGGGTTGTGAGTTGCTTCTTGTGAAGTTGGACCTAGGGGTTCAGGTGGGCTTGTTGCTTACGTACCTGCCTCCCAGCTGCGTGTCAACAGCCCTGCCTGCGCTACTTGAGGAGGTTGCTGGGCTGGCGGTTGAGTTCCCCAGGCTTATTGTCTTGGGGGACTTAAATCTGCCGTCGCTCGGCGAATCCTCTGGGTTGGCGCAGGAGTTCATGGCCACCATGGCAACCATGAACCTGACTCAGGTAGTTCAGGGTCCGACTCACGAGAGGGGACACACTCCCGACATGGTATTCCTCTCAGAACAGTTGAGCAATGATCTGAATTTAAGGGGCTTAGATATTTTGCCTATGTCATGGTCAGATCATTCTCTGCTGCGGCTTGTTTTTAAGGCTCCACTCCTCCCCTGCAGGGAGGCGGAACCGATTAGGTGGTTCCGCCCCAGACGTCTGATGGATCCAGAGAGTTTTCAGAGGACGCTTGGGGAAATACCGGATTCTCTCATTCACAGTTCGGCAGAGTCCCTGGTTACGGCCTGGAATATGGCTGCGAAGGGGGCTCTTGACCGGATTGCGCCGCTGCGACCTCTCTGTGGTAGCAGACCCAGGAGATCTCCTTGGTTTACTGAGGAACTCAGGGGGATGAAGCGCCAGAAGAGACGCCTAGAGAAGCGATGGAGGAAAAGTAAATCCGTATCTGACCGAACACTTGTAAGATCTTATATCAAGACTTATCAGGTGGCGCTCAAGGCGGCAAGATGCGCGTATCATTCCGCCTTGATTGCATCTGCGGAATCCCGCCCAGCCGCCCTGTTCAGGGTAACTCGCTCCCTCCTTAATCAGGGGGGGGTTGATGCACCCTTGCAGGGTAGTGCTGAGGACTTTAATAAGTTTTTTGCGGATAAAATCGCCCAGATTCGGATGGACCTTGACTCCAATTGGAATGCAGTATCGGCTGATAATGATTCAGTCGAGATGACAGGGACTCGTCTTGATCCTGTTGTGTGGGAGGAGTTTGACCCGGTGGCACCTGATGAAGTCGACAAGGCCATTGGAGCTGTGAGCTCCGCCACCTGTTTATTGGACCCGTGCCCCTCCTGGCTGGTTTCGGCCAGCAGGGAGGTGACGCGGGGCTGGGTTCAGGAGATTGTCAACGCTTCTTTGAGGGAGGGGTCCTTTCCGGCTCCCTGCAAGGAGGCAATTGTGCGCCCCCTCCTCAAGAAGCCTTCCCTGGACCCAGCTGTTTTAAACAACTACCGTCCTGTCTCCAATCTTCCCTTTATAGGGAAGGTTGTTGAGAAGGTGGTGTCACTCCAGCTCCAGCGGTCCTTGGATGAGGCCGATTATCTGGGCCCTCAACAGTCAGGATTCAGGCTCGGCTACTCCACGGAAACTGCTTTGGTCGCGCTGACGGATGATCTCTGGCGGGCCCGGGATAGGGGATTTTCCACTATCCTGGTGCTACTTGACCTCTCAGCGGCTTTCGATACCATTGACCATGGTATCCTTCTGCACCGACTGGGGGGGTTGGGGGTTGGGGGCACTGTTTTGCAGTGGTTCACCTCCTACCTCACTGGTCGGTCACAGTCGGTGTTGGCGGGGGGTCAGAGGTCGACCCCTAGGTTCCTCCCTTGTGGGGTCCCTCAGGGATCGGTCCTCTCCCCTCTGCTGTTTAATATCTACATGAAACCACTGGGTGAGATCATCCGACAACACGGGGTGAGATATCATCAGTATGCTGATGATACCCAGCTTTACATCTCCACCCCGTGTCATTTCAGTGAAGCAGCGGAAGTGATGTGCCGATGTCTGGAGGCTGTTAGGGTTTGGATGGGTGCCAACAGGCTCAAACTCAACCCCGACAAGACGGAGTGGCTATGGGTTCTGCCTCCCAAAGATAATTCAATCTATCCGTCCATCAGCCTGGGGGGGGAGCTTTTGACCCCCTCGGAGAAGGTCCGCAACTTGGGCGTCCTCCTCGATCCACAGCTAAACTTGGAACATCATTTTTCGGCTGTGGCGAGGAGGACATTTGCCCAGGTTCGCCTGGTGCACCAGTTGCGGCCCTATTTGGACCGGGAGTCTCTGCTCACAGTCACTCATGCCCTTATCACCTCGAGGCTCGACTACTGCAATGCTCTCTACATGGGGCTACCTTTGAAAAACGTTCGGAGACTTCAGGTAATGCAGAATGCAGCCGCGCGAGCAGTGTTGGGCCTGCCCAGAAATGCCCACATCTCAGCATCACTCCGTGAGCTGCATTGGCTGCCTATTGGTCTCCGAACGCAATTCAAAGTGTTGGTTATGACCTATAAAGCCCTACATGGCATCGGACCAGGTTACTTACGAGACCGCCTGCTGCCTCACGAAACCCAGCGACCGGTTAGGGCCCACAGAGTCGGCCTTCTCCAGGTCCCGTCGGCCAGACAGTGTCGCCTGGCGGGGCCTAGGGGAAGGGCCTTTTCTGTTGCGGCCCCGGCCCTCTGGAATCAACTCCCCCCGGAGATCCGTATCGCCCCCACCCTCTCCGCCTTTCGTAAACTACTAAAGACCCATCTCTGCCGGCAGGCCTGGGGCGGTTGAAATCTTGCCCCTAGCCAGTGTATGTCTGTGTGTATGTTTGCTGAATGAATGGTTCTTAATTTAGGGGTTCTTCTTTTTATATATTTATTTTTATAAATGTACTATTTAGTTTGTATTGGATTTCTATTTATGCTGTAAGCCGCCCTGAGTTCCCGGAATAGGGCGGCATAGAAATTTAATAAATAATAATAATAATAATAATAATAATAACAAACTCCCTATTGCTGAGTGATATATCTCTTGATCACAGGTTTCACCTTTGTCTGCACTTAAACTATTATAAAAATCCGTACTCATGGGTGTGGGAGCAGTATTGCAATCTTTCATATTATATTTTTCCAATAACTGCTCAATTTTTCTCCTTTGACTGAGAATATAAGTACCTTTTTCATTTTTCTGTATCTCTACACCGAGATCATTTTTTATTTCTCCCAAATTCTTTAATTCGAATTTCTTTCCTAATTTATCAGCAAATTCCTTGACTTGTGATGCATCCTTTGCGATGAAGCAAAGATCATCCACAAATGATAACAGTAGACAATTCCCTCCTTGTAACTGTCCAGTATATATACAATTATCAGCTTTGCAACTCTTAAATCCAAGACCCTTTAAAGCAGTATCTAAACAGATATTCCAGTTTCTGGCTGACTGCTTCAGCCCATAAATAGCCTTGTTAGGTTTTGCAATTTCATATCCTGGTGCTTGGATCATATAAATTTCTTCCTCTAACTCAGCATTGAGGAATGCAGTTGTGATATCAAAGTGCCAGATTTTATGCTTATATGCCGCTGCAAATGCCAGTGTTAATCTTATACTCTCACTTTTCACAGTTGGCGCAAATACTTCATCATAGTGCACATTCTTTAATTGTGAAAAACCTTGTGCCACTAACCTGGCCTTATATTGTACATCATTATTTGGCAATACCCTTTTCTTATATACCCACTTACAACCCACAGCTTTGGTTCCCTGTGGCAAAGTCACTGATTTAAATACTTCATGGTCTCCCATGGAGTTCATCTCTTTATCCATGGCCTCCTTCCATCTTTCTTGTTCAGCTTTTGGTAATGCCAACACTTCTTTATAACTTCTTGGCTCATACCACACATTGCAAGCCTTTACCTTGCTGGCAGAATACCTGTCAGGCGGAATTTCTTTATTACATCGCTCTGACCTACGTGGTATTAACTGCTCCTGTGTCTCAAGTCTATCTGGCTTCATGTCTTGTTCAGCCTCTCCTCCCTGAACATTGACATCTTCAATAATCATTTTTCCATCATTAGATGAGTTATTGTCGTTAAATAGATCACCGTCATTAAGTGAGACATACCCAGAATTTGCATTAATTCTGTCCCAATTTTGTTCTGCAAAATTAGCAGACCTTGAAATTACAATTCTTTTACTTCCATCGCTAAAGCGATATCCTTTTGACCCTGGCTCATAGCCCACAAACCTGAGCTTTCTTGCCTTTTGCTGTCTTCTTCCTTTCTTCTGATTGCTTTCGGAATATGTACCCATGCAGTACTTCCAAAAATTCTCAAATGTGCCAGTGATGGCTTTCTCCCATATAGAATGGCATATGGAGTATTATTAATGGAGGAACTCCACAGCCTGTTAACTATATAATTGGCAGTCAATATGGCTTCTCCCCAATATGACCTGCTCATACCAGAATCCTCTAATAATGAATCTTTCGTTGTTTGCAAAACACCATTCCTTCTTTCAGCTACACCATTCTCTGCTGCTGTGTAAGGATTTGTACGTCTGTGTCCCCACTGTTTGAATTGTTGTAGCACCTCTGTCTTTCCTCTAAGCAAGTAGCAAAAACTATACCTGCTATAATCATCAACAATTACCAGTGCATATTTTGCTCCTCCCAAACTGGCTTGCATAGGTCCCACCAGATCTGCATGGACCAGCTCTAGAGCTCTTTTTGTTTGTCTTGTGCTATATTTACTAACTGGGAATGCCTTTGACTTCGATGCTTTGCATACTGCACAGTCCAAATATGTTTCGCATCCCTTCAAATTTAGCCCTTCTGCAAACTCTTGCATTTGATGCAAAACTTTAAAGCTTGCATGGCCAAGTCTTCTATGTAGAAGATGAACACATGAATCATGCTCTGCAACATTCTTAAATATATGGGAACATTGAACCTTTTGTCCCTGCAATACATATAGATTATCTTCCTTTATGCCTTCTGCACAAATATTCCCATTCCTTTTGATGAGACACTTCCCATTTACAAAAATGGTCTCAAAACCTTGTTTGTCTAAATTATACACACTTAACAAATTATGTTCCATCTCAGGTACACAAAGCACATTGGTAAACTTTGATTCCAAATATGGAATTTTTACATCGCCTCTTCCGATGACTTTTGCTTTCTGGCCATTTGCCAAAGCCACAGCTTCTTGTGCTACTGGAACAAACCTGCAAAATAATTCAGAGTCATTAACAATTGTTTGACTTGCCCCACTATCTATTAGCCACTTGTCTCTGTTGTTGCTATAGCAAACGTTTGCAACACCAAAATGTTCCTTTTGCAAATCAGTCTTTTTTGCTTGCACAAAGGTCCTTTGCTGCAAATTGTTCCTCTGCAAACAGTTCCTTTTCAGATGTGTGTTTGCTCCACAAATGTAGCAATTCTTTTCTTGCTGAGCCCTCTGCTTGCAAAATCTCTCTTTTGATGCAACTTGGTCCCATCTGCTTGTTTCTTCTCCGGAGACTTGCAGTCTGGACCCCCTCCTCAGGAATTTCACCTCCTCGTGGCTGTTCCTAAAATGTTGCTTTTTTTCTTCATTAAGCAAACATGCCTTTAAACCCTCAAAATTTAAGTCTTGCTCTTCTTTACACTCAAATATCGCAGAAACTATGTCCCAGGTTTTATCTAAACTGTTCAACACCAAGAACACCTTCTGGGACTCAGGGAATTTAATCCCACGTTGTTCTAAGTCCAAATATAAACTTTGCATTTTATTTAAATGCTGTTCCACAGATTCAAGTTTCAACTTTCAAGTTTATTCAAATTTATATGCCGTCCTTCTCCTAAGACCCAGGGCGGCTCACAACAACAACACAATAATACAATAAAAATTTAAAAATTAATTTCATTCACACCACATACAAACACAATCAGCTGACAGTCACTGATGGCAGGACACTCCTAGGGCCCAGGGGCAGAGCACAGCTCATACGTCCCAAGCCTGTCGGCATAGATGCGTCTTCAGGAGTTTCCGGAAAGCTAGGAGGGAGGGAGCAGTACGAACCACTGAGGGAAGCTGGTTCCAGAGGGCTGGGGCAGCAACGGAGAAGGCCCTTGCCCTAGGCCTTGCCAGATGACATTGTCTAACAGACGGGACCCGTAGGAGGCCAACCCTATACGCCCTAACCGGTTGCTGGGATTTATGAGGCAGAAGACGGTCCCGTAAGTATCCTGGTCCATTGCCATAAAGGGCTTTATAGGTCATAACCAACACTTTGAATTGTGTTCGGAGACCAATAGGTAGCCAGTGCAGCTCGCAGAGAGCTGGAGTGATATGAGCATGTCTTGGGAGACCCAAGACAGCTCGCGCGGCCGCATTCTGGACTACTTGTAGTCTCCGGACATTCTTCAAAGGTTGCCCCATGTAGAGAGCATTACAGTAGTCGAATCTCGAGGTGACAAGGGCATGGGTGACTGTGAGGAGTGATTCCCGGTCCAAATAGGGCCGCAACTGGCGCACCAGGTGAACCTGGGCGAACGCCCCCCTCGCCACAGCCGAAAAATGATATTCTAAACTTAGCTGTGGATCGAGGAGGCCACCCAAGTTGCGAACCCTCTCTGAGGGGGACAAAACTTCTCCCCCCAGGGTAATGGACAGACAGTTAGAATTGTCCTTTGGAGGCAGAGCCCATAGCCACTCCGTCTTGTCGAGATTGAGTCTGAGCCTGTTGACACCCATCCAGACCTCAACAGCCTCCAGGCACCGGTTCATCACTTCCACTGCTTCGCTGTAGTGACACGGGGTGGAGATATAAAGCTGGGTATCATCAGCATATTGATGATAACTCACCCCGTGTCGACGGATGATCTCACCCAACGGCTTCATGTAGATGTTAAAAAGCAGAGGTGAGAGAACAGACCCCTGAGGCACTCCACATGGAAGAGGCCTCGGGGCCGATCTCTGACCTCCTGCGAACACCGACTGTGACCGGCCAGAGAGGTAGGAGGTGAACCACCATAAAACGGTGCCCTGCACTCCAAGCCCCTCCAACCCGTGCAGAAGGATACCATGGTCGATGGTATCGAATGCCACTGAGAGGTCAAGAAGCACCAGGATAGTGGAATAACCTCTATCCCGGGCCCGCCAGAGATCATCAATCAGCGCGACCAAAGCAGTTTCCGTGCTGTAACCGGACCTGAACCCAGACTGCTGAGGGCCCAGATAATCAGTTTCATTCAAGGACCGTTGGAGTTGGAGTGCCACCACCTTCTCAACAACCTTCCCTAAAAAGGGAAGGTTGGAGACTGGATGATAATTATTTAAAACTGCTGGGTCCACGGAAGGCTTCTTGAGGAGGAGGCGCAGAAGTGCCTCCTTTAAGGAGCCGGAAAGGACCCCTCCCTCAATGAAGCGTTAGCAACAGCCTGGACCCAGCTCCGTGTCACCTCCCTGCTAGCCGAAACCAGCCAGGAGGGGCACGGATCCAGTAAACAGGTGGCAGAACTCACAGCTCCAATGGCCTTGTCCACATCATCAGGAGTTACCAGGTCAAACTCATCCCATACAACAGGACTAAGACGGGCCTCTGTCATCTCGACTGACTCATTGTCAGCCGACACTGCATTCCAATTGGAGTCCAAGTCAGCCCGGATCTGAGCGACCTTGTCTGCGAAAAAGATGTTAAATTCTTCGGCATTGCCCTGCGGAGGTTCCTCCCTCCTTCCCGTATCCAGGAGAGAGCGAGTCACCTTAAACAGGGCAGCCGCACGAGATTCCGCAGACGCGATCAATGCAGAAAGATACTGAGATCTTGCCGTAGTGATCGCTTCCAAATAGGTCTTAATATAAGCTCTCAATTTGGTTCGATCAGATTCGGATCTGCTTTCCCTCCATTGCTTCTCTAAACGTCTCTTCTGGCGCTTCATCCCCCTGAGTTCTTCGGTAAACCAAGCAGATCTCATTGGGTCTGCTACTACAGAGAGGTTGCAACGGCGCAATCCGGTCTAGAGCCCCTGTAGTGGCCGTATTCCAGGCCATCACTAGGGACTCCGCCGAACTGTGTACGAGCGAATCCGGCAATTCCCCAAGCGCCCTTTGAAAGCCAATAGGGTCCATCAGGCGTCTGGGGCGGAACCATTTAATCGGTTCCAGCTCCCTGCGAGAGAGGATTGGTGTCGTAAACTCAAGCCGCAGCAGAAAATGATCTGTCCATGACATGGGCAACACTTCTAAGCCCTTAGCTTCAGATCATAGCTCAACTGTTCCGAGAGAAAAACCAGGTCAGGTGTGTGTCCCCCCTCATGGGTTGGGCCCTCAATTACTTGTGTCAGGTCCATGGTTGCCATGGAGGCCATGAACTCCCGCACCAACCCAGAGGACTCACCGAGTGACGGCACGTTGAAGTCCCCCAAGTTAATAAGTCTGGGGAACTCAACCGCCAACCCGGCTACCTCCTCGAGTAGCATGGGCAGGGCTGTAGAAATGCAGCTGGGAGGCAGGTACGTAAGCAACAGACCCACCTGTACAGATTCACCTGATTGCAAAGAGGCCCTGTAAAGTTTTCTTGACAATTGCACTATATTGCATGCAGAAACATTCACGTGCACAGCTCTCAACTTCAACCAAATCTCCTTTGCAGTCTTTAAATTTGCAACATTTAGAAATTGTTCATCATCTAAATTCAAGATGAGATAAGCCATTGCTTGATCATGACTTTTCTGATCAGCAGCTGCAAACACTTGTGGTGGATTTTCTACGATATACCACAGCTCTTTTGCTTTGAGCAAACATTCCATTTTAGCAGCCCACACAATGTAATTCTTCTGGTCTTAACGAGGCACAGAGTTTTCCTTAAATTCCATTGCAGCCATTCTGGGAGCCCATCTGAGAAGGCTACATGATGTGGCTCCCCCACAAATTCAACGTCTGAGACCTGGTATCCAACAAGCATACTGGGGGTAGCAGCCTATAGATCCACCTCCTATCAAACCCACTTTTCACAGAGACACTGAAAAGCTGTATGTTTTCCTAAACCAATTGTGGGCCCACCTTAACCGCTATGTTCATGCTTACCCCAATGGGGCCGGAATGGTTGATGCTGTGGCAGCAAACCTGGAGGGGGAAGTAGCCGAATGGGTGACCGCCCTACATGATGAACAGGCGCCTGAGTTGTGGAACATCAACCTATTCATGAGTGAGCTGAGAGCCAGGTCTGAGGATGAGTCCCAAGCCCTTCAAGTCAAGAAGGACATCCATGACCTGAAGCAGAGAGGAAGACCAGCTAAAGATTACGTCCAAAAGTTTTGGAAGCTAGCTGGCAGGCTCAGACAGTGGCCGGAACACTCACTAATCTGTCACTTCAGAACGCAGTTGGATTGAGATTTGTTCCAGGCATGCACCTACCAAGGAGTTCCCGATCAACTCTGTGAATGGTACCACATGGCAATAACCATGGACATCAAACTGGACTGCCACGCAAAGCCTGCCACCTCTGATTACAGACCGAGGTTAGTCCAAGAGAGATGACAAGTGGCCCGATGCCCCCAAGCTACTGTGACCACCAATTCATTTTGAGCGCCATCTGGGGCCCCGATCAAATGCTTCAGATGTGGGCAACTTGGGCACCGAGCAGCTGAGTGTCCAGTCCCATTCCCCCAAGCCAAGGGTGCACTTGCCACCTGTGCAAGGCCAAAGAGAAAGCCTCATTCAGTATGGGAAAAGTCCAATTGGGCCAGCCAAGAGCAAGCCACCAGAGTCACTTCTCCGCCCCTGAGGAAAGAGGAAACACTGCCAGCACGACTCCCAATGCCAGCACCGTATGACAGCGATGACGAAGGGGAAGACGACCCAGTGGTGAGTCAACCCATCCTGCCTTTTACCGTCTCCACAAAAATCATAGTACCCAAAACAGGAGCCCAGATGGACTTAAACGTCTTAATTGACTCGGGTTGCACCCAGTGCATAATCAACCTCCCTACAGTGCTAAAGCTAGGAATTCCCACTAAGCTACTGCCCCTAGCCATGAAATTCGAACAGGCAGACGGATCTCTCATGGGGGGAGCTCCCACTATGCACCTAACCGAACCAGTGTGTTTAGAAATGGGGGAGCACTGGGAAATCATCCGCTTTGTAGTGGTCCGAAAAATGACTGAAGCTGTCATTATCGGACTAGCTTGGCTCAATAAATGGTGCCCCTTGATTTGGTGGGAGGATGGAGTGAGGACATTAAGGTTAGTGATGGGACCCATCCCTCCTACCTCACCCAGTGAAATGCAGGGAGCTAGCGCTATTAAAGACCAAGAACAGTCCCTTGAACTGTTAAGAGCAGCCATAGAACCTATTCCAGGGACCCAGCTGATACCCAGTGAATACCGAGATTTAGCAGAAGCTTTTAGCGAAAAGGAATGTGACAACCTTCCCCCCCACCGGGTGACTGACTCTGCGATTGAAATCCTACCGGGAGCCAAACTCCCTAAGCCAAAAATGTATTCAATGATGCCCAGAGAGTTAAAAGAATTGAGGGGATACATTGACAAGAATCTAGCCAGAGGATTCATCCAAACTGCAAAATCATGCGTGGCTGCCCCCGTTCTGTTTAAAGAGAAAAAGGATGGATCACTGAGATTGTGCGTTGATTTTAAAGGTTAAATGTGGTCAGTGTGGAAAATATGTACCCCCTCCCCTTGATGAAGGACATGCTGGCCCATTTGGCTAGGGGAAAGTTTTTCACAAAATTGGTCTTGAGAGAGGCTTATTACCGGATGTGAATCAAAGAGGGAGATGAATGGAAAACAGCTTTCAACAGCCCTCTAGGAAGCTTTCAGTTCAAAGTTATGCCTTTTGGCCTTCAAGGGGCCCCTGCTGTGTTCATGCAATTAATCAATCAAGTGCTGCATGATCACCTGTATAAAGGGGTTCTAGTCTATCTTGATGACATCCTTATTTACACCAAAAACATGGCAGAGCATGTAAAATTAGTGCACAAAGTGCTTAAAAAGTTACTGAAAGCCAAGCTTTACACTAAACTCTCTAAATGAGATTTCCATCAAACGCACCTTGACTACCTTGGGTACAGGATCTCCAGCAAGGGGGTGGAAATGGACCCAGCCAAGGTCAAAGTGGTGCTTGAATGGCAGCCTCCACGAACCTGTAAACAGCTTCAGAGCTTCCTATGGTTCGCAATCCTCTATCAGCAATTCATTCCTTCTTTTGCGAAGGTAGCCCTGCCAATTACTGAACTGTTGAAAACCGGAAAAGGGGGGGAAGCCTCAACCCTGTCAACCCCTGCCATGGTCTATAGAATGCCAAGCGGCATTTGAAAACTTAAAAAGACTATTTACGGCTGAACCTGTTCTGAAACACCCCGATCCTGACAAACAGTTCATAATCCAAGCTGATGCGAGTGATGTAGCAATGGGAGCTGTCCTTCTGCAGAGAAATCAAAAGGGGGACCTACAACCCTGCACCTATACCTCCAGGAAATTAACTGATACTGAAAAGCAATGGGCAATATGGGAAAAGGAGGCTTTTGTAGTGAAATGGGTCTTGTTAACATGGAGCCATTTCCTTGAGGGAAGCAAAGTGCCCTTTGAAGTGTGAACTGATCATAAAAATCTAGAGGCACTAAGAACCCCTTGAAAGTTGTCCCCTAAACAGGTCCATTGGGCGCAGTACTTTAATAATTTCAATTTCTTTCTGAAATACCTCCCTGGGGGGGAAATTCCTTGGCTGATGTTTTATCTAGGATGCCCCAGTACAAAGGCCGCCGAGAGGACATTATAAACCCTATTATTCCCTTGCCACAATCAGCTTCACAAATAACCACTCATGGCCAAACGCACACACAGCCTGCTGAACCAGAGAGCCCATTAAGAAAGAAACTTAGAGAAGAGTTAAAGACTGACTCTGCTGACCCAATAGGATGGATTAGCCTGGAAGGGCTCTAAATTGTACCTGCCTGAGACCCTCAGAATCCAAGCACTTTGCCGGTCACTTTGGATTCTTAAAGACACTGCATTTGGTCTGGAGGCAGTTTTGGTGGCCAGGGGTGAAAAAGGACATTGAAAGCTACGTAAAAAGCTATTCCGAACTTCCAGTGGCTCTGGTGGCGTCGCCATAGCTTCCTTCAGAGGCTCCGTTCTCCCGGGATCTGTCAAGCCGCAAAACAGCGATCATCAGCTGTTTTTGCGGTGGAAAATCCCCCCTTCGGGAGAAGAAGGGGTGAAGAGCATCGGGCGTGGGTTGAGCTCCTCTAAAAAACCCCTGAAAAAGTTTTCAGGGGGAAAGAGTGAGAGCTCCCCAGGCGCTCGAAGACGCTCCAGCCCGGGACGCTTCTGTCAGTAGACAGAAAAAGACGCCGCGACCACCCCTGCGGAAGATAAGTATCTAAGAGTGATCTATATGCAGGCGGAGTGAATGCTGATGCCTTGGATAGGGTTGTGCCTTTGCGGCCTCTGAACCGGCGTGGTTCTCGATCGGCTCCCTGGTTTAACGGGGAGCTGAGGGAGATGAAGCGCCGGAAAAGACGCCTAGAGAGCAGTTGGAGGGCGAGTCGCTCTGAGTCTGACCGAACACGAGTAAGAGACCATATTAGGACTTACTTAGTGGCAATAAGGGCAGAGAAGTGTTCTTATGTCACTGCCCTTATTGCATCATCAGATAACCGCCCAGCCTCCCTGTTTAGGGTAACCCACTCCCTCCTTCATCGGGAGGTGAGGGGGGACCCCTTGGAGGGAAGAGCTGAGGATTTTGTGCAATACCTGCATGACAAAATTGCTCAGATTTGGGAAGGCTTTAACTTCAATGAAGGCGGTCCAGCAGAAGTGGCTGAGGCCGGTCTTGAGACTGCTATCTGGGCTGAGTTTGACTACGTGACACCTGATGACGTGGACAGGTTGCTGGGAGGTCTTAGAGCAACCACATGTTTATTGGACCCGTGTCCCTCCTGGTTGTTACTGGCCTCCAGTGAGGTGACGCGAGGCTGGCTCCAGGCAATTATCAACGCCTCATTGAGTGAGGGTGTCTTCCCCGCCGCCCTGAAAGAGGCGGTGGTGTGACCCCTCCTCAAGAAGCCCGCCTTGGACCCGGCTGTTCTATCTAATTACCGTCCTGTCTCCAACCTTCACTTTGTTGCGAAGGTTGTTGAGAGTGTGGTTGCTCGACAGTTCCCTCAGCACCTGGAGGAATCGTCGTACCTGGACCCGTTCCAGTCGGGTTTCAGGCCAGGTTACAGCACGGAAACAGCTTTGGTTGCATTGGTGGATGATCTCTGGCAGGCCCGGGACAGGGGTTGTTCCTCTATCCTGGTGCTATTGGACCTCTCAGTGGCTTTTGATACCATCGACCATGGTATCATGCTGCGCCGGCTGGCGGGGCTGGGTATAGGGGGCACTGTGTTTCGGTGGTTCTCTTCCTTCCTCTCTGGCCGGATGCAGTTTGTGTTGACAGGGGGTCAGAGGTCGACCCCGAGGCCCCTTGACTGTGTGGTACCTCAAGGGTCGGTCCTCTCGCCCTTGTTGTTCAACATTTATGTGAAGCCGCTGGGTGAGATCATCCGAGGTTTTGGGGTGGAATTCCATCAGTACGCTGATGATACTCAGCTGTACATTTCCACCCCGAACCACCCAAATGAAGCTCTTGACGTGCTGACCCAGTGCCTGGAGGCCGTGCAGATCTGGATGGGGAAGAACGGTCTCAAGCTGAACCCTTCCAAGACCGAGTGGCTGTGGTTACCGTCATCCTGGTACAACCAGCTGACTCCATCGCTGTCTATCGGGGGCGAGTCAGTGGCCCCCATGGGAAGGGCTCGCAACTTGGGAGTCCTCCTAGATTCACGGCTGTCCCTTGAGGACCATCTGACGGCTGTGGCCGGGAGGATGTTTTACCAGATTCGTTTGGTACGCCAGTTGCGCCCCTTCCTAGATAAGGACGCGCTACGCACGGTCACCCATGCCTTCATCACTTCCAGACTGGACTATTGTAATGCTCTCTACATGGGGCTCCCCTTGAAGTGCACGCGGAGGCTTCAACTGGCACAGAATGCAGCCATGCGGGTGGTAGTGGGGGCACCCTGGCGGGCGCGAATGGCCCCCATCCTGCGCGAGCTGCACTGGTTGCCGGTGGCTTTCCGGGTGCGCTTCAAGTTACTGGTTACCACTTTTAAAGCGCTCCATGGCATAGGACCCAGTTATTTACAAGACCGCCTTCTACCAGTAAATACCTCCCATCGACCAGTTCGCTCCCACAGAGAGGGCCTCCTCAGGGTGCCATCGGCTAAGCAGTGTCGGCTGGTGGCGCCCAGGGGGAGAGCCTTTTCTGTGGGGGCACCGACGATGTGGAACGAGCTCCCCCCGGAACTCCGGACGTGTCATGATCTCCGCACCTTCAGAAGAGAGTTGAAGACTCATCTCTTCAATCAAGCCGGCCTGGCCTAGATCTCCTCGGGTTTTAAATTTTTAAACAAGGCTGTTCGGGTTTTAGAATTGGGTTTTTAACAGGTTTTTAGTAACAGCCTTGTATTTATTTAATTTAATTTAATTTTAAATATTTATTGTTTTATATGTTTTTATTGGGTTGTAAACCGCCCCGAGTCCTACGGGAGAGGGGCGGTATAGAAATTTAATAAATATAAATATATAAAATATAATATAAAATATAATATAACATTGAAAGTAACTTTTTATATTTTACTTCTGACCACAACTATTCTTACAATCAACATAATGACTTAAGATGGCGATCGCTTTCTAACAGAAGTGAAAGTGACTTTCCAGAACAAAGGCTTAGCGATCACTCAGACTTAAAGTTTAAAATTCTACAAATTTTAATTAAAAATTTAGGATTTGAAAGAAGATAAGAAGGAAAAGAAGAGGAGGGAAAAATTTTGGCAATATATATTTTTTATTTAAAAGCAATTTTTGAGAGCTTTTATAAAAAGTGGATTGATTACAGAATGGCTGCCAGACAAACTAAAATAACATTTGCGAAGGTTGCAGTATCCTCACCGGCTCAGCCCTCTAAATTACAAACACACAGTTTTTCTGCTCCCCCGGTTTCTTCAATATCTACACAGCCTCAAGCCCCCTTGCCTATTCAATCCCCTCCAGATATGCTGACTATGAAAGATCTGCAGGCTGCATTATCAACAATGACTGATAATATAGAGAGAAGCATGGAGAAAATTGGGGATGAATTGGAGAAAAAGATTGTAACTCATGCTGAGGAACAAATTAAAGGAGTAACTGATGAATTGGAGAAAATTAAAGAAACAATTGAGACTCATAATATAGTGATAGGAGAAGATATTGTGGAAGCTTTCAGGGGGGTTTGGGACTATACTTTGAGGGTGGAAGAGAAAGTGGAAGGGGTGGAGCAACAAATTGAGGAAAAGTTGGAAGGAATTAAAAGTGATATGCAAGATCAAGCTGTTATGGTACAATATAATCAAATGATGCGGGCTGTCAGAATAAGAGGGCTGAAAGAGGATGCAAATCAGACTCAGGAGGATTTGAGAAGGATTTTTGGAGAAGCTCTGGCACAATTTATAGATGAGGGGGTACAAGATATGTCTTGGCAGATAGATAGGATCTACAGAGTTAACTCATGGATTGCAAGACAAAGAAATTTACCTAGAGACATTTTGATTTATTTTGTTACAAGGAGATTTAGAAATCATGTGCTTACAATATCTTATAACAAGAAATTAACTGTGGCTGGTCAAGAGGTTGTGATTTTGAAGGAGATTCCTCCGAAGATGTTAAGAGCAAGAAAAGATTATGCATTTTTGGTGGAGGAACTTAGAAAACGTGGATTACAATATAGGTGGGAGGTCCCAGCTGGACTATCATTATCTTACCAGGGTAATAGATACCACTTGAATTCTATTTGGAAAGCAAAAGATTTTTTTGAAAATGTGATGAAGGCTGGTAAACCCCCATCTCCAACACCGAAAAGTACAGAATTACATAAAGAAGGAAACAAGGACCAAAAACTACAACCACAGCTTGAAGAGCCACAACCTCTTGGTGCAACAGGAGAAGGAGTTTTATTGAAGCTGCCTGAGCAGAGCCTTGATATTTTCCAGCCTCTGGAGGTAGAGATGTCTAAAGATCAAAGGCAAACTCGGGCAACTACTAAACGTAAGGAACAAAAAGAAAAGGAGCAACAAGAACGGTCTACAACTCACGTAGCAGTATCTACAAATGTGGAAGCCATGGGAGCTCGACCAAAGAAGAAAGATGAAAATTTCGAATTGGTCATGCAAAGGCTTTCTGGATCTGGTCATGTCAAATAAATTTTTGACATGGAATGTCAATGGTTTAAATTCTCCACAGAAAAGGAAGATTTTTCATTATTTGATTCAATGTAAAAGTGATGTAACTTGCTTACAAGAAACACATATTAGAAATACTGATCAGAAATATTTGATAAATAACAAATTAGGCACACACTTTGTTGCAGCGGCTGCTGAGAAGAAGAATGGAATTGTTATCTATGTTAAAAATCATATAAGAACTAAATTAATAGAATCAGATACACAAGGTAGATATTTAGCAATTGAAATTTTAAAAGATGGGAAAAAAGTTCTTTTGATGAGTATATATGCGCCAAATCAACAACAAGGAAAATTTTACAAGTTAATATATAAAAAGTTAATACAATTTGATTATAGGTCTTGTATTATAACGGGAGATTGGAACGGTGTGATAGATACTGATTTAGATAAAAAGAAGATACTATCAATTCCTCAAACACGTTCTAAGTTGCCTAAATCTTTTTTTGATATAAAGGATGATTTTGATTTGATAGATATATGGAGAGAAAGAAATGGTAAAGAGCAAGAATTTACTTTCTTTTCTGACAGGCATCAGTCATTTTCTAGAATTGATTTTATATTAACTTCAAGTGACTTACTTTTTAGTTTAAAGAAGGTGAAGATCATACCTAAAGTTTTAACAATCATAATCCGGTTTGGATGGAATTAACAGAAGGACAAAGACCTAAAAGATCTTGGAGACTAAATGAAAATTTCTTTAAATATGATATAAATGTGAATGAATGTAAAAATGTAATGAAGGAATTTTTTATGTTAAATATGCATAAAGGTACAACTATTGAAATGGTATGGGATGCAAGTAAAGCGTATATGCGTGGGATTTTAATTGACTTGAATAAAAGGTACAGATGTAAACAAGATAAAAAACACAAGGAGCTAGAAGAGGAAATAAGAAAGAAGGAACAGTTATTAATAAAGAGACCAGATGATAAAAATATTAAAGAGGGGATTAAGGTCCTACGGAAACAATTTGATTTGTTGATGACAGACCAAGTTGCTAGGAATATACAATATGCAAAACATAACACGTTTTTTTTAATTCTAATAAGCCTGGCAGATGGCTGGCCTATACATTAAGGAAAAAACAAAAATCCCGAATAATTGAAAAAATAGAATATAAAGGCAAAGAGGTGTTCCAACAAGAAATTATTAAGAAAGTCTTTTTAGAATTTTATTCTAGGTTATATGCTGAAGAGAAGATACAAGAGAATGATATAGATATTTTTTTGCAAAATGAAAATGTATCAGTAATTAACAATGAACAAAGAGATAGATTAAATACATTGATTACATCAGAAGAAATAATTTCAGTGATTAAACAATTGAAAATGGGAAGATCTCCTGGGACTGATGAGTTAACGGTGGTTTATTATAAGCATTTTCAAATGGAAATGGTGGAACCTCTTAGAGAGCTATTTGTTAATATACAAGAGGGTGGTCAGGTCCCACCTTCATGGAAAACAGCCTATGTTTTTTAATTCCCAAAGAGGGAAGAGATAATGCTCAACCAGAAAATTTTAGACCTATTTCATTGTTGAATACGGATTATAAGATTTTTGCAAAAGTGATGGCTAATAGATTAATGACAGTTTTACAACAAACAATTCATACTGATCAAACCGGTTTTTTTTACAAGGGAGGCAGATGAAAACTAATGTTAGACAACTTATTAATATAATAGAATATTTGGAGAAGCATACTCAGGTGCCCGCAGTTCTTATGTTTTTGGATGCGGAAAAAGCATTTGATAGATTGAATTGGTTGTTTTTGAAAAAATTGATTGTTAGGATGGAAATGGGGGATCAGTTTATTAATTCTATATTGGCGATTTATCAGAAACAAACAGGACAGGTTATTGTGAATGGGGATTTAAGAGATCCATTTAATATAGAGAAAGGTACTAGACAGGGATGTCCATTATCCCCTTTGTTGTTTGTTTTAACTTTAGAGGTGTTACTGAATAGGATAAGAAGAGCAGATGATTTAAAAGGTATAGAGATTAGGCAACAAGATTATAGATTACGTGCTTTTGCAGATGATTTAGTTGTGACATTGACTCAACCAATACAGTCAGCCAAGAGATTGATGGAGATAATTAAAATTTATGGTAGGGTATCAGGTTTTAAGTTAAATATAACTAAAACAAAGATGTTAGTTAAAAAATTGAATTTTAATTCAAAACAGGAATTGGAAAGAATAACGGGATGTGAGATAGTTAAGAAAATTAAATATTTAGGAACTGATATTGAAGCCTCTAATGGGAAATTATATAAAAATAATTATGAAGTCTTGTGGAATAAGACACAAATATAATTGGAAAAATGGAAGAAATTACAATTATCTATGTTGGGCAGGATAGCAGCAGTTAAAATGAATGTATTGCCTAAATTTTTATTTCTTTTTCAAATGTTACCCATACTTAAAAAGGATGCGAATTTGGAGGAGTGGCAGAAGGGTATTAATAGATTTATTTGGAATGGCAAGAAACCGAGGGTTAAATTAAAAATTATTCAGGATACAAGGGAAAGAGGTGGTTTAAAAATGCCTAACTTTAAGTTATACTATCATGCTGCTGTTTTAGTAGTGATAAGTGATTGGGTCAATTTAACTAATGATAGAATATTGAATATTGAAGGGTACGGTTTATTATATGGTTGGCATGCATATTTAGTTTATGATAAAAAAGTGGATAGGAGTTTCAAAGATCACCTATTGAGAAATGCTCTGCTGCGTGTTTGGAAAAAATATCAGTATAAATTAAATGAGAAGATTCCTGTATGGAAGGTTCCCAGACACGCAATAGAGAATATAAATAGAGAACAATTACATGATGTGGTGCCTTATGAGAAACTCCTATTCAAAGAAGGGAATCTCTTACTATTGAAGTCCTTGAATATTTTAAGAGAGGAAGGAATAATCCTTACTTGGTTTCAATATTTACAATTGCAGACTAGATGGAGAAAAGATTTGAAGATGGGTTTATCTCAAATAGATGAAAATTTAATTAAACAAATTAGAGATCAAAGGTTAATGCATATTAAAAGATTGTATAACGTATTGATAGAAATTGATTCGGAAACTGAATTAGTTAAGGACTGTATGATAAAGTGGGGACAAAATTTTGGACAACCAATCATGATGGAAATTTGGGAGAGGATCTGGGTGAAAAATGTAAAATTTACACAAGCGCAACATTTAAGAGAAAATTTTTATAAAATGTTTTATAGATGGCATTTGGATCTGAAAAAATTATCATGTATGTACCCTAGCTTACAACCTAAGTGTTGGAGATGTGAATGTATGGATGCTACTTATTTTCATGTATGGTGGACTTGTAAAAAAATTAAGGCTTTTTGGATAAAAATATGGTGGATACTACAAAATATTTTGAAAAAATGTATTGAATTTTCGCCACAGCTGTTTTTATTAGGTATTATAAAAGACTGCACCACCATAAAGATGAACTTGATTTTGAACTTGATTACAGCAGCGAGACTGTTGGTGGGACAATATTGGAAGAAGCCAGAATTACCATCTATTGAAGAATGGACTTTGAAAGTTATAAATTTGGCGGAAATGGCTAAAATATCTGCTTACTTGAAAGATCATTCAAATGAAAAATATATGTTGGATTGGAAAAAATGGATAGAGTATATTCAAGGGAAATGTCAATCTAAGAAATTGTATTTAGCATATAGTTAAATTTTTATTTGGATTATATAATAATTTTGTTTGATGTAGTGGGTTTTTTTGTTTGTTTGTTTGTTTTACTCTGTATTCACTTTGGGAAGTCGGGGGGGGTAGGATGGGGAGGGTATAATAATATACTCAACTGTAACACTTGTAATATATAAGAAAGAAATACTTATTGATATATGAGGGGTTGCTCGGACAGTACCTCTGGACTACATCTGGAGGGGGTTGAGAGGGAGGAGTGAAGGAGTGGAGGGAAGTAGGGTTGGAGGAGATGAGGGTGGAGAGAGAGGGAGGGAGAGAGGGGAGGAGGAGGGAAGTAGGAGACAGGGAGGAAGGAAGAGGGGGATGTAGCGAAGGGGGTGCTGCCGAGCAACACCCATAGTTACTTTATGTAAGTATCTAAAAGAATGTATGTTTTGTTTTTGTGCGGGAGAAAGTTAAAAAAGAATGTTTTAAGTTGAGTTGTATTTAATTTGATTCTTTGTTTAAAATTATAAAACCAATAAAATATTTGAAAAAAAAAGCTATTCCATTTGAGCTGCCATGAAAAGATGACCAGGGAAACCCCCTGGATTGTTGCAGCAGGTAGCAGACCCCTCTCTACCCTGGGAGGAAATAGCTATGGACTTTATCGTTTAGCTACCAGAAAGTAGAGGAAATACGGTAATATAGACTGTCATTGATCTTTTTCCCAAGCAGGCTCATTTCATAGCCTGCTCAGGGCTCCCATCTGCAAAGAAGTTAGTTAAGATGTTTCTGAAGCATATATACCACCTCCATGGTGCCCCAAAGAGGATTATATCTGATAGAAGAGTTCAATTTATAGCCAAGTTTTGGAGAGACTTTCTAAAGCTAATTGGGTCCACTCAGGGGCTTTCCTCAGCTTTTCATCTGAGCACAAATGGACCAGCTGAGAAAGCTAACGCAATGGTGGAACAATATATCAGATGCTATGTTAATTACCAACAAATGAACTTGGCTGACCTCCTACCTTTTGCTGAAGTGGCTTAGAATAATACTGTGCATAGCAGTACTGGACTTACTTCATTTAAGATAGCCACTGGCTGAGAGTTTGTTCCTATGCTTGAATACCCCCAGGAACCACCTGCCTCACAAACATTAGACCAGTGGGTGACATCATGGCAAACTGTTTGAACTAATGTAAAAAAATCTCTAATGCAAGCTGCAAAAACTTACAAGGAACAAGCCGATAAGAAGCAGTCCCCTCAGAGACCGTTTCTGGTGGGGGAAAAGGTCTATCTTTCAACCAAATATTTAAGACTTAAATTGCCCAGTAAGAAACTGGGACAAAAATTCCTTGGTCCTTTCCCTATAGTTAGAATTATCAACCCTGTGACAGTTGAGTTGAAACTTCCTCACTTGGGGAAATTCACCCTGTTTTCCATTGCAGTTTGCTAAAACCTCTGAAGAAATCCTCATTGAGACCAATTCCTAAGAAAGCACCTGGTCCCCTTTTAGTTCAAGAAGAAACTCACTATGAAATTAAGCGAATCCTTGACTCCAGGTTATACAAAGGGAAATTACAGTACCTAGAGCAGTAGAAGGGGTATCCTTTATCAGAGGCTACTTGGGTTAAGAGTATAGACATGGTGACCAGGACTTAGGGGACAGTATCAATTGTGAATACGTACAGATGGCCCCCCTCTCTCTGGTCACTTGCAGGCCTATGAATGCAGGGACATGAAAGGACAGCAAAGGAAATACCCAATATTCTAACCCACCCGAAAGCAGCTGGTGTCTTGGGGAAACACCCAAACCACCCAAGAGTGAACATATGGTCTTGGGGGAAACATCCAAAAGGGAACATACTAGCTACTTCTGCTTTCTTATCTACAGTGTGCCAGCCTTAAAGGGCCAAGTCTTAATCTTATGTGTGTCAGCTTTGCTGGGTGAATTGCTTATGTAATCACAGTAGGTATAAAAATAAGGCTTTTCTGATATTTGGGGCTTTTGGTCTTTTTGTACAGAAGCCTGTCTCTATTCAGCTGAATAAACACGTAAGCTTGAAGGCAACTTCTGGTTTCTTGTATTTTTTTTATTAAGCAAAACCTCAGAACCTGCACATCTTTTTTGGCGAGCCAGCCAGGAGAGGTGCTTGGTCCTAGGGAGGCTCAGGAAGGGGAAGGCGCTGAGCACGCTCTGGGGTTTCCTGAAGGTGCCCCATTCTTGACTCTTCACTGTGGCTTTTAAACAGGAACTAATTTCTTTCCTTTTTGTTGTGGTTGTTGCCTTCACTTGGTTCCTGCATACTCAGGAGGGCTGAAGATAAGGTAAGCATATATAGCCTTATTGCACAGGCTTGCCCAGGGGAGTGTGTGTGTAAACATGTGTCTGTTTCCTTGAATCATTTCCTACTGTGGACCAGATCTGGGCAGAAGGGTTTGCGCCAGCTGCACCTAGACCCCCCCTCATATCTGGGGGGCATTTAGAAAGCAAGGAGTGCTAACCTTGTACTCTCGTGCTCTAACGGGTTGTGAGTGGTGTATGGTTTGAGGTTTGTGGTTTTCCTTATATATTTCCCGCTGTTGACCAGGCCTAGGCATGATACCGCTTCCAGCCGCCCGTAGGCCCCTGCTAGGTTAAACCATTGACCGGGGGTCACTACATTGCAAGGGGAAGTGGTGGATCTCTTGTGGCCCAACAGGCTGTGCAAGTGGTGTGAGAGATTTAGACACATGGGCTCAGCCCAGGGAAAACCTGTTAAAATGAATAAAACAAAAGAATGTGCCCTCAGTCCCCTTGAGTGTGTTATCAGGAACATTGATAAGCTCAAAACCCGTTGGGATATGAAAATTGAAACTCTTACCAAGTATAATGCCCTCTGGCATCAGGATATGCCTACTGTTTGGCCCAAAGAGGGGTCCATAGAATTGGGGTTTTTTTAAGCTATGGGAGATTATACTCAAAGAGGCATGGGTCATGATCAACAAGCTTATTATGCACTTTTTTGGACTTTACAAAGGAATAAGCGGATGCTTAAAGACTGTGGGTTGTGGCAACTTCCCACAGCGCCACCTTTTCCTGCTTTATCCTCTGCTCCACCACCTTATAAGGGGATTTACCCCTCTCACAGTGCAGGTAGCTATTGGAAGGGGGGACACTAATAAGGTCCTGGTTCATACCCCGTTTTCCACATCTGATCTTTATGCATGGAAGGACCGATTAGGTTCTTATACTGCAGCCCCACACAAATATTCTGAATTGGTTGTGTCTATCATTCGAACGCATAACCCTAATTGGGCAGACCTATAGCTACATGGCAGCCTGTGGAGAACACTACTGCTGTGGTATTACAATATGTCGATGACTTATTGGTAGCTGCCCCCACTGAGGGCGATTGTCTTTTGAATTCAGTTTCTTTGTTAAATTCCCTTTGTTACTGGGGTTATACAGTTTCCCATCCTAAAGCCCAGCTTGTTAAACAGGAGGTCTGGTATTTAGGTTATATTTTGTCACAAGGGACTAGGAAATTATCCCAGGAGAGGATCCAGGCTGTGTGCCTCCTTAAACCACCTGGCACTAAGCATCAGCTTAGGGGTTTCTTGGGAATGGCAGGTTTCTGTCGTATTTGGATTCCAAATTTTGCTTTAATGGCTAAGCCCTTGTATCAGGCCACTACAGGCACAGATAAAGAACCCTTTGAATGGACCAAGGATTGTCAGGTGGCGTTTGATGACATTAAAACTGCTTTAGTCAATGCTCCAGCCCTTGGCATTCCTGATGTCACTAAACCATTCACCCTGTATGTGGCTGAGAGTAAAGGGGTGGCTGCTGGGGTCCTTACTCAAACCCTTGGTACTTGGTCTTGCCCTGTAGCTTATTTTTCCAAACAACTGGATCCTGTTGCTCAAGGATAGCCAGCATGCCTTCAAGCTGCTGCAGCTGCTGTTCTTCTTTTGGAAGCTGCTGAACAATTAACCTTTGGGGCTTCTATCACAGTGGAATCACCCCATTCCATCCAGGATTGTTAGCATCCAAGGGGGGCCATTGGCTTACAGCCTCCCAACTAGAGCGGTACCAAATTGCACTCCTTGACAACCCACAAGTTCATATTAAGTGCAGTAGCAGGTTCAATCCAGCGACCTTTCTTCCCCAACTGGAACAGGATAGTGATCATGATTGTGTGCAGACTATTACAGAAGTATTTTCTGGCCATCTGGATCTAACTGATCAGCCATTGGAGGAAGCGGACAGGGACCTGTATACAGACGGCAGCAGTTTTATAAATCAGGGAGAAAGGCTAGCTGGCTATGCCGTGGTCACATTGGATCAGGTGGTGGAAGCAGCAGCTCTCCCTGCAGGTACCTCAGCTCAGAAGGCTGAACTCATTGCCTTGACAAGGGCCTTGGAATTATCAGAAGGTGCAGTTGTTAATATTTTTACAGATAGTAAATTTGCTTTTAATGTTCTACATGTACATGGGGCCTTGTGGAAGGAACGTGGTTTGCTCACTGCTCAAGGTACCCCTGTAAAATATGGACAGGATATTTTGAGGCTGCTGGATGCTATTTTGCTCCCATGCAAGGTGGCTGTCATGCATGTGAGGGCCCATGGTAAGGATGATACTAAGCATGGAAGGGGAAATGCCTTGGCTGACAGCACCACAAAGTCTGCCACATCAGGTTCCCTGTCCCCTTGGTATGTGGGTGCATTTGTACCTTCACTTTTGCCTGTGCCGGCTCCAACATATACTTCACAGGATAGGCACAGAGCTTATAAAATGGATGCTGTTTATCAGGGACAATGGCTGGAGAAGGATGGGAAACGTCTTCTCCCAGAATGTGAATTATGGGCCCTCTTACGGGAATTGCATGCCAGCACTCACTGGGGTTATAAGGCCATGGCTGAATTTCTTATAAAAGATTATATTTGTCCTGGAGTGTATGACAAGGCCCTCACAACAATCAAGCAATGTATCATTTGTCAACGTAATAATCCAGTAAGGACTGTTAAGTTTCCCTTGGGGAGGCTTAGGGCTGGCCATGCTCCTGCTAGTTTTTGGGAGGTTGACTTTACTGAGTTGCCAAGGAAACAAGGTTTTCGATACCTGCTCGTTTTTGTGGATGCATTCTCTGGATGGGTTGAGGCTTTTCCTTGTCGTACTAACAAGGCACGTGAGGTAGTCAAAGCCCTTCTTAAGGAAATTATCCCATGTTTTTCCTTTCCTTACCAAGGCATTGTGTTGTGATTCCGTGCCAGCCTGTGCTCGCAACAGCTGAGTTGGAGGAATCTGAGGAGGAGGTGGAGGAGGCATTTGAAGGGCCATCAGGGGCAGAGGGAGACTCGGATGAATTACAGGACTCACGGTTTGATGCAGAGCCTGGGCCCTCCAGTCGTGTTCCTGATGAAGCTCAGCTGTGTGAGGAGAATGAGTCAGACTTGGAGGACTCACACCTGATGGACTTGCTAATTGATGCTCGCACACATCGTCAATTAGCAAGAGTAAATCAGCAGCAGTCAATATGGCAACTCAGAAGTAAAAGGAGAAGGCAATGAGAGGCAATGCCTTGGGACTGCTGAATAAAGGGAGGAGGTGTGGGCGGTGCTGGTTGCTGAAGGCAACCGTTTGCAAAGTGCTTCTTGGAATCCTGGTCTGTTCATCTTGCTTGTGACTTCTCTTCTGTTTGCATCGCTTTTTCCTGTGGACTATTTTCTTCCTTTGGACTTGAGTTTTGCTGTTTCTGTTTTGGACTATTTGACAGGTTTGTCACCCATATTAAAAGGGGTTTGTTTTGTTTTTAAAGTCTCCAGCCTATTGTATCAGCAGGGGTTTGGTCCTTGTACCTTTAACAAGGACGGCAATAGGCTGGGATAGAACACATTGGCTCTGACAATGGGCCCCACTTTATCGCTGATATTACCCAGCAGGTGTCACAGGCCCTGGGTATTGATTGGCAGCTTCATTCAGCCTACAGGCCCCAATCCTTGGGGCACGTGGAGAAGGCTAATGGGATTTTTAAACGTTATCTTGCCAAGCTTGCTCAGGAGACACATCTTACTTGGGTCCAGGCACTACCCCTCGCTCTTTTGCGTGTGAGAACTGCCCCCAGGCAACCTCTTGGCCTGTCCCCCTTTGAAATCATGTATGGTCGGCCCTTTCTTTATCACTCTTTCTTATCCACTTGCATCCCTGTTTTTGGAGACCAGGCCCTCAGGGAATATATACCCTCTCTTGCTAATAATGTTTCTTCCATTTCTCAAGCTGTTCAGGCCCTCCATCATCCAGGATTGGATCATCCACTCCATCCTTTCCTTCCTGGTGATTGGGTGCTTGTCAGATCCTGGACTGATTCTGGCCCTTTAGCTGAACACTGGAAAGGACCCTTTGTTGTTCTTCTCACTACCCACACAGTGGTCACAGTTGCTGGGATTCGTGCTTGGATTCATCACATTCGCCTTCACTCTTCTTCACCACCTTCTGACACTGAGGACCAAGTTGCTTGGACTATGGCCCCTGGTGCTGAGGAAGACCTTGGGCTGAAGCTTCTGTTTGAGGGCCAACGCTGATCTCTATGCCAGGATGTTTTGGTCACTGTGATACCTGTGCCCACCGGGCTTCTACATGGGCAGTTTCCTCTCACCAGCTTCCTGCTTACTCACACCGCAGGCATCACTCCTCTCTCCCTTGGCTTACATCTGATTTTTTGTTTGGGTTTTTCATATTTTCTTTTTTGTTACTCTATCTTGTTTTACTTGCCCTACTCCATTCTTTCTTTCTTTCTTTCTTTCTTTCTTTCTTTCTTTCTTTCTTTCTTTCTTTCTTTCTTTCTTTCTTTCTTTCTTTCTTCCTTCCTTCCTTCCTTCCTTCCTTCCTTCCTTCCTTCCTTTATTTCTAGCCTGATCTACCCTTATGGGGGGATTATGGCAGGGGTGGTTGGGTTCTGGCTATGGTTGAAGTATGTGACATGGCAAAGAGCACAGACCCTGCAGGCATGGACTCCCTTGATACTTTGCCATGTTTGAGGCCTCCCACTATATCTCGGAGGAGAAGGTCTCATAGTCAGGAGAGTCCAGATGCTGGCCAGGAAAACCCATAGGCCCTGTCACGTGTATCTCGCCATGGTAAGATGCCAGATGCTTCCCATAATGCTGTGGTTGGACCTGTGGCGGGCCCGGGATAGAGGTTATTCCACTATCCTGGTGCTTCTTGACCTCTCAGTGGCATTCGATACCATCGACCATGGTATCCTTCTGCACCGGTTGGAGGGGCTTGGAGTGCGGGGCACTGTTTTGCGGTGGTTCACCTCCTACCTCTCTGGCCGGTCACAGTCAGTGTTCGCAGGAGGTCAGAGATCGGCTCCGAGGTCTCTTCCATGTGGAGTCCCTCAGGGGTCTGTTCTCTCACCTCTGCTTTTTAACATCTACATGAAGCCGTTGGGTGAGATCATCCGTCGACACGGGGTGAGTTATCATCAATATGCTGATGATACTCAGCTTTATATCTCTACCCCGCGTCATTACAGTGAAGCAGTGGAAGTGATGAACCGGTGCCTGGAGGCTGTTGAGGCTCAGACTCAATCCCGACAACACAGAGTGGCTTTGGGTTCTGCCTCCCAAGGACAATTCTAACTGTCCGTCCATCACCCTGGGGGGAGAAGTTTTGTCCCCCTCGGAGAGGGTTCGCAACTTGGGTGTCCTCCTCGATCCACAGCTAAGTCTAGAACACCCTTTTTCGGCTGTGGCGAGGGGAGCATTCACCCAGGTTCGCCTGGTGCGTCAGTTGCGGCCCTACTTGGACCAGGAGTCACTCCTCACAGTCACTCATGCCCTTGTCACCTCGAGATTCGACTACTGTAATGCTCTCTACATGGGGCAACCTTTGAAGAATGTCCGGAGACTGCAGGTGGTCCAGAATGCGGCCGCGCGAGCTATATTGGGTCTCCCAAGACATGCTCATATCACTCCAGCTCTTCGTGAGCTGCACTGGCTACCAATTGGTCTCCAAACACAATTCAAAGTGTTGGTTATGACCTATAAAGCCCTTTATGGCAATGGGCCAGGATCCTTGCGGGACCGTCTTCTGCCTCATGAATCCCAGCGACCGGTTAGGGCACATAGGGTTGGCCTCCTACGGGTCCCGTCTGTTAGACAATGTCATCTGGCAGGGCCTAAGGCTAGGGCCTTCTCCATTGCTGCCCCAGCCCTCTGGAACCAGCTTCCCTCAGAGGTTCGTACTGCTTCCTCCCTCCTAGCTTTCCGGAAACTATTAAAGACACATTTATGCAGACAGGTTTGGGGCGTGTGAGCTGCACTCTGCCCCTGGGCCTTTGATTGTGATTGTGTGTGGTATGAGTGTTATAAATTATTTTGTTTTTATATAGTATTTTAAGTAGAAATTTTAACTGATCCTATGTTTTGTTTTTTACTTGTATTATTGTTGTGAGCCGCCCTGGGTCTGAGGAGAAGGGCGGCATATAAGTCTGAACAAAATAAAATAAAAAATAAAAAAATAAAATGGGTGCTTTGCACGATAAAGCCCAAAGTAAGACATCTGATATGCTGCCCCTGGGAGAAACCAGACATCAGGAAGGGGTCCTGCCATTTTCAGTTGATCATATCTTGGCACAACAGCCACCTCCTTCTGATTCTGTATCTGACCTGTTTGGGGAATTACAAACATCATTCCCTGTCTTTCCCAGTAAATTAGAAGGCTGAGGTGGTCCCCAATTTCCCAGTCCCTCTTTAGGAATTTGGGGTTCCAACACCCATATACAGAATATGCAAGCATGGGTTAAGCTTTTGAATGTAACAAATTGCTGGATCTGCACACATATACCCCCCACTGGTACACATGGATTGGTCATGGAGGCTACACCCTTAGGGGCCTTTATGTTCAGCATGAAGAATGTAACCAGGGGCTGGACACTTCCTGTGTTTGGGGCAGGAAAGCTGCAGATTGCTAAACTAGGGGCACGTATACAGCACCCTGCAGCAGTTTGCCTTAGTCATTTTAATTCTTCTTCCAGATATAAGTTAGGTATCTATGCACCTTGCACAGTCACATGGAAGGTCAGTACTAGCATGTGAGATGATTGGCATAGATGTCATCAGACCTTTGGCCTTGACTATAAAAAGGACCCCTCTGCTCTCTGTAGTTTGTTTGCAGCAATGGGACTCATGGCTTATATGTCTGGTGTTAGAGCTTACATGCCTGATGGGTTGGAAGGCAAACCAGGCATTTATATTGCTAACCACCTGGACTGGTGGTTTCTTTGTGGTCGGTTTGCCTATAAATCTTTGCCAGCTTACTGGTCTGGTACATGTACCATAGGAATTATCTTTCCCTCTGTTCGTATTATCCAACATCATGACTGGAACTTCTGCATCCGCAATTGGCGGGACGAGGACCACCTTGAGCATGAAGAACATATTGAACACCATCCTGTATCTCATAACCTGGGAAATGCTATTGCACAAGCATTAATTCCAGCTATAGGAGTTGGTTTGAATTATAACTCTATTATAGAATTCTGTAGGGAGAAATGAAACTGTGTGAGTGGAAAGCAGGAAGAAGAGTGAGAGGTTTGCACCTGGGTCACCGCATAGTGATTGGTGGGCAAAGTCCTACTCTTCCAGGAGGGGCCCATACTTTGATAAAAGGACCAGAGTCCTCCCAGACCCTTTTGGTCTGAAAACCGCCAGGCAGTGTTTGAAAAACTAGAAGAAAGCCTTGCCGTGCAGAAGACTCCACAAAAGAGTCTGTCTACGGATTATGGGAAATCCTGCAAGGGAGTCATGCCATGTGAAGTAGGAGCTTGACCTGAGTGACACCCAAGACCATGGGAAACTCTGGCTCAAGGGTCCTGCCGGAATCTCCATGAGGTAGATTGCTAGAAGCCTGGGATGAAAAGAGGTTGCCCGTCCAGACAGGAATGAAAAAGAAGCACATGCGCCAATTATGCAGAATATGGACTTTGCTCAGGGATGAGGCGGGAAAACCAATTTGGCCAGAAAATGGTACTTTTGAATATAAAGTTTTAAAAGCTCTAAGGCCTAGGTTAAAACCCTCTCAAGTACCCTATTTGTATTGTTGGGCAGAGCTCTTGGATCTGGAAAAGCCCCAATCAATTAGAAACAAGGGATCCCAACCAGAGGCAAATACCCCTCACTTAGACAATAATGCAGGAACCAAGTTCATGGCCCCCCTGCTACAAAAGCCTGTTCCTGGATGGGGGAGAGGGCAGTTTGAGTATGCCCTTACTCACACCCCCTTTTCCCCATTTGACTTGGTGATCTTGAAGAAGGACACCCCCTCCTTCCAATCAGATCCCCAAACTGTGATTCACACCCTTTAGTTGATCATTAACAGCCACAATCCGTCCTGGGGAGATATGATGCAATTGCTTCATATCTTCCTCATAAAGGACAAGATTCTCAAGCTGTTTGAGAAAACTGAAGAGATTGCAAAATGGCCCACCATTATAACACCTGGGCAAGTGGCCCTGGTAAGAATCACATGGCCTCTGAACCATCCCAACTGGGACTATAATAACGCCTCCGACTGGGACGAGTATAGTTGGGCTAAGGAGAATTTACTGGAAGCTCTACAGGAAATTGGGCAAAAAACAAACTGGTCAGAGTTTCAACATACTGTACAATGGGAGGGAGAGACACTCGATGCTTTCTGGGTTCATCTCCTAGAAGCAGGGGTTGCCTATGCCCACCTGGATATCAGCAATCCCAAGGACCAGTGAATCTTAGCCTCGGCTTTCATTGACCAGTCGGCCAGCGACATTAGGAGCCACTTTCATAGGATTGTATCCAACTGGTCAACCATGGAAATCTCAGAATTGCACAGAATTGCCAATTTTGTATTTGACCAAAGGGAAAAGTTAAAAGAGAAAGATAAAGAGAGAAATGAAGCAGAAAGAGAGAGAGAGAGAGGGGGGGGGGAAGGAGAGCTGAAAGAAAGGAAGACCTAAAAATGTTTGCAGCCCTGCAAAATGACAGAAGGCATTCTGGCTACTTCAGTGGGATGGGATTCCACCAAGGTAGGTTTCCTGAAAGGGGCTACGCCAGTTAAAATACGGGTTAAAGCAGGGCCACCCCCAGGCATACCACAATACAAAATTCTGGCTGAGGCAATTGAACCTGTGAGGAAACTGATTGAGGCATATGTGGTGCAAGGGGTCCTCCAAAAATGCAGATCTCCGTGTAATACCCTAATCTTCCCCATACACAGGGCTGTTTTTGTCACAGAACACCCAGAACAGAGTTCCAGCACCTTTTTTGGATGGAACCTTGTAGGGTAGGCAAGGTGGGTTGCATGACGTGTGTGAGTTCCGGCACTTTTTTTTTTTTAACAAAAAAAGCACTGCCCATATGAAAACCTCAAACTGATTCAGAAGGCAACCCCATCTTTCTTTAGCATTCCAGTAGACCCGGCCTCTAGTACCTGCAACAGGAGGTAACCTATGTGGGTTACATCATCACCCCGGGGACCCACAAATTGGCTCCAGAATGTGTCAAAACCATACTGGGCATGAAACCTCCCAACACCAAGTGCCAAATCAGAGCCCTTCTGGGGGTCCTGGGATTCTGCCGCACCTGGATCTCCTCCTTCAGAGAATTGGCTAGACCAGGGGTTGGCAACCTTAAACACTCAAAGAGCCACTTGGACCCATTTCCCAGAGAAAAGAAAACACTGGGAGCCGCAAAACTTGTGTGTGTGTGTGCACACGCACCTGAGGGGAAGGGAGCTTGATCGAAGAGTTTAATTAAAAAGAAATAGAGGCTGCTGTGCATGAGTTCTCTCTCTGTCCCTCCCTCTCTCTCCCTCTCTTTGTCTCCCTCCCTCTCTCTCTCTCTCTCCCCCTCCCCTCTCTCTCCCTCTCTCTGATCTTCTGCTCACCTGGCAAGCTGGTTTCATGCTGTTCTCTGACAAGCTGACACACATTCTTATTGGGCTGGCTCTCTTCTGCCCTTGGTCTGTCAGTCCTCTTCCCCCACACTGTGTGTGTGTGTGTGTGTGTGTGTGTGTGTGTGTGTGTGAGAGAGAGAGAGAGAGAGAGAGAGAGAGAGAGAGAGCTGCTGCTTTCTGCTTTCTGCTGCTTCCTGCTGAGATTCAGCAAAGGCAGGAGCCCCGCCCAATAAGCTTGTCAGCTTGTCCAAGAACAGCGTGAGGCCACTCTCTTTTTTACACACACACACACACACAGACACAGACACACACACACACACACACACACACAGAGAGAGAGAGAGAGAGAGAGAGAGAGAGAGAGAGAGAGAGAGAGAGAGAGAGAGGGTTCCCGACCTGTGGGCTAGACCCTTCATCCAGCTGACAGTTAAATATTATATATATTATATTTATTCAATTTCTATACCGCCCCTCTCCCGTAGGACTCGGGGCGGTTTACAACCCAATAAAAACATATAAAACAATAAATATTTAAAATTAAATTAAATAAATACAAGGCTGTTACTAAAAACCTGTTAAAAAACCCAATTCTAAAACCCGAACAGCCTTGTTTAAAAATTTAAAACCCGAGGAGATCTAGGCCAGGCCGGCTTGATTGAAGAGATGAGTCTTCAAAAGACATGACAGACCCCATCACATGGACTAAAACATTAACCCAGGCCTTTGAAAAGATAAAATGGACATTAGCCTCAGCCCCTGCCTTAGGTTTGCCAGACTATCACAAACCCTTTATTGTCTTCATACATGAGAATCAGGGAATAGGCTCAGGAGTGTTAACACAAAGATACGGTCCCACACTGTGGCCAGTCACCTATTATTCCATCCAGCTGTATCCAGTAGCCTGGGGAGCCATCTGCTGCCTGTGAGCAGTTGCTGCAACTGTCAAAAATGTCATTCTTCTAAAGTCTCAAACCCAATCCTTCACCTAGCAATGACTGGCCCAGTACGAAGGCAAACTTTTACCTCAAACCACATTACCTTTGAATGTTGTACCACCTTGAACCCAGCCACCATACTGCCTACTGAACATTCCAATGACATACTTCACAATTGCCTCCATCTTGTCCATAAAGCGGAGTTACCCCGACCTGACCTGACACCCCCCTACAAAACCTGGACCTAGAACTCTGTACTGATGGATCATCCTACATACATGAAGGAACTCGGATCTCAGGTGCTGCACTTGTCTCCCTCCATGAGATCATCTGGACTTCCCTGCTACCCTCATCTTACAGTGCTCAGGAGGCTAAACTTGTGGCTTTAACTCAAGTGTGTGAAACTGCAAGGAACCAGTCTACCAACATCTACATGGACTCGAGGTATGCCTTCATCATATGTCATGCTACAGGAGCCCTATGGAAACAGCAAGGGTTCCTGACCTCAGCAGGACACCCTATTGCCCAGGAATGTCTAGTTTCCAAACTATTGCAGGCCATTCAATTGCCTTCAGCCTTATCCGTCATCCATTGCAAAGCACATCAAAAGGATGACTCACTAATTACAAGGGGGAACCAATATGTAGATTCCACCACAAAATGGATCACAACACAGCCCATAACCTCAACCACTATTGTCCCAGTTGTACAAACCCGCACTGAAATCCCTTACAAAAATATTTTTGGAGGGGGGGAAGGTAGAACAGTATAGAGAGTAGTACGAGGCAGATTTTAAAGAAGGGTTTTGGTGAGTCCCAGATGGCAGGCCTATAACTCCCTGCTGCCTTCTTTGAATTTATATGCCAATAGCTGCATTCAAGGGGCCACTGCAGAATCCAAGTCATAGTGGATGCCGCTAGGTGAATCTGGTATGCACCAGGCATATACATAGAGGTCACCTGCATAGTCAGGTCCTGTCAAACATGCCAGGCTACCAATGCCTCTTCCAGAAACACCATCCCCAAGGGGTGGAGACCCTGGGCACAGTGCCTTTTTGAAAAGCCACAGCTACATTTTATCCAACTACCCAGAGTCAATGGCTAGCAGTATTCACTGGTATACCAGGACCAGCTTACCCTCTGGGTAGAAGTTTTCCCTGTCACCATGCCACTGCACTCAGAATGGCCTGACACCTCTTAAAGGATATAGTGCCCAGGTTTGGGGTCCCCAGCACCTTAGATATGGATCGCGGGAAACACTTGTTTCGGGGATAATTTATGGGGGGTTTTCAGAGCCTCCAAATTTTTGTGATCAGTCTACACCTCAAAAAGTAATTTTCCCCTTCCAAGAAATGACGCCATGTTAGCAATGCCTGACGGACTGCAAAAGCCTCTTTCTGCCAAACAGCCCACCTCCTCTTGATGTCAGTTAATTTTCGGGAAGTGTAAGCACAGGGTTGTAAATCCCCTTTGTGGTTTTTTTGTAAGAGAATGGCACCCACAGCCACCTCACTGGCATCAGCTTGAATGATGAATTGTTGTTCAGGGTCAGGGTGCTTAAGGACTGGTTCAGCTGCAAAGAGTCCCTTTAGTTTCTCGAACGTGGCCTGGCACTCTAATGACCATTGCAATGGCTGCCACGGTTGGGCTTTCCCCCCTCCTTTTCCTGTTTTGAGTAAATCAGTGATTGGCATGGCTATCTTTGCAAAAGACGGAATAAATTGATGGTAAAATTTGGCAAAACCCAGAAAGCTTTGAAGCTGCTTATGGGTGCGTGGGGGTTGCCATTCTAGCACCACTTTTACTTTGGCAGAGTCCATTTCTATCCCCTCATTTGAAATCCAATACCCCAGATAATCAAGGCGTGTCTGGTGAAATTCACACTTTGATAGCTTTGCATACAGTTTGGCTTTTAACAGTCTCTTTAGCACCTCACGGGCCAATTTGATGTGTTCATCCATGGTTGCGGTGTAAATAAGGATGTCATCAAGATAAACCCAAACCCCCTTGTATAAATGATCATGGAGCACTTGATTTATCAATTGCATAAACACAGCGGGGGGGGGCCTGCAGTCGAAAAGGCATCACTTTAAATTGGAATCTCCCCAAAGGGCAATTAAAGGCAGTTTTCCACTTGTCCGCTTCCTTAATCCGGATCCGGTAATAAGCCTCTCTTAAATCCAGCTTGGTAACAACTTTTCCTTTAGCCAGGTGGGCTAACATGTCCTTCATCAGGGGAAGGGGGTACATATTTTCTATACTGACCGCGTTCAGACCTTTAAAATACACACATAATCTAAGAGATCTATCTTCCTTTTCCTTGAATAGCATGGGACCAGCCACGCATGATTTGGCTGGCTGAATGAAACCCTGAGCTAAGTTTTTATCAATGTACTCTCTCAGTTCTTTCATCTCTCTGGGCATCATAGAGTACATATTTGGTTTTAGGAGATTGGCACTGGGCAGAATTTCAATAGCACAGTCCGTAGCCTGGTGTGGGGGAAGGATGTCACATTCCTTTTCACTAAATGCTTCCACCAAATCTTGGTACTCTGTGGGGACAAGTTGAATCTCCGGCAGCTTTTTGTCTACAGTCTTTAGGGTTTTGCGGGGCTCTCCTTGAATCTCGCTGATGGCCAGTGTCTTATTTTATCATCAGTGGCAGGTGGGAGGGGTCCTGTCCCCAGTCTTAATTTCCGCATTCCCTCCTCCCACCAGATGTTGGGACACCATTTATCAAGCCATGCTAGTCCCAAAATGACTGCTTCAGTCATCTTCGGAACCACCACAAAACGGATGATTTCCCAATGCTGACCCACTTCCAAATGCACAGGTTCTGTTAGGTGCATTGCAGGGGTATCTACGATGAGGGACCCATTGACTTGCTCAAACCTCATGGGTAGGGGCAGTAGTTTGGCTCGGATGCCCAGTTTGAGTACAGTGGGTAAGTTAATTAAGCACCCAGTGCACCCCAAGTCTATTAGGACATTCAAATTCATGTGGGCCCCTGTTTTGGGAACTACTAGCCTAGCGGCAATGGCAAAGGAGGGAATGGGCTGACTCACCATGGGGTCCTCCTTGCCTTTCTTGTCACTGTCGTAAGGTGCCAGCATCTGCTGTGGCTCAGATCAGGTTTTGGCCTCGAGCATGGTGGGAGGGGAGGCCTTGACACTCGGGTCCTGATGTGCCCAGTTTGTTTTTTCTATTCCCCCTCTGGGAGCTTTTCGTGGCTTTGCAGTGGCAACTGGCATGCTCCTGCGTTGAGGGCTAGGAGCTGGGCACCCCACAGCATGGTGGCCCATCTGACCACATTGGTAGCACTTGATTGGAGCCCTGGCTGGTGCTTGGGAGACACTGGTGGCTGCAGTGGCTTGGGAACGTCGGCCACAAAAGTGTTTCTCCTGGATGCATGGTGGTTTGGGTTCGGTGGTGCTTGACTTTCTGGGGCGGTCCAACTTGATGTCCAGCACCACTGCCGTGTGGTACCACTCACGCAATAAGTTAGTAAAACCCTGAATGATGCAGACTTGAAGCAAGTCACAATCTAGCCCCTGCTTGAAATAGTTGATCAGTGACCATTCTGGCCACTGCCCCAGCTGACTAGCAACACTCCTGAATTCATGAATGTACTCCTTAGTGGGGCAACCTCTTTGCTTCAGGCAGTGGATCTCCTTCTTGGCCAACAGGGCTTGGGATTCATCTTCAAAATGACCCCTCAGTTGCTCTATGAATAGATTAATATCGTGCAATTCAGGAGCCCCTTCATCATGGGGTTGGTCACCCAGTTGGCCTCTTCCCCCTCTAAATTCGCCGCCACAGCATTCACCATCATAGCCCCATCCAGGTAGGCATAAGTGTAGCGATCTATATGAGCCCACACCTGGTTTAGGAAGAAGGTTAGCTTCTTGGGATCCCCATCAAAGGTGGGCTTGATGGGAGGCAGCTCAAACCTCAGCGGAGCGGCCTGCACCTGCTGCTGGGCTTGGGCAGCTTGCTGGTCCTGGGGATGTGGCTGAACCACTCTCCGGACTTCTGTTAGCTGGCCTCCGGGACTGGCATCCCGAGGCTGCGGCAGTGGGCTTGGCTGGGATACAGGGCTTGACATCACAGCTCGCTGGGGGATAGGCGAAGCAGCACGGGCTCCGGCGGTTGGGCTAAGACTCCGGCAAGGGGGGGAAGAGATGGGTAGTTCTTGGCATTCCCCCCCCATGGCACCCACCTCCTGGGCAACAGGAATCTTATCCTTTACCTCCAGCCTGCCAAAGTTTTCCTTCAGCTGTCCGAGCGAGGGGCTGTGGACTGCGGACTTAAACTTCCACTCTCCGGAATCATCCCATCCCATCGACCCCTTTCCTTTCTTGCTATCCGCAGATGAAGAACCCTGGGACAGCAGCAATAAGAGCTCCTCTCCAGCGGTTACAGGAGTGCTCCTGCGCTGAGGGGCAGCCTTAGCTTGAAAGAGATCCACTAGGGCTGTAGCTTCTTCCTGTGGACCCAGCTTGCCAGGTTGGATCAGCCTGGTTTTCGGCTGAGCCTCTGCCAGTGATGCCTCCTCAGTGGCTGGAGCACCAGCCTGCGCTCTGACAGCCTGAGTCCCGTTGCGGCTAGCAGTGGTTTCACTTTTCTCCTCCATTTCAAATCTTCTCCAAGTCTTTACTGCTCTCCCAAAAGTGAGTGGGTAGGTGGTCAGGGCCCAGCACCCCAAGAAAATGAAGTTTTATGAGACTTGGTTTAATGTTATGGTTCTGACAGACAGAGATGAATAAAGCAGAACTCTGAGGCTTGCAAATTCCTCAAAGAACATGTTTATTAGTTACAAAGTATCAGCACGGTCAAAAGTCTGGATACACAAGCAACAATTCCCCAATACAAAGTTAAATGTCCCACCCACAAAAGCTATGTAAGCAACCACGTTCCCCAATATGATTATTTGGCAGGCTTTTTATGAAACACCCAGTCTCTAGTCTTGGGAGCAGCTGATGACCTTGGTTCCCATAGGAGAAAAGATTATTTTGACTAGTGAAGCACCTGGGCAACTCCCCTCCTTCCATTCTATGTGGCAACTTAGAATGAGAAGGAAAATGGCTGCAGCCATGCTCATTTGTAGAGTTGACAGGAGGATGTGATCTTGTCCTCATATCTTACAGCTCTGCACAGACGACTTCGTGATTTGTGGAAACAAGGCGCGCTAACCCAGACACTGCTGGTGGAAGACACTCTCCACCCATTCAAGCCATGGGACTGGATCTGGATCTGGTCATTTACTTGAAATTCACCACTACAACCGATGTGGAGCGGACCTTTCCAAGTCCTGCTGATCACCCAGACAGCCATAAAGGTAGCCAAAAGAGATGCCTGGATCCACTGGTCCCATGCCAAACTTGCTGTAGTTGATCACAGCATCAAACTGAGTCCAACACCAAAGGTCCCGCCTATCAAGCTTAGGAAGGACCCTGGGACAGATGAGTGGACATGTAATTAATCAGTCTAATGGGTTTATGGAATCTAACCTGCTCCCAGACAAAGGTAACCTTTGGGAATATCTGGTGCGGAATGTCCTGAATACCATGGACTTCTGTCTGGCAGGGGGAAAATCTGTTAAAGATATTCTGACTACTTGCCTTGTAGGGGTAGCTGCACATCCATGATCCATCCAAAACCACACTATGTTTAAGGATTTTCATCTCACCACCACTTATTCCACCATTTTCTTCTCTCTTTTTTTGAAACAAGTTTTATTAATTTCCATTTTTTACAAAACTTCAGATATTTAAGGAAGCAACATGGTGGTTGGGTAATACATAGTCCAATAACACGCTTATCCATACATATATCAGTTTACATCATCAAAAATTTCCTCTCTGTTTTCCTTAGATATTATACCAAATTCAAATTAATAGATTGCTAGTTATAACTCAATCATTTAAAACATTTATAAACAACTTTTAAATTATATGTTTTCAGATCCTGTTTTTAACTTTTGTCTGGTTTCAATTACAATATTCCAGTTGGCTTAGTGTCCAATAATGTTTAAGTTTCGGATAACCCACGGTTCCCTTGGTTCATACAAAATAATGTCATATCTAAAATACACTTATTATTTATTCCAGTAAATTCTTAGTTTATTCACAATCATACTCTAGTTCTCATTTTAATATCATCGCTTACTCATGAAATAATTTTTATCCTCTAAATCCATCTTCTATTTATAATTCAAAACAATTATTTGAGTAACTAATTTATTTTCCTTATAGATATAAATCCTGAATATTAAACCAAATAATATCTTTTAAAATCTCCTTATCTCATTACGTAAAATTTAAAGCTCTTCCATTAAGTATCACATAAAGAAAACAATCTTTTTAAGTCTAACTCTGGCCTTTCTTTTGTGCCAGACCGGCTTCCATAAAAGAGTTTTTAGATCCTCAAGTGGCTCTCCATTCCTGCATATATCATTTGAATCAGGGGAGACCACCCAGTCATCAGCCTATGAAGGAAGCCAGTCCCTTGACAATCATTAAATTGTTGGCCAAATGGTTTAAATCTCCATATTTGAGTTAATGTATTTATCATACGTTCAGACTGGTCTTCTTCTTCTGGTTTCAGCTGATGAAAAGTCATGTTCGGTGTTGTAGTTGTTTTTGGATCATCTGGATTGTCTAGAATCTCAGTATATTGTGTATGTAAGTCCTCTGCAAGTTACATCTTAACATTGCTTTGTTCAGTTTCTGTTGCTGTTGTATTTGTAAAGTCTTTAAGTGAGGTCAAAGTTTGAGTGTTGGAGTTCTGGGTAGATTGTAGCTGGCATTCTTTAAAATCCACTTTGTTGTTAGTTCCTTCTTCTTCTGTTGCTTTTTGGGATGTAGGTTCATCTGATGAGGTTAAAGCTGCATTTTGTAGCTTTAAAGTGGCACGTAAGTCTTCTATTCTGGAATTTATTAGCTAAGTAGCCTCTAGGATTTTTTCAAGTATAAGTTTGACATTAAGCTGTGGGTGGTGTTTCTCCATTTCTGTGATGTTTACAAATAGTTCTTTAGTGGAGGCTATTTTTGATAAAAGTCAATAACTGTCCACCTCCACTGTAAAGAGATATTTTCACCGCCCAGCTGTTTCAAATTCTTATCTTTTTGTTGCTGTCAAGGACAAATTTTAGTCTCAGGAATCTCCCAGTCAGAAAAACGATTGGTTTTTTTTCACTTGCTATACCACATTTCACCACAAGATGTCCCCAGTAACATACAAAATGGAGCTTTTATACAGTTCAAGAGAGGGAAAAAAAGAATATTCCCTTTTTTTTCCAGCTTAGCATAAAAGTAAAACAGTAAGTTTTTGTAGAAGTACAGAGCTTTTAGGGAGCCCAGGTATCCAGATATTACAAGTCCAGGTATGTAGTCATTTAATCTTATTGTCCTTTTTTTTTGTTTCTTAGCTTTATATTCCTGGAGTAGGCAGAAGCCGCAAAATTAAGCTGGGGAAAAAGGGTATTTCAAGGATTTTCACAGGAAAGTAGTTGGGAAAGAGAGAAGGTAAAATGAGGTCTCACCCAACTCCTCCAGTTGCTTCATCGTGCTTAGTAGTGCTTTGGGCTTTCAGCTGGTCCTGAGGAGCTGCCGCAGATCAAACAGAGAGGCTGCTGCCCCTCCGCGATCTAGCGAGGGTCCTCCCCAACGGTGGTCGCCCCTCCAGGGTGACTTTCTACCCTTTCCAGGGTCTTCCAAAGAAGAAAAACCGGACAGCGGGGAGAATGACCTCTCTGCGCATCCGCCAGCGCCGCAAACAGGAACCAGAAGCCTTATTCCACCATTTTCAACTGAGGCTCCAGCACTGACAGTAGGAATGAAACTATATTTACATTACACACAGCAACCATAACCAGTGCAGCTGCATGTTTTACAATGGAGAACTGCTCTCTCCTTAAGGTACCGACTTGCCACAACCTCACTAATACCGTCTTAACCTGTAACCACACCAAGACTACAGTCCATGTAAAACTCCTGTTAGGATGGTTCATGCTCTGTGGCACCAAAGCCTATTCCTATCTCCCAGCCAATTACAAAGGGGGCCCATGCACCCTTGGGTGACTATCCTCATGCCCTCACTGAAGAGGTGGCAGACAAGAGACCGCCAACTATTAACACCTGATTGTGATTCATGAATGGTATTACCCAGTAAGGCAGAATATGTTGCTCTAGCTAGTTCACTAGTTGGAGTCCCAGGGCTTGCTGTGCACAACTCCAGGAATATCAACAGCTTAGCCTGTACCCTGGCTAAAAGCCTCAATTGAACCTCAGGAGACCTAGATGGACTAAAGAGAGAGTTGAGGCAGGTTTGGGAAGCAGTTCTCAAAAATAGGGCAGCCATCGATTATCTATTATTTCAACACAATCATGGCTGTGAAGAATTTTGCAAATGTGTTGCTTCAACCTGATTGAAAACTCCCAACTCATAGAAAGTGGCATCAAGCATCTAAAGGAATTGGCACAAAACACTGGATATGACAAATTTACTTTTGATTTATCAGGGCTCCTCTCCTGGCTGCCAGACACCATTGGCTGAAAACCCTCCTTCTGGGAGCCATCACCACAGCAATCCTATTCTACTGCCTCTACCAGTGTATTCCCCCTTGTCTCAGTAACATGAGAAATTGCTTCACATCTCACAAACACCCCAGTAGGGATGCTAACCAGGTATCCCTCATGATGTGTCAGATAGACAAGAACTACCGGGTCTATACTGACAGAGCATAGTGTCAAGCCTCTGGGCTCGACATTCAAGGGAGGGGGGGAAGCAGCAGTGCATGGACCACCACAACAGCAGCACTGCGGGAGGCCAGCCAGGCCGAGTCCGGGGCCACCGATCAGCTGGTGGTCCCGTATGGCCTCAGCACAGCCGGCAGCCCTCCGCAGCACCACTGAACAGCTGGGAGGCCAGCCAGCCCGATTCCGGGGCCACCGATCAGCTGGCAGTCCCATACGGCCTCCACACTGCCAGCAGCCCTCTGCAGCACTGCCAAACAGCTGGGAGGCCAGCCGGCCCAATTCCGGGGACACCAATCAGCTGGCAGTCCCATACACCCTCCGCGCTGCCAGTAGCCCTCTGCAGCAGCACCAAACAGCTGGGAGGCCAGCCGGCCAAATTCCGAGGCCACCGATTAGCTGGCGGTCCCGTACGGCCTCCGCACTGCTGGCAGCCCTCCCCAACACCACCAGACAGCTGGGAGGCCTCCAATTGCCTGAGGGCTGTGAGGTGAAGGCAACAATGCCAGCAAGGACCGTGTAGGTGCCCGAGGGTGACGCGGCAGCTTACCGGGACAGTGAACGGCTCCATCGCTCCACTGTGCAATGGCAACCAGCAGAGACAGGACACCAGGCCAGGAGGAACCTGGCTGCCTTTAAGGACCAACGCCGGATGCTGGCCTGTTGGTAGGGGGGAGGGTGGAGCTGCAGGGAGGGAAGGTATTTAACACGCTGGGAGCAAAGCACTCCCAGTGCTGACTATGTTTGTGAATCGTTGGATTAAAGCATTTGTTGAGCATTCCTGTGTAGCAGTCACTCTGTCCTTCTTCTGTTGTGTCTGAGGAGGCTAGGGACCGGTAAGGACGCTGACACATAGGTTGTGTGTATATATAAGTTTTCTCTTTGCATCCTCATTTAGAATTGACTGCATATTCTGTCTTCACTAGACATCTTTCCAGCTGTTTGCCCATTAGGTTGTGTGTACACACACACACACACACACACACACACAACCTTTGGTCTGTCAGTAAAGAACCAATCCAATTTCACTCACCAATCCAATTTCACTCACCAATCCAATTTGCCAGCTGCCCCCAAGGACATGCTCGTCGTTATTGGGAATAAACCTCCTTTCCTAGCAGCTTGCCTCTCTGCTACATTCTTTTGGCTCACTGCCACTGTGCCCCTTTCGTTCTCCCAGCTGGAAGAGTGAACCCAATCCTTTCAACCGTTGTAACCAGCATTACAGTTCAAATTCTAAGGATAATTTACTCATGTTAGTCAAAATAAAGAACTTCAGTTTCAACAATAACATGGCACACAAGATTTAATATAAAGAAATGGGATCTGTAACTTATTTTTGCAGCTTGGGATGCTGCTGTTCAAGACTGCAGTTGCTTCACCCCACCTCCTTGGTTTTCTCTTTGCATCCTCATTTACAACTGACTGCACATTCTCAGTCTTCACTAGACATCTTTCTAGCTGTTTGCCCATTAGGTTGTCTCGTTTTTGTTCAAATCTTCAACTGTCTTGTGTGGACCTCAGAAAAATCTGCACCTAGCAATTTAAGACTATTATGGATGCCCAGATCTATAACTAGGCAGCTAAGGTTCTTTGGGTTAGTTGCTTTCTCTCAGCCCTAGCCAGGGAAGTCAAAAACATGTATCTGCCAACCCACACTGGATCATGATGATAGATTACAGTCCACAATCTTCAATGAAGAGTGGATAGATTTCAGTTGATTATATATATGTACACATGAACCTGCACACACGTATGCATGCACCCCTAAAAAAACACTGAAGTCTAAAAGGTCCAGGAGAACAAGCAATTTGGGGATGTGGATTACTCAATGAAAGCATAAATTCAAGAGGACTTCCAGTCTTGTGCAGTAGGGCAGCAGCTGAGGGATTTCGAGGCTCCGTGCCCTTTGGCTGATTTTTCTTCCTGTTAGGAGACCCTAAATGGGGCAGAAGTTGCCCCAAAGAGGTGGCAAAGAAGGAAGAAAGTCCTGTGGACCACAAAGAGATGGCGGTCGACCCAATCGGTCCAGGAGAAGCCTTCCAGAAACCAACAGGAGAAAGACTAGCCTAACTTCAGAGTCTAGCACAAGCTGCAAGCAACCAAAGTCAAAAAGTACTACTTTAAGCTGATTGTAAACAGCGCGTTTGAATCTGGGTAAGAACATCGATTTTCTCTATCCTACTTATCAACTTTCCTGAAGGAAAAAAAATCCCAAGAAGCAAAAAGCCTCCAAAAGTGAAGGAGGTGGATCTTTGCCCCACCCTTTTACTAACGGAAGCGGCAAATTAAACCTTTTATGGAGGACCAAAACATATTGAAATGAAATGAAATGAAATGAATATAAAACCTAAATTTGGATAAGTTTGAAATTACTGAATGGTTAAAATTCTCATTTTAAAGGCACCTGTTTACTTTAAAAATTGAAAAATAAACTGGTGCTGACATCTAGAGGTGGATGAAGACTATGACAGCTATGGCTTTCATACAGGACTTGGCAAAATTTGGAAAAACTAATCTGTGCTTGTGACCTTCAAAGCTGTAACAATAGAGAACAGCTGTGACAAAAAAGAAAATAATCTGGGCTGCAGACAAAGAGAGACTTATACACTTCAGAAAAAAAAAAACTTTTTTGAACTTTCTGGATTACAAGTATTTACTTAACTGAGACTCCAAAGTTATTTTCAGAGAAAAGAAAACTTTGATTCTTGGCCATCATGGAAAATCAGAGACTTGTAGAAAGAACTTATCAAGAAAAAATAAATACCTTTCAAGAGGAGACATATGATATGCTGCAACTAATTCAAACAACAATGATTTCAAACCACAAAGAAATCCAAAATAACTTTGAAAATATAAACCAATTCATCTCCATTTTAACTTTACAACAAAAAATCCCAGAAAACAACAATAGAAAAGGAGCAGATAAAACAGATAACTGAACACAAATTTGAGGATAGAGATTCTAAGATGGAACCTAACAAAACAAAGAAGTATGATTTAACCCAAGTGGAAAAAATTCACAAGAAATAGTGGATTTGGAAAAGACAACTTATACTTTAACACTACAAAACAAATTTGAGGATAAGAAAAAATATTGGACAAAATGGACTGCAGAGATGTCAGGAAAAAAGAAACACCTGTTTGAATATGGTTAAAGAAATAGAAAAAATTTGGATATGAATTTTGTTTTAAGAGGGAGGAGCCCCTCAAGTAACATAGTACTTTCTTTTTCTTCTCTCTTCTTATTTTATTTCTTGATATGAGTAATATAAAAGAGTTGGAATGGCTTATATAAAGGAAATGTTTTAGATATTTAAATGTGATTGACTTTAAGAAAATTACAATGGATTAAAAAATGTTTTGAATAAGAGTTAAAAGACCAGATGACTAGATTTATTAAATGGAACATTTAAAGATTAAATATATTTTTAATTATGGTAAAAAAGAACGGAAAAATTTTGGAAATAAATATGTATTAGCTTATAGGAAACATGGATTTTAAGTAGCATACTATCATTTTATTTTTCTTTGCTCCTATTCTTCTTTTTTCTTTTTTTAGTCTTATTTATTTCTTAAGAAAGGTAAAAGTACTGTGATGGCTTACATGAGAAAAAATAGACTTATTGTTATTATCTTTTTATTGGGTTGTAAACCGCCCCGAGTCCTACGGGAGAGGGGCGGTATAGAAATTTAATAAAAGTAAAGTAAAGTAAAGTAAATGTAATTAACTTTGAGAAAATCTTAACCAGTAAGAATGTCTTGAACATTGTGGGAAAAACAAATGTAAACAAGAACTGTAAACAGGATCTATGATGAGGCAACCAGAATGACTAGATAGAAAAGAAATATTATATTGATGTGATTATCTGTAGAAATATTAGAAAAAAATTATACTCAATTTGTTTTCTACCAAAACAACAAGAATTGTATTAACTTAAGGTTGGCAAAAGAGAACATTATGGGAAAAAGAGGAAATCAAGCAAAGCTATTATGTGAATTATAGATTATAGAAACCAACTCTTAGTGAATGTTTTTTAAATGTGAACCCAAGCCAGCCACTCACCTTGGAAAGGGTGGGCCGGCCGGCTGGCCGGGGAGGCCAAGCGGCCCTGGTGATGGAGCCGCTCCCACCCCGTGGCTGGCTGGCCAGGAATCCCGTCCAGCTCGGCTGGGAGCTCGGGGGCCGCTTGACTGCCGCAGGGGTGTCCACGTGAGCCGCCTCCTGGTGGGCCCACTAATTGTGGGCTCCCGGCCAGCTTCCTCCCTGAGTCAGGTGCCCAGGACTCTGCGGAGCCGCCCCTAATTGCACCCTGCAAGGGCCCGACCGAGACCCAGCCTGACCTTCGAAACGCCGCTTGCCTGAATTATTTCTGAACTGTAAGCTGCCCAGAGTCACTGAAAGGGGCAACCAGAGATCTTGAGGGGAGAGGAAAGAGAGAGAGGAAAGAGAGAAAGAGAGAGAGAGAGGAAAGAGAAAGAGAGAGAGGAAAGTAAGAAAGAGAGAGAGATGAAAGAGAGAAAGAGAGAGAGGAGAGAGAGGGAAAGGAAAGAGAGGGATAGGAAAGAGAAAGAGAGAGAGAAAGAGAGATGGAGAGGAAAGAGAGAAACAGGGAGAAGAAAGAGAGAAAGAAAGAGGGAAGAGAGAGAAAGAGAGGAAAGAGAGAGGTGAAAGAGAAAGAGAGAGAGGGAGAGGAAAGAGAGAGGAAAAGAGAGAGGAAAGAGAGAAAGAGAGAGGGAGAGGAAAGAGACAGGAAAGAGAAAGAGAGGAAAGAGAGGGAGAGAAAAGAGAGATAGAGAGAGAGGAAAGAAAGAAAGTGAGAGAGAGAGGAAAGAGAAAGAAAGAGGAAAGAGAGAGAGGGAGAGGAAAAAGAGAGAGAAAGAGAGAGAGAGAGGAAAGACAGAGCGAGGGAGAGGAAAGAGAGAGAGGAAAGAGAAAGAGAGAGGAAAGAGAGAGGGAGGGGGAGAGAGTGAGAGAGACCCTTTTGACATCTAAAATGAAGATAACACTGCATAAATCCTTTTTTACCTTTAATATATATATATATATATATATATATATATATATATATATATATATATATATATATATATATATATATATATATATATATATATATATATATATATTGTTTTCTGAGGTTTTCGCGGGTGTTTGTATGTAGGTCTTTGGTTATTCGGGTTTTCTCCCGCGTAAAATTGGAAGTGTCTTGGCGACGTTTCGACGAAGTCCCATTCATCATCTTCAGGCTGGTGTTTTCTGCCCCGTGCTTCTAGGAGCAATGTGTGATCGTAGCTGTTTCTTCCTTTTAACTGCCAGTGGGGGTATGAACTGATTGGGTGGGAGTTTGGCTGTGTTCTAACTGGGTGGAGGTGTGTTCTGATTGGTTAGGGGCTTGGCTGTGCTCTGATTGGATGGGGGCTTGGCTGTGCTCTGATTGGCTGGGGGAGTGTTCTGTATGGGTGGGGGCTTTGTTGTGCTCGGGTTAGTCTGGGTTGCAGGGGGATTTGAGATGGTGAGCTGCGTTGCTGTTGTTTGGCTTCGCGTTCGTGGTCGTGCCTCATCTTCATGGTGGGTGTCAGTTTGCTTCATGTATGGATTGGAGGGGTTTAAAGTGGCTAATGATGCAGCTGTGGTCTGGCTTCTGCCTCATCATCGGTGCGGGTTTGGGTTTGCTTTTTACGTGGATGTGTGGTGGTGACATCCTGTGTGGTTTTCGTGAGTGTGGGTCTGGTGTCATTCTTTGTGTTAGGGACTCGTTTGTCAATAAGGGAGGCTTTCCAAATGGCTGGTAGGCGGGAGGTATCATCTTGTTTATTCGTGCTGTGTGGGCGTTTTTCTGTCTCAATGGAACATCCACGCAAAAAGCAAACCCAAACCCACACCGATGATGAGGCAGAAGCCAGACCACAGCTGCATCATTAGCCACTTTAAACCCCTCCAAACCAAAGACATATATATATATATATATATATATATATATATGTGTGTGTGTGTGTGTGTGTGTGTGTGTGTGTGTGTTTCCTAAATTTTTAGGATTGCTAACAAAGAATTAAGGGGGACTGGGATAGCCATTTCGAGCTGGTTAGCTCTCATCAGCCAGACATACCCTTCTGAGATTCAAACCTGGGCTGCTTGCACGTTAGGCAGCTGTGTTGACCTTAAGCCACAGGCTCTTTCTCACTTTGTCAGCTGTATCAGGGAGGGAAGATTATATAGGCTCAATAGGTTAAAGCATCTGCTTAGCATGCAGACTGCCCAGGTTCGAATCCCGGAAGGGTGAGTTCTGACTGAAGAGAGTTAAGAAACTCGAAATGGCTATATCAGAAATCTTTTATTTCTTTGTCAACAATTTTAAACAACATATATATATATATATATATATATATATATATATATATATATATATATATATATATATATATATATATATATATATATATATATATATATATATATATATATATATATATATATATATATATATTTGTGCTTGCAAGATGGCTCTGGGTTGAGCTGAAACAAGCAAAAGGAAAGAATGATTCCTTCCTCCCATATTTGGGTTTACAGGGTGCAATCTAAAAAATAAACACTTGACACATATCCTTACTCCCTGACTACTGACAAAGCGGGAGAGAACTTGTGGCTCAATAGGTTAAAGCATCTGCTTAGCATGCAGACTGCCCAGGTTCGAATCCCGGAAGGGTGAGTTCTGACTGAAGAGAGTTAAGAAACTCGAAATGGCTATATCAGAAATCCCTTATTTCTTTGTCAACAATTTTAAACAACATATATATATATATATATTTGTGCTTGCAAGATGGCTCTGGGTTGAGCTGAAACAAGCAAAAGGAAAGAATGATTCCTTCCTCCCATATTTGGGTTTACAGGGTGCAATCTAAAAAAATAAACACTTGACACATATCCTTACTCCCTGACTACTGACAAAGCGGGAGAGAACTTGTGGCTCAATAGGTTAAAGCATCTGCTTAGCATGCAGACTGCCCAGGTTCGAATCCCGGAAGGGTGAGTTCTGACTGAAGAGAGTTAAGAAACTCGAAATGGCTATATCAGAAATCCCTTATTTCTTTGTCAACAATTTTAAACATATATATATATCTTGAGTGTTTCTTTTTAAATTGCACCCTGTAAACCCAAATATGGGAGAAAGAAATCTTTCTTTCTTTTACCTGTTTCAGCTCAACCCAGAGCCATCCGCAGTTCTCCCTTATTCTTTGTTAGCAATTTAAATTATATATATATATATATATATATATATATATATATATATATATATATATATATATATATATATATATATATATATATATATATATATATATATATATATATATATATATATATATATATATATATATATATATATATATATATATATATATATATATGTTTTTAAAATTGTTAACAAAGAAATAAGGGATTTCTGAGATAGCTATTTCGAGTTATTTAACTCTCTTCAGTCAGAACTCACCCTTATTTCTTTGTTAACAATTTTAAAAACATATATATATTTGTGCTTGCAGATGGCTCTGGGTTGAGCTGAAACAAGCAAAGGAAAGAATGATTTCTTCCTCCCATATTTGGGTTTACAGGGTGCAATCTAAAAAATAACCACTTGACACACACACACACACACACACACACACACACACACACACACACACACACACACACACACACACACACACATATATATATATATATATATATATATATATATATATATATATATATATATATATATATATATATATGTTGTTTAAAATTGTTGACAAAGAAACATATATATATTTGTGCTTGCAGATGGCTCTGGGTTGAGCTGAAACAAGCAAAGGAAAGAATGATTTCTTCCTCCCATATTTGGGTTTACAGGGTGCAATCTAAAAAAAAAATAACCACTTGACATATATATATATATATATATATATATATATATATATATATATATATATATATATATAATATAAAATAAAGGTAAAAAAGGATATATGCAGTGTTATCTTCATTTTAGATATCAAAAGGGTTTTACGGCTCCCAGTGTTTTGTTTTCGGTGGGAAACGGGTCCAAGTGGCTCTTTGAGTGTTTTGGGTTGCCTACCCCTGGGTTAAAGTGTTCCTCCCTAACCTCTCCCAAACAGGAGGTGGGCTGAAAATTTTGAAAGTTGCAGTCCCAATGTATTTGGGCTCGAGGTTGGGAAGGCTATCTAAAACAAGGCTTTTCAACCAGTGGTACGGGTACCACCTGTGGTACATTGGCACCTGGCAGGTGGTACGCGACCATCCTAGAAAAGTGGTAGCGGGAGAGGGGAATGAGCTAAACCGGTGGCAGCACCACACAAGCCTGAGCGAGAGAAATGGCTGGAGCTGCAGGGCTGTTGGCTCAGTGGAAGCACCAGGATCAGCGCTTCTTCGGAACTGTCAGGGCTCAGTGGAAGTGCCAGGATCAGCGCCAGGCTCCAGCTGGATCTCGGCGCTGATCCTGGCCCTTCTGCTGAGCCCAGAAGAAGCACCAATCAGCTGGAATGTTGCAGCATCTCCAGGGTCTTGTGATTTGCATTCAGATGTTTGGCAACTGATTCATATTTATGATGGTCACAGTGTCCCAGGGTCATGTAAAGTGACCAAAACCTGCTGCAACCACCCAGCAGACAGGGGGAATAAAAACCAAACACCCCCACCCCACCCCCACTGCCAATCCAGCAATGTTGCCATATCCTCAAAGTGGTACAATGGGTGAAATGGTTGAAAAGCCCTGATCTAAAACATGTGGGATATTTTAGTTTAACAGATCGCAATTTTGGTTGTGGATAATAGTGTAAAACTTTGCAAAATGATGAAGTGAATGAAGAGACAAAACCATTTAACTCACTGTTTTTCAAACTTGGAAATTTTAAGATGGGTGGACTTCAACTCCTACAATTCTGGCTGGGGAATTCTGGGAATTTAAGTCCATCCATCTTAATGTTGCCAAGTTTGAAAACACTTAACTCTTCCTCTCCATGCCTTTGCCTCTACAAATGCTCTTGGCAATGCTGCTATGTTTTAGTGAGGGAGAGTTTCTTTTGAACTGCATATAGCAGCTTTGGAGAGGCAATTTCTTTAGAGAACCTGCAAAGGTTGTGTATCATAGAAACACACATGTGAAGTTTATTCATATGAATACAGATAGTGTTGCTTTTTTCGCATTCCCCAAATATGTGCAATAATATAAAAACATGACATACCTACATACATATTTAAGATGAAAGTAATAATTCAAATATGTACTGACAAGTACTTGCACCTTAAATATATTTATGTTTTTATATGCGGTTGCAGGATTCTACATGTATTTGTATAGCAGACAACATTTATAGGTTATGACTATGTATATTCACTTATATGACGTGTTTCTCTGCAACCCTCAATGTGCAGGTATTTTTCTATTCAATCATAGAATTTGGTGTTTTTTTTAACATAACTTGCTTAAAAATACTGTAAAAGCACCACTGTACTTTGGTAATCAGCAAATATGAAATTGCCCCTACCCCTTCAGGAAAATTGCCTTGTGACCATCCTTCCCTGTGACATGGAGCTATGGGACTTTGTACCAGGCAGGTAGCAGTGACATTTATGAAGACTGGAACAAAAGGAGGAGGGGGCTGATGAATGCACCGGCATTTATAACTGAGTTTGCTTTTGTATTTGTGTGACTTTTCACTCATTTCTCATCGTACTGGGTGAGGGAGGAAGAGAGAAAGCAGTCTCTGGATTTGAGAGGACATTTTGGGGAGCTGTCAGGTTTCATCTGTCCTCTTCCCTCAAATGAAAGCCGCTCGTAAGACATGGGTATAAACTTACCAAACAATGCATAGAATGGGAAATGCAGGCTACTTATTAAAATGTTGGAGCACGTTGGTAGCCTCCTTTGCTGCAGTTGAGAGGCACATCAGTACTTCTAAAGGAAAAGCTATAAGGCCCTCAATGTGGAAAAGGTAGATTTTTTTCCCTCCAGCATAGGATAGGATAGGATAGGATAGGAGCTGGAAGGGACCTTGGAGGTCTTCTAGTCCAGCCCCCTGCTCAAGCAGGAGAACCTATACCATTCCAGACAAGTGACTGTCTAGTCCAATGATGGCAAACCTTTTGGAGACCGAGTGCCTAAACTGCAACCCAAAACCCACTTATGTATCGCCGGGTGCTGGGTGGGCGTGGCCCACTGGGTGGGCGTGGCTACGGTGGTCACGGCAGACTGGGTGGGCATGGTGAGGGTGGGCGTGGCCACCTCGACGTTGCTCCTGGGGAGGGATGCCTGTGGGGGCTGGGCAGGGTTAGGGGAGATCCAGGGGGTCTCTGGTGGGTGGGGTAGTGGGCAGGAGGCGCATCCTGAAGGGTGAGGTGAGGCGAGGGAGGGGGCAGGGCAGGGGTTAGGGTTACGCCACTGCTGCTCTCCCCCCAGGATGGAGCACCCCGCCGCTGCTCACACCCAGTGGCGAAGGTGGAGTTTGGGAGGCAGCGGCAGGGCGCAGCAGCAGCAAAGCTCGTCCTCCCCACTCAAGCAGCCACCAGCGGCTCCTAGGCTCCATACGAGTTGAAGAAAATGGAGGTGCAGCAGCAGGATTGCTCTCAATAAGGTGGGCGCACATGAGTGAGCAACGCACCCGGCTCTTATTGAGAGAAATCCTGCTGCTGCACCTCCGCTTTCAACTTGGATGGAGCCGAGGTACCCAAGCCACTGCATTGCCTGCCTCCTCTCCCCCTCCCCCCTCCCTCAGGCCGGCACTGCCAGCAGCTTGCTCAGGTCCATTAGGCTGCCGCCGCCGAGAAGAGTGGTGAGGTTTTGTGTCAGCCAGCCAGCCAGCCAGTCAAAGAGTAGGTCAGGGGATGGTGGCTGGCTGACTGGGGAGGGGGAATCATGGCTGCTTGGGGGGGAATCTGCCAAGCCTCAGGGCAGCGGCATTGGCAGCTTCCCCCACCCTGCCTGTTTCCCCAGCTCTGTTACTGGTAGAAGCTCCCTCAGTGAGTGCCCCATGGCCCTCAACATCAAGTTTCCATTGCACAAGCTTCCTGGAGATGAGGAGAACTGCAGTTACTGTGCCGCCAGGCGGATCTGGTGGGTGGCGTTGCCTTCCGCTTTTCCTGCTGCAGACTCTGCTGTTTTTGGCAGCGTTTCTGATCAGGTGCAGCATGCCATGGAGAGCCTGGCTGATATGGGCAAGGCAGGACTGCACACAGACTCCGCTTTTTTCCTTTGACAGCGACGGGGTTAGGGTTGCTGCAGCTGATCAGAAGCGCCACCGAAAACAGCAGAGTCTGTGTGCGCATCTGCTATGCGCTCACCCATCAGCCGTGCTCTCCATGCCTTGGATCAGCTGCAGTGCACTGTGGAGAGCAAGGCTGATGAGGACTAGGTAGGCTCGCAAAGAGACTCCACTTTTTTCAGTGGGGCTTCGTTGCCTGGCCGGCTCGGCCAATTTCCCTCTTTCTTCTCCCGGTTCCTCCTCCTCCTTTGACAGTGGTGGGGTTTGGGGGATGATCAATCCCCATTTGTGGCATGGCCGCCAACCAATCACCGCACCCTCCTCTTAGGAGGGCAACACCAGCAGCCAATGTCGCAGCAGGAAAAGCAAAAGCAATGCTGCCTACCAGACCTGCCTGGCAGCTCAGTAACTGCACTTCTCCTCATCTCCAGGAAACTTGACAGTGAGGGCTGTGGGGTGCTCTCTGAGGGAGCTGCTACCGGTAACAGAGCCAGGGAAATGGGCCGAGTGGGGGGAGCTGCTAATGTCGCTGCCCTGAGGCTTGGCAAATCCCCCAAGCAGCCATGATTCCCCTTCCCCAGCCAGCCAGCCACCATCCCCTGACCTACTCTTTGCCTGGCCAGCTGGCTGGCACAAAACCAGCCAAACCTAATTCCTGCAGCCGTTCTTCATATGTTTTTGTCTCCAGGCCTTTGATCATCTTAGTTGCTCTTCTCTGAATTTTTTCCAAAGTCTCAACATCTTTTTTGTAGTATGGTGACCAAAATTGGTTGCAGTATTCCAGGTGTGGTCTTAGTAGGGTTTTATAAAGCGGTACTAATACTTAGTGTGATCTTGATTCTATGCCTCTGGTTATACAACCCAAGATTGTATTAGCTTTTTTGGCTGCTGCTGCACACTGCTGGCTTGTATTCAAGTGATCATATACTAGGACGCCAAGGTCCCTCTAACAGTTACTGTTTTTGAGCCAGGTCTCGCCTAATCTGTACTTGTACCTGTGATTTTTCCTGCCTAAATGTGGGATTTTTTAACTGTGTATTGGGGAATTGTTATGCATCTCTTCAGACTTTGTTTCACTTTTGAAGTGCCGATACTTCGTATCAATAAACATGTTCTTTGAGGAATTGCAAGCCTTGGAGTTCTGCTTTATTTGTCTCTGTCTGTCGGAACCATGAGATTAAACCAAGTCTCACAAAACTTCATCCCCCTGGGTGCTGGGCCCCGGCCGCCTACCTACTCACTTTTGGGAGAGTGGTAAAGACCCGGGGAAAACTCGAGATGGAGGAGAAAGTTGAAACCGTTGCTAGCGGCAATGGGACTCAGGCTGTCAGAGCACAGGCTGGTGCTGCAGCCACTGAGGAGGTGTCACTGGCAGGGGCTCAGCCAAAAACCAGGTTGATCCAACCCGGGAAACTGGTACCGCAGGAAGGAACTACAGCCTTAGTGGACCTCTTCCAAGCTGAGGCTGCCCCTCAGCACAGGAGCACTCCTGTAACTGCTGGAGAGGAACTTTTATTGCTGCCGTCCCAGGGTTCTTTGTCTGCAGATGGAAAGAAAGGAAAGGGCTCAATGGGATGGGATGACTCCGGAGAATGGAGATTTCAGTCAGCAGTCCACAGCCCCTCACTCAAACAGCTGAAGGAGAAGTTCGGCTGGCTGGAGGTAAAAGATATAATTCCTGTTTCCCAGGAGGTGGATGCTGTGGGGAGAAATGCCAAAAACTATCCACCTCTCCCTGCCCCTCACCAGAGTTCCAGCCCAACCGCTGGAGCCCGTGCTGCTTCACCCATCCCCCCACCAGCTGCAATACCAAGCCCTGTACCCCAGCCAAGCCCACTGCCATGGCCTCAGGATGCCAGTCCCGGAGCCCAGCCAAGAGAAGTCCAGAGAATGATTCGGCCATGTCCCCAGGACCAGCAAGTCTCCCAGGATCAGCAGCAGGCGCAGGTGGTCCTGCAAAGATTCAAGCCGCCTCCCATCAAGCCCACTTTCAATGGGGATCCTGAAAAGCTGACCTTCTTCCTAAATCAGGTGTGGGCTCATTTGGATCGCTACGCTTATGCCTACCATGATGGGTCTATGATGGTGAATGCTGTAGCGGCAAATATGGAGGGGGAAGCTGCTGACTGGGTGACCAGCCTCCATGATGAGGGGGCTCCTGAATTGAATGACATTAATCTATTCATGGAGCAGCTGAGGGGTCAGTTTGAAGATAAGTCCTGAGTCCTGATGGCCGAGAAAGAAATCCACTGCCTGAGGCAAACAGGTCGCCCCCCAAAGGAGTATGTCCGTCAATTCAGGAAAATTGCTAACTGGTTGGGGCAGTGGCCTGAACGATCACTAGTCAATTACTTCAAACAAGGGCTAGATCGTGGCTTACTTCAAGCTTGCATCATTCAAGATCTATTACGTGAGTGTTACCGTATGGCAGTGGAACTAGACATCAAATTGGATCGTCCCAAAAAATCAAACATCACTGAAGTCAAGACACCACCTGTCCAAGGGAAACGCCTCTATGGCCAATGTCCCCAAGCCTCTGCAGCCACCAGCGTCTCCCAAGCACCAGGCAGGGCTCCCATCAAGTGCTACCAGTGCAGTCAGATAGGTCATCAAGCTGTGGAGTGCCCCGCTTCTCACCCTCAACCTAGGAGTGTGCCAGTTGCTGCCGTGAAACCGTGAAGGGCTCCCAGAGGGGGGAGAGAAAGAACCAACTGGGTGCATCAAGTTTCAGATGTAAACAAAATCACATTGGCGACATCATATAAAGAAAACTTGTACAAGATGGTTTACAGATGGCATCTCCCTCCGGCCAGATTAGCCAAAATGTATAAAGGATATTCTTCTACGTGTTGGAAATGTAAAAAAGAAAAGGGTACCTTTTTTCATATATGGTGGACATGTAGAGAAGCACAGGTGTATTGGTGTATGGTCTGGGAATGGGTAATAGAAATGACTAGCCAAAACATTCTATACAAACCTGAGGCATTACTATTAGGAATACTAGAGAAAAATGTAAATAAAGAGGACACATATTTAATTATTCATGTGGCTATGGCGGCAAGGATACTATTTGCTCAAAAATGGAAAGCAATGGAAGTACCGAGTGAGGAAGAACTAATAAAGAAAATTATGTTTTGCGCAGAATTAGATAGGTTAACTAAAAGATTAAAAAACCAGGAAGACACAGAATTTTATCTGATATGGAATAAATTTTATAGATGGAGGGAAAAAAATAGAGGTCACAAATAAAGAGATAAGTTAAAATAGAGATTAGAAATGTATAGTTTGTATATAGATAAGTTATATGCAATTAATGTACAATATGGACTGAGATGTCAGTCAAAGATGATTTACCATGTTCAATGTTTTTAATCCTTTTCCTTTTTTTGTATTCAATAAAAACTTTAATAATAATAAAAAAAGTTCCGGACGTCGAAGCCTCCCCTCCCACTGAGCTCAAAGCTAAGTCCCAAGCCGAGGTGCAACAGATGCCGGCACCATATGACAGCAACAAAGAAGGCAAGGAAGACCCCATGGTGAGTCGGCCCATTCCCCTTTTAAAGTCATGTTGGCCCACCTGGCTAAAGGGAATTTTTTTTTAACCAAGCTGGATTTAAGAGAAGCTTATTATTGGATCTGGATTAGGAAGGGGGATGAATGGAAAACAGCCTTTAATTGCCCTTTGGGGAGCTTGCAAGGGGACCCTGCTGTATTTATGCAATTGATAAATCAAGTGCTCCATGATCATTTATACAAAGGGGTTTTAGTTTATCTTGATGACATCCTTATGTACACTGAAACCATGGATGAACACATCAAATTAGTCTGAGGTGTTAAAGAGACTATTAAAAGCCAAACTGTATGCAAAACTGTCAAAGTGTGAATTTCACCTTGACTATCTGGGGTATCGGATTTCGAATGAGGGGATAGAAATGGACCCTGCCAAAGTCAAAGCAGTTCTAGAAAGGCAACCCCCATGCACCTGTCAGCAGCTTCAAAGCTTTCTGGGTTTTGCCAACTTTTATCGTCAATTTATTCCCTCTTTTGCAGAAATAGCCATGCCCATCACCGATTTACTCAAAACAGTCAAAGGGGGGGACCCCGACCTTGTCAGCCATTGCAATGGTCATTAGAGTGCCAGGGAGCATTTGAAAAATTAAAGAGACTTTTTGCAGCTGAACCAGTCCTTAAACACCCTGACCCCGGACAAAAATTCATCATTCAAGCTGATGCAAGCGACATGGCTGTGGGTGCCATTCTGTTACAAATAAATCACAGAGGAGAATTACAACCTTGTGCTTACACTTCCCAGGAATTAACTGAGACTGAGAGGAGGTGGGTGGTTTGGGACAAAGAGGCTTTTGCAGTTCATTGGGCGTTGCTGACATGGCATCATTTCTTGGAGGGGGGGAATTACCTTTTGAGGTGTGGACTGATCACAAAAACTTGGAGGCTCTCAAGACCCCTTTTAAATTATCCCCCAAGCAAGTTTGATGGGCTCAATGCTTCAACCATTTTAATTTCACCTTAAAATATTTTCCTGGAGGCAAGAACTTTCTGGCGGATGCCTTGTCTAGAATGCCCCTGTTGAAAAGCAACAGAGAGAAAGTAATTAACTCCATTGTTCCTTTGCTGCAATCCGCATCCCAAATAACAACCAGATTGCACACATAGAGACCCCCTACGGGTCCAGCCCATCGATCGTTAAAGGAATTGGAGGAGAAGTTAGAGACTGATGCCTGGTTTAAAGATAACAAATCTATATTGACTTCAAGGGGGGGTTAGCTTGGAAAGGTTCTACGTTATGCCTCCCAGAAAGCCTCAGACTCCAGGTGTTGCATTGGAGTCATGATGCTAAGCAAGCGGGTCACTTTGGATTTTTAAAAACATTGCATCTAGTGCGGAGGCAATTCTGGTGGCCAAAAATGAAAAAAAGACATTGAGAGATATGTAAAAAGTTGTGCCAGTTGTGCTACCATGAAGAAATTTCCTGGGAAACCGCCAGGTTTATTGCAGCAAGTGGCCGACCCCTCTCAGCCTTGGGAGGAGATAGCCATGGATTTTATAGCAGAATTACCTGAGAGCAAGGGACACACTGTGATATGGACTGTGATTGATCTATTTTCCAAACAGGCACATTTCATCGCTTGCTTGGGACTTTCTTCTGCCCAGAAACTAACCAAACTGTTTTTGAAGCACATATACTGACTCCATGGTGCCCCAAAGCGGATTATTTCTGACAGAGGAGTACAGTTTACTGCAAAATTCTGGCGGGAGTTTGTTAAACTGATTGGGTCCTCCCACGGGCTTTCATCTGCTTTTCATCTGAATACTAATGGAGCAGCTGAAAAAGCTAATGCAATGGTGGAACAGTATCTCAGATATTACGTAAATTACCAGCAGTCAAATTGGGCTGACCTTTTACCTTTTGCAGAGGTAGCCTACAATAATACTGTGCGCAGTAGTACTGGTCTCACCCCATTCAAAATAGTGATGGGTAGAGATTCTGTGCCCATGCCTGAGTTCCCACAGGAGCCACCTACTTCCCAGACCTTGGACCAATGGGTGACATCTTTCCAGTGGGTTTGGGTGAACGTGAAGAAAGCATTGGCTAAAGCTACAAAGGTTTACAAGGAGCAAGCAGACAAATGACATTCCCCTCAAAGACCTTTTTATGTTGGACAATTAGTTTATCTTTCAACAAAATATCTATGGTTAAACTTGCCCAGCAAAAAATTGGGTCTGAAATTCCTTGGTCCTTTTCCCATTGTCAGGATCATAAACCCTGTGATGGTGGAGTGAAAGCTTCTGTGATTGTTGGGGAAAGTTCATCCTGTGTTTGATTGCAGTCTTTTAAAACCTGTGTCAGAATCCACCTTATGACCTATTCCTAAAGAGTCGCCTGGTCCAGTAGTGGTAGAGGGAGAGACACATTATGAGATCAAATGTATTCTGGATTCTAGGCTGCACAAGGGAAAACTACAATACTGTGTCCAGTGGAAAGGTTACCCCCTTTCAGAGGCTACATGGGTAAAATGTACGAATGTGAAGGGGGATAGGTTAATAAAAATGTTTTATGATAAGTACCCTCACAAGCCCCAAGGGGATGGCTAACCTGATTTCTGTTTCCCCTGCAGGAGACTCTTTCTTTCTGAAGAGGAGTCGACTGTCAAGTTTAGAATGAGCATGGCTGCAGCCATTTTTTCCTTCTCATTTGTAGTTGACACATAGCACAGAGGGAGGAGGGTTGCCAGGTGTTGCGCTAGACAAAACAGACTTTCTCTCTCAGACTTTCTCTCATGGAAACCAAGGTCATTGGCTGCTCCCGAGACTGCGGGCTGCGCGTTTCATGAAAAGCCCGCCAACAAGCTGTATGGAGAAATGTAGTTGCTTGCATAGCCTTAGGGGTGGGATTTTTTAACTTTGTATTTGGGAATTGTTATGCATCTCTTCAGACTTGGTTTCACTTTTGAAGTGCCGATACTTTGTATCAATAAGCATGTTCTTTGAGGAATTGCAAGCCTTGGAGTTCTGCTTTATTTGTCTCTGTATGTCGGAACCATGACACTAGGTTGGTTAGGAATCTGTTTGATCTCCCACTCGCTGCAGAGTTGGTCTCCCAGTTGATATCTGGATAGTTGACATCTCCCATTTCTACTGTGGTATGCTTCCTACACACATTTGTTAACTGGTTGGCAAAGAGTTCATCTATTTCTTCTGATTGGTTGGGTGGCCTGTAATACACACCTACAGTGAGGGAAAAAATATTTGATCCCCTGCTGATTTTGTACGTTTGCTCACTGGTGTAGTGCTCCTAATCTCAGCTTGTTACCTGTATAAAAGACACCTGTCCACAGAAGCAATCAATCAATCAGATTCCAAACTCTCCACTATGGCCAAGACCAAAGAGCTGTCCAAAGATGTCAGGGACAAGATTGTAGACCTACACAAGGCTGGAATGGGCTACAAGACTATTGACAAGCAGCTTGGTGAGAAGGTGACAACAGTTGGTGCGATTATTCGCAAATGGAAGAAACACAAAATAACCGTCAATCTCCTTCAGTCTGGGACTATCAGATCATCCCACCGCAGGTGTCTAATGTGGACCGAATGAGTTTCAGAGGGAACTTGAGGTTATTCCAGAAAGCCTGCTACTTGGTCTGATTGAAGCCTTTGTGGCTGCTTGGAATAGCAAAGCACCAGCAGCTTTAGATCAGATTGTGCCTGAGCAGTCTCTCTGTGCCCAGGGTTCCTAATGTTCCCCGTGGTACACAATGGTATTAAGGGAACTTAAAGTGGGCTAAGAGTGTTGCTGGTGAAAGACAAGGAGCAAAGACGATCTGACACAAGCGAGAGCCACTATTAGAGCCTACCTTGTGGTGATAAGAGTGGACAATGTTAAGTACTACCACACCCTTATTTCATCTGCTGATAGTCACCCAGCGGCCTTGTTCTGGGTGACTTGGTCCCTCCTTGGATGTAATGGCTTCCCCAGATGCTGACTCAGAAACAAGGAAGAGCCGGTGCTGGGGACTTTGGAGAGGAGTGTCAGGAGGACACGGAAGGCTCCATGACAGAGCAGGAGGAGGAGAGGCCAGAAACATCAGAAGGGCTGGCAAATGAGGGACTGGATGAGCGGCTGGCTGAAGAGGCAGGAGAGATGCAGCTGCAGCTAGGAAGTGTAGATGACCGGCTGGAGGCGTGGGGTGAAGAGATGCAGCTGCAGCTGGTTAGTGGAGATGAGGAGGAATTGCCTCCCCTGTCAGATCCTAGGATTTGTAGGGTCAAGCAGAGAGAAGCACGACGGATGTTGGTGAGGCTTCTTGTGTAGAGGCAGCCTTGCCCTTCCTAATGAGCTGCACCAGCTGGTGCCTACTTACCTGCTTGGAGCGGAGCGTTGTCAGAGACAACCATTTTAATTCCTGCCATGCGTGTTGCTGTGACTCCTTGGACTCTGGGCTTCAGTCCTGTGCCTTGATTCCTGACCTCGTGCCTTGACTTTGGACTTAGTATCTGGATTTCAGACTTGTGCCTTGATTTTGGACTTCGTGCCTTTCAACTTTGTGCCTGGACTTCAGACTTCATACCTTGACTTCAGACTTTGTGCCTTGCCACTTGACTTCGCACCTTGACTTTGTGGACTCTGATTTATTTGGACTTTGCTGAGACCCATTTGCTGGCAAGCTTCCTTGCAAGTGGGACCTGGGGAATAACAATAGGGGCTTACAATGTTTAATAAACTTGTTAAACCCCACTGGTGTGTGCGTGCGTGGACTGGGACAGGACATTGGAGGAAGCAATGCCGAAGTCTACCTAAAGGGTTGCTGTGAAGAATATGCTGCACATCTGGCAGATAAAATTGGTCACATTTGTTCTATGTTGGACTCCAGCCTTAGAGCAGAGTCTATGGAGGTGGTGGGGGCTATGTCTTCAAAGGCTATCTGGGAAGATTTCGAGCCTGCGGAACCTGAGTGGATGATGCTCTCTCAGCTGGTAGTTCAGCCACCTGTGTGTTAGATCTGTGCCCCTCTCATGGGAGGGGATGCGTGAGTGGGTCTGGGCAATAGTTAACTCCTCCTTGGGTGGTCCTGACAGCTCTTAAGGAGGCAGCAGTGCGCCTCCTCCTCCTCAAAGGACCATTGCCCAACCCAGCTAGCTGGGATAGTTTTCATTCAGTCTCCAACCTCTCCTTGTCAACCATCCCAACTTGGTCAGTTAGGAAAGAAAGACTCCTGGCCCATTATTAGCCAAAAGTATACTTTACTAAAGCCAAAGTGGTTACAGAAGAGGCAAAGTTAGATCTGAGATTTTTGCATGCAAAAGATACAATTAACTTTCCCTTATTACCAGCCAAGCCCCTGGTTATCAGTCCATGTCCAATCAAGGGTTAATAGTTTAGGAAATGGTCCCTGTCTTTGCAAGCCCACCAGCTTCGCATTCTTCTGGTGTGACCTTGAGATGGCTGGTGCTTCCCATGGGATAGAGCTATTGGTTTCAATTCCTCTGAGTTCCCTCCCTGCATTTCCCCCCCTCCACTGCTCCGTTTGCTCCCTCCCTCCATTGCTGATGTCAGCCTGTCAGCTTGTGATGCGTAGCTTAGCAGAATGGCAGCCATGACACTCCTTTTTAGGGAAGTGGTGGAGATAGTGGTCACATGTTAGCTTCAGAGAACCCTGGATCAGGTGGATTATCTAGAACTCTTTCAGTCAGGGTTCAGACCAGGGTTTGGGACTGAGACAGCACTGATCATGCTCAGGGATGACCTCTGGTGGGAGCGGGATGGAAGCAGTGCATGCATCCTGGCTCTTCTTGACCTATCAGTGATATTCAATCCCCATGTATTAATTTAATTCATTTTTAAATATTTATTATTGTTTTAAATTGGGCTGTAAACCGCCCTGAGTCCTACGGGAGAGGGGCGGTATAAAAGTTAAATAAATAAATAAATAAATAAATAAATAAATAAATAAATAAATAAATAAATAAATAAATTGATCATGGTATCCTTGTGGGCCAGCTCCGGTAATTGGGGGTGGACAGTACTGTACTGTGCTGGTTCTCCTCCTTTCCCCAGGGCTGGTTCCAGTCAGTGTTGGTAGAGGAAGAGAGATCTAGCCCATGGCCCCTACTCTGTGGGGTGCCTCACTGCTCTGTTCTCTCTCCCCTTCTATTTAACATTTACCTGAGGCCACTGGGTGAGGTGATCCATCAGTCTGGAGTGAGATACCACCAGTATGCAGATGACACTCAGCTGTATATCTCTACCCCAGGTACCTTGAGTGATGTCATGGATGTCCTATCCCTGTGTCTGGAGACGTTTGAGTACTGGATGAGGTGGAATGGGCTCCAACTCAAACCTAGCAAGAAGTGGCTGTTGGTATTTGGACCTCCCGGAGACAAGGTACTTCTATCTCTGGTTCTGGATGGGGTTGTACTACCCCCAACAGACCCGGGGGTCCTCCTGGAATTGTGGCTCCTTCTTGAAGAGCAGGTGGCAGCTGTGGCTAGGAGGGCCTTTGCACACCTTTGGGTAGTGTGACAGTTGCACCCACACCTGCACCAGAAGGCCCTGCTCACAGTAACTCATGTCCCTGTAACCTCCAGGTTAGACTACTGTAACATGCTCTACATGGGGCTGCCCCTGAAGACCATTCGGAAACTCCAAGTGGTGCATAATGTGGCCATGCGGGTAGTAAATAATGCTAGATACACGGCACACATAACACCACTCCTGTGTGAGCTGCACTGGTTATCGCTATGTTTCCGGGTGCAATTCAAGGTGCTGGTGGTTACCTTTAAAACCCTACATGGCTTGGGACCAGGGTACCTGACGGATTGCCTTTTTTCAAGAGTCTTTACTAGTGTAACTAGGTCAAGCAGAATGAGCATGCTGCAGATCCTGTCAGCCAAACAATGTCAGCTGGCAGGGACCAGAAGATAAGCTTATTCCATAGTGGCCCCTGCTCTATGGATCATCCTCCCTTCAGAGATCAGAATGGCCCCAACCCTATTAGCCTTTTGTAAGGACCTAAAAACCTGGCTATGTTCCTGAGCCTGGGGTGCTGAATGTGCCAAGGGCCCCGTTTCCTGGCTGTATTACTAACTGGCCAAGTATCTTACTCCTGTCTATATTTAATTTTAGTTTTTAGTGTTTTTATTGGTTTTACTTTTTATTGTTTTAAAATGTTTTAATATTGTTAACTGTATTTTTTTAATTGTAGGCCACCCAGTCATTGACTGAGATGGGCATCCACAGAAATTGAACAAATAAATAAAGAACAGTTCCAAACATCAGTCAATTTTGGCACAAAACCTTCAGACCTCTGCTAAAATGCTGAAGAGGAATTTCACCTTTCAACACAATGACCCAAAGCATACCTCCAAATCAACAAAGAATGGCTTCATCAGATCAAAGTTTTGGAATGGCCCGGCCAAAGCCTGGACCTGAATCCAATTGAAAACCTGTGGGGTGACCTGAAGAGGGTTGTCCTTGCAATCTGACAGATTTGGAGTGCTTTTGCAAGGAAGAGTGGGTAAAGATTCCCAAGGCAAGATGTGCCATGCTGATAGGCTCCTACCCCAAAAGACTGAATGCTGTCATAAGATCAAATGGATGAATATATAACAACTAAAAATCTTCCTAAACGATTGGAAAACCACAAGCAAATTTTGAACAGTCCAATAACAACTTTTGAAATAATAGAAGCAATTAGAAGAGCTAAAATAGGCAAAGCTCCAGGACCAGATGGCCTACCAAGTGGATTCTATAAAATTTTTGAAGATCAATTACTTCTTCCAGTGAAGGACTTAATGAATTCTATTTTACAGGGGAACTGTCATGCCTCCCTCGGAGCCTGAATCTGCAGAGGAAAATGAGCTGGAACAGGACCCTATGGAGGTCGAGGGAGAGGTATCTGTGGCTTCAGAGGAATGTGGGGAAGAGCAGGCAGAGGCAGGCCAGGGCCCTTCAGGAGTGGGACAGGCTGAACAGGAGAGACAGAGGTCAGGCGATGAGCAAGGGCCACCCCCACCTGATCCTAGAGCATGGAGAGTGGAGAGAAGGAGGGAACAACACCGGCAGGCTCAACTACTTGGGAGGAGACCGTCCTGCCCCTTTCCACAAGGCACACCTGGAGAATGAGATTTAAGAAGACACTGTGGGGAGAGGCATTTGTCAGAAACAAACACTGATTCCTTGGAGTTTTGTGTGTGTTGTTGCTGATCTCTTGTTCTGTGACTTCTGCTTGGAAACCCGGAAACTCTGACCCTTGGACTGGCTGACAACGTTACTTGGATGTTTATAGATCTCGGACTGTATTTTGACTTCCCTTCTGAAACTGTTCAGGCAAGCGTGTATTCACACAGACTTGTTAGGTTTATGATGTATGTGTCATTCTCTCTTATCTCCATGACGTTGAGTAAATTCCTCTCCTAAATCAGACTGTATGTGAAACTACTTGCAGCCAGAGGTGTGTGTGTCTTCCGTTGTTTGGAGGCTTGCTAGAAACATGGGAGCATTTGGGGAAAATTTGGAGCAATTAAAGGGCGGTTTGAATTGCCAGCTGACTGCATTGCCTCTGTGCTGTGCCCTGGGTCATCACAGGAACCCTATTCCAGACTCTTGGAAGGATGCCTACATTTCCTTAATACCCAAAGATGGACTGGATTTAACTTCTGTGAAGAACTACAGACCAATCTCTCTCCTTAATAATGACTACACACTCTTTACATCAGGGGTGACAAACTGCTGGCCCGCGGGCCGGACGCATCACCAGGAAACTGCGCCCACCCCATTGCCGGCAATGGGAAAAAAGCTCTGCTACATCGTGTGATGTCACATGATGTCACGAGTTTGACATGGCTGCTTTACATCTATCTTAGCTGAAAGACTTAAAGTTTTACAGGATTATATACAGTGAGGGAAAAATTATTTGATTCCCTCCTGATTTTGTACGTTTGCCCACTGACAAAGAAATGATTAGTCTATAATTTTAATGGTAGGTTTATTTTAACAGTGAGAGACAGAATAACAACAAAAAAGTTATAGATTTGCATTTTAATGAGTGAAATAAGTATTTGATCCCCTATCAATCAGCAAGATTTCTGGCTCCCAGGTGTCTTTTATACAGGTAACGAGCTGAGATTAGGAGCACTCTCTTAAAGGGAGTGCTCCTAATCTCAGTTTGTTATCTGTATAAAAGACACCTGTCCACAGAAGCAATCAATCAATCAGATTCCAAACTCGCCACCATGGCCAAGATCAAAGAGCTGTCCAAGGATGTCAGGGACAAGATTGTAGACCTACACAAGGCTGGAATGGGCTACAAGACTATCGACAAGCAGCTTGGTGAGAAGGTGACAACAGTTGGTGTGATTATTTGCAAATGGAAGAAACACAAAATAACTGTCAATCTCCCTTGGTTTGGGGCTCTATGCAAGATCTCACCTCGTGGAGTTTCAATGATCATGAGAATGGTGAGGAATCAGCCCAGAACTACATGGGAGGATCTTGTCAATGATCTCAAGGCACCTGGGACCATAGTCACCAAGAAAACAATTGGTAGCACACGATGCTGTGAAGGACTGAAATCTTGCAGCGCCTGCAAGGTCCCCCTGCATAAGAAAGCACATATACAGGCCTGTCTGAAGTTTGCCAATGAACATCTGAATGATGCAGAGGAGAACTGGGTGAAAGTGTTGTGATCAGATGAGACCAAAATTGAGCTCTTTGGCATCAACTCAACTCGCCATGTTTGGAGGAGGAGGAATGCTGCCTATGACCCCAAGAACACCATCCCCACCGTCAAACATGGAGGTGGAAACATTATGCTTTTGGGGTGTTTTTCTGCTAAGGGGACAGGACAAGTTCACCGCATCAAAGGGACGATGGACGGGGCCATGTACCGTCAAATCTTGGGTGAGGACCTCCTTCCCTCAGCCAGGGCATTGAAAATTGGTCGTGGATGGGTATTCCAGCATGACAATGACCCAAAATACATGGCCAAGGCAACAAAGGAGTGGCTCAAGAAGAAGCACATTAAGGTCCTGGAATGGCCTAGCCAGTCTCCAGACCTTAATCCCATAGAAAATCTGTGGAGGGAGCTGAAGGTTGGAGCTGCCAAACGTCAGCCTCGAAACCTTAATGACTTGGAGAGGATCTGCAAAGAGGAGTGGGACAAAATCCCTCCTGAGATGTGTGCAAACCTGGTGGCCAACTACACAAAACATCTGACCTCTGTGATTGCCAACAAGGGTTTTGCCACCAAGTACTAAGTTATGTTTTGCGAAGGGGTCAAATACTTATTTCACTCATTAAAATGCAAATCAATGTATAACTTTTTTGAAATGCATTTTTCTGGATTTTTGTTGTTGTTATTCTGTCTCTCACTGTTAAAATAAATCTACCATTAAAATTATAGACTGACCATTTCTTTGCCGGTGGGCAAATGTAGAAAATCAGCAGGGGATCAAATAATTTTTTCCCTCACTGTATGGCAATGTCACTTTTTTCCCCTTTTATATTGACCCATATAAATTCTGGAGGGATTTTATCTCTTTATATATATATATATATATATATATATATATATATATATATATATATATATATATATATATGTGTGTGTGTGTGTGTGTCAAGTGTTTATTTTTTAGATTGCACCCTGTAAACCCAAATATGGGAGGAAGGAATCATTCTTTTTCCTTTTGCTTGTTTCAGCTCAACCCAGAGCCATCTTGCAAGCACAAATATATATATGTTGTTTAAAATTGTTGACAAAGAAATAAGGGATTTCTGATATAGCCATTTCGAGTTTCTTAACTCTCTTCAGTCAGAACTCACCCTTCCGGGATTCGAACCTGGGCAGTCTGCATGCTAAGCAGATGCTTTAACCTATTGAGCCACAAGTTCTCTCCCGCTTTGTCAGTAGTCAGGGAGTAAGGATATGTGTCAAGTGTTTATTTTTTAGATTGCACCCTGTAAACCCAAATATGGGAGGAAGGAATCATTCTTTTTCCTTTTGCTTGTTTCAGCTCAACCCAGAGCCATCTTGCAAGCACAAATATATATATGTTGTTTAAAATTGTTGACAAAGAAATAAGGGATTTCTGATATAGCCATTTCGAGTTTCTTAACTCTCTTCAGTCAGAACTCACCCTTCCGGGATTCGAACCTGGGCAGTCTGCATGCTAAGCAGATGCTTTAACCTATTGAGCCACAAGTTCTCTCCCGCTTTGTCAGTAGTCAGGGAGTAAGGATATGTGTCAAGTGTTTATTTTTTAGATTGCACCCTGTAAACCCAAATATGGGAGGAAGGAATCATTCTTTTTCCTTTTGCTTGTTTCAGCTCAACCCAGAGCCATCTTGCAAGCACAAATATATATATGTTGTTTAAAATTGTTGACAAAGAAATAAGGGATTTCTGATATAGCCATTTCGAGTTTCTTAACTCTCTTCAGTCAGAACTCACCCTTCCGGGATTCGAACCTGGGCAGTCTGCATGCTAAGCAGATGCTTTAACCTATTGAGCCACAAGTTCTCTCCCGCTTTGTCAGTAGTCAGGGAGTAAGGATATGTGTCAAGTGTTTATTTTTTAGATTGCACCCTGTAAACCCAAATATGGGAGGAAGGAATCATTCTTTTTCCTTTTGCTTGTTTCAGCTCAACCCAGAGCCATCTTGCAAGCACAAATATATATATGTTGTTTAAAATTGTTGACAAAGAAATAAGGGATTTCTGATATAGCCATTTCGAGTTTCTTAACTCTCTTCAGTCAGAACTCACCCTTCCGGGATTCGAACCTGGGCAGTCTGCATGCTAAGCAGATGCTTTAACCTATTGAGCCACAAGTTCTCTCCCGCTTTGTCAGTAGTCAGGGAGTAAGGATATGTGTCAAGTGTTTATTTTTTAGATTGCACCCTGTAAACCCAAATATGGGAGGAAGGAATCATTCTTTTTCCTTTTGCTTGTTTCAGCTCAACCCAGAGCCATCTTGCAAGCACAAATATATATATGTTGTTTAAAATTGTTGACAAAGAAATAAGGGATTTCTGATATAGCCATTTCGAGTTTCTTAACTCTCTTCAGTCAGAACTCACCCTTCCGGGATTCGAACCTGGGCAGTCTGCATGCTAAGCAGATGCTTTAACCTATTGAGCCACAAGTTCTCTCCCGCTTTGTCAGTAGTCAGGGAGTAAGGATATGTGTCAAGTGTTTATTTTTTAGATTGCACCCTGTAAACCCAAATATGGGAGGAAGGAATCATTCTTTTTCCTTTTGCTTGTTTCAGCTCAACCCAGAGCCATCTTGCAAGCACAAATATATATATGTTGTTTAAAATTGTTGACAAAGAAATAAGGGATTTCTGATATAGCCATTTCGAGTTTCTTAACTCTCTTCAGTCAGAACTCACCCTTCCGGGATTCGAACCTGGGCAGTCTGCATGCTAAGCAGATGCTTTAACCTATTGAGCCACAAGTTCTCTCCCGCTTTGTCAGTAGTCAGGGAGTAAGGATATGTGTCAAGTGTTTATTTTTTAGATTGCACCCTGTAAACCCAAATATGGGAGGAAGGAATCATTCTTTTTCCTTTTGCTTGTTTCAGCTCAACCCAGAGCCATCTTGCAAGCACAAATATATATATGTTGTTTAAAATTGTTGACAAAGAAATAAGGGATTTCTGATATAGCCATTTCGAGTTTCTTAACTCTCTTCAGTCAGAACTCACCCTTCCGGGATTCAAACCTGGGCAGTCTGCATGCTAAGCAGATGCTTTAACCTATTGAGCCACAAGTTCTCTCCCGCTTTGTCAGTAGTCAGGGAGTAAGGATATGTGTCAAGTGTTTATTTTTTAGATTGCACCCTGTAAACCCAAATATGGGAGGAAGGAATCATTCTTTTTCCTTTTGCTTGTTTCAGCTCAACCCAGAGCCATCTTGCAAGCACAAATATATATATGTTGTTTAAAATTGTTGACAAAGAAATAAGGGATTTCTGATATAGCCATTTCGAGTTTCTTAACTCTCTTCAGTCAGAACTCACCCTTCCGGGATTCGAACCTGGGCAGTCTGCATGCTAAGCAGATGCTTTAACCTATTGAGCCACAAGTTCTCTCCCGCTTTGTCAGTAGTCAGGGAGTAAGGATATGTGTCAAGTGTTTATTTTTTAGATTGCACCCTGTAAACCCAAATATGGGAGGAAGGAATCATTCTTTTTCCTTTTGCTTGTTTCAGCTCAACCCAGAGCCATCTTGCAAGCACAAATATATATATGTTGTTTAAAATTGTTGACAAAGAAATAAGGGATTTCTGATATAGCCATTTCGAGTTTCTTAACTCTCTTCAGTCAGAACTCACCCTTCCGGGATTCGAACCTGGGCAGTCTGCATGCTAAGCAGATGCTTTAACCTATTGAGCCACAAGTTCTCTCCCGCTTTGTCAGTAGTCAGGGAGTAAGGATATGTGTCAAGTGTTTATTTTTTAGATTGCACCCTGTAAACCCAAATATGGGAGGAAGGAATCATTCTTTTTCCTTTTGCTTGTTTCAGCTCAACCCAGAGCCATCTTGCAAGCACAAATATATATATGTTGTTTAAAATTGTTGACAAAGAAATAAGGGATTTCTGATATAGCCATTTCGAGTTTCTTAACTCTCTTCAGTCAGAACTCACCCTTCCGGGATTCGAACCTGGGCAGTCTGCATGCTAAGCAGATGCTTTAACCTATTGAGCCACAAGTTCTCTCCCGCTTTGTCAGTAGTCAGGGAGTAAGGATATGTGTCAAGTGTTTATTTTTTAGATTGCACCCTGTAAACCCAAATATGGGAGGAAGGAATCATTCTTTTTCCTTTTGCTTGTTTCAGCTCAACCCAGAGCCATCTTGCAAGCACAAATATATATATGTTGTTTAAAATTGTTGACAAAGAAATAAGGGATTTCTGATATAGCCATTTCGAGTTTCTTAACTCTCTTCAGTCAGAACTCACCCTTCCGGGATTCGAACCTGGGCAGTCTGCATGCTAAGCAGATGCTTTAACCTATTGAGCCACAAGTTCTCTCCCGCTTTGTCAGTAGTCAGGGAGTAAGGATATGTGTCAAGTGTTTATTTTTTAGATTGCACCCTGTAAACCCAAATATGGGAGGAAGGAATCATTCTTTTTCCTTTTGCTTGTTTCAGCTCAACCCAGAGCCATCTTGCAAGCACAAATATATATATGTTGTTTAAAATTGTTGACAAAGAAATAAGGGATTTCTGATATAGCCATTTCGAGTTTCTTAACTCTCTTCAGTCAGAACTCACCCTTCCGGGATTCGAACCTGGGCAGTCTGCATGCTAAGCAGATGCTTTAACCTATTGAGCCACAAGTTCTCTCCCGCTTTGTCAGTAGTCAGGGAGTAAGGATATGTGTCAAGTGTTTATTTTTTAGATTGCACCCTGTAAACCCAAATATGGGAGGAAGGAATCATTCTTTTTCCTTTTGCTTGTTTCAGCTCAACCCAGAGCCATCTTGCAAGCACAAATATATATATGTTGTTTAAAATTGTTGACAAAGAAATAAGGGATTTCTGATATAGCCATTTCGAGTTTCTTAACTCTCTTCAGTCAGAACTCACCCTTCCGGGATTCGGACCTGGGCAGTCTGCATGCTAAGCAGATGCTTTAACCTATTGAGCCACAAGTTCTCTCCCGCTTTGTCAGTAGTCAGGGAGTAAGGATATGTGTCAAGTGTTTATTTTTTAGATTGCACCCTGTAAACCCAAATATGGGAGGAAGGAATCATTCTTTTTCCTTTTGCTTGTTTCCGCTTCTAAAACTCGCCTCTTTTCCTCTTGTTTACGTCTATGCCTAACATTCAATTCAATTAATATTCCACGCATGTGGGCCTTACTAGAGTCCCACACCATTTCTATTGGTAAACCTACATTCTTATTTAACCTAAAAAATTCCTTGATAGCCTTTTTACATTCTTGCACATACATTTCATATTTAAACAAATTTTCATTAAGTCTCCAGGATCTGCTTAAAAATTGGCCAGTCCTTAATTCCATCATAACTGGATTGTGGTCAGACAATACATTAGGTAAGATTTTAACTTTCTTTAAACTTAACATAAAATCACTAGTAGTTAAAATAAAATCAATTCTAGAAAATGATTGATGTCTGTCAGAGAAAAAAGTAAACTCTTGATCCCTACCATGTCTTTCTCTCCAAATATCTAACAAATTAAAATCATCTTTAATATCAAAAAAAGATTTAGGTAAAATTGAACGCGATTGAGAAACTAGTGAAATCTTTTTCTTGTCCAAACCAGCATCAAGGATTCCATTCCAATCTCCCATTAAAATACAAGATCTATAATCCAACTCTAATAACTTTTTGTGTAATGATTTATAAAATATACCTTGTTTTTGGTTTGGAGCGTATATACCCATCAAAAGAACTTTCTTCCCGTCCAGTAGAATTTCTATAGCTAAAAATCTACCTTGATTATCTGCTTCTATTAATTTAGCTTCCGGTGGCTCCGCCGGCGTCGCTGGAGTCTCTAACGTGAGGCTCCGTTCTCTGAGTTAGTAAAGCCGCTAACAACAGCGCTCATCAGCTGTTTGTTGCGGCGAAAAAACTCCCCTTCGGGCAAAGAAGGGGAGTAGAGCATCAAGAGCCGGGTTGAGCCCTTCTAAGACCCCTGGAAAAAATTTTCAGGGGCAGAGAAGGTGTGCTCCCCAGGCACTTGAAACGCTCCTGCTCAGAGACGCTTCTGTCGGCTGACAGAATTAGACGTCGCGACCGCCTCTGCTTTTAAAGGAGAATAATAAGGATTTTATACAGACGGAATGGATACAGGAGTCTTTTGAGTATCGCAAGTATTTTGTTACTTTGTTTCTGCCTTTGTATCTACAAATTTTTCTGAATCAACATAACCCTTTTAAGATGGCGTTTGCTCTTTCTACTGAGTGAAAGTGAAAAACGAAAGTGTTTACTCCGCTGAGAAAATGAAACTGAACTTTTTCTTTTTCTTTTGAAGAGATGTTTGAGAGACTATTTGGACTTGATTCATTTATTGATTTATTTATTAAACTATAATATAATTGGATTTTAAAAGAAACTGAGAAGGGCGGAAGTGGTAAATTTTTTTTTTTTTAGTTTTCCTTTCTCTTCTTCAACTATGACTACAAGACAAAAGGCAGCTGCTAAGGCGGCTATGCCCTCTCCAGGACAGCTTGTTAAATCACAGTCTGCTCCTTTAGAATCTCAAGAGCCTGCACAGTCTGTCTCACAAATGCTTACAGTGAAAGACTTACAGTCTGCTTTAACAGATGTAATATCCTTATTTAATGATAGGTTTGACAAATTGGAAGATAAATTTGATGTGAAAATAGAGGAAAAGATGGCAGAGCAGAAAAAAGACTTTAAAGTCATGATAGAAGCTTCTAATCAGGAGATGAGAGAAGATATTGTAGACGCTATTAAAGGTGTCTGGGACTATACTATTGCTGTTGAAGAAAAATTAGAAAATGTTGAGCAACATTTTGAAGAAAAATTAGAAGAAATTAGAAGTGATGTACAAGATCAGGCTACTTTGACACAATATCATCAGATGCAGTTTGCGGTTAGAATTAGGGGATTTAGAGACGTATCAAATGAGAATCAAGAGGATTTAAGAAAAAATTTTTCTGAAGCTTTAGCAAAATTTTTGGATGACTCAGTTGAGAATGTGGCCTGGCAGATTGAACGATTGTTTAGAATGAACTCACGTATTGCTGCACAAAGGAATTTGCCTAGAGACATTGTGATATACTTTAATACAAGAAAATATAGAAATTGGGTTCTTTCTATAGCTTATAATAAACAACTGAGTGTTGCTGGTCAAGAAGTACAGGTTTTGAAAGAGATACCTCCTAAGATGTTGAGATCAAGGAAAGATTATGCTTTTCTGACGGAGGAGCTTAAAAGAAGAGAAATACAATATAGATGGGAGGTACCAACTGGACTTTCTTTACTTTTTAAAAATAACAGATACCGTTTGTTTACTGTAGCTAAAGCGAAGGATTTTTTTGAGAATATATTGATGGTTGATAGATCTACTTCCCCAAAACCTAAGGGGGCAACCTTGGTTAAAGATCTAGAATTATTGCAATCTTCGGAATTTCAACAACCTCGACTAATCTCATCGGTTCTTATGGATAAAGCAGTTGAACAACCAGTGCAGTCAATTGATATTTTCCAACCTTTGGCAGTAGACAAGCCTAAAGATCCAAGGCGTGTACGTGAATCTACTAAGGCTATTGAACAAAGAGAAAAAATACAACCAACTCAAACCAAGCAAACTGATCTGACATCTATGGAAGCCATGGGAGCAAGACCCAAGAGGCAGGAAGAAGTGGAATGGTCTTTGCAGAAGCTTTCACGTAAAGGTCATGTCAAATAAATATTTGACATGGAATGTTAATGGTTTAAATTCTCCACAAAAAAGGAAGAAGATATTTCATTATTTGAAGCAATGTAAAAATGATGTAATCTGTCTACAAGAAACTCATATTAGATCTTTGGACCAGAAATATTTGATTAATAATAAGCTGGGTACACATTTCGTGGCATCATCTTTAGATTAAAAAAATGGAATTGTTATCCATCTATAAAACATTTTATATAAATTTTCTTTATACGAAGTTGACATTGTCAGTTTATAATTTATTTCCCATAAATTTTGCCATTTTTCTAATTCTATATTATATCCAAAAATTTTTGCCCATCTTATCATTGTTTCTTTAACTTGTTCGCTTTCCATTTCCAAAGTTAATAAAAAGTTATACATTTTCTTAGTTAATTTCTCATCTGAAGTTAACAAAGTCTTATCAAATGTCATTTGTTCTTTATAAAATCCATACAATTTAACATCTTTCTCATATCTAGTTTGCATTTGTAAATGTGCCCACCACGACAAGTTGATGCCCTGGTTTTTCATTTCTTGTTTAGATTTTAAATTCCCTTCAGAATTTAGAATATCTCTATATGTCCAGATCTTTTCAAAGTCCACCAAATTTGGGTGTACAAATGCTTCCATAGTTGACAACCACCCTGGAATTTTCAAGTATATTTTACTTTTTATTTTTTCCCATATTATTAATAATGCGTTTCTTATATAATGGTTTTGGAAATATTTATTAATTTTATTTTTCCCATACCATAAAAAGGCATGCCACCCCAATTGTAAATCATGCCCCTCCAAATATAACAACCTTTTATTTCTGAGAGTTATCCATTCTTTTACCCATGTTAATACGGATGCTTGGTAGTACAAAACCCACTCCGGTAAACCAAATCCTCCATTTTCCTTGACGTCTTGTAACGTTTTCATCTTAATTCTAGCTTTCTTTCCTTGCCAAACGAATTTCAAAATTAATGAATTTAAATCTTGAAAAAAAATTCTCAAGTTTTATGGGTATTGTTGGAAATAGAAATAAGTGTAAGACGCTAAGAAGAAGACACAGGCATGTCTTGAGCAGAGGTTTGAAGCTGCAGGACACAGCTTGACAAACTCTGAGTTTATTGCTTCTTATATATTTGTTACATACATAGGCTTTACCATTAGATGCTGACATAAAGTTTTCTAGTAACACATTACCTAATCAAAGACCAGGTAAAGAGCAAACAGGAGAAGGAACTAACAAAGGCAGGAAGAGATAGGAAGGAACTTAAGCATATTATCTACAGGAAGAGATAGGAAGTAACTTAAGCATATTTAGGTAGGTGAGGCATTAAGTCAAAAGTGTATGACCTTCTGGCTGCTTCATTAGGACAAAGGGTATCAAAAGGTTATGAGGTTTGTGGGGGGGAAAGCATGGCAGTTTGTTGCGCGTGCATTTCCCCCCACAAATAAGATTTTCAGCAATACATTCATTTTCACTGTAGCAATTCTTCCTAGTATTGACAATTGCAAGTTTTTCCATTTTTCCAAATCCAGTTTTATTTGATTCAATAATTTTATGTAATTATCTTCTTTTATCGTTGAACATCTTGCTGTTAAATGTATACCCAAATATTTAACCTTTTTAACTATCTGTAGTTCTGTTTTTTTCTGACATTTGTTTTTTTCTTTGTTTATATGTAAGGTTTTTAGCTATTACTTTGGTTTTTTCTCTGTTTATTTTCAGTCCTGCCATTTCTCCATATTGTTCTAGCTTTCCCAGTAATTTAGGGATCATCTCCAAAGGTTCTTCTAAGTTAAATATCAAATCATCAGCAAATGCTTGTAATTTATATGATTTGACTTTTATTTCCAGTCCTTTAATTTCTGTATCTTGTCTAATATTTCTATTTAAAACTTCCAGAGTGAAAATGAATAACAATGGAGATAGTGGACATCCTTGCCTTGTACCTTTTCTTATCTCAAAGTTCAGAGTATAATCTCCATTCACAATCACTTTCGCTGTTTGTTATTGTATATTGTTTTTATCATATTTATAAAGTTCTGTCCAAAGTCCATTACTTTTTAACATCTACATGAAACCACTGGGAGAGATCTTTCATCGGCATGGAGTGAGATACCATCAGTATGCTGACGATACTCAGCTGTACATTTCCACTCCTGCCCAAATCAGTGAAGCGGTTGAGGTGATGTGCCGGTGTCTAGAGGCTGTGAGGGTCTGGATGGGTGCAAACAGATTGAGGCTCAACCCTGACAAGACAGAGTGGCTGTGGGTGATGCCTCCCACGGACATTTCAATCTGTCCCTCCATTACCCTGGGGGGTAAAGTTATAGACCCCTCGGAGAAGGTGCGCAACTTGGGAGTCCTCCTCGATCCACGGCTGACATTGGAACATCATTTGTCGGCTGTGGTGAGGGGGGCATTTGCCCAGGTTCACCTGGTTCACCAGTTGCGCCCTTATTTGGATCGGGAGTGTCTACTCACAGTCACACATGCCCTTGTCACCTCAAGGATCGACTACTGCAATGCTCTCTACATGGGGCTACCCTTGAAGAGTGTTCGGAGACTACAATTAGTGCAAAATGCAGCTGCGCGAGCGGTTGTGGGCCTGCCCCGTCGTGCCCACATTTCGTCAACTCTCCGCATGCTGCATTGGCTGCCTATTGGTCTCCGAGCGCAATTCAAAGTGTTGGTTATTACCTATAAAGCCCTTTATGGCATTGGACCAGGATACCTACGGGACCATCTTCTGCCACATACTTCCCTTCGACCGGTGAGAGCGCACAGGGTCGGCCTCCTCCGGGTCCCGTCAGCGAAACAATGCCGTCTGGCGGGTTGTAGGGGGAGGGCCTTCTCTGTTGTGGCGCCCACCCTCTGGAACCAACTGCCCCCTGAAGTCCACATTTTCCCCACTCTCCCGGCCTTCCGGAAGAATTTGAAAACTTATCTATGCCGGCAGGCCTGGGGATGATTGTGATTGTGTCTGTATGATGAATGTGTTTGGGGGGTCTTTTAAATGTTTTGTCGACTCGGTTTTTGGTTTTTAAATGCTGTGATGTTGTTTTTTTGTTGTTAGCCGCTCCGAGTCCTTTGGAGAGGAGCGCCATAAAAATCCAATAAATAAATAAATAAATAATAATAAATAAATACATTATTTGTAATTGCTGAGTCATAAATTGCCAGGAAACATTATCAAATGCCTTTCGGGCATATAGGAATATTAGTGCCAGTTGTTTCCCTGGATGTAGTTCATAACATTCTAATACATCCATTATCACTCTTAAGTTGTTTTTAATTTGTCTCTTTGGTAAAAAACCATTTTGGTCTGGATGTATAAATTTAATTAGGTATTTTTTTCAGTCTCTCTGCCATTATTGAAGTAAAAATTTTGTAATCCACATTCAGTAACGATATTGGTCTATAATTTTTTACCTGTGTCAAATCTGAATCTTCTTTTGGTATTAAAGTAATATTTGCTTCTCTCCATATAGTTGGGAGTTTAGCCTCCAACAAAAGTTCATTAGAAACGTCTTTCAACAGTTCACTTAGTATATCTTGTAGGGTTTTATATAACTCCGTCGGTAGTTCATCTGGCCCCGGTGTTTTCTTGTTTTTTTGCCTTCTTATGGCCTTTATTATTTCCATCATTGTGATTTTTTCCTCTAACATAGACTTACAGGTTTCTGAAAATTTTGGAAGGTTATTTTCTTCCAAATATTGGATCATTCTCTCTCTTGAAAATTCTTCTATGTCATACAGTTTCTTGTAATATTCTTTAATCATCTTTTTTATTTCTTCATTTTTAAATTGTAGGCAACCGTTTTCATCTACTAAATTATGTATCATTTTCTTCTCCTGTTTTTTAAGTTTATAAGCTAACCATCTTCCTGGTTTATTTGCATTTTCAAAAAAAATGTTTTGCTCTTTTTATCTGCTGTGCCAATTTTTCTGAATCCAACAGATTTAGTTTGTGTTTTATTGTTTCCATTTCTCTTTTCAAAGTCTTTTTCTGAGGTTTTTTTGCAGTTCTGATTCTAACTTTCCGAATTTTTCTTTTAATAATACATATTGCTGTCTTTTCTGTTTGTTTTTCTTTGCCATATATGTTATAGCTATACCTCTAAAATATGTTTTGGCTGTGTCCCATACATTTTGTAATGTTGTATCTTCTTTTTTGTTTTCTCTAAAAAAAAACTCCATTTCTTTTTTTGCTAATTCTATAAATTCTCTTTCTTTTAATATAGATTGATTCAAAGTCCACCTTAGTCTTTTTTGTATTCCTCTCCACATCACTTTTAAAGGGTTATGGTCTGCCCATATACCTGGTTCTATCTCAATTTCCTGTATATTCATCCTCAATTCAGACATCATCCAAATCATATCAATTCTTGACCAGGATTTCTGAGTATTTGAGTAAAAAGTATATTGAGGACTTCCGGTTCCGGTCACGAGGTCCGGAGCCCTTCTAGGAAAGCTCCGGACCGTGGCTGAAATTTTTTGAAAAAAAACCCGGGATACCGAGAGTGGAGAGCGCCGGAGACTAGGCGCACCCGAAGAGGACCCTCGGCGCAGTCCTGAGAAGGGTAAATCGCCGCCGAGGGTCCCCCACGAACAGCGAGCGAAGCGGAGGAAGGCGGCGGCGGCGGGGTGGCCGGCTGGATGGCCGGCGGGCCTGGAGAGGCCGGCAGGCCCAGAGAGCAGAACTAGCCAGGGGAGACGAACTACGGCAGCGACGATCAGCCGGGAGACAGACGGAGGCCGCCGCCGGGAGAGCCTACCGATTGAAGATGGCCCCCAGATGAGCCTAAGAGGGCGAGGAAGACCGAGTGAGCGGAGGTGAGAGCCAGACGCAGGAATCGGAGGCAGAGAGGGCCGGGGCAGCCGGACAAAAGGAAGAGGCCTCGGGCGGCGGAGAAAGGGAGAGAAGAGAAGCGAGAGAGACATTGGTAAGAAAGGCGAGGGCAACTGGGGGGGGGCTCCCAAACTAGACAGAGCCCCCAGAAGAGCTGAAGAGGGTGGAGCAGCCGAGAGGACAGCAGAGCGCCCTGAAGCGGCGGAAAGGGACAGAGGCAACCAACGGAGCTGGAATCAGGCAAGCCAGAACAATAGAGGGGAGGAGAAAAGAGCTAAGAGGGAAGAGGCAAGAAAGCAGACGGCAGGAGAGGACACAAGAAAAGGGTACCCTGGGTTGCAGGAGGACGGGGAGAGATACCCCACAAGCTGTGCCCTAGACCCCCCAGAACGGGAGCCCCAGGGATACTGAAGAAAGCAGAACCCACCAGGGAGAAAGGTGGGCATAGGAGGAAGACAAAAAGGCATCCTGGGCTGCTGTGGAGGGAAGGCAGAAGGGGCCTGGAATCCCAGACAGGCAGAGGCGCTGAATAGACTCCCTGAACACAGTCAGACCCTCCTGCCTACAGGCCCCTAGACCTACACCGCCTGAACCCTGAAGCCTCCCCTCCCACTGAAAGGTCAGATTACTGGACCAGCACCAGATCACAGTCTAGTGCCTAACCTGGTCCAAGCTAGAAACCAAAACAGTGCCAGAACAACAGGAAGACAAGCTCAAGATGGCCTCCAAACAGACCACACTGACACAAACGAAGGGAGTTGTATCCTCCCCAGCTCAGCGTACCAAACCATCAGGACTTACTTTACCCGCCCCCACACCCTCCCATCCAAATACAGGCCCCCAGACCCATCCACCCCCACAGGCCAGCTCAACAACACACATGTTACAAAAATTACAAGAGGTAATAGAAAAGCTGGTTGAAAGGATGGATGGAATGGATAAAAAGCTGGTGGAAATGGACGCAAAGAGGGAGAGGAGGTGTGTAGAGGCAGAACAAAAGACGGAGAAAAGATACAACGATTTAAAACAAATGCTGAAAGAACAAGGTAAAGAACTAGAGAGAAAATGGGAGGAGCAACGCAAGGCGATGGCTGCAGATTTGGAGCAAATGAAGGAGGCAATGCAAACATACTACAAGGAAATAGGGGAGGAAATAGAGAAGAACTTCCAAGAAATCAGAGAGAAGGTGGACGAGCGGATGGAGAAAGTGGAGAACCAAGTAGAAGGCCAGACAGCAGAGATAGCAGAGATGAAAGGGGTGGCCCAAGACCAATCCTCCATGATACAGTACTGGCAACTGGCGTCTGCAATCAGGTTTAGAGGCTTGAAAGAGACATCAGACGAAACCCAAGGGGGCCTTATCGGAACCTTTATAGAGGCCCTGGCAGCATTTCTGGGAAAGCCAATCCCAGTTATCGAATGGCAAATCGACAGAATCTACAGAGTGGGCGCACGGACGACAACAAACAGACACCAACCAAGGGACGTGGTCATCCACTTTGTGACGCAGGGATTCCGGAATCTCGTCTCAGCCACATCTTACAACAAGAGTTTATACATAAAGGGGCAAGAAGGTAAAGTACTGAAAGAGATCCCCCAGACGATGCTGCGAGACAGAAAGGAATACAAGTTCCTGGTCGACGAACTGAGATCACGTGCCCTGCGATACAGATGGGAGACCCCCACGGGGATGACAATCTCCTATAAAAATAAAAGATACCGCCTGAATTCGGTCCAACAAGCCAGAGAATTCCTGGAAAAGGAACTGACGCCGGAGGGACCCCAATACACCATGAGAGAAGATGCAGAAAGACCACCAGACCGACAGACCGATGCAGGAACACGAGAAAGGAAAGGATCAACTCGAGACACGATGACACAGAGACCAGGAAGCAACAGCAACAACAAGGGAACAGGACAGACTGCAGAGGGCAGGATAACAAGATCCACCACCAAACGCACAGAGCAGCACGACACGACCCCTATATGCAACTCGAACACAAATCTGGATACCATGGGAACGAGATCAAAGAAGACCACAAGAGATAGAATGGAAGCGGTCTCGGAAGAGTATCCTGAAACTGACAATGACGACTAAATACTTGACATGGAACGTCAACGGACTAAATTCCCCACAGAAAAGGAGGAAGATATTTCATTATCTGTTTCAAGGAGGAAACGACATAATTTGCCTACAAGAAACACACATCAGAGCAACAGACCAGAAATACTTAATCAACAACAGACTAGGTACACATTTTGTCGCAGTGGCACCACGAAAGAAGAACGGGATTGTTATATACGTGAAGAAACATGTAATAGCCAAACTAATAGAGTCGGACTCCCAGGGTAGATACCTAGCAATCGAAGTGACACAGGATGACAAGAAAATTCTAGTGATGGGCATATATGCCCCACATCAACAACAAGGAAAATTCTACAAAAAGATACACAAGAAGTTAACACAATTTAACTACAGATCATGTATTATACTGGGAGATTGGAACGGGGTCATAGAGATTGCCTTAGACAAGAAGAAGACAAAACCTAAACCACAAAAGCACTCCAAGTTGCCTAAATCTTTCTACGACATGAAGGAAGACCTTGTACTGACAGACATCTGGAGGGAACGACACGGCAAAGAGCAAGAATTCACCTTTTTCTCCGACAGGCACCAGCTGTTGTCAAGAATTGATTTCATCCTGACATCTAGTGACTTGCTAACTCGCCTGAACGCTGTGTCAATCCTACCCAAAGTACTAACAGACCATAACCCAGTAAGGATGGAATTAAGACAAGATCGGAAATCGAGGAGATCCTGGAGGATCAATGAAAACCTGCTTAGACACGAGAAACGGGTGGCGGAATGCAAAAGTGCCATGAAGGAATTCTTCAGTATAAATATGAACAATGAAACACCCATTGAAATGATTTGGGACGCTAGCAAGGCATACATGCACGGGATCCTCATGAACATGAGCGCCAGGCACCGTCGTACACAAGAACAAAAAAGAAAGGAGCTAGAGGAGGAGATAAAGAAACAGGAGCTATTATTAATAAAAAGACCAGAGGACAAAGCCGCAAAAGAAGGAATTAAGATACTAAGAAAACAATTCGACCTGCTGATGGCGGATCAAGTAGCAAGGAATTTACAATATGCAAAACATAAGACATTTTGCAGCGCCAACAAACCGGGGCGGTGGCTGGCTTATACCCTAAGAAAGAAACAGAAAGCCCGCATAATTGAAAAGATAGAGTACAAAGGCAAGGAGGAATTCAAACAAGAAATCATCAAGAAAGCCTTCACCGAGTTCTACTCAAAACTATACGCCGAGGAGAAGATACAGGACAAAGAGATAGAAAAGTTTCTACAAAACGAAAAATTAATAGTACTCACCGATACACAACAAAATGCCCTGAATGCCCCAATCACTAAGGAGGAAATACACTCAGCAATCAAACAACTGAAAGCAGGAAAGTCACCCGGGACGGATGGGATAACGGCTATCTATTACAAATATCTCCAAGAGGAAATGATAGAACCCCTCAGAGAACTTTTTGTCAATATACAAGAAGGCGGCCAAGTCCCACCCTCCTGGAAAACAGCATACATCTCTCTAATTCCCAAAGAGGGAAAAGATAATGCGCAACCGGCGAACTATAGGCCCATCTCACTATTGAATACAGACTACAAAATCTTTACAAAGGTTCTGGCCAACAGACTAATGACTGTACTACAAAAAATAATTCACCCGGACCAAACGGGGTTTATACAAGGACGTCAGATGAAAACCAACGTGAGACAGCTGCTGAACATAATAGAGTACTTGGAAAGGCACAACCAGATACCTGCAACCCTCATGTTTGTGGACGCAGAAAAAGCCTTTGACAGACTGAATTGGCCATTCCTGACGAACCTAGCCTGGGGGATGAAAATGGGAAAGCAGTTCCTCAACTCCATAACAGCAATCTACCAGAAACAAACGGGCCAAATCATAGTGAATGGCGAACTAACAAACCCATTCAATATAGAAAGAGGGACGAGACAGGGCTGCCCGCTGTCACCACTGCTATTTGTCTTAATGATGGAGATTCTGCTGAACAAGATTAGAGCAGCAGAGGACGTAAAGGGCATACAGATTGGAAAACAGGACTACAGACTGTGTGCCTTTGCAGACGACCTACTGGTGACAGTATCGCAACCAGTACAATCAACAAGGAGTCTGATGGAGATAATGAAAGACTATGGCAAGGTATCAGGTTTTAAAGTTAATATATCAAAAACGAAGATGCTAGTTAAAAATCTAGACAGCAAAGCAAAACAGGACTTGGAAAGAATAACGGGTTGTGAAATAGTCAAGAAAGTTAAATACCTGGGAGTGGAGATAGAAACAACGAATGCAAAATTATACAAAAATAACTACGAGGTGCTGTGGAGCAAGATACAAGAAGATCTGGAAAGGTGGAAAACACTACGACTATCCTTGCTGGGCAGGATAGCAGCAGTAAAGATGAACGTCCTGCCAAGATTTCTATTTCTCTTCCAAACGCTACCCATACTCAAAAAGGACGAGGACTTGGACAATTGGCAGAGGGGCATCACCAAATTTGTTTGGGATGACAAGAGACCGAGGGTGAAACTAAAAATTATCCAAGACATAAGGAAGAGAGGGGGACTAAAAATGCCTAATCTAAAGCTATACTATTATGCAGCGACGTTGGTGGCGGTGAGTGACTGGATCAATATGACAAATGATAGAATACTGAATGTTGAAGGGCAAGGTCTACTATTTGGCTGGCACGCATACTTAGTATACGACAAAAAGGCAGACAGGAACTTCAAGGAGAACCCATTACGGATCCCATTGTTATGGGTCTGGAAGAAATATAAACACCTCCTACAAGACAAGATTCCCATCTGGACGATCCCCGGACACGGAATAGGGGATACAAACACATCCCAGGGGCAAGAAGTGGTGCCCTACAGTAAACTTGTACTGGGAGAAGAAAATGGGTTCCTCTTGATACCCCAAGTAACGCTAGCAAACAGAGGAATAGGAGGTACCTGGCTATCATATGTACAACTGCAATCAAGGTGGCGTAAAGATAAAAAGAAGGGCTTCTCCCGAACCGACGAGAAACTAATTGAGCAGATTAGAGACCAGGGGAGCATGCACATCAAACGAGTGTACAGCATTCTGATAGAAATGGATTCTGAAACCGAGCTAGTCAAGAACTGTATGGTGAGGTGGGCACAAGACTTTGGACACTCTATCGCCATGGACACGTGGGAGAAAATCTGGGTGAGGAACGTAGAATTCACGAAATCGCAACAATTAAGGGAAAACTTCTACAAGATGTTCTATAGGTGGCACCTTGACCCGAAAAAACTATCGCTCATCTACCCAGACTCCCAGCCCAAATGCTGGAGGTGTGGAGACGGGGAAGCTACCTACTTTCATATATGGTGGACATGCAGAAAAATCAAAGCCTTCTGGAGGAAGATATGGTGGACACTCCAAATCATTTTCACAAAGCGTATAGAATTTCTACCTCAGGTTTTTTTGTTAGGGATTACAAAGGATATCACTACCTCAGAGACAAACTTATTTCTGAACTTTATTACAGCAGCGAGATTGTTGGTGGGACAATACTGGAAGAACCCAGAAATACCGCCTATGGAAGAATGGACTTTGAAAGTAACAAACCTGGCGGAAATGGCGAAAATATCAGCATACTTGAAGGGTCGTTCCAATGAACAATATTTGACAGACTGGAAAAATGGATAGACTATATCCAAGAGAAACACCAATCAAACAAAATGCATCTGGCATTTAGCTAAGGCTCGACGTGAGGAGGGAAGAATGTATAACAAACCAAATGTTTACAAAAACTAACACCTAATGCTGAATGTATATGTTCTAATATTTACCAAACCAGACGTTTACAAAGATTAATACTTAGTGTTATATTATTATTATTATTATTATTATTAATTTAATTTCTATGCCGCCCTATTCCGGAGAACTCAGGGCGGCTCACAGCATGGTGTTCTATGATGACTGCTTAATAATATGATCTTATGGTTAAAGTTGAACATTTTAACATTGAAAAAGCAGACTGAATTTCTACCTCAGGTTATTGAATTACTACCTCAGGACCTATTGGTAGGGACCATACAGGTTTTAAAAAACATAACAGGAGTATAGTAGAAGCTTGAAGTGAAAAGTGAAGAATGTATACCTATTGTTGTATGTTATGTTCTACGATGATCGCTTCTTATTATGATTGCTTATTAATATGATCTTATGCTTAAGGTTAAACACTTTAATATTGAAAAAGCAGACTGAATTCCTACCCCAGGTTACTGAATCTCTACCTCAGGATCTTTTGCTAGGGATCATAAAAGATAAAATACAACGGACATATAGTTGAGGCTGGAAGTGAGGAGTAAAGAATATTTACCAAGTCAGAAGTCTACAAAGATTAATACCTAGTGTTATATGTTGTGTTCTATGATGATTGATTATTAATGTGATCTTATATTTAATGTTCAACTACTACCTCAGGACCTATTGCTAGGGATCGTAGAGAATAAAAAATGTAACAAGTGTATAATAGAGGATTGAAGTGAGGAGTGAAAAATGTTTATCAAACCAGACGTTTACAAAGAATAATACGTAGTGTTGTATATCAGATGCTATGATGCTTGATGCATACAAAGATTTTATGTACAATGTTGATGGTTTTAATAAAGGAATTTTTATATTAAAAAAAAGTATATTGTAGTTTTTTTGGATTAATTTCCCTCCAAACATCTTGTACTCCAATTTCTTATATCATATTTAAAAATGTCCTTTCGGAGGGTTTCTTCAGTCCGCTCAGACTGATCGCCGTCTGGTCCAGGCTCCTGAAGTATCCCTCTTTCTTTGTTGCCCCTCCAGGGCAACTTTCCGACCCTTTAGAGTCACTGGGCAGAACGAAATTGGGCTGAGAAGCCGGAGCCCCGGCTTCTTCCACCCGTCTTGTCGGACGCCAAACCGGAAGCCCATGGGATTTTATCTTTTATCATGTGTATTTCTGTAGATATGTAGTGTTATCTTAAATATAGTGCAACTCCCCCCTCCTCTTTTTGTAGATCTCTTTCTTTTGAACAATTTGTATCCTCCCATCAATATATTCCAGTCATGGGTTTCGTCCAACCAGGTTTCTGTAATGCCAACTATGTCATACCTGCCCTCTTGTACTATTGCTTCTAGTTCATCCTGTTTGTTCCCCAAGCTTTGAGCATTTGTATATAAGCATTTAAGACTTTTATACCTGTTCGTGGGTATGTTTCCTACATCTCCTGATTGTTGAGTTTTTCTTTTTTTCTCATCACTCCCTACCTCTTTGTTTGATTTGTTTTCTTGGGATTTATTATCAGTTTTGTGTTCTAGAGATTATTCTATCATTATACTGTACTTTGCTTGTGAGAAGATTCCAAAATGCCCAAAGGAACAGTGATTATTATGTGTTTCAGACTGTAATTACAATACACAACCCCCTTCCTGCCCCAAAGCCCTTATTCTCAACTCCAGAGCTTCCTTAAATTGAGCCCCTTTTGTATATATTTTACTGTGTTGGATAACAACACTGTGGCAGGTACACAGGGTTACTGATTTTGGCAATCTGTCTTTCAGGGTAAAAGGTACACTAGGTACAACAACTACTCAGCACACCTTGATTATCCAGTCTAAAAGACCAAAAGGCATACAGATAAAACCTTTTAATTGAAAGCAACTGCACCTCAAGAGAAGAAACAATGTGTCAGAGAAAACTTTAAAATATTTAAATTGGTTTTGGAAATTGGTTCAAAGATGATATTCAAATTAAAAATAATTTTAAAGTACTTTCAGGCTGTTTGTAGGAAGTTGCTAGTTTTAAATATTCCTGTAAACACTTGTTAGGTTTTGCATGATTTGATATTTCTGAAGTGAAATTCAGGATATAATTTTTAGGGGAGTTACAAACATCCACAAATCAGATTATAACATCTAATAAAAATAGCTTAATCACTGTAATGCTTTTTAACTAATCAAAGGAGGCTTTACTAAGTTACAATCACATTTGCTAAAAAGTTTGAATTCATTTGTAGATCTCGGCATAAGAAAAAAGAGAAATGTTTAAGGATTATCCTTGTCTAGATCTCCATTACTATGGATTTTAACTAATCTCTCCGGAAGGCTTAAAAAGATCAAAGCCCTCCCCCGCCTCAATCACTACCATTTTAGGAGCCCTATTTCTTATTTCTAAAAGCAGAACGAAAATTCAGGACTGCTGTTCTCTGTAATCAAATTTCCAGTTCAATTAGAAAAATCGTGCTCTCCTGCCCACCTTTCGCCGTCCATAGCTGTAATTTTTTTTGTGTGAAAGTCGTGTTTTACTTTAAAACAAAGCAACCTCCAGCAACCTGACTGTGGCAATGACCAAGACCCAAGTCTTCCATTCATAAACCCTGTGTAAATCAAGAATCCAAATGAAATTTTACTCTATCTAGCCGGCTTTTTTGGGAGAGCTTGCACACTGACGTTCGCACAGCAGTCATTTAAAAGGCTGTTCTATCCCAGCCTATGGCCATCCTTGTTAAAGGCACAAGGACCAAACCCCTGTTGAGAAAATAGGCTGGAGACTCAAAACAAAACAAACCCCTTTTAATATGGGTAACAAACCTGCCAAATAGTCCAGAAACAAAAGCAGCAAAACACAATCCAAATGAAGGAAATTGTCCACACGAAACACGATGCAAACAGAAAAGTAGTCACCGGCAATACTAACAGAACATGATCCCATGAAGTACTTTGCAATGGTTGCCTTCAGCAACCAGCACCGCCCACACCTTCCCTTTTTATACAGCAGTCCCAAGGCGTTGCCTCTCAGTGCCTTCTCCTCCTCCCCTGGAGTTGTCGTATTGACTGCTGCTGATCTGCTCTCACTAATTGCCGGCGTCTACGAGCATCAATCATCATGTCCATCAGGTGTGAATCCTCCAAGTCTGACTCATTCTCCCCACACAGCTGACCATCAGGAACACGACTGGAGGGCCCAGGCTCTTCATCAAACTGTGAATCTTGTAATTCATCAGAGTCTCCCTCTGACCCTGATGGCCCTTCAAATGCCTCCTCCACCTCCTCCTCAGATTCCCCAGACTCAGCTGTTGGGAACACAGGCTGGCACGGAATCACGACAAGGGCCAGCACATTCCGACGATGCAAGCTTCCCCACTCCCCGCCCCCTCCTTTATATTTCCCTTCCCCTGTCAGTCTCTGGATTGGTGGGTTGTGAGTGGTGTGCTTTAAAGATTTCCATCTCTGCTTGATAATGGCAGGGGCCCACATTGCTGAGGGACCGTTGGCACCTCTTCAGAGGCAAATTAACTATTGATGGAAGAGCATTAAAAGTGAGGCTGGATGTGGGGTAGGTGGCTGGGAGGGTTTCATCTACCATCTTCTTTGTCCCCCACTCCCTATTCAGAAAAATTTATTTATTTATTTATTTATTATTCGGGCTTGTATGCCGCTCCTCTCCGGAGACTCGGAGCGGCTAACAACATGTATATAAAACATCAAATTTCAATACAAGTCCAAACAAAAATATCTAAAAACAAACTAACACCCACTCATTTCACCATTCAATCTACAATCATCCCCAGGCCTGCTGGCAGAGGTAAGTTTTAAGGTTTTTACGGAAGGCCAGGAGCGTGGGAGAAACGCGGACTTCAGGAGGCAGTTGGTTCCAGAGGGCGGGCGCCACAACAGAGAAAGCCCTCCCCCTAGGGTCCGCCAGCCGACATTGTTTCACTGACGGGACCCGGAGGAGGCCGACCCTGTGTGCTCTCACCGGTCGTAGGGAAGTATGTGGCAGAAGACGGTCCCGTAAGTATCCTGGTCCCATGCCATAAAGGGGTCCCATGTCCTTTTTCTGCCCGGATCTTGCCGGCTACCTTCAGCTCGCCAAATTGGGATGTGAAGGTTTTGCCACACGATTTTTATACCTGCGTCGGAACGAGAAAGCCCTAGTGAATTCACGGGACTATCTGTTGTGGTTCCGTGCCAGCCTGTGCTTGCAACAGCTGAGTCAGAGGAATCTGAGGAGGAGGTGGAGGAGGCCTTTGAAGGGCCATCAGGGGCAGAGGGAGGCTCGGATGAATTACAGGACTCACGGTTTGATGCAGACCCTGGGCCCTCCAGTCGTGTTCCTGATGAAGCTCAGCTGTATGAGAAGAATGAGTCAGACTCGGAAGACTCACGCCTGATGGACTTGCTAATTGACGCTTGCACACGTCATCAATTAGCGAGAGTAAATCAGCAGCAGTCAATACGGCAACTCCAGAGTAAAAGGAGAAGGCAATGAGAGGCAACACCTTGGACTGCTGAATAAAGGGAGGAGGTGTGGGTGGTGCTGGTTGCTGAAGGCAACCGTTTGCAAAGTGCTTCTTGGAATCCTGGTCTGTTCGTCTTGCTGGTGACTTCTCTTCTGTTTGCATCATGTTTTCTTGTGGACTATTTTCTTCCTTTGGACTTGAGTTTTGCTGTTTGTGTTTTGGACTATTTGACAGGTTTGTCACCCATATTAAAAGGGGTTTGTTTTGTTTTAAAGTCTCCAGCCTATTGTATCAGCAGGGGTTTGGTCCTTGTGCCTTTAACAAGGATGGCAATAGGCTGGGATAGAACACTATCTTAGCAAGTTGTACCACAATGCTAAGCGGCTGTCTTTTAAAGCCCTTGTACTCTTGCACAAAATGGGACGCTTCTGGACAGGTGTGTGACCCGACTAGACTGTAAGAGATTGAAAGCTAAACTCAAATGCTTTTCTGGGTGCAAGACACCTTTTTTCTCCATCTCATGGATCAATAAGATGAGTTTCCCAGCCCTCCCCTTTCTGTGCCAACCAAAGCGCCTCTTTCAATAACTGGACTTGCTTCCTCCCACGAAGGCAGCATATGGATGGGCACTTCAAGGGGGTGGGGGAGACAGGGTTCATGTTGCCTCGGGCGAAACAAGGGCTAAACGGAAGCAGCTTCCCATCACCGCCCTTTTGATTGGTGGAGAAATATATAATTAATTTCAAGAGCGCCTTGGCTAATATCGATTCGTGGAGCCAAGTGTCTGCATGCCTACCTCACAAAACTTGTGCTCCCTGCCCCCTTTTCTTTTAAAGTATTTGTATTGTTAGTTGATGAAGGAAAAAACCAACCAATCCTATCCTGCCCTACAAATTTAAGATGCAGAAAAACAGGACAACCATTAGGCTAAGCCAGCTGGAAGTGTGGGAAGTCAGCCCCCCAGAGAAGGAAATATTAAAAGGGCAGCAAAGTATATTTACTCAAAGGATCTTAAAGAGGCAGGAAAGCATGCCCAGTTTTCTTAATAGCTCCAGGTCTCCCTTCCCCAAGCAGAAACCAGCTCTATAGAGATGCAGATGTAAATCCAGGGAGCTAGGAGATTAAGAAGACAAAGACCTAAAATCTACATGCCCCATCCAAACTCTAAGAGTCATCAGCCCCAATCCCAGGGAAGCAGGATATGATCTTTGGACATAATAGGATTAACCCATCACCATCACAATACCAGAAAGGCACACTCAGACTCAGGTCAAAGTTCATGCCACAGGAACAACTCCAAACAAAAGGCTCCAGAGGGTATAAAAACCCACTTCCTACATGTGTTCACTCCTTTTTCTGCCACAGCTATCTTTCTGTCTGGCTCTCCTCTTCAATAAACTGCAACCTTCTTTCTAAAGCAGTCACCATGTTGTTTATCCCTGGCTTGGACTGGACCATGATGACTTTTCTTCCAACAATTACCAACCATGGGTAATTCAGGAGGGTCCCAGAAAAAAAATGTTTAAAGAAAATCTGGAAAAATCTGAAAAAATCTGAAACTAAAAATAGATCCTGATAGTCCATTGGGAAAACTTTTAGAAAACTGGGGGAAACCACCATATAATAGGCTGATAACTAAGTTAAATTTAACAAAAGAAGACATAGTAAATTTGTGTTGCTTCATATGGTGGGAGGACGACAAAATTGAGTGGCCCCGATTAGGAACTAGCAATTATTTCGCTTGTCAAAACATGTATGATTATGTTAGAACTAAGGCTTGTAAATCCCTGGATAATGAGATAGATTATGCCCTCGTCTGGAATCCGGACAAATGGGCCAATATATCAGAAGAAATCCCTTCTTGTGTCTTCCTAGTAAATAAGGAAGAAAATGAGAAGAGAAAGTATTTACCCCCACCGTATAATCCAGGTCTGATTAACATAGCCCAGGCTCCACCCGGTGTGCCATCACCACCAGGAAGCCCCTAAATAAGACAAAAGGTTAATCAATATAAAGCCTTATGGAAAGAATTGGAACAATGTAAAAAGGATATTGAAGATTTTCCGTTTAAATGAATAGAGGAAAAGGATACAATGTTTCCCTTGAGAGAGGTTCTGAATGGAATAAATGCCCAGGGCCATCCAATAATAAGTTTTGTATAGGATCCACTCCGAGCATCTGAAGTGAGATCTTTTAAGAAAGAAATGAAAAATATGGTAGAGGACCCTCTAGGAGAGGCTGAACAATTAGACAATTTATTAGGACCAAACATTTATACATGGGATGAGTTAACAGCCATCCAAATCACCCTCTTCTCAGCAGAAGAGAGACAACTAATTAGAGCTGCTGCAATACGAGTATGGGAGCAGGACCATCCACCTTCTACTAATAATAACATAAAAGGGGAAGATAAGTTCCCCCTAATCAGACCGAATTGGGATAATAACAATCAGGCACATAGGCAAAATATGGAAGACTGAAGAAACCTGATTATAAGGGGAATAAAAGAGGCAGTCCTGAAAGCACAAAATATGACAAAGGCTTTAAGTATAGAGCAAGAAAAAGAGGAATCCCCCGCCAACTTCTTACAAAGATTAAAAGACACCATGAGAAGATATTCAGGAATGGACCCTGATGACGCGGCAAATGTGCTGCTCGTTAGGATCCACTTCATGACAAAGGCTTGGTCAGATATTTCAAAGAAATTGCAAAAATTGGATAATTGGACTACCAAACCTATAGATGACCTATTAAAAGAAGCTCAGAAAGTGTATGTCCAGAGGGATGCGGAGAAAGTAAAGCAAAAAGGGAGAATGAGTTAAGGAAGTAGTAAAGCAGCAAGGACCCCCACTTCCTCGAGCTCTTGAAGGAGGACCAGGACGTGGGAGAACAGATGGGAACAGGGGAAGTTGGAATCGAAATTCAGAGGAAGGACACAAGGAAGTAGGAATGGCATGGGCTGAGACGAATGCTTAAGGAGATGTTTTGGGTGTGCCCAGCCTGGACATTTTAAGAGAGATTGTCCAGTGCAACAGAAGGAAATGCAAGTATACAAGTTAATGGAAGAGGATGAGGATCAATATTAGGGATGTCAGGGGCACTTTATATTTAAATCCCAAGGAGAGCCCTTGATAAATTTATTACTGGGACCCAGCGAAGAAGAATTAGTGTTTCTAATAGATACAGGAGCAGCCCAAACCTCGGTTTCTGTATTAACCCCGGAAATGAATTTAAGTGGGCAAATGATCAAAGTTTGTGGGGTAAAAGGGGAAGGATTTGAAGTCCCCAAAATAAATTCCCTGGAAATTAGGGTAAAAGATGGGGAAGAGAAAATTAATATTGAGATGTTATATATTCCCGAAGCTGGGGTAAATTTGTTAGGGCGAGATGCTCTGATGGTATTACAATTAAAATTAGAATTCAAGCCTGAGGCATTTATGAGAAAACTGATCCAGGAGGAGGAAGATAAGATCAACCCCTCTGTTTGGGTGAAAGAGGGGAACCGAGGGGGATTACAGATCCCTCCTTTAAAAATCAACTTGAAAGAACCTAATGAAATAATTAGGCAGAAACAATATTCCATTTCAATAGAAGGGAGAAAAGGTCTGCAACCAGTGATTGAAGGATGGTCTCTTAGAATCCTCAATGTCACCTTATAATACTCCAATGTTACCAGTTAAGAAACCAGATGGGACATATCGAATGATCCAGGATTTGAGGCTCCTGAATAAAATTGTCCAGACCCGACACCCAGTCATACCAAACCCCTATATGTTAATGGGAAGACCCAGACCACCAATGGTTAATGTTGTGGACCCGAAGGACGCCTTCTGGGCATGTCCTCTAGATACTGAGTCAAGGCCCATGTTTGCCTTTGAATGGGAGAATTTATTTATTTATTTATTTAATTTAATTTAATTTAATTTATATGCCGCCCCCCTCCCAAGAATCCTTACACCGGAAGGAAGCAATAATATCAATGGACTGTACTCCCTCAGGGGTTTACAGAATCTCCCAACTTATTCCGGCAGGTCTTGGAACAAGTTTTGGAAGCCTTGCAGTTGCCCAAGGGGACATGTTTAATGCAATATGTAGATGATCTTTTAATATCTGGGAAGAAGAAAGGGGAAACTACTGACACTACCAACGCATTACTAAACTTTCTGGGACAACAGGGACTGAGGGTTTCCAAAGTTAAATTGCAATATGTAGAAAGGAAGGTTAAATACTTAGGACATTTCATTAGTGAAGGGAGTTGGCGAATCACCCCTGACAGAATAGAAGGGGTGGCCTCACAACCCCTACCCCAAAATAAAAATGAACTAAGAAAATTTCTCGGATTAGTGGGATATTGCAGATTGTGGATCAATGGATATGCAGATTTAGCTAAACCCTTATATTCTAAATTAATAGATACTGAACCATGGGGTTTAAAATGGGAGGGCCACAAAAGAGGAAACTTTGAAAATCTGAAACAAGCTTTAGTAAAAGCTCCGGTTCTAAGCCTCCCAAATTTGGAAAAGCCTTTGTAAATACAGAAGATGGAATAGCACAAGGGGTGTTGACCCAAAACTGGGCTGGACAAAGGAAACCAGTAGACTTCCTTTCAAAAATTATGGACCCTGTAATAAGGGGGTGGCCCATATGCATACAAGCAATAGCGGCCACTGCGCTTTTGGTTCAAGAAAGCAGAAAACTAACCTTTGGAGGAGCACTTATCGTAAGTACTCCCCACCAAGTCAGGACAATATTACAACAAAAAGCAGGAAGGTGGCTTACGATTCGAGAATTTTAAAATATGAAACCATATTAATGCAAAGGAGTGATTCTGGTACTAACCACTGATCACAATTTGAACCCTGCCCAGTTTCTGGCCAACTCTAGAGAAATCGATCAAGAGGGTTTGGAACATTATTGTACAGAGGTAATTGATTTGCAAACTAAAATTAGACCGGATCTGAAAGAATACCCGCTAGAAGACGGAGAGGCATTATTTATAGATTGCTCCTCCTGGGTAGAGAGCGGGTTGAAGAAAAACAGATATGCAATCATAAATGGACACACCAAAGAGTTGGTAGAATCCGGTAGCCTGCCAAAGAATTGGTCGGCCCAAACTTGCAAGCTATATGCACTAAATCAGGCCCTAAACTTGTTAGAAGGCAAGGCTGGAACTGTTTATATGAATTCAAAATACGCCTCTGGGGTGGTCCATACCTTTGGGAAAATTTGGGTAGAAAGGGGAATGATTCACAGCAAAGGGAAAGAATTGATTCATGAAGGGTTGATCAAACAAATAATGGAGTCCCTTCAGTTACCAAAAAGAATTGCCGTAACTCATGTGAGTGCACATCAAAGGGGCAATTCTTTCAAAAATATAGGAAATAGGATTGTAGATGAAGAAGCCAATAGGGCAGCAAATGAAGAAAGTATAAATGTCCTAATACCCATTATAGAAACCATAGAAGAGATCTCTGTGTTTTCAGAATCAGAGGAAAAAGAAATAGTGCAGATAGGTGGACAACAAGGAGAGAAGGGTAAATGGTTTCTCCCGGATGGGAGGCAGGTGATCAATAAACCCATAGTGCGGGGATTATTGGAGAAGTTACATGAAGGAAGTCACTGGGGGGTTCAGGCATTGGTAGATGAGCTGCTGAAACACTATGGGTGTATTGGAATTCATACCTTGGCCAAACAAGTCACTGAAAAATGCCTAATATGCAAGAAACTTAATAGACAAGCTATGAGAAAACAGCAACTAGGAGGGAGGCCACCTGCCCTGAGACCATTTCAATGTATTCAAGTGGATTTCACTGAGCTACCTAGAATAGGCAAAATAAAGTTTTTGCTGGTTATAATTGATCATCTAACCGGATGGCTCGAGGCTTATCCATGTAGTAATGCCACTACCAAGGTGGTATCCAGGGTATTGTTAGATCAAATCATTCCCAGGTACGGGATGGTCACTCAGATTGATAGTGATCAAGGGAGCCATTTCACGGCAAAGGTGTTGCAGAATATTATGGAAGCCTTGGGAATAGATTGGAAGTTTCACACCCCTTGGCACGCTGAGAGCAGTGGGAAAATTGAAAGGGCTAATGGGAAAATAAAGGAATCATTAACCAAACTAATTTTAGAAACTCACATGCCTTGGACAAAATGTTTACCATTAGCCTTGCTACGAATCAGGACACAACCCCGAAAGGCTATTGGGTTATCACCATATGAATTGTTATTTGGGGTCACATTTACTCCAGGACAGGTTTGTATAGATTTCTTGCAAACGAAAGACAGAGTCCTGAGACAATATGTGCATAAACTGTCCAGATATTTTGATCATCTTAGGAAACAAGGATTGCTGGCACAAACACCTCCCTTGGAGTTTCCAGTCCATAGATTCCAGATTGGAGATTGGGTATTGATCTGGAGTTGGAAGGAGGAGAAGCTGGTTCCAAAGTGGGAAGGCCCTTTCCAGGTGCTACTAAAATACGAAACAGCAGTACGAATGGTGGAGAAAGGCTGGACTCACTACACCTGTGTGAAAGGACCAGTAGAAGTTCCTATTGAGTGGAGAAGTGTGCCTCAACCTGATCCTTTGAAGTTGATAATAAGAAAAAGCAAAATATAGAGATATTAGTAGGAGGGGAGAGTTTTAAATGTGTTGGTTTTGTGACTGTAAATGTTGGTGTAATTGTTGTTGTTTTACCCATTGCCTAGACTGTGCACTGATACACAGAGACTGCAGAGAAGAGTGTGATATAGTGATTATTGAAGACTGGTGTCCCGAGTAATGATCCCAGCCCTGCTGCAGACGGTGGTGTCAAGAGGAGAAAGGGAGGAAGTACCTTTCCAGGGTTGGACAGAATTGGAACAATATTTAACCTCAATATGACCTTGGTTACAGGAGTAATTAAAATATGGATTATGGTGGGAGTGGTAGTAGAGCGTGGGAGCATATGCAAAGGCCAAACTACCAATAACTCTGGTAACTGCGATGCCTGCATTAAAACCACCAAAATGGGTAATAAGATAACCAAAACTCTAACATATCATACTCAGATGAGCTGCAAAAATGTGGTGGGAATGTGTGTTCACAATACCACTCGATTTTCCCTTTGTAACAAAAAAGGAAGGATTACCTGCATTGACCCCTCTAGTGTGAGATATTAAACAACCATTCAGGTATTTGCTTTTCAAAGGGGAAAGAGTCAAAAGCTATTATTATTAGGAGAAAACACCAGTACCTCTGCTAATCACAAGAGTAGAATCTGCTTCGATGCCTGCTATGCCATGAAGTTTAGTCCTTGGACCACCTGTTGGGGCCTCGGTTGGCAGCGGAGTTACCTCACACAAAGGATATACATTTACAATCAACTACAACAGAAAGGAAGCTCCTATGGGGCTTCCCAGACATATTGGTATTCCAATGGTAGGGGTCCCCCTAGAGTGTGAACAGAGAAGATCAGTTGGTTTAATTTAACCAAGGGGGTCAGACAATCTGATTGTTTAGAAGACCATTGTACCCCCACATGCTTGCATTTTATGAATCCCGATGAAGGATCACAGGAATATGGGTTGGGAATTGAAAGTACGGGAAAGGACCTGAGCACCCGCATCACCATTAAAGTAACCAGGAAAAATCTGACCCCAATAGAAAAATAATTATTCCACTCCTTTTATGAGGAACTTGAAAAGGCCAATCACCCTGATACCTTGGGAGTCACTTATCTCACTAAAAATCTGTTTATAGATCTAGCTGAAAGAATAGCTACCATCCTGGGAGTAAAGAATTGTTATGTATGTGGTGGAACAAATATGGGGGAACAATGGCCCTGGGAAGCCAGGGAAGTTGATATCCAAGATACTAACATTACTTCTACATGGACTACTAAACTAACAAAGAAAAGCAAAAAATGGGCTTTAACTACATCCATTATAGGTCACTTCTGCTTTCAGAGAAACTGCTCCAAAGACCAGGAGGAAGTAGGAACCATGGTATGCGAGGGCCAGAGATCTTATGGGGATTCAAGTATTCAGAATTGGGGAACCATGCATAGTATTGGACACAATCCTTTTAAGAACACGGTCTTACAGGGGTTGTGGAACAATGCATCCCAAGAATGGTTCACCCCGCAAGGATTTTATTGGATATGTGGAAAATTTGCATATACCAGCCTACCTAACAATTGGTGTGGTTCATGTGTATTGGGAAATATAAAACCTAGTTTTTTCCTACTCCCCATTCCCCAAGGGGAAAAACTTGGAATAGCAGTATATGAGGATAAGGGAGCTAAGAGAAAATGATAATTGAAAATCGGGAATTGGAAGGATAATGAATGGCCACCTGAGTATATAATACAGGTGTATGGACCTGCTACTTGGGCTGAGGATGGATCATGGGGATATAGGACTCCAATTTATATGCTGAATCGCATTATCAGGTTACAAGAGGTTCTGAAAATTGTTACTAATGAAACAGCGCTAGCATTGAATAAGTTGGCTAAACAGAATACCCAGATGAGGACTGCAATTTACCAAAATAGGCTAGCATTGGATTATTTATTGGCAGAAGAAGGAGGGGTCTGTGGAAAGTTTAATTTAACCAACTGTTGCCTACAAATAGACGATGAAGGAAAGGCCATTGAGGAAATAACAAACAGAATGAGGAAAATAGCCCATGTACCGGTCCAAACCTGGACTGGAATACTTGATGATGGGGGATTCCTAGGAGGAAATTTTAGGAATTGGAAACAAGCTTTATTTATGTTAGCAGTGATATTTTTAGGGTTAATGTGCTTACCCTGCTTGATCCCTATAATAAGAAGTATTGTATAAAACATGGTGTAGGGAATGGTAAATGCCACCAATAGGAACGACAAGCAAATGATGATGTTAAACAAGATAACTGAACACACTGCAATAATTGACTTCAAGAATGCAGAGGAGATCCGGGAAAGTTTAAAACCATTTGAGAAATGAAATTTTATTTTTAAATTAGTATAAAAAATAGAAAGGGTGGATTTGTGAGAAACAAAGAAGTTTAAAAATAAAAGATTTCAATTGCTTAACAATTAAGGGATTAGTCAAGCTGAAACTGCACGTAGGCACTAAATCCCAGGAGGCTTGGCTATCCACGAACAATTGATCCTTAAAGAGGAACAGCAAATGGAAAAAAAGGGTGGGGAGAAATTTGAATCAATGTAACCAACCAAAGGTAGATACAATGTATCCTTACTAGGCGCCTCGGATAGACTGTACACCCGGAGGACCTATCAAATGGGACCAAAGGGGAGAGAATGGGATGTCACGGTAGAACTGTATATAATGCCATGCATTTGAATGCTTGTGTGTGGTCTCTGGTTTATAACTTCCTGTTGGAGTCCCTCACCAGGATCCACCGTGCTTTGCAAACCACTTTTCTATTTTCTGCAGAATAAAACTCTTTTCTTACCAATCCAATTTTGTTGGTGTTTAAATCCATTTCCAACACTACAGTATCTACTTCCATTGGCTTTCTAAAGGGCTCTTGTTTTTATTATCCAGCCAAAATGTTCTCCTTAATGAAGTACCCCTAGATGTTGAGACTCTAGAAAAAGTACAGAGAAGAGCAACAAAGATGATTAGGGGACTGGAGGCTAAAACATATAAGGAACGGTTGCTGGAATTGGGTATGTCTAGTTTAATTAAGAGAAGGACGAGGGGGGACATGATAGCAGTGTTCCAATATCTCAGGGGCTGCCACAAAGAAGAGGGAGTCAAGCTATTTTCCAAAGCACCTGAAGGCAGGACAAGAAGCAATGGATGGAAACTAACCAAAGAGAGAAGCAACCTAGAACTAAGGAGAAACTTCCTGACAGTTAGAACAATTAACCAGTGGAACAACCTGCCTCCAGAAGCGGTGAATGCTCCAACACTGGAAGTTTTTAAGAAGAAACTGGACAGCCATTTGTCCAAAATGGTAAATGGTTACCTGCCTGAGCAGGGGGTTGGACTTGATGACCTCCAAGGTCCATTCCAACTTTATTATTATTATTATTCCATAAAACAGTCCTTTCCTATAAACATAATCTTATTTGGCAAACCTTGAATATTCCGTTCCAAATTAGTTGTTTCTTAACAAATAAAACCCTGTCACTTTAATATCTTCTCTAGGATCAACTCAGTTCTTTCAGTGCCATTTGGGGTTTATCAAGCAATCCAATGTTGTATTTTTGCATGTTGAGTATGTGTGGGAAGTGGGGGGAAAAGGAGGGGAAATGTTGGACTTTGGCCATTTTGATTTAAACATGGGTTTCCTGGGGTATGTGATGGGTGTATTAGCCTGAAGGTCACCATGCTGTTTAGAGATTGAGACGAGAGAAGCAAACTGAAGGAGCAGAGGACCGCCCCTGCCCCGGTGGATGGGGGGCTGTGAGGGGGAAGCCCCTTCCGATGCCCGGAAAGCAGTGCTTCCTCTCCTGCTCCGGGCGTGGGAAAATGGGCGGAGGTCCCGGGAAGGCCAAGCGTGGGGGGGGGGCAGGAGGCAGCAGAAGGCGCCCGGGGCACCACGGGGCACTATAACAAGGACAGCTTGTTATAGTTCCAAAAGACACAGTGTTTATAATCCAGGGAGGCATATGACTCCAAATACTATTTGTTTGTAGATATAGTCTATCTTATGAAACCAAGTAAACCAAAAGAAAGTCTTTTCTCCAGCAAGGTTTCAAGGACTTTCAAATAAACACTGTCTGGGCATGCAGCTAAAATTCTAATCTGAATAAGCTTCAGTCAAGGGAAAGTGAAATAGTTCTCAATGTAACCACAAGGTGGCACTAAGTATCCATTCCCAGTGTGTTTAAAGGAGGGAAAAATGGTCAAAGTGAAAGTAAGACATTGAAAAGTTTAAAAAGTAAAAGTTGCACTGGCTTTTCAACAAAGAACAAAGACAAAAAATCTCTATAAAAACAGGAGCTTCCCAAATTTATCTTAAGCCTCAGACAGCTTTAAAGCATAGAAAGTTTTTAATTTGCCAAAAAGCTTAAACCACCGCTTGAGTTCGGGGGGGGGAGAGAAAGAAAAAGTTCCACCCTCTCCCTAAAAGTAAAAGGTGCACTCTCAAGCTGTGAAAGAGCTCTTTACCAAACAAGGATCCACTTCCAGTGAGAAAGGAAAAGTATTCTCACCCAGCTCAGCTGTTTGCTGTCACTCTAAGCTTCTTCTTCGTCTCCGACGATCAGCTGGCAATGGCAGACCGCATAAATGCAGTCCGCCTTTCTTCTGCCAATTCCGGGGGCTCCTTTGGATCCAGCGAGCCAGCTACCACTGACCCGTGGTCCCCAAAACTTCACCCCTTGGTGGCCACCTCTCCAGGGTGGCTTTCAGTCCAAATGGACCCACCGGCAGGCGAAATTTGGACCCAGGGGGAAGAGAATCTTTCCGCCGGGTCTGTTCTTCCGCTACGTCACTGGAAACTCCCAGAAGAAGGAGCAAGACTGAGAGACCAGAGACAGATAAGATCGACTAGAAGATTGAGACCTAGATATAATTGAAGGAGATGGAGGAGATTGGAATTTTATCAATAAATATAAATGGACTAAACTGTCCTTTAAAAAGGAGAAATTTTTTACAAGACTACAAAAACTAAAAATGGACATAATTTGCCTCCAAGAGACACATATTAAGAGACAACATTTCAAAATCCTAGAACAACCGAAAATTGGCAAACGTTATTTTACACTTGCATCTCAAAAGTAAAGAGGAATAGCCCTTTATATTAAAGGAAAGATGAATCCCAAACAAATCTATGCAGATGAAGAAGGGAGAATACTAATGGTGGAAATTATGGTGGATCAAAAACAGACATTGATGGTAGCAATATATGCACCTAATGATAAGCAAGAGCAATTTTATCAACAACTACACAAGAAAATATTGGACTTAAATTACCAAAATCTTTGTATAATGGGAGACTTTAATGCAATAGCAGATGCGACTTTGGATTATAAAAGCCATAAACAAGGGAGAAAAGGAGGAAATGTACTACCTAAAGCATTTTTAAAAATGAAAGAAGAATTGTGTATCCAAGACATATGGAGAGAGAGAAACCCAGAAAAACTACAATATACATTTTATTCAAATAGACATAAATCATGGTCTAGAACTGATACGATTTGGACATATTTCGACTTGAAAATGATAATACAAGAGGTGGAGATAGAAACTAATGTTTGGGCAGATCACAACCCAATAAAAATGACCTGGAAAGGAACCAAGAAAAAACTAAGATGGTCTCTGAATAAATCTATATTGAAAGAAAAAGAATTCTTACAACTAGCAACAAAGGAAATGGATTAAAAAAAAATAAACAAGAAAGAAGAAACATCCCTTCAAAATGTATGGGACACGGCCAAAGCATACTTCAGAGGGCTGGCTATAATTTGTGCTTCTAAAAAGAATAAAGAAAAGAAATGAATACAGTTAAAACTGAGAGAAGAACTTAAAAAATTGGAACTAGAGTTACAAACAGACCCACAAAAGAAAGTCCTCAAGAAACAAATGGAGACAATAAAGCATAAATTAAACCTGGCTGAGACAGAAATAATGGCTCAACAGATTAAATGGACTAAACAGAATTTCTTTGAAAATGCTAATAAGCCGGAGAGATGGTTAGCATATAGATTGAAGAAAGAAAAAGAAAAAAGAATGATAAATAAGCTACAAGATTCAAAAGGAGAACTACAGTTCCAAAACTGAAGACTCATCTCTTCAATCAAGCCGGCCTGGCCTAGATCTCCTCGGGTTTTAAAATTTTTAAACAAGGCTGTTTGGGTTTTAGAATTGGGTTTTTAACAGGTTTTTAGCAACAGCCTTGTATTAATATTAATTTAATTTTTAAATATTTATTGTTTTATGTTTTTACTCTGTTGTGAACCGCCCCGAGTCCTACGGGAGAGGGGCGGTATAAAAATTTAATAAATAAATAAATAAAAATGATGCAATGAAAAAAATCATTAAAGACTACTATGAGACACTTTATAAGGCAGAGGAAGTTCCTAAAGAAAAAATACAGTCATACTTAAAAAAAGCAGACTTGCCAAAAATCCCGGAGAATATTCGAAATATACTAAATGGAAAAATATCAGTGATGGAGATTATAGAAGCCATAAAAAGGCAAAAAAAGATAAGACTCCGGGTCCAGATGGACTTCCCGCAGAATTTTATATAGCATTACAAGATGTATTAAGTCTGACATTGAAAGAACTGTGTAATGAAATCTTTTTGGAGACTAAAATACCAAAGTCGTGGACTGAAGCTAATATTACTTTAATACCTAAAGAAGATACTGACCTTACACAAATAAAAAACTATAGACCAATATCGCTATTAAATGTGGATTATAAAATCTTTGCTTCGATAATGGCAGAAAGAATTAAGAACTTCTTGACTGAATTTATACACACAGACCAAAATGGCTTTTTACCTAAAAGACAGATAAAAAATAACTTAAGAATGATTTTGGATGTTTTAGAGTATTATGAAAACCATCCAGGGAAACAGATGGCATTAATATTTCTTGATGCACAAAAAGTGTTTGATAATCTGAACTGGCAATTTATGTTCCAGCAGTTGGTGAAAATGGACTTTGGGGGAAATTTCATAAATGCAATTCAAACAATCTACCATAAACAAACGGCTAGAATAATCTTAAATGGAGACTATACAGAAAAATTTGATATCAAAAAAGGTACAAGACAGGGATGTCCATTATCCCTGTTGTTATTTATACTTACTTTGGAAGTAGAATCATAGAATCATAGAATTGTAGAGTTGGAGGGGACCTCCCGGGTCATCGAGTCCAACCCCCTGCCCGAGGCAGGATTCTCTAAACCATCCCAGACAGATGACCGTCCAGTCTCTGCTTGAAGACCTCCATTGAAGGGGAGCTCACCACCTCCTGTGGCAACCTGTTCCACTGGTTGATCACCCTTACTGTTAGAAATTTTTTTCTAACATCTAATCTGAATCTTTTCCCCTGCAGTTTCATCCCATTGTTTCTAGTCCTTCCTTGGGCAAGTGAGAACAGGGCTGATCCCTCTGCACTGTGACAGCCCTTCAGGTATTTGTAGACAGCTATCATGTCTCCTCTCAGTCTTCTTTTCTGTAGACTAAACATTCCTAATTCCTTTAACCGTTCCTCATAGGACATGGTTTGTAGACCGTTCACCATCTTGGTAGCTCTCCTTTGAACCTGCTCCAGTTTGTCAGTGTCTTCCTTGAACTGGGGTGACCAGAACTGGACACAGTACTCCAGGTGAGGTCGGACCAAGGCAGAGTAGAGGGGAATAATAACTTCACGTGATCTGGACTCTATGCTTCTCTTGATACACCCCAGGATCGTGTTTGCCTTTTTTGCAGCTGCTTCACACTGTTGCCTCATGTTCAATCGATGATCCACTAGGACACCGAGGTCCTTTTCACATGTACTGCTGCTCAGCTGGATTCCTCCCATACTATATGTGCTTTTTTCATTTTTCTTACCCAGATGTAGTACCTTGCATTTTTCCTTGTTAAATACCATTTTATTAGTTGCAGCCCATTGTTCGAGTTTCTCTAAATCTTTTTGAATCCTTTCTCTCTCTGCTCTGGTGTTTGCAATCCCTCCTAGCTTTGTGTCATCTGCAAATTTGATCAGTTTCCCCTCAATTCCCTTATCCAAATCATTTATAAAAATATTAAACATAACTGGGCCCAGAACAGAGCCTTGTGGCACTCCGCTTGAGACTTTCTTCCAGTTGGATGTGCAGCCATTTATAGCCACTCTTTGAGTACGGTTACTAAGCCAGTTATGAACCCACCTAACAGTCACCCTGTCAATCCCATATTTGATCATTTTTTCAATGAGGATGGTGTGAGATACTTTGTCGAAAGCTTTGCTGAAATCCAGAAATACTATGTCTACTGTATTTCCCTGATCAACCCATTCCGTGATTTTGTCATAGAATGAAATTAGATTAGTTTGACACGACTTGTTTGTTACAAACCCATGTTGACTGCTGTTAATTATTGAATTCCCATCCAAATGCTGACATATATGTTGCTTAATAATTTGTTCAAGAATCTTTCCTGGTATTGAAGTCAGGCTAACAGGCCTGTAGTTCCCTGGGTCTGCCTTCTTCCCTTTTTTGAAGATAGGGACAACATTTGCCCTTCTCCAATCATCTGGGACTTCTCCTGTTCTCCATGACTTTTCAAAGATTACAGCAAGTGGTTCAGCAATTACTTCTGCTAATTCCTTCAGTACCCGAGGATGTAATCCATCTGGACCTGGAGACTTAAACTCATTTAAATTAGCTAAGTGTTCCCTTACCTTCTCTGTGTCGATTACCTGCCTTAATTCTCTTAGTCCTTCACTAGCACAGTGAAGGTCAGTTGCAATTACATTATCTTTCTTAGGAAAAAACAGATACAAAATAGGAATTTAGAATCTCCGCCTTCTCAAGATCACTTTTGACGACTTCCCCATTCTCGTTCTCTAAACTTCCTATAGCCTCTTTATCTTTTCTTTTACTTTTGACATATCCCCAAAACCCTTTTTATTGTTTTTAGTCTCTCTTGCAAGCCTCAATTCATTATTAACCTTAGCTTTTCTGATACTTGCCCTGCAGTTTGTACAGATTGCATTATAATCTTCCTTAGATATGTATCCCTCCGTCCAATTCTTAAACATTTCTTTTTTCCTTTTTAGCAAGTTTTTAAGTTCTAGGTTTATCCACCCTGGTCTCTTTAGATGTTTCCCATTCTTCCTTCTTTGAGGAATTGTTAAAGAATGCGCTTCTAGTATTACATTTCTCAAAATATCCCATCCTTCTTGGACATTTCTATCCCTTAGTACATTCAGCCATTTGATCCCCCCTACCCTCTTCTTGAGTCCATCAAAATCTGCCCATCTGAAGTCCAACTTTGAAGTCTGAGTCCTCTCAGGCTTTCCTTCCCTTATTATGCAGAATTCAAGGATAACATGATCACTACTTCCTAAGGTCCCAGAATCTCTTATTTCCTCGACCATTTCCTCCCTGTTTGTAAGGATTAGATCGAGGATAGCCAATCCTCTTGTTTTCTCCTCCACTTTTTGGTGGATGAAATTGTCAGCAAGAGAGAATAAGAACTTATTAGACTTCTGGCTTTTGCCTGAGAGAGATTCCCAACAAATGTCTGGATAGTTAAAATCTCCCATAATCACTATATCATGCTTTCTTGATAGTTTAGCCATTTGATCTAGAAAGAGGTCATCCATATCTTCTGTTTGTCCAGGGGGCCTATAATAGACTCCTACAATAGTATCCTTTCTGTTGTTCTCCCCATGAATTCTTACCCATACAGATTCTACTGAGTTTCCACTCTCTGAAACCTGGATCTCTGAGGAGACAAATGCTTTTTTAACATAAAGTGCAACACCCCCTCCTCTTTTGTTAAGCCTGTTCCGCAAAAATAAGTTGTAGCCTTCGATGTCAGTGTTCCATCCATGTGTGTTATCCCACCAGGTTTCAGTAATACCTATGACATCATATTTATCTTCCTGAATTAAGATCTCCAGCTCTCCTTTTTTATTTCTCATGCTTTGTGCATTGGTGTAGAAGCATTTTAGTTTGTGACTGGTACCTGTTGCAGACTTGCCTCCTCCACTTTTCTTACAATCTTTTTGCATTTGTTCTTTTGTTCTATTTCTGAGAGGAAGAATATCACCTGGTTTGATTGGCTGAGTATTTTTGTTTAACTTTTTACTTCCCTTCCCCTTTTGTTTTAGTTTAAAGCTCTCCTGATGAGTGAAGCAAGGCACTTGCCAAATACATTCTTTCCTGTCTTTGTAAGGTGCAACCCATCCCTTGCAAGGAGCCCATCATATAGGTAGTTTTATCCATGGTTCAAAAATCCAAATCCTTGCTTCTTGCACCACTGACGTAGCCAATTGTTCACCTCAAGAATCCTGTCCCATCTTCTTTCTCCATGACCATCCACTGGAAGGATAAACGACAAACTACTTGTGCTCTGAGTTCCTTCACTTTCCGTCCAAGGTCTTCAAAGTCATGGCAGATGGTTTCGAAGTTGTTTCTTGTAGTGTCATTTGTGCCTACATGTATTAGTAGGAATGGGTTGTAGTCTGTAGGACTGAAGAGCCTCGTTATGGTATCATTCACATCTTTGATTTGTGCCCCTGGTACTGACTAGAAGTACTGACTAGAAAGATTAGACAAGATATAGAAATTAAAGGATTGGAGATAAAAGATCAAAAATATAAATTACAAGCCTTTGCAGATGACTTGGTTTTTATCTTGGAGGAGCCGCTTGAAACAACTACTAAATTGTTGGAGAGAATAGAAAAGTTTGGAGAAGTGGCAGGTTTGAAAATAAATAAAGAAAAGACTAAAGTATTAACAAAGAACTTAACAGATAAACAGAAAAGTCAACTTACAAACAAGACAAATTTGCAAATAGTTAAAAAAGTTAAGTACTTAGGAATCTACCTAACAGCAAGATGTGCAACATTAAAAGAAGACAACTATGAAAGATTGTTAAAACAAATAAAACTGGACTTGGAAAAGTGGAAAAATCTTCAACTGTCATTGTTAGGAAGAATAGCTACAGTGAAAATGAATATCTTACTGAAAATACTCTTCTTATTCCAAACAATTTCTGTAAAACTGGGAAAGGTCTTTTTTGATGACCTAAACGCAACAATATTGAGATTTATTTGGCAAGGGAAAAAAGTACGAATTAAAGTGAAAATGCTACAAGAAGCTAAAGATAGTGGAGGATTTGGACTCCCGGACTGGAGACTGTATTATCAAGCAGCTATTCTACCATGGCTTAAAGAATGGATAATGCTGAGAAATAAAACACTATTGTATGACTTACGGTTCATCACGCAGCCGCCATGGACGGCTGGGAGACTTGCTCTCTCTCCCCCATTAGTTTTGCATCGCTGGGGGCCCCAGAAAAGGGCAGAAAATCACCCCGAAGAGGTGACCAGCAAGGAGGGGCTTTCGCTGGATCGCAGGAGAGCAGCAACTCTCCTGTCAGAGCAGGCGATCCCTCCAAACTGGCGGACAAAAGGACTGGCCATAGAAATATGGCTCGTCCCTAGGCTGCTAGCAGCCAAAGTCACATTACCATCTGGCAACTTCAAAGCAGCATGGACAGGACTGGGTGAAGTTTGCCTCTCTTACATCCTAATTACTTAATTACCTGCATAAGCTGCTAAAGTACTTTCCCCCCTGTGGTGAGGGAAGGGAGATTCTAGCCCTCCCTCCAGAAACAGTGGCAATTAACCACTCGGGAGTTTAAACTGGGATCCTAATTGGAATTCTATTTCCTAAAATTGGTGGATTATAAGATTTGTAACTTTCTACTCTCTCTATATATATATTTTCTGATTTTCACTCTAATTACTATTGAAGATTTAGGGTTTTTTCCCCTTAAAATAGAGGGGGGGGGACTAAAAAGATCCAACTAACTCTGAGACGTAACCTGCCATTCTTCAAGAGACTTGTTGACAGCTTTGAAAATAGATAAGATATAAAGCAACCTTGAAACCCCATCTGCAAAAACCTCAGCTCAGCTCCTCATTTGGTGGACTTTCTGACTGTAAATTTCTTTTTTTTTTTTTGAGTTTAATATACTACAATGGAAGCAGAACAGGAATGGATTTTTTTCTACAGAGGAAGTACAGGAACAAATTCTTTGTACGTTAAAAGTGATGATCCAAACTCTACGTATAAGTCTGGATATGCAAACTGAAACTATGACTTCAACCAAAGAATTATCTATACAGAATTCTAGAGAGAAAGTGAAACAACCAAATGCTACGACAGAAGACTTAGATACTCAACAAATACAGAGAATGGAAAACACAAAAAAGAAACTGATAATAGAGAACAAGGAAAGGACTTTTCTTATAAACCAGAAGGAATTTGAAGATAAAAAAGAAAAACAGGTGAAAGAGAAGATAAATATTTCAGGACAACTGCATCGAACTGGAAAAACAAAGAGACGACCGGCTAAATCAACCAATCCTCTTAAGAAAATATCAGCTGGACGCTCTTATCAAATCAAACAATAGCCACAACAATACAAGGAGATTTTTTTTGATGATTTAAAGGCAAAGATACGAAAAATGACCTGGCAGAGAAAAAAAGCTAGAATAAGATTGAAAAAGATTGGGGTTTTGATCTATACATGAGATCTAAAATAGAATATATCTAAATGGATAGAATATGTATTTTGAACACAAGATATTGTAACGATTTGAGATAAAGAAAATTTTGGTCATATAAAATCTAGAAATATATTGAAATAAGAATATTATACTGTCTTATTAGATTGGTAAGATAGATGGTAGAATTTATATACAAGGTGTGCATTTTAAATATTAGAATGTATGAGGAATTGTGATAAAGGAATTGCGTTTAATTAAAAATCTGGAAAAAATAAATATTAAATGTTAAATTAAAATATCAAGGGAAAATTAACCATCAGGTCACTGATTGGCTAAAAGTTTGAATGTTTACAAATAACTAAGATTTGAATTTAAGATATTGTTATGAGTTGAGACAAAGGTTAAGTAAAACTTAGAAGTATAAATACTAATAATTAAATTTGTATATGGGTTTGTGGTACAAATGTTGGTGGGTTTTTTTTATTTTTTTTCTCTTTCTGGAAAGGAAGAAAGGAAGGAAGCAGAAGGAAGAAAAGAAAAGAAAAATTATTAGCCCCAAATGTGAGATACGAGACTTAGAAATTGGGATCATTTAAAATCTGGGAATGATAAAGATTAAACGTTAAACTCAAATATCAATGAGAAATTAAAGTTAAGAAAAACTTACTAGGTTATTGTCTAAAAGATGGAATGTCAAATTAATTAAAATGTGTATAGACTGAAGATTATTGATGACTATTCGAAAGGTACTTTTTGTTTGATTGATAGAATAAGAACTCTATTGGTTCGAATATGACAGTAGATATTATGGGGGAAAGAGAGGGAATTAGTTGTTGTAATACTTTGAGATTTGTACTGATGATATTCAAATGTAATGGAATTACTGTGCTCAGCCGCCACGCTACTTTTCAAATATGTAAATGTAATATTGTAAAATTAATAAAAAAACTTGGGGGGGAAAAGACTATTGCACCTAAAGGGGCATGACCTACAAATTGGTTGGCATGCCTTCCTATGGTACGGGAAGAATAAAACACACAAATTACTTCCAAAACCATTTCATAAGGAATGCTCTTCTTTTAGAATGGGAAAGAATAAAAGAGAAAATTTATATCAAGCTACCTGAATGGCTTTCAACAATGGAAGCTTTTGCTTACCCATATTTAATTAACTATGACAAAGTCGTGACTTATAAAGATATCTTGGATAATGAAGGAAAATTGAAAGATAGACAAGATTTACAACAACAAGGTATTGATTTAGCATGGTGGCCATATTTGCAAATTCAAACGAGATATGAAAAAGGTGTGAAGACAACGGGATTTTATAAAAAGCAGACAGAACTTGATCAAATATTGTTAAAAACAGATGAAAACTTGATTAAGGAACTCTATAGATTTCTGCTAAATTTAAAGATGGAAGAAGAACAAGTAAAAGAAACAATGATAGCATGGGCAAAAAACTTTGGATATTCTATAGATTTGGAAGACTGGCAAAAATTATGGGATAGAAATATCAAATTGACTAAAGCAGTCTCATATAAAGAAAATTTGTACAAAATGTTTTACAGATGGCATATGACACCAGTAAGATTAGCAAAAATGTTTAAAAATACTTCGAATAATTGCTGGAAATGTAAACAAAGGCCAGGTACTTACTATCATATCTGGTGGACATGCCCTAAAGCAAAAAGGTTTTGGGTTAAGATACATACATGGTTGGAAAAAATTATTAAAAGAAAGATAGAATTTAAACCAGAACTGTTTTTGTTAGGAATATTAGGACCTAATTATGAGAAGGAGAATGGATATTTAATATTGCATATACTGACAGCAGCGAGAATAGTATTTGCCCAATATTGGAAAAATGAAAACTTACCAACTGAAGAGGTTTTAATTAAGAAAATCTTAGAATGTGCAGAAATGGATAGACTGACCTTAGAGATTAAAGAGAAAGAAGATTCAGTTTACTTTAGAACATGGGATAATTTTTACCAATGGTTAGGAAAACGAACTAGTGAGAAATGAATGTGATATGTTATCTTGAATATATATTAGTAAGAAGAATGATATGCATTAACTAACTGATACCGTTTATGATTATCGTTTACTATACTTATGACAGTTACTTATTACTATATTAACTATTGTTAACTGAACATATGTACCTGGACAATAGACTGTTTGCTAAAGATTGAAAATGTTATTGGGGGGGTAACCCCAGTGTTAATCCCAACCCCCTCCCAACCACAACCCCAACCCCAATCCTGATCCCAACCCCACCCTAAACCTCAACCCTTATCCCGATCCTATTCTATCCCCAACCCTATAAAACTCAATAAAATCTTTTTTAAAAAAAAGATAGCTACGGGAGTGGAGTTCATGGCGATGCCAGAGTGCCCAACAGAGACCCCCCCCATCAGTAACGTTGAATGAGTGGGTAATTCCATTAGAAGCACCTGGAGTAACGTGAAGAAAGCGCTAGCTAAAGCAGCAAGAGAGTCAAAAGAAACAAGTGGACAAGAAGCGAGCTCCCCAGGACATTGCATGTAGGAGATAAAATGTATCTATCTACCAAATATTTAAAATTGAAGATTCCCTGCAAGAAATTGGGTCCTAAGTACATAGGACCTTTTCCTATTGTGAAAATTATTAACCCGGTTATGGTAGAATTGAAACTGCCCAGAATATTGGGTAAAGTGCACCCAGTATTTCATTGTAGTTTGCTAAAGCCGACTAAGGTGTGTAGACCAGGGCTTTTTAACCGGTGGTACGCATACCACCTGTGGTACATTGGCACGTGGCAGGTGTTACGTGGCCCTGTCCAGCCCAGCCCAGCCCAGGGTAGCAGGGGAGGGAACGAGCCAAAGTGATGCAGCGCAGGACTTGCCTTGAGAGAGTCCTCAGGAGCTGCAGGGCTGCTGGGGTGAGGCAAAGGAGAGCACATGCGCCTCAGCCTCTGTGCGTGCACAGGGAGGTTCAGCATGTCACCGGTTCGCCTCGCCCGACCGCTCCACACAGTGAGGAGAATGTGCCGCTGCCTGCCGAAACCAGGCTGGGGTCTGAGCAGCATAGCGCAGGTAACATGGACTCTCATGCTGCTCGCAGCATCCCCTCCCCTGGAGTCCACGGGTGTGTGAAGAGGGTGAGGACCATTTGGTGATCTCCTTCAGGGGATGCCTGTTTTTCTCCCTCCCTCATTACAAATATCTTCCCGCCACTCTGCTCTTAATGCTGTGAGGCTCTTGTCCAGCAATTTACAGTGGCCTTTCAAGCCATGGCCACCGGCAGCACAGCCACTAGCCACGCTGGCAGCCTGTCCCCATCCCCTTGTCCCTTCCTGGGCACGGAGGGAGGCAGCGGGGAGGGAAGGAAGGAAGGGACAATGAGAGGGAGGGAGGGAAGGAAGGAAGGGAGGGAGGGACAATGGAAGGGAGGGAGGGAAGGAGGAAGGGACAAAGGGAGGGAAAGAAGGAAGGAAGGAAGGAAGGAAGGAAGGAAGGAAGGAAGGAAGGGACAATGGGAGGGAGAGAGGGAGGGAGGGAAGGACAGTGCCCAAGTTTTTGACACCTTGCTAGGCAACTGATGGTACTCGGATATTGCCTTATCCTAAAAGTGGTACAATGGGTGAAAAGGTTGAAAAGCCCTGGTCTAGACTGAGGCCAGTTGAAAAGGAAGTGCCTGGACCAATAATAGTGGAGGGTGAGAGGCATTACGAGGTTAAGTGAATCCTAGACTCTAGGGTCCATAAGGGGAAGCTACAGTATCTAGTACAGTGGAGAGGTTACCTAATAGAAGAAGCAACGTGGGTTAAACCTCACAACATCAGAGCAGAGAGGTTAATCAATAGGTTCCATGAGAAGTACCCATAGAAACCAGGGGGTTCCGAAGTAAGAAGAGGAGGAGGAATGGCTTAATGTGCCACTTATTGTTTTCCACGTTCCTTCTAGTTTTTAGGAGGGTCCGCCTGTCAAGTTTCGAAGCAGAGTTTTGCTGGTGTGACAAATATTGCTTCTCAGTTTGCCAACGAACTTGTAGGGAGGGGAGAGGTGTGGAATGCAGACTTCAAAGATTAAGAAGCCAGACCGTGAGATGCAAGGACATTACACCAGGTGTCCAGCCAGACCTAGAGATGCTTTCTCGTAATGATATTTTTCCACTTGATTGGGCAATGTGACCTGACCCAGAGGGAGGAGGGACAATTCAATGCTTTTACTATGAGTGTTTGGGAGGGGTCTTGCCAGAGCTGGTTTTGCTTTCATTAGTGCCAAAGTGATGTACTCAATAAAGTTTTACATTAAGAGATCGGAATGTCTCGAAGGTGTTTGCTTGGTTGGGTTCGTCAGTCGGAACCTTGACACATGTGAGAAACGAATGGGCTAGCAGTCTTAGGCAGCCAAACTACTACTCTGTATTAGCATTGTAGTCTCCTGGCTAATATAACATCACCATATGCTAAATAAATAATTATTCTAGTGACAAAAGCTGTGGCCTTGAACATTATCAAAAGTTTTTTTTTAAATGTAAAGCAGCCTACATGCTGGAAAACACATGCTGAAATTTCCCTATTTACTACTGTATGTGTAGGATTTTGGAATTCATACTTATTCTACATCTTTAGGATATTGATTACAGTTACTATCCTATTGAAAATTATTAGAGTTTAATCCATTATTAACCCAAGTAATTCCCTTCAGTAAGTCCTACACATTTCAGTGGGGCTTACTGTAGACTAACTGGGTATATATACTCAGTACTCCAGAATTCAAAGTGCTTTATGTGCTATATTTAGTTACAGTTCTTACACAATTTTGTAAGGTAAAACAATATACAGTAATCACCTCTGATATTATAGTGGGGATATGGCTTGTCTAAGTCTATCATGTCACTAGCAGGATTTGAGGTGAAAATTCTTTATTCATCACTCATTACCACTTAGTCATTACACACACCAATTCTTTAGATCTTTTCTGAAGTTCAAGCTCTCATAATTCACCACCTATGACAGTGGTGGCGAACCTATGGCACAGGTGCCAGAGGTGGCACTCAGACCCCTCTCTGTGGGCACATGTGCCATCGCCCCAGTCCTAGGCCTTCAGCTGGGTTTTATAAAACCTTTTCGCCTTACGCCTCCGCCGCCGTGTACAAAAAAAGAGGTTCAATCAATCAGTCAATTTCAACTTCTTGCAGGAAAAAAAAAGATCTTGCAAAGTTGGAATTGATTGAACTTTTTAGTCCCACCCAGTCTGCCGTTACCACCACAGCCACGCCTACCCAATGGGCCATGCCCACCCAATGGGCCACACCCAGCCAATGGGCCACGCCCACCCGGGACTCTACGATGCATAAGTGGGTTTTGGGTTGCAGTTTGGGCACTCAGTCTCTAAAAGGTTCGCCATCACTGACCTATGAGGTTGATTAGTATTATTTCACTAATGGGGAACAGCAAATATGAAACATATTGCCCAAGACTGCAATTTCACAGGAATCCAACCTGCAATTTTTCAAGGTAATCTGTGTCTCAGGAATTATATACTTTTATTTAATTGTCCAGCCCAGGCTTGGCAATGCTATATTATTATTATTATTATTTATTATTTATTAAATTTCTATACCGCCCCTCTCCCGAAGGACTCGGGGCGGTTTACAGCCTTAAAATTTTAAAAAACATATAAATGTACAAAATTAAAATATTTAAAAATAAATTAAACAAATTAGGCCATAAAATCTATAAAACCCAATATATACAAATCCTAAAATCCTAAAAATTACAAAAATCCTAAAAATTAGACAATCCCCCTAAAACATTTTCACCTGATTGGAGCCAGAGCTTCTATGCCAGGCCGGCCTGTTGAAAAAGGAAAGTTTTCAGTTCCCGACGGAAGGTGCGTAAGTCCGTCATCGTACGGAGTTCAGGGGGGAGCTCGTTCCAAAACGTTGGAGCTCCCACAGAGAAGGCTCTCCCCCTGGGGGTCGCCAGTCGACATTGTCTGGCCGACGGCACCCTGAGGAGGTCCTCTCTGTGGGAGCGTACCGGACGGCGGGAGGTATTTGCTAGCAGTAAGCGGTCCTGTAAGTATCCGGGTCCGATGCCATGGAGCGCTTTAAAGGTGGTCACTAACACCTTGAACCGCACCCGGAAGACCACCGGCAACCAGTGCAGCTCGCGCAGGAGCGGTGTTACATGGGAGCGCCACGACGCTCCTGTCACTACCCGCGCGGCCGCATTCTGGACCAGCTGAAGCCTCCGGGTGCACCTCAAGGGGAGCCCCATGTAGAGAGCATTACAATAGTCCAGCCTGGAAGTGACGAAGGCATGAGTAACTGTGCATAGCGAGTCCCGGTCTAGGAAGGGACGCAACTGGCGTACCAGGCGAACCTGATAGAACATCCTCCCGGCCACGGCCGCCAGATGGTCCTCTAAAGATAGCCGTGAATCCAGGAGGACTCCCAAATTGCGAACCCTTTCTGCGGGGGCCACTGTTTCGCCCCCAACAGACAACAAAGGAGTCAATTGACTAAACCGGGACGACGGTAGCCACAGCCACTCGGTCTTGGAAGGGTTGAGCTTGAGTCCGTTCTTCCCCATCCAGACCTGCACGGCCTCCAGGCATTGGGTCAGCACGGCAAGAGCATCGTTGGGGTGGTTCGGCGTGGAAATGTACAGCTGAGTATCATCAGCGTACAGATGGTACTCCACACCAAAACCACGGATAATCTCACCCAGCGGTTTTACATAAATGTTGAACAGTAGGGGCGAGAGGACCGACCCCTGAGGTACCCCACATACAAGGGGTCTCAGGGTCGACCTCTGACCCCCTGTCAACACAGACTGCATCCGGCCGGAGAGGAAGGAGGCGAACCACCGCAAAACAGTGCCCCCTATACCTAACCCCTCCAACCGTTGCAGCATGATACCATGATCAATGGTATCACAAGCCGCCGAGAGGTACAATAGCACCAGAGCAGAGGAACAACCTCTGTCCCGGGCCCGCCAGAGGTCATCCACCAACGCGACCAATGCTGTTTCCGTGCTATAGCCAGGCCTGAAGCCCGACTGGTGTGGATCCAAGTATAACGATTCCTCCAGGTGTCGTGGGAACTGTCTGGCAACCACGCTCTCGACAACCTTCGCAAGAAAGCTAAGGTTGGAGACAGGACGATAATTTGATAAAACAGCTGGATCCAGGGTAGGCTTCTTAAGGAGGGGCCTCACTACCGCCTCTTTCAAGGTGGTAGGGAAGACACCCTCACTTAAAGAAGCATTAATAATTACCTGGGACCAGCCTCGTACCACCTCCCGGGATGCCAGCACCAGCCAGGAGGGGCACGGGTCCAATGAACAAGTGGTCGCCCTAAGTCCCCCAAACAACCTGTCCACGTCCTCGGAAGTCACGGGGTCAAACTCAGCCCAGATAACAGTCTCAAGACCGGACTCCGTCTCTCCCACCGGACACACCCAGTTGAAATCAAAGCCTTCCCGTATCTGAGCGATTTTATCATGCAGATATTTTCCGAAATCCTCAGCTCTACCCTCTAAGGGGTCTCCTCTCACCTCCTGATGAAGGAGGGAGCGGGTCACCCTAAACAAGGAGGCTGGGCGGTTATCTGATGACGCGATAAGAGCAGTGAAGTAAGAACACTTCTCTGCTTTTATCGCCGCTAGGTAGGACCTAATATGGTCTCTTACCAGTGTTCGGTCAGATTCGGCAAGGCTCGATTTCCAACTGCTCTCTAGGCGTCTTTTCCGCCGTTTCATCTCTCTCAGCCCCTCATTATACCAAGGGGCCGATCGAGACACACGCCGAATCAGAGGCCGCAAAGGCACGACCCGGTCCAGAGCGCCGGCCGCAGCCCTATCCCAGGCTGCCGTCAGCTCCTCGACCGAGTCGGGTATCCGAACCTCAGGAATTGGCCCAAGCTCTGCCTGGAATCGCTTGGGCTCCATCAGCCGCCTGGGGTGGTACCATCTCACCGGTTCCGCCTCCCTGTGGTGGGGTGCAACGGTCAGAAAGTCCAGGCGTAGGAGAGAGTGATCAGACCATGACAGGGGTTCAATGACTATATCCCCTATATTCTGACCACTCAGCCACTGTCCAGAGACAAAAACCAGGTCAAGCGTGTTCCCCCCTGTGTGTGTGGGGCCTTGAATTACCTGGGCCAGGTCCATGGCTGTCATGGAAGCCATGAACTCCCGAGCCTCACCGGACACCCCGCCCACGGACGGCAGGTTGAAGTCACCCATAACTATCAGCCTAGGGACCTCAACCACCACCGCGGTGATAACGTCCAGGAGCTTGGGCAGGGAGGTTGATACGTGGCAGGGAGCCAAGTACGTAATCAACACCGCCCTCGGGCCCCCAAGGTCCCACTTCACCAGGAGGGATTCACAGCCCGCCGTCTGAGGAACAGTGACCTCCCTCGGCCTAAAATCTTCCCTAATCACGACCGCCACTCCTCCACCCCTGCCCTGGGCTCTCGGCTGGTGGAATGCAAGGAAACCCGGTGGGCACATTTCCACCAGAGGGACACCGCCCTCTGGTCCCAACCAGGTCTCTGTTATACCCGCCAGATCTGCTCCCCCCTCCAAAATTAAATCTTGAATGAGGGGGGCCTTATTTACCACAGACCTGGCGTTGCACAGCACCAGCCTACAGCCAGGGCCCTGTGGTTCTGGATAACCCCGAGAACCGGTTGAGCCTTGGGGGTCGGAGCACACAACCACTCGTAAACAGTGGGTGCGCACTCCCTTATTATGATACGGCCCCCTGCTCCCGCTATACCTGCCCCTCCCACTTACGGTACTAATAGGAACTAAATTAGCCTTAATCAACCCCCCATCCGCACCCTCAGGACTCCGTCCCCTTCCGTTGCCTGGCCTGTCTTCTTGCTCACCTCCAACAATTCCTTCTCCCACCCTAGACACCCCTTCCCCACCCCTTCCCTCCCTTAAAACTTTCATTAAAAACTTGTTTAAAAAACCCCAAAGCCCCTTATTTAATACATGCCATCTCTCAGGACTCCAAAGTCCGTCCTCGAGATAGGCCCTTGGTAAAACAGAGGGCCATGATTGCGAGAGGGGAATCTCACAATGCAAGAAGGGTCCTTCTTGAGTATGCAGCCAGTCAGATAAAGTGCATCGATGGGGTCTGGCTAGAGAGTCAGGCAGTCCAATCTCAACGACGTTGCTTCCCTCACCTCCAGGTCCATGCTGCTCCCTCAACACCTGCGGTCAATTGATTTCAGCACAAGGTGGAATATGAAAAAAATGTTTTAATTCAATCAATCTTTAATACTTGCATAGGCAATTTGATCATGCACATATATTACTACATCTGAATAGCTTAACATACTTCGCAAGAACCACTATCCTTAGATGAAATTAAATTTATATCCCACTTTCCACCAGCAATTCAAGGCAGTGTACATACCATTCTTTCATTTGTTTTTCTCCATAAAAACCTTGTGAACTAGGTTGAACTGAGACAGAGTAAAAGGCCCAAAGTCATGCAACCTCTACATTTTCTCAAACTTCAATCCTTTTATTGAATCTAGTATTAGCCATAACCAAACGTTTCCTCAAACTGAAAGCCATTTACAGAAGATTTCCTAAAACTGGGATGTTATATATTTTTCTTATGCTTGGATTTTCAAAGCTGAATGTACTTCATAGTTTTCATTATTCTTCTGTAAACTAAGTACCAATTGCTACAATAAAAAACCACTTCTGAGAAGTTAAAAAATAACTCTATACCCTTTTTCTTTGTAAACCTAAAGGTTTTTTTACTAGCGAAAAAATATTTTTAACTAGATGAAACAGGTTGCAACTTCCTACTTCCACTGTAAAATGATAAAAACTTGGCAAAATTGCAATTTCATGTGCTGTTATCTTCTGAGTAAACATGTACAGGATTGCAGTTCAAATGTCTATACAGTATAACTCAACTTTCTGATTAGAGCTTTACCTTTCTTAATTGTTGAAAGCAGGGTGTGCGGCATCTGAAGGATCAGATGTACAGTACATTGGAAGCCAACCAATGATGCTGTGAAATCACCAAATAGGACAGGATCAACTCTTTTTTTTAACTTGTTTTGGTTTGGGGGAGGTTTTAAATGTAGATATGGAAGCAGACCTTTCAAAAGCAAACTGCTCTCATCCTCTCTTAACCTCTCCCAAGCCAAATTACAGTCAGAATTATGCCATTTTATCAATGAATCCCCGCAGCACAAACTTGGGTGCTGTAAGTATAAGTGACCCACAAGTCATCCACCCTTGACCTATAGGAATAAAGAAGCAAGCTTTTCTCAATATGTGAAGTTTCTTTTATGTGGATCTGCTAGAGTCATTGGGAGGTGAACTACTGGTGGGAGGGGGGCTTGTGTGGGTTGGTTGAGGGTCGGTGCTGTCTCTGGTTGGCTGTGCGGTTGATTTGGATTCTGAGGGGTTCATAGGCTTGTTGTAGGTCAGTGATGGCGAACATTTTAGAGACTGAGTGCCCAAACTGCAAACCAAACCCCACTTATGCATCGTCAAGTGCCGGGTGGGCGTGGCCCATTGGCTGGGTGTGGCCCATTGGCTGCGTGTGGCCCATTGGTTGGGCATGGCTGTAGTGGTAACGGCAGACTGGGTGCCAATGGTTTTTGTGGTTCTCCAATCAAACTGGTGCTGTTTGGTGTCAGTGTGGGTAGAGATTAAGAATTTGGGATTGTGGCATTTGACTGCCAGCCAGTGTTTGTGGATCCTGGTTTTTAATTGACATGTTGTTTGTCCCACGTAGAATTGGTTGCAATGGTTGATTTTGTAGATTACATTGTTTCTTTCATACTTCTGTATCTTGTCTTTGGTTCTGGATAATTCCTGGCAAAATGTGGCTGTGGGTTTGTGGGCTATTGCTATTCCTAGGGGCTGGAGAATTCTGGCTGTCATTTCCGACACTTCTTTTGTGTGTGGTAGGGTTAGTTTTTGCATGGTGGTTGGCTGTGTGGTGTGTTGTGGTTTGGGTGCTGTGTGTCAGAATATGAAGTTTTTTGGATAGCCATTACAGATTAGCCTCTGTAATGAAACGTTCAGAAAGCAACCCACAAGCTCGGAGAACGAACCTTCACCCTCACAGTAGGATTATTTAAAAATTTCAATTTCAATTTTATTTTTGTGAACAGAAATGGGAACTCAGCATTCAGCTATCCCTCAAATTCTGGGACTTGGAACTAATTCATAGTCCATATATGCATATACTGCTCTTTAGAAGGCCAGATCCTGAAGTTGAAACTCAAGTACTTTGGCCACCTAATGAGAAGGAAGGACTCACTGGAGAAGAGCCTGATGCTGGGAAAGATTGAGGGCAATAGAAGAAGGGGACGACAGAGAATGAGGTGGCTGGACGGAGTCACTGAAGCAGTAGGCGTGCGCTTAAATGGACTCCAGAAGATGGTAGAGGACAGGAAGGCCTGGAGGAACGTTGTCCATGGGGTCGCGATGGGTCGGACACGACTTCGCAACAAACAACAACAATATGCAGAGTCCATATATGCAAAGTCCATATATAATTTTTATCTTCACCATCCCTATTGCTTGCTTCTATTTATAGATTACTATTACACCCTTACCCAGTTCATAAACTGGGTTCATTTGTCGCCTATACAAAAAAAATAACAGTAATTTACAGGTAAATCCTCCAAGGGTTTCTACAGACAGCAAAACAGATGATAGAATAATGTATTTAATATATTTACATGAACACTTTCAGCATCAAGAAGATATTTCCCCTTTTGTTGAGGCTATTATAGTTGTTGCGTACAAGTATAATCTCTCTACTGGAAAATAATGATAAAAAATTAAAGCAAAGAAAATGATGTAAATTGTTCCTTTAAGCTTCATGTTGCAAATCTGCACACATTTACCATGGAATACTGAAAGGGATAATCTGAACGGATTGATAAAGGATGGTTTTATTTGTTGTACAAACAACAAATACTACCACCTTCAACTGAAGCTATACAGAATTACACAAACATCCATTACAATATTTCACTCTTTTTTTTTTACAGAACCTTGAATATTTGTATTCATCCTTAAGATGCTTAACTTGAACTAATTCAATGGTTGTCAACTGGTAAGGAACAACAGTCCAGATAGCACATACATTTTTATAAAACTTACAATTAATGAGCCATATGAGTAACAGAATACCTTTCAAAATATTTAAATGTCCTTCTTAGACAAAATGGTCCTTTTAGCTCTATCATTACGGGACCCAGGCTCTTTGAAAAGACTGAAAGCCACAGGGCTACTTCATTATTCACTAACTTATATAAAATTTTATCTCAGTTTATCTGGAAGTATCAGCATCTAAAGAAACACACACAGAGAGAGATTTATTTTTAAAATCTTTTTGTGGGTAACAATATTTAAAACCATACCTATTTCTAAGTTGCCTAAAAAGTTATCATATGCTCCTGAATCCATTTCTTTTAATTCAGCTCCTGAATGTTTATTCTGTTTAGGGTACTTATTTCCAGTTTTCTTATTTGGAATGTTTGCTTTGTGGATTCACTTAATTTCCCCTCCTCTTGTTTTTTTACCCATTCATATTTGTCTTTCTCTCTCCCCCCCCACACACACACATATACACACACCTTCCTCCAATTCTATCCACTTCAATCTTTTCAGAGGGAGACAAGCCTGCCCCTCACCTCCAAAGGTTTTGTAACATTGAGTTCTTAAAACATGTCTGAGGTTCCTTTAATTCTTTCCTTCACCAATAGAATTTTGCTGCCTTTTAGAGACAAAATTGCAAATTTTCTCCAACATTTTTTCTCTCCAACTGAAAGCACTCCTGCCAAACACACTGTCTTCTTTTTCTAAATCTATGCACACTCAAGTTGCAAATTAAAGCACACTTCCTTGGAAGAAAAAAGTTCTTTTGAATCAATGGAACTTTTCACAATTTGAGTATAATTATTATCACCCTAAAAGTTATTTCTAGTATGCTAAACATTTATCTCCAAGGTATTGGTAATCTAATTATGCTGGAATAATAACAATAATAATAAAGTTGGAAGTGATTTTGGAGGACGTCTAGTCCCTGCTCAGACAGGAAACCCTAATCTTAAGCTTGGTTTCTTTTGATGGATGGCATACAAATTTTAAATATGAGCAAAATCAAATTGTTTCACAAATAATTTCCAAGAATCAGTTCAATGAAATGAACAAAGGTTTTTTAAATAACTTCCAATATAATTTTTAAGATATGTATAAAAACCTTTTTTACAATATTTGCATCTGATTTAATAAATATTTAATCTAACCAAAACTATCCCTGAAAATCTCATTTTCTAATTCAGCCTTCTTCAACTTGCACTTTTGGGACATATTGAAATAACTCCCAGAATTCCCTGCCTGCATAAACTATGCCAGAAGGGAATTCTGGAAAGTACAATTCAATTTATCTAGAAACAGTTTTAACAATGCTCAAGAGTAATAAATGAATTTTAGTTCCTTTTCTGGTTATCATTCCAAACAGGAAAATCAAGTCCCAAGACAACTTGAAAATCACACTCACACACATTTGAAATTCCTCCGGCAGTTCTGAGACGTTTGGAACGGTCGCGGAAGCCACCAAAGTATTTGCAGGACTATGTTCAATAATTGAAATTGCTTTAATTCCTATCGGCGGTCCGTATAAATAGAAGTTAAGCGGCTGTTAGAGCCGCTTCTGTGTTAACCAATAAACATGTTGTTATTTTCACCTTCGCTTCCTCAATGCCTCAGAGATCCCAGTACATAATAGGTAACAACCAGGAAAGATCTCTTCCACCTTTTATACCTTTCCAGAACAAAAAGATCAGGTCTTGGTACCAGGCATAAGATAGCACAAAAATCTTATGCCTGGTACCAAGACCTGATAGGCGGCGGCCAATGGAATTAAAGCAGTTATCCCTGCCCAAAACACAAACTTACAATTCTGCAGACAGGCACTCTGGAGTTTAAACAGACACAGCAGTTACTTATTTATAACTGATTCCAAGTAATTTACATCAATACATAACACCCCTTCCCCCTAGATAGTTCACAATTTCAATTATTGAACATAGTCCTGCAAATACTTTGGTGGCTTCCGCGACCGTTCCAAACGTCTCGGAACTGCCGGAGGTTCCCAGTCTACTGGGTCTCTTGCCTGGCTGGGTGGACCGGGACTCTGGGACCCATTCTCTACGGGTGGCCCCGTGTCTTTTTGGCTGGTCTGGCCAAGTAGACCTGCGCCAATGTCCATTGGTGGAACAATTTCTGCTGAGCTGGAAGTCGGGGCCGTCTGCCGGTTTCGCTCAGTGGGTGCAGTCTCTGCACTCAGGGGTGACTCGCTTCCTGCTATTACACCGCCCATGCCACTGGGAGTCTCACCAGCACTTTGAGACTCCGATGCAAGGCCGCTGTCGTGCTGTTCCTGGTTTTGACTCTCAACCATGTTGTGAGCCAGCGACTGCTTTGCTAGCGCAATTGGTCGATGTGCCAGCATAGCACTCGACCGTCTTCCAGGACCACTTCGTAAGAGAGTGGTCCTGACACCTTACAAACCACAGCTACACCCAAGGTGCCCCTTGACTGTAATTTCGTGCCCAAACCCAGTTGCCTACTTGCAGGTTGGCTGTGCTTTGTCTGAGGCAACTCGGTCTGGATGCAGACGGTCCAACTTGGTTAAACGCCGTCCCCATCTGAGTTCTGCTGGGCTTCTGCCTGTAGAAGTGCAGGGTGTTGTGCCTTGGCAAAGTAAAAAGTCTGCCAGCCGATGCTGCCAATCGCTGGTCACGATTCTCTTTAACGACATTTTGGTAGTTCGACCCATGCGTTCCACTTGGCCATTCGAAGCCGGGTGAAAGGGGGCTGAAGTGGCATGCCTGATCATGTTAGTCCTCAAAAAGGACTGAAATTCCTCAGTGGTAAATTGAGCCCCATTGTCAGAAACGATTACGTCAGGTAACCCGTGTGTGGCAAATATGGGTGTAGCTGTGGTTTGTAAGGTGTCAGGACCACTCTCTTACGAAGTGGTCCTGGAAGACGGTCGAGTGCTATGCTGGCACATCGACCAATTGCGCTAGCAAAGCAGTCGCTGGCTCACAACATGGTTGAGAGTCAAAACCAGGAACAGCACGACAGCGGCCTTGCATCGGAGTCTCAAAGTGCTGGTGAGACTCCCAGTGGCATGGGCGGTGTAATAGCAGGAAGCGAGTCACCCCTGAGTGCAGAGACTGCACCCACTGAGCGAAACCGGCAGACGGCCCCGACTTCCAGCTCAGCAGAAATTGTTCCACCAATGGACATTGGCGCAGGTCTACTTGGCCAGACCAGCCAAAAAGACACGGGGCCACCCGTAGAGAATGGGTCCCAGAGTCCCGGTCCACCCAGCCAGGCAAGAGACCCAGTAGACTGGGAACCTCCGGCAGTTCCGAGACGTTTGGAACGGTCGCGGAAGCCACCAAAGTATTTGCAGGACTATGTTCAATAATTGAAATTGTGAACTATCTAGGGGGAAGGGGTGTTATGTATTGATGTAAATTACTTGGAATCAGTTATAAATAAGTAACTGCTGTGTCTGTTTAAACTCCAGAGTGCCTGTCTGCAGAATTGTAAGTTTGTGTTTTGGGCAGGGATAACTGCTTTAATTCCATTGGCCGCCGCCTATCAGGTCTTGGTACCAGGCATAAGATTTTTGTGCTATCTTATGCCTGGTACCAAGACCTGATCTTTTTGTTCTGGAAAGGTATAAAAGGTGGAAGAGATCTTTCCTGGTTGTTACCTATTATGTACTGGGATCTCTGAGGCATTGAGGAAGCGAAGGTGAAAATAACAACATGTTTATTGGTTAACACAGAAGCGGCTCTAACAGCCGCTTAACTTCTATTTATACGGACCGCCGATAGGAATTAAAGCAATTTCAATTATTGAACATAGTCCTGCAAATACTTTGGTGGCTTCCGCGACCGTTCCAAACGTCTCAGAACTGCCGGAGGAATTTCAAATGTGTGTGAGTGTGATTTTCAAGTTGTCTTGGGACTTGATTTTCCTGTTTGGAATGATAACCAGAAAAGGAACTAAAATTCATTTATTACTCTTGAGCATTGTTAAAACTGTTTCTAGATAAATTGAATTGTACTTTCCAGAATTCCCTTCTGGCATAGTTTATGCAGGCAGGGAATTCTGGGAGTTATTTCAATATGTCCCAAAAGTGCAAGTTGAAGAAGGCTGAATTAGAAAATGAGATTTTCAGGGATAGTTTTGGTTAGATTAAATATTTATTAAATCAGATGCAAATATTGTAAAAAAGGTTTTTATACATATCTTAAAAATTATATTGGAAGTTATTTAAAAAACCTTTGTTCATTTCATTGAACTGATTCTTGGAAATTATTTGTGAAACAATTTGATTTTGCTCATATTTAAAATTTGTATGCCATGTTCGGAGACTTCAGGTAATGCAGAATGCAGCCGCGCGAGCAGTGTTGGGCTTGCCTAGAAATGCCCACATTTCGGCATCACTCCGCGAGCTGCATTGGCTGCCAATTGGTCTCCGAACCCAATTCAAAGTGTTGGTTATGACCTATAAAGCCCTACATGGCATTGGACCAGGTTATTTACGGGACCGTCTGCTGCCCCATGAATCCCAGCGGCCGGTTAGGGCCCACAGAGTCGGCCTTCTCCAAGTCCCGTCAGCCAGACAGTGTCGCCTGGCGGGGCCTAGGGGAAGGGCCTTCTCTGTTGCGGCCCCGGCCCTCTGGAACCAACTTCCCCCGGAGATCCGTGTCGCCCCCACCCTCTTTGCCTTTCGTAGATTGCTTAAAACATACTTTTGCCGGCAGGCCTGGGGCAGCTAACACCTTGCCCCTAGCCAGTGTATGTTTCTGTGTATGTTCGTGGAGTGATTGGTTTCTTTTAGCTTAAGGGTTTTTTATAGATATGTGTTTATTGTGATTTCTATCATGCTGTGAGCCGCCCTGAGTTCTTTGGAATAGGGCGGCATAGAAATTAAATAAATAATAATAATAATAATAATAATCCATCAAAAGAAACCAAGCTTAAGATTAGGGTTTCCTGTCTGAGCAGGGACTAGACGTCCTCCAAAATCACTTCCAACTTTATTATTATTGTTATTATTCCAGCATAATTAGATTACCAATACCTTGGAGATAAATGTTTAGCATACTAGAAATAACTTTTAGGGTGATAATAATTATACTCAAATTGTGAAAAGTTCCATTGATTCAAAAGAACTTTTTTCTTCCAAGGAAGTGTGCTTTAATTTGCAACTTGAGTGTGCATAGATTTAGAAAAAGAAGACAGTGTGTTTGGCAGGAGTGCTTTCAGTTGGAGAGAAAAAATGTTGGAGAAAATTTGCAATTTTGTCTCTAAAAGGCAGCAAAATTCTATTGGTGAAGGAAAGAATTAAAGGAACCTCAGACATGTTTTAAGAACTCAATGTTACAAAACCTTTGGAGGTGAGGGGCAGGCTTGTCTCCCTCTGAAAAGATTGAAGTGGATAGAATTGGAGGAAGGTGTGTGTATATGTGTGTGTGTGGGGGGGGAGAGAGAAAGACAAATATGAATGGGTAAAAAAACAAGAGGAGGGGAAATTAAGTGAATCCACAAAGCAAACATTCCAAATAAGAAAACTGGAAATAAGTACCCTAAACAGAATAAACATTCAGGAGCTGAATTAAAAGAAATGGATTCAGGAGCATATGATAACTTTTTAGGCAACTTAGAAATAGGTATGGTTTTAAATATTGTTACCCACAAAAAGATTTTAAAAATAAATCTCTCTCTGTGTGTGTTTCTTTAGATGCTGATACTTCCAGATAAACTGAGATAAAATTTTATATAAGTTAGTGAATAATGAAGTAGCCCTGTGGCTTTCAGTCTTTTCAAAGAGCCTGGGTCCCGTAATGATAGAGCTAAAAGGACCATTTTGTCTAAGAAGGACATTTAAATATTTTGAAAGGTATTCTGTTACTCATATGGCTCATTAATTGTAAGTTTTATAAAAATGTATGTGCTATCTGGACTGTTGTTCCTTACCAGTTGACAACCATTGAATTAGTTCAAGTTAAGCATCTTAAGGATGAATACAAATATTCAAGGTTCTGTAAAAAAAAAAGAGTGAAATATTGTAATGGATGTTTGTGTAATTCTGTATAGCTTCAGTTGAAGGTGGTAGTATTTGTTGTTTGTACAACAAATAAAACCATCCTTTATCAATCCGTTCAGATTATCCCTTTCAGTATTCCATGGTAAATGTGTGCAGATTTGCAACATGAAGCTTAAAGGAACAATTTACATCATTTTCTTTGCTTTAATTTTTTATCATTATTTTCCAGTAGAGAGATTATACTTGTACGCAACAACTATAATAGCCTCAACAAAAGGGGAAATATCTTCTTGATGCTGAAAGTGTTCATGTAAATATATTAAATACATTATTCTATCATCTGTTTTGCTGTCTGTAGAAACCCTTGGAGGATTTACCTGTAAGTTACTGTTATTTTTTTTGTATAGGCGACAAATGAACCCAGTTTATGAACTGGGTAAGGGTGTAATAGTAATCTATAAATAGAAGCAAGCAATAGGGATGGTGAAGATAAAAATTATATATGGACTTTGCATATATGGACTCTGCATATTGTTGTTGTTTGTTGCGAAGTCGTGTCCGACCCATCGCGACCCCATGGACAACGTTCCTCCAGGCCTTCCTGTCCTCTACCATCTTCTGGAGTCCATTTAAGCGCACGCCTACTGCTTCAGTGACTCCGTCCAGCCACCTCATTCTCTGTCGTCCCCTTCTTCTATTGCCCTCAATCTTTCCCAGCATCAGGCTCTTCTCCAGTGAGTCCTTCCTTCTCATTAGGTGGCCAAAGTACTTGAGTTTCAACTTCAGGATCTGGCCTTCTAAAGAGCAGTATATGCATATATGGACTATGAATTAGTTCCAAGTCCCAGAATTTGAGGGATAGCTGAATGCTGAGTTCCCATTTCTGTTCACAAAAATAAAATTGAAATTGAAATTTTTAAATAATCCTACTGTGAGGGTGAAGGTTCGTTCTCCGAGCTTGTGGGTTGCTTTCTGAACGTTTCATTACAGAGGCTAATCTGTAATGGCTATCCAAAAAACTTCATATTCTGACACACAGCACCCAAACCACAACACACCACACAGCCAACCACCATGCAAAAACTAACCCTACCACACACAAAAGAAGTGTCGGAAATGACAGCCAGAATTCTCCAGCCCCTAGGAATAGCAATAGCCCACAAACCCACAGCCACATTTTGCCAGGAATTATCCAGAACCAAAGACAAGATACAGAAGTATGAAAGAAACAATGTAATCTACAAAATCAACCATTGCAACCAATTCTACGTGGGACAAACAACATGTCAATTAAAAACCAGGATCCACAAACACTGGCTGGCAGTCAAATGCCACAATCCCAAATTCTTAATCTCTACCCACACTGACACCAAACAGCACCAGTTTGATTGGAGAACCACAAAAACCATTGGCACCCAGTCTGCCGTTACCACTACAGCCACGCCCAACCAATGGGCCACACGCAGCCAATGGGCCACACCCAGCCAATGGGCCACGCCCACCCGGCACTTGACGATGCATAAGTGGGGTTTGGTTTGCAGTTTGGGCACTCAGTCTCTAAAATGTTCGCCATCACTGACCTACAACAAGCCTATGAACCCCTCAGAATCCAAATCAACCGCACAGCCAACCAGAGACAGCACCGACCCTCAACCAACCCACACAAGCCCCCCTCCCACCAGTAGTTCACCTCCCAATGACTCTAGCAGATCCACATAAAAGAAACTTCACATATTGAGAAAAGCTTGCTTCTTTATTCCTATAGGTCAAGGGTGGATGACTTGTGGGTCACTTACACTTACAGCACCCAAGTTTGTGCTGCGGGGATTCATTGATAAAATGGCGTAATTCTGACTGTAATTTGGCTTGGGAGAGGTTAAGAGAGGATGAGAGCAGTTTGCTTTTGAAAGGTCTGCTTCCATATCTACATTTAAAACCTCCCCCAAACCAAAACAAGTTAAAAAAAAGAGTTGATCCTGTCCTATTTGGTGATTTCACAGCATCATTGGTTGGCTTCCAATGTACTGTACATCTGATCCTTCAGATGCCGCACACCCTGCTTTCAACAATTAAGAAAGGTAAAGCTCTAATCAGAAAGTTGAGTTATACTGTATAGACATTTGAACTGCAATCCTGTACATGTTTACTCAGAAGATAACAGCACATGAAATTGCAATTTTGCCAAGTTTTTATCATTTTACAGTGGAAGTAGGAAGTTGCAACCTGTTTCATCTAGTTAAAAATATTTTTTCGCTAGTAAAAAAACCTTTAGGTTTACAAAGAAAAAGGGTATAGAGTTATTTTTTAACTTCTCAGAAGTGGTTTTTTATTGTAGCAATTGGTACTTAGTTTACAGAAGAATAATGAAAACTATGAAGTACATTCAGCTTTGAAAATCCAAGCATAAGAAAAATATATAACATCCCAGTTTTAGGAAATCTTCTGTAAATGGCTTTCAGTTTGAGGAAACGTTTGGTTATGGCTAATACTAGATTCAATAAAAGGATTGAAGTTTGAGAAAATGTAGAGGTTGCATGACTTTGGGCCTTTTACTCTGTCTCAGTTCAACCTAGTTCACAAGGTTTTTATGGAGAAAAACAAATGAAAGAATGGTATGTACACTGCCTTGAATTGCTGGTGGAAAGTGGGATATAAATTTAATTTCATCTAAGGATAGTGGTTCTTGCGAAGTATGTTAAGCTATTCAGATGTAGTAATATATGTGCATGATCAAATTGCCTATGCAAGTATTAAAGATTGATTGAATTAAAACATTTTTTCATATTCCACCTTGTGCTGAAATCAATTGACCGCAGGTGTTGAGGGAGCAGCATGGACCTGGAGGTGAGGGAAGCAACGTCGTTGAGATTGGACTGCCTGACTCTCTAGCCAGACCCCATCGATGCACTTTATCTGACTGGCTGCATACTCAAGAAGGACCCTTCTTGCATTGCGAGATTCCCCTCTCTCGCAATCATGGCCCTCTGTTTTACCAAGGGCCTATCTCGAGGACGGACTTTGGAGTCCTGAGAGATGGCATGTATTAAATAAGGGGCTTTGGGGTTTTTTAAACAAGTTTTTAATGAAAGTTTTAAGGGAGGGAAGGGGTGGGGAAGGGGTGTCTAGGGTGGGAGAAGGAATTGTTGGAGGTGAGCAAGAAGACAGGCCAGGCAACGGAAGGGGACGGAGTCCTGAGGGTGCGGATGGGGGGTTGATTAAGGCTAATTTAGTTCCTATTAGTACCGTAAGTGGGAGGGGCAGGTATAGCGGGAGCAGGGGGCCGTATCATAATAAGGGAGTGCGCACCCACTGTTTACGAGTGGTTGTGTGCTCCGACCCCCAAGGCTCAACCGGTTCTCGGGGTTATCCAGAACCACAGGGCCCTGGCTGTAGGCTGGTGCTGTGCAACGCCAGGTCTGTGGTAAATAAGGCCCCCCTCATTCAAGATTTAATTTTGGAGGGGGGAGCAGATCTGGCGGGTATAACAGAGACCTGGTTGGGACCAGAGGGCGGTGTCCCTCTGGTGGAAATGTGCCCACCGGGTTTCCTTGCATTCCACCAGCCGAGAGCCCAGGGCAGGGGTGGAGGAGTGGCGGTCGTGATTAGGGAAGATTTTAGGCCGAGGGAGGTCACTGTTCCTCAGACGGCGGGCTGTGAATCCCTCCTGGTGAAGTGGGACCTTGGGGGCCCGAGGGCGGTGTTGATTACGTACTTGGCTCCCTGCCACGTATCAACCTCCCTGCCCAAGCTCCTGGACGTTATCACCGCGGTGGTGGTTGAGGTCCCTAGGCTGATAGTTATGGGTGACTTCAACCTGCCGTCCGTGGGTGGGGTGTCCGGTGAGGCTCGGGAGTTCATGGCTTCCATGACAGCCATGGACCTGGCCCAGGTAATTCAAGGCCCCACACACACAGGGGGGAACACGCTTGACCTGGTTTTTGTCTCTGGACAGTGGCTGAGTGGTCAGAATATAGGGGATATAGTCATTGAACCCCTGTCATGGTCTGATCACTCTCTCCTACGCCTGGACTTTCTGACCGTTGCACCCCACCGCAGGGAGGCGGAACCGGTGAGATGGTACCGCCCCAGGCGGCTGATGGGGCCCAAGCGATTCCAGGCAGAGCTTGGGCCAATTCCTGAGGTTCGGATACCCGACTCGGTCGAGGAGCTGACGGCAGCCTGGGATAGGGCTGCGGCCAGCGCTCTGGACCGGGTCATGCCTTTGCGGCCTCTGATTCGGCGTGTGTCTCGATCGGCCCCTTGGTATAATGAGGGGCTGAGAGAGATGAAACGGCGGAAAAGACGCCTAGAGAGCAGTTGGAAATCGAGCCTTGCCGAATCTGACCGAACACTGGTAAGAGACCATATTAGGTCCTACCTAGCGGCGATAAAAGCAGAGAAGTGTTCTTACTTCACTGCTCTTATCGCGTCATCAGATAACCGCCCAGCCTCCTTGTTTAGGGTGACCCGCTCCCTCCTTCATCAGGAGGTGAGAGGAGACCCCTTAGAGGGTAGAGCTGAGGATTTCGGAAAATATCTGCATGATAAAATCGCTCAGATACGGGAAGGCTTTGATTTCAACTGGGTGTGTCCGGTGGGAGAGACGGAGTCCGGTCTTGAGACTGTTATCTGGGCTGAGTTTGACCCCGTGACTTCCGAGGACGTGGACAGGTTGTTTGGGGGACTTAGGGCGACCACTTGTTCATTGGACCCGTGCCCCTCCTGGCTGGTGCTGGCATCCCGGGAGGTGGTACGAGGCTGGTCCCAGGTAATTATTAATGCTTCTTTAAGTGAGGGTGTCTTCCCTACCACCTTGAAAGAGGCGGTAGTGAGGCCCCTCCTTAAGAAGCCTACCCTGGATCCAGCTGTTTTATCAAATTATCGTCCTGTCTCCAACCTTAGCTTTCTTGCGAAGGTTGTCGAGAGCGTGGTTGCCAGACAGTTCCCACGACACCTGGAGGAATCGTTATACTTGGATCCACACCAGTCGGGCTTCAGGCCTGGCTATAGCACGGAAACAGCATTGGTCGCGTTGGTGGATGACCTCTGGCGGGCCCGGGACAGAGGTTGTTCCTCTGCTCTGGTGCTATTGTACCTCTCGGCGGCTTGTGATACCATCGATCATGGTATCATGCTGCAACGGTTGGAGGGGTTAGGTATAGGGGGCACTGTTTTGCGGTGGTTCGCCTCCTTCCTCTCCGGCCGGATGCAGTCTGTGTTGACAGAAGGTCAGAGGTCGACCCCGAGACCCCTTGTATGTGGGGTACCTCAGAGGTCGGTCCTCTCGCCCCTACTGTTCAACATTTATGTAAAACCGCTGGGTGAGATCATCCGTGGTTTTGGTGTGGAGTACCATCTGTACGCTGATGATACTCAGCTGTACATTTCCACGCCGAACCACCCCAACGATGCTCTTGCCGTGCTGACCCAATGCCTGGAGGCCGTGCGGGTCTGGATGGGGAAGAACGGACTCAAGCTCAACCCTTCCAAGACCGAGTGGCTGTGGCTACCGTCGTCCCGGTTTAGTCAATTGACTCCTTTGTTGTCTGTTGGGGGCGAAACAGTGGCCCCCGCAGAAAGGATTCGCAATTTGGGAGTCCTCCTGGATTCACGGCTATCTTTAGAGGACCATCTGGCGGCCGTGGCCGGGAGGATGTTCTATCAGGTTCGACTGGTACGCCAGTTGCGTCCCTTCCTAGACCGGGACTCGCTATGCACAGTTACTCATGCCTTCGTCACTTCCAGGCTGGACTATTGTAATGCTCTCTACATGGGGCTCCCCTTGAGGTGCACCCGGAGGCTTCAGCTGGCCCAGAATGCGGCCGCGCGGGTAGTGACAGGAGCGTCGTGGCGCTCCCATGTAACACCGCTCCTGCGCGAGCTGCACTAGTTGCCGGTGGTCTTCCGGGTGCGGTTCAAGGTGTTAGTGACCACCTTTAAAGCGCTCCATGGCATCGGACCCGGATACTTACAGGACCGCTTACTGCTAGCAAATACCTCCCGCCGTCCGGTACGCTCCCACAGAGAGGGCCTCCTCAGGGTGCCATCGGCCAGACAATGTCGACTGGCGACCCCCAGGGGGAGAGCCTTCTCTGTGGGAGCTCCAACGTTTTGGAACGAGCTCCCCCCTGAACTCCGTACGATGACGGACTTACGCACCTTCCGTCGGGAACTGAAAACTTTCCTTTTTCAACAGGCCGGCCTGGCATAGAAGCTCTGGCTCCAACCGGGTGAAAATGTTTTAGGGGGATTGTCTAATTTTTAGGATTTTTGTAATTTTTAGGATTTTAGGATTTGTATATATTGGGTTTTATAGATTTTATGGCCTAATTTGTTTAATTTATTTTTAAATATTTTAATTTTGTACATTTATATGTTTTTTAAAATTTTAAGGCTGTAAACCGCCCCGAGTCCTTCGGGAGAGGGGCGGTATAGAAATTTAATAAATAATAAATAATAATAATAATAATATAGCATTGCCAAGCCTGGGCTGGACAATTAAATAAAAGTATATAATTCCTGAGACACAGATTACCTTGAAAAATTGCAGGTTGGATTCCTGTGAAATTGCAGTCTTGGGCAATATGTTTCATATTTGCTGTTCCCCATTAGTGAAATAATACTAATCAACCTCATAGGTCAGTGATGGCGAACCTTTTAGAGACTGAGTGCCCAAACTGCAACCCAAAACCCACTTATGCATCGTAGAGTCCCGGGTGGGCGTGGCCCATTGGCTGGGTGTGGCCCATTGGGTGGGCATGGCCCATTGGGTAGGCGTGGCTGTGGTGGTAACGGCAGACTGGGTGGGACTAAAAAGTTCAATCAATTCCAACTTTGCAAGATCTTTTTTTTTCCTGCAAGAAGTTGAAATTGACTGATTGATTGAACCTCTTTTTTTGTACACGGCGGCGGAGGCGTAAGGCGAAAAGGTTTTATAAAACCCAGCTGAAGGCCTAGGACTGGGGCGATGGCACATGTGCCCACAGAGAGGGGTCTGAGTGCCACCTCTGGCACCTGTGCCATAGGTTCGCCACCACTGTCATAGGTGGTGAATTATGAGAGCTTGAACTTCAGAAAAGATCTAAAGAATTGGTGTGTGTAATGACTAAGTGGTAATGAGTGATGAATAAAGAATTTTCACCTCAAATCCTGCTAGTGACATGATAGACTTAGACAAGCCATATCCCCACTATAATATCAGAGGTGATTACTGTATATTGTTTTACCTTACAAAATTGTGTAAGAACTGTAACTAAATATAGCACATAAAGCACTTTGAATTCTGGAGTACTGAGTATATATACCCAGTTAGTCTACAGTAAGCCCCACTGAAATGTGTAGGACTTACTGAAGGGAATTACTTGGGTTAATAATGGATTAAACTCTAATAATTTTCAATAGGATAGTAACTGTAATCAATATCCTAAAGATGTAGAATAAGTATGAATTCCAAAATCCTACACATACAGTAGTAAATAGGGAAATTTCAGCATGTGTTTTCCAGCATGTAGGCTGCTTTACATTTAAAAAAAAACTTTTGATAATGTTCAAGGCCACAGCTTTTGTCACTAGAATAATTATTTATTTAGCATATGGTGATGTTATATTAGCCAGGAGACTACAATGCTAATACAGAGTAGTAGTTTGGCTGCCTAAGACTGCTAGCCCATTCGTTTCTCACATGTGTCAAGGTTCCGACTGACGAACCCAACCAAGCAAACACCTTCGAGACATTCCGATCTCTTAATGTAAAACTTTATTGAGTACATCACTTTGGCACTAATGAAAGCAAAACCAGCTCTGGCAAGACCCCTCCCAAACACTCATAGTAAAAGCATTGAATTGTCCCTCCTCCCTCTGGGTCAGGTCACATTGCCCAATCAAGTGGAAAAATATCATTACGAGAAAGCATCTCTAGGTCTGGCTGGACACCTGGTGTAATGTCCTTGCATCTCACGGTCTGGCTTCTTAATCTTTGAAGTCTGCATTCCACACCTCTCCCCTCCCTACAAGTTCGTTGGCAAACTGAGAAGCAATATTTGTCACACCAGCAAAACTCTGCTTCGAAACTTGACAGGCGGACCCTCCTAAAAACTAGAAGGAACGTGGAAAACAATAAGTGGCACATTAAGCCATTCCTCCTCCTCTTCTTACTTCGGAACCCCCTGGTTTCTATGGGTACTTCTCATGGAACCTATTGATTAACCTCTCTGCTCTGATGTTGTGAGGTTTAACCCACGTTGCTTCTTCTATTAGGTAACCTCTCCACTGTACTAGATACTGTAGCTTCCCCTTATGGACCCTAGAGTCTAGGATTCACTTAACCTCGTAATGCCTCTCACCCTCCACTATTATTGGTCCAGGCACTTCCTTTTCAACTGGCCTCAGTCTAGACCAGGGCTTTTCAACCTTTTCACCCATTGTACCACTTTTAGGATAAGGCAATATCCGAGTACCATCAGTCGCCTAGCAAGGTGTCAAAAACTTGGGCACTGTCCTTCCCTCCCTCCCTCTCTCCCTCCCATTGTCCCTTCCTTCCTTCCTTCCTTCCTTCCTTCCTTCCTTCCTTCCTTCCTTCCTTCCTTCCTTCCTTCCTTCCTTCTTTCCCTCCCTTTGTCCCTTCCTCCTTCCCTCCCTCCCTTCCATTGTCCCTCCCTCCCTTCCTTCCTTCCCTCCCTCCCTCTCATTGTCCCTTCCTTCCTTCCCTCCCCGCTGCCTCCCTCCGTGCCCAGGAAGGGACAAGTGGACGGGGACAGGCTGCCAGTGTGGCTAGTGGCTGTGCTGCCGGTGGCCATGGCTTGAAAGGCCACTGTAAATTGCTGGACAAGAGCCTCACAGCATTAAGAGCAGAGTGGCGGGAAGATATTTGTAATGAGGGAGGGAGAAAAACAGGCATCCCCTGAAGGAGATCAGCAAATGGTCCTCACCCTCTTCACACACCCGTGGACTCCAGGGGAGGGGATGCTGCGAGCAGCATGAGAGTCCATGTTACCTGCGCTATGCTGCTCAGACCCCAGCCTGGTTTCGGCAGGCAGCGGCACATTCTCCTCACTGTGTGGAGCGGTCGGGCGAGTCGAACCGGTGACATGCTGAACCTCCCTGTGCATGCACAGAGGCTGAGGCACATGTGCTCTCCTTTGCCTCACCCCAGCAGCCCTGCAGCTCCTGAGGACTCTCTCAAGGCAAGTCCTGCGCTGCATCACTTTGGCTCGTTCCCTCCCCTGCTACCCTGGGCTGGGCTGGGCTGGACAGGGTCACATAACACCTGCCACGTGCCAATGTACCACAGGTGGTATGCGTACCACCGGTTAAAAAGCCCTGGTCTACACACCTTAGTCGGCTTTAGCAAACTACAATGAAATACTGGGTGCACTTTACCCAATATTCTGGGCAGTTTCAATTCTACCATAACCGGGTTAATAATTTTCACAATAGGAAAAGGTCCTATGTACTTAGGACCCAATTTCTTGCAGGGAATCTTCAATTTTAAATATTTGGTAGATAGATACATTTTATCTCCTACATGCAATGTCCTGGGGAGCTCGCTTCTTGTCCACTTGTTTCTTTTGACTCTCTTGCTGCTTTAGCTAGCGCTTTCTTCACGTTACTCCAGGTGCTTCTAATGGAATTACCCACTCATTCAACGTTACTGATGGGGGGGGGGTCTCTGTTGGGCACTCTGGCATCGCCATGAACTCCACTCCCGTAGCTATCTTTTTTTAAAAAAAGATTTTATTGAGTTTTATAGGGTTGGGGATAGAATAGGATCGGGATAAGGGTTGAGGTTTAGGGTGGGGTTGGGATCAGGATTGGGGTTGGGGTTGTGGTTGGGAGGGGGTTGGGATTAACACTGGGGTTACCCCCCCAATAACATTTTCAATCTTTAGCAAACAGTCTATTGTCCAGGTACATATGTTCAGTTAACAATAGTTAATATAGTAATAAGTAACTGTCATAAGTATAGTAAACGATAATCATAAACGGTATCAGTTAGTTAATGCATATCATTCTTCTTACTAATATATATTCAAGATAACATATCACATTCATTTCTCACTAGTTCGTTTTCCTAACCATTGGTAAAAATTATCCCATGTTCTAAAGTAAACTGAATCTTCTTTCTCTTTAATCTCTAAGGTCAGTCTATCCATTTCTGCACATTCTAAGATTTTCTTAATTAAAACCTCTTCAGTTGGTAAGTTTTCATTTTTCCAATATTGGGCAAATACTATTCTCGCTGCTGTCAGTATATGCAATATTAAATATCCATTCTCCTTCTCATAATTAGGTCCTAATATTCCTAACAAAAACAGTTCTGGTTTAAATTCTATCTTTCTTTTAATAATTTTTTCCAACCATGTATGTATCTTAACCCAAAACCTTTTTGCTTTAGGGCATGTCCACCAGATATGATAGTAAGTACCTGGCCTTTGTTTACATTTCCAGCAATTATTCGAAGTATTTTTAAACATTTTTGCTAATCTTACTGGTGTCATATGCCATCTGTAAAACATTTTGTACAAATTTTCTTTATATGAGACTGCTTTAGTCAATTTGATATTTCTATCCCATAATTTTTGCCAGTCTTCCAAATCTATAGAATATCCAAAGTTTTTTGCCCATGCTATCATTGTTTCTTTTACTTGTTCTTCTTTCATCTTTAAATTTAGCAGAAATCTATAGAGTTCCTTAATCAAGTTTTCATCTGTTTTTAACAATATTTGATCAAGTTCTGTCTGCTTTTTATAAAATCCTATTGTCTTCACATCTTTTTCATATCTCGTTTGAATTTGCAAATATGGCCACCATGCTAAATCAATACCTTGTTGTTGTAAATCTTGTCTATCTTTCAATTTTCCTTCATTATCCAAGATATCTTTATAAGTCACGACTTTGTCATAGTTAATTAAATATGGGTAAGCAAAAGCTTCCATTGTTGAAAGCCATTCAGGTAGCTTGATATAAATTTTCTCTTTTATTCTTTCCCATTCTAAAAGAAGAGCATTCCTTATGAAATGATTTTGGAAGTAATCTGTGTGTTTTATTCTTCCCGTACCATAGGAAGGCATGCCAACCAATTTGTAGGTCATGCCCCTCTAGGTGCAATAGTCTTTTTCCCCCCAAGTTTTTTTTATTAATTTTACAATATTACATTTACATATTTGAAAAGTAGTGTGGCGGCTGAGCACAGTAATTCCATTACATTTGAATATCATCAGTACAAATCTCAAAGTATTACAACAACTAATTCCCTCTCTTTCCCCCATAATATCTACTGTCATATTCGAACCAATACAGTTCTTATTCTATCAATCAAACAAAAAGTACCTTTCGAATATTCATCAATAATCTTCAGTCTATACATATCTTAATTAATTTGACATTCCATCTTTTAGACAATAACCTAGTAAGTTTTTCTTAACTTTAATTTCTCATTGATATTTAAGTTTAACGTTTAATCTTTATCATTCCCAGATTTTAAATGATCCCAATTTCTAAGTCTCGTATCTCACATTTGGGGCTAATAATTTTTCTTTTCTTTTCTTCCTTCTGCTTCCTTCCTTTCTTCCTTTCCAGAAAGAGAAAAAAAAATAAAAAAACCCACCAACATTTGTACCACAAACCCATATACTTAACCTTTGTCTCAACTCATAACAATATCTTAAATTCAAATCTTAGTTATTTGTAAACATTCAAACTTTTAGCCAATCAGTGACCTGATGGTTAATTTTCCCTTGATATTTTAATTTAACATTTAATATTTATTTTTTCCAGATTTTTAATTAAACACAATTCCTTTATCACAATTCCTCATACATTCTAATATTTAAAATGCACACCTTGTATACAAATTCTACCATCTATCTTACCAATCTAATAAGACAGTATAATATTCTTATTTCAATATATTTCTAGATTTTATATGACCAAAATTTTCTTTATCTCAAATCGTTACAATATCTTGTGTTCAGAATACATATTCTATCCATTTAGATATATTCTATTTTAGATCTCATGTATAGATCAAAACCCCAATCTTTTTCAATCTTATTCTAGCTTTTTTTCTCTGCCAGATCATTTTTCGTATCTTTGCCTTTAAATCATCAAAAAAAATCTCCTTGTATTGTTGTGGCTATTGTTTGATGTTGATAAGAGCGTCCAGCTGATATTTTCTTAAGAGGATTGGTTGATTTAGCCGGTCGTCTCTTTGCTTTTCCAGTTCGATGCAGTTGTCCTGAAATATTTATCTTCTCTTTCACCTGTTTTTCTTTTTTATCTTCAAATTCCTTCTGGTTTATAAGAAAAGTCCTTTCCTTGTTCTCTATTATCAGTTTCTTTTTTGTGTTTTCCATTCTCTGTATTTGTTGAGTATCTAAGTCTTCTGTCATAGCATTTGGTTGTTTCACTTTCTCTCTAGAATTCTGTATAGATAATTCTTTGGTTGAAGTCATAGTTTCAGTTTGCATATCCAGACTTATACGTAGAGTTTGGATCATCACTTTTAACATACAAAGAATTTGTTCCTGTACTTCCTCTGTAGAAAAAATCCATTCCTGTTCTTCTTCCATTGTAGTATATTAAACTCAAAAAAAAAAAAAAGAAATTTACAGTCAGAAAGTCCACCAAATGAGGAGCTGAGCTGAGGTTTTTGCAGATGGGGTTTCAAGGTTGCTTTATATCTTATCTATTTTCAAAGCTGTCAACAAGTCTCTTGAAGAATGGCAGGTTACGTCTCAGAGTTAGTTGGATCTTTTTAGTCCCCCCCTCTATTTTAAGGGGAAAAAACCCTAAATCTTCAATAGTAATTAGAGTGAAAATCAGAAAATATATATATATAGAGAGTAGAAAGTTACAAATCTTATAATCCACCAATTTTAGGAAATAGAATTCCAATTAGGATCCCAGTTTAAACTCCCGAGTGGTTAATTGCCACTGTTTCTGGAGGGAGGGCTAGAATCTCCCTTCCCTTACCACAGGGGGGAAAGTACTTTAGCAGCTTATGCAGGTAATTAAGTAATTAGGATGTAAGAGAGGCAAACTTCACCCAGTCCTGTCCACGCTGCTTTGAAGTTGCCAGATGGTAATGTGACTTTGGCTGTTAGCAGCCTAGGGACGAGCCATATTTCTATGGCCAGTCCTTTTGTCCGCCAGTTTGGAGGGATCGCCTGCTCTGACAGGAGAGTTGCTGCTCTCCTGCGATCCAGCGAAAGCCCCTCCTTGCTGGTCACCTCTTCGGGGTGATTTTCCGCCCTTTTCTGGGGCCCCCAGCGATGCAAAACTAATGGGGGAGAGAGAGCAAGTCTCCCAGCTGTCCATGGCGGCTGCGTGATGAACCGGAAGTCATACAATAGTGTTTTATTTCTCAGCATTATCCATTCTTTAAGCCATGGTAGAATAGCTGCTTGATAATACAGTCTCCAGTCCGGGAGTCCAAATCCTCCACTATCTTTAGCTTCTTGTAGCATTTTCACTTTAATTCGTACTTTTTTCCCTTGCCAAATAAATCTCAATATTGTTGCGTTTAGGTCATCAAAAAAGACCTTTCCCAGTTTTACAGAAATTGTTTGGAATAAGAAGAGTATTTTCAGTAAGATATTCATTTTCACTGTAGCTATTCTTCCTAACAATGACAGTTGAAGATTTTTCCACTTTTCCAAGTCCAGTTTTATTTGTTTTAACAATCTTTCATAGTTGTCTTCTTTTAATGTTGCACATCTTGCTGTTAGGTAGATTCCTAAGTACTTAACTTTTTTAACTATTTGCAAATTTGTCTTGTTTGTAAGTTGACTTTTCTGTTTACCTGTTAAGTTCTTTGTTAATACTTTAGTCTTTTCTTTATTTATTTTCAAACCTGCCACTTCTCCAAACTTTTCTATTCTCTCCAACAATTTAGTAGTTGTTTCAAGTGGCTCCTCCAAGATAAAAACCAAGTCATCTGCAAAGGCTTGTAATTTATATTTTTGATCTTTTATCTCCAATCCTTTAATTTCTATATCTTGTCTAATCTTTCTAGTCAGTACTTCCAATGTAAGTATAAATAACAACAGGGATAATGGACATCCCTGTCTTGTACCTTTTTTGATATCAAATTTTTCCGTATAGTCTCCATTTATGATTATTCTAGCCGTTTGTTTATGGTAGATTGTTTGAATTGCATTTATGAAATTTCCCCCAAAGTCCATTTTCACCAACTGCTGGAACATAAATTGCCAGTTCAGATTATCAAACACTTTTTGTGCATCAAGAAATATTAATGCCATCTGTTTCCCTGGATGGTTTTCATAATACTCTAAAACATCCAAAATCATTCTTAAGTTATTTTTTATCTGTCTTTTAGGTAGAAAGCCATTTTGGTCTGTGTGTATAAATTCAGTCAAGAAGTTCTTAATTCTTTCTGCCATTATCGAAGCAAAGATTTTATAATCCACATTTAATAGCGATATTGGTCTATAGTTTTTTATTTGTGTAAGGTCAGTATCTTCTTTAGGTATTAAAGTAATATTAGCTTCAGTCCACGACTTTGGTATTTTAGTCTCCAAAAAGATTTCATTACACAGTTCTTTCAATGTCGGACTTAATACATCTTGTAATGCTATATAAAATTCTGCGGGAAGTCCATCTGGACCCGGAGTCTTATCTTTTTTTGCCTTTTTATGGCTTCTATAATCTCCATCACTGATATTTTTCCATTTAGTATATTTCGAATATTCTCCGGGATTTTTGGCAAGTCTGCTTTTTTTAAGTATGACTGTATTTTTTCTTTAGGAACTTCCTCTGCCTTATAAAGTGTCTCATAGTAGTCTTTAATGATTTTTTTCATTGCATCATTTTTATTTATTTATTTATTAAATTTTTATACCGCCCCTCTCCCGTAGGACTCGGGGCGGTTCACAACAGAGTAAAAACATAAAACAATAAATATTTAAAAATTAAATTAATATTAATACAAGGCTGTTGCTAAAAACCTGTTAAAAACCCAATTCTAAAACCCAAACAGCCTTGTTTAAAAATTTTAAAACCCGAGGAGATCTAGGCCAGGCCGGCTTGATTGAAGAGATGAGTCTTCAGTTTTGGAACTGTAGTTCTCCTTTTGAATCTTGTAGCTTATTTATCATTCTTTTTTCTTTTTCTTTCTTCAATCTATATGCTAACCATCTCTCCGGCTTATTAGCATTTTCAAAGAAATTCTGTTTAGTCCATTTAATCTGTTGAGCCATTATTTCTGTCTCAGCCAGGTTTAATTTATGCTTTATTATCTCCATTTGTTTCTTGAGGACTTTCTTTTGTGGGTCTGTTTGTAACTCTAGTTCCAATTTTTTAAGTTCTTCTCTCAGTTTTAACTGTATTCGTTTCTTTTCTTTATTCTTTTTAGAAGCACAAATTATAGCCAGCCCTCTGAAGTATGCTTTGGCCGTGTCCCATACATTTTGAAGGGATGTTTCTTCTTTCTTGTTTATTTTTTTTTAATCCATTTCCTTTGTTGCTAGTTGTAAGAATTCTTTTTCTTTCAATATAGATTTATTCAGAGACCATCTTAGTTTTTTCTTGGTTCCTTTCCAGGTCATTTTTATTGGGTTGTGATCTGCCCAAACATTAGTTTCTATCTCCACCTCTTGTATTATCATTTTCAAGTCGAAATATGTCCATATCGTATCAATTCTAGACCATGATTTATGTCTATTTGAATAAAATGTATATTGTAGTTTTTCTGGGTTTCTCTCTCTCCATATGTCTTGGATACACAATTCTTCTTTCATTTTTAAAAATGCTTTAGGTAGTACATTTCCTCCTTTTCTCCCTTGTTTATGGCTTTTATAATCCAAAGTCGCATCTGCTATTGCATTAAAGTCTCCCATTATACAAAGATTTTGGTAATTTAAGTCCAATATTTTCTTGTGTAGTTGTTGATAAAATTGCTCTTGCTTATCATTAGGTGCATATATTGCTACCATCAATATCTGTTTTTGATCCACCATAATTTCCACCATTAGTATTCTCCCTTCTTCATCTGCATAGATTTGTTTGGGATTCATCTTTCCTTTAATATAAAGGGCTATTCCTCTTTACTTTTGAGATGCAAGTGTAAAATAACGTTTGCCAATTTTCGGTTGTTCTAGGATTTTGAAATGTTGTCTCTTAATATGTGTCTCTTGGAGACAAATTATGTCCATTTTTAGTTTTTGTAGTCTTGTAAAAAATTTTCTCCTTTTTAAAGGACAGTTTAGTCCATTTATATTTATTGATAAAATTCCAATCTCCTCCATCTCCTTCAATTATATCTAGGTCTCAATCTTCTAGTCGATCTTATCTGTCTCTGGTCCTTCTTCTGGGAGTTTCCAGTGACGTAGCGGAAGAACAGACCTGGCGGAAAGATTCTCCTCCCCCTGGGTCCAATTTTCACCTGCCGGTGGGTCCATTTGGACTGAAAGCCACCCCGGAGAGGTGGCCACCAAGGGGTGAAGGTTTGGGGACTATGGGTCAGTGGTAGCTGGTTCTCTGGAGCCAAAGGAGCCCCCAGAATTGGCAGAAGAAAGGCGGACCGCATTTATGCAGTCCGCCATTGCCAGCTGATTGTCGGAGACAACAAAGAAGCCATGACTGGGCCAACCACTAGCATGGACAATCGACTGTCAAACAGCTTTTGAGATTTTAAAGAGACTATTTGCTGCTGAACTGGTCCTAAAGCACCCATGCCCAGGGGAACCCTTTGTGATTCAAGCCAATGCCAACGATGTGGCAGTTGGAGCTGTGTTACTGCAAAAGAACAAAAATGGGATTCTGCAACCCTGCACCTACACTTCTAAGAAATTTACTGAGAGCAAGTGGAGATGGGCAATTTGGGAGAAAGAGGCCTTTGCGATTAGATGGGCACTATTTAACTGGCAACACTATCTGGAAGGGAGCAAGGTGCCATTTGAGGTATGGACAGATCACAAAAACCTAGAAGCACTGAAAACTCCCTGCAAATTGTCCCCAAAGCAAGTACGGTGGACACAGTACTTTAACCGCTTCAAGCTCACTCTAAAGTACATACCAGGAGGAAAGAACTTCCTAGCTGATTTGCTATCCCGGTTACCCCTGTACAAAAGCGAACAAGAGGAGGTTAATGAGGCTATTATTCCCAATCCACAAACTGCCACCCAACTTACACCTTGCAGGGTCCCCAATCCTGATGACCCTGGAGCGAAGAAATTAAAATGAGAGCTCCTCACCAACCAATGGTTCAAATATAATCAAGCCTCCCTAACATGCAGGGATGGCTTAGCTTACAAAGGGGGGAAGCTATATTTGCCAGAATCGCTCCATCTTAATGCCCTCAAATACAGCCACAATGTAAAACAGGCTGGACACTTTCGATATTTGAAAACCCTACACCTCACCCGCTGGCAATTTTGGTAGCCGGGGCTGGAAAAGGATGTGGAAAACTATGTAAAAAGTTGTACTGTATGTGCCACAATGAAAAGAATCCTAGGGAAAATCCCTGGGTTACTGCAACCCGTGGCAGACCCTTCTCAACCATGGGAAGAAATAGCTATGGACTTTATAGTAGACCTACCTGAAAGTAGTGGAAATACTGTCATCTGGACTGTAATAAACCTGTTTTCAAAGCAGGCTCATTTCATCGCCTGCAAAGGACTCCCATCTGCCCAACGACTGGCCAAATTATTCCTGAAACATATCTACCGGCTGCATGGCACCCCTAAGCAAATAATTTCGGACAGGGGGGGTGCAGTTCACAGCGAAATTTTGGAGAAGTTTCCTTACATTAATTGGATCATCTCAAGGGTTATCATCTGCTTTTCATCCGGCCACCAATGGGGCCGCAGAAGCCACTAACAAAATGGTGGAGCAATATCTTAGATGCTACGTTTCTTACCAACAGATGAACTGGACTGATCTCCTCCCTTTTGCGGAGGTGGCGTGCAATAATTCTGTACACAGCAGCACCGGCTACACGCCTTTCAGAGTGGCCACAGGGAAAGAGTTTAGCGAAATACCTGAATATCCTCAGTTGCCCTCCGCTTCCCAGACACTTGATCAGTGGGTGAGGGGGTGGGAAGAAGTTTAGAGAAACACAAAAACTGCTTTAAAAAGACTTTTGAAACCTATAAAAAGCAGGCTGATAAAAAGAGGGGTCCCCAAAGAACATTCCAACTTAGGGAGAAGATCTATCTGTCAACGAAATATCTACGCCTCAAATTGCCCAACAAGAAATTGGGACCTAAATTCTTGGAGCCTTTCCCCATAGTAAGGATCATTAACCCAGTCACAGTGGAACTAAAACTCCCTAAACATTTAGGGAAAATTTACCCAGTTTTCCATTGTAGCTTGTTGAAGCCTTATCGGGGCTCCACTTTAAGACCTCCTCCGAAGAAGGCGCCTGGACCCCTCGTAGTCGCGGGACAGACCCACTATGAAGTAAAACGTATTCTTGACTCTAGAATTTTTAAAGGTAAATTGCAGTACCTAATACAATGGAAGGGATACCTGTTGTCTTAAGCCACATGGGTGAAATCAAGTGAAGTGAAAGCTGACAGATTGGTCAAAAGATTTCATGTGAAACACCCCAACAAACCGAAAGATAACTCTTAACATATGCTTTTGTTTACTTTACAGGATTTGTCCTTTTTGTAAGGGGGGCTGAATGTCAACGCTGCAAATATTGTATATTCTTGTTTTGACAATGTGCAGAACTGTCTGGTATTCTTGGGGTTAATACAGAGCAAAAGAGGGTGGGGCAAAATGCGGGGAAAGAAAGAGGAAGGAAAACTTTGACCTTCACACTAATTGGATAATGTGACATATGACAGCTAATTTAGGGAGGGAACATGCTGATAATTTAACTGCTCAGAGGAAGAGAACTTAGATCTTAGCATAATCTTCATTGTGCCTGTGCCGACATTTTGAAGCAATAAAAGGCTTTTAGGGAAATCAATGCCTGGAAGTTCTTTGAAGTGTTTCATTAGCCGGAACCATAACACTTAGAGTGACAGCAAACAGCTGAGCTGGGTGAGAATACTTTTCCTTTCTCACTGGAAGTGGATCTTTGTTTGGCAAACAGCTCTTTTACAGCTTGAGAGTGTGCCTTTTACTTTTAGGGAGGGGGTAGAACTTTTTCTTTCTCTCCCCCCCCTCCTGAACTCAAGCGTTGGTTTAAGCCTTTTGGCAAATTAAAAACTTTCTATGCTTTAAAGCTGTCTGAGGCTTAAGATAAATTTGGGAAGCTCCTGTTTTTATAGAGATTTTTGTCTTTGTTCTTTGTTGAAAAGCCAGTGCAACTTTTACTTTTTAAACTTTTCAATGTCTTACTTTCACTTTGACCATTTTTCCCTCCTTTAAACATGCTGGGAATGGATACTTAGTGGCACCTTGTGGTTACATTGAGAACTATTTCACTTTCCCTTGACTGAAGCTTATTCAGATTAGAATTTTGGCTGCATGCCCAGACAGTGTTTATTTGAAAGTCCTTGAAACTTTGCTGGAGAAAAGACTTTCTTTTGGTTTACTTGGTTTCATAAGATAGACCAGTGATGGCGAACCTTTTAGAGACTGAGTGCCCAAAGTGCAACCCAAAACCCACTTATGCATCGTCGAGTGCCGGGTGTGTGTGGCCCATTGGCTGGGTGTGACCAATTGGGTGGGCGTGGCTGCAGTGGTAACGGCAGTCTGGGTGGGACTAAAAAGTTCAATCAATCAATTTCAACTTTGCAAGATCTTTTTTTTTCCATGAGAAGTTGAAATTGACTGATTGAACCTTTTTTTTTGCACACGGCGGCAGAGGCCTAAAGCAAAAAGGTTTTATAAAACCCAGCTGAAGGCCTAGGACTGGGGTGACGGTGTGCATGCCCACAGAGAGGGCTCTGAGTGCCGCCTCTGGCACCCGTGCCATAGGTTCACCACCACTGAGATAGACTATATCTACAAACAAATAGTATTTGGAGCCATCCACCTCCCTGGATTATAAACACTGTGTCTTTTGGAACTATAACAAGCTGTCCTAGAAGAATTGAAAATTAAGAAATTTCCCAGAACAGATTTTGGTGGATTATAATTTTGATATTTTTGCTTTTTCCTTTTTCTTTCCTTTTTTCTTTTTCCCTGTGTATTTTGGGAGCATTTCCCCTCTTTTTTTCTTCTTTTTTCCCTCCTTTTTTCCCTGTTGCTATTTTTACTTTCCTTTTTCTTTTTTAAAGTACTTTTGTGGATTTCCCCTCCTAATTAATAGGAGCCTATTGGATTATAAAAGCTGGCCATTTGGCTACCTGGCGGATTACAATACAGGAAGTAAAGACAAAGATGAGCGCTTCAAATCTATCTAAACTTGGGGAAAAAGGATCTTCTGCCCCTGCTTCGACTTCTGCAAGTCCAGTATATCAGAAATCAATTATGACAATGCTCCAGTAGGAAAAGATGGATGTTCACCAAAAAGATACTCAAGCAATTTTGCAATCAATTGCAGCCCAGACCGCAACTTTGATGAAAAATCATGAAGAGTTGAAAAATGATCTTGACAAAATGAACCAAAAAAATTACTAATATAGACTCCCAAATTGAAAAGTTTAACCAGATGATTACAGACAATCAGCAAAGAATTCAAAAACTGGAAGATAAATCAGTTGAAGTTGACCAGAAATTAGAAGCTTTAAAAGATGAAAATGAAAAATTGTCCCAAATAAATGGAGAATTGGAAGACTCATTGGCGGTGATAGAAATGGAGCAGGCCTCATATTTTTCAAGATTCCAAAATATAATAGAAGACAAGGAAGAGGATCTCTTGGATTTGATAACAGAGTTACTTGCAGATGTTCTAGGAATGGGGAAGATCCAATGGAAGGAGAATTGGATTATATCTATAGAGTCAATTCAAACTATGCTAGAAGAAATAAAGTGCCCAGGGAAGTCCATGTTAGATTTCTTAAAAGATCCATAAGAGATGAGATTCTGAGAAAAGTAAGAGATCAACTGTTAAATATAAAGAAAAAGAAATAGTAGTTCTCAAATGAATTCCTAGAAGGATAAGAGAGGCCCAAAGAGACTATCAGTTCTTAACCAGGAAATTGGCTGAAAAAGGAATGAACTTTAGATGGTTGATTCCAGAAGGAATCTTAATCTACTGGGATATGAAAAGATATAGACTGAACACACCACTCAAAGCAATGGAATTTTTTTTTTGAAAATATATTTTATTAGTTTTTTTAATTTTTACAGAAAGAAAAAACTACTCAAATCAAATCATAGTGTTAAAATAAACAATCATCAATAAACAAAACATAAGTACATTTTTCAATACATCTAATACTAATAACTCAACTGAAAATAATCATACCAAACAATTAACATTACTGCTCGGTACCCCCACCACCACATCCCCCCGACCCTAACCTTCCCCCCTCACTTACCAACTCACTACCTACTTTCCTCCCTCCTTCTCTACTTCTCTATACTCCACCCTCCTTTCTACTTTCTTTCTACTTTCCTCCCTCCTTCTCCATCTCCGTCCTACTCTTCCCCCTTCTTATCAACTTCCACTTACATCAGCCTTCACTCCTCCTTCCTCTTTCCATCAGATGTGGTGCCCAGAGGCCACCCGAGCAACCCCTTAATAACAGTAATTACATATTCTTACATCCACCCCAATTACAGTTGAGAAAACATCGTATATAAAATTATAAACCCTCCCTAACCCTCCCTCCCGACTTCCCAGAGTGAATACAGGGTAAAACAAAAGAAAACCCACTACATCAAACAAAATTATTATATAATCCTAACAAGAATTTTAAACTATATACTATATACAATCTCTAAATCCTTTCAATCCATTAAACAAAACAAACAAATCATCTTGTTAAGAATAATAATTTTCATTTACATATCTAAACCATCAATCTAAGTCAAACCTTAAATCACTTCAATCCATTGAGAGGTTATATAAAATCACCCAAACAATCAAGTTTTATATACATCTTCCAGTAATCAACCTCTTTCAAACCATTAAACATCAAATAAAAAAAAATTCATCTTTTTAGAAAAATAAACAAATAATATCAATAAACCCCTCAATTAAAAAAAATATGTTCTTAATCAATTTAATATATCTTCCATTAAACATCCTCTCTTACATCTTACTTATAAAATTGGTCTTTAATTCAGCCCATAATCTTAGATTAGCCTTAATTCCTTACATTTAATTTTAAATTTCACTTCTTCAATCGACTTCTGGGCTTTCTCATCTGTCAAATAAACCTCCATAACAAATACAATCTATTTATTCCATTTCTAACTTACATTCCTACAACCTTATCAAATCACATAATGCTTATCTATCCCATCAATCAATCAATCTAATGTCAAACCTAGATCATTTCATAGCAAATACATTCTTCATCAATTTAATTATATCTTCCATTAATCATCTTCTCTTACATCTTACTCATAATCTTAGTCCTTAAATCAGTCCATAATTTTGAATTACCCATAATTCCTTGCATACAATTTTAAATTTCACTCCTTCAGTCGAATTCTAGGTTTTTTCTTCAACCAGGTAAACCTCCATAACGAGGCCTCCCTTCCAAATAATAAGTCTCTCTTCTTTACTTGCAATATCATTTGAGTCCAAATAAACCATCTTAACCTTTGCATTAGTCCTCTGTTACTCTTAGCTATAAACTTTTGTTGAAATAACAATTCAAATCTCTGTCTTTGCTTTTTCTGATCCTCAGCCCCATAAATAAGTTGCTTCTTAAACTGAATCAATGTCTCTTTTTTCTCAATTAAATCCTCTTCTTGCTGCTTATCTAAAAGGAATAGCCATCCCCTCCTTTCTTGAAACAAATCCTCTTCCTCCTCTCCATAGATGAACTGTTTATCAAGCAAGATCCATTTCCCTTTATTCTCTTTATTCTCAGTACTGTCCTCTTCTTGTTCTTGTTCTTCTTCTTGTTTAGATTGTATTATAAAGTATTCAGCAGTCGGTTGTAAATCAGTTTCATTTGGAAGAAAGAATCTGGTAAATATTTCTGTAATAGTCTCTTTCAGTATTGCTTTAATCTCTTTCACTATTGCACGCCTTTCTTCTTGAGATTCATCAATACGATCCAAAATAGATTTAACACTTGAATGTAAATTCCACTCCATTTTAAATTTAAAACAATCACTCTGGCTTTAATACAATGCCTACCGCCGTCTCTCTAGCTTCGCTTACGAGAACAAGGAGAGAGGAAAAAAAATGGAGAATTCACTTTCACTTTCAAACACTTTCCTTTAACAGTGAAAGCAGTGAAAGCTATACGCCATTTTGAAAGCATTATGTTGATTGTAGAAGTTAGAAATATATAGCCAGAAAACAATAAAAAAAATACTTGCAATCCAATAAGAACTCCTGTATTCACTCAGTCTGCTTACAGTCTCTCTTGTGTTCTCCTTCGTGAGACTCCGTCATCTGGATGTGTAAAGCCGCGAAAAACAGCGCACATCAGCTGTTTTTTCGCGGTGAAAGATCCCCTCTCCGGGCAAAGGAGAGGTGAAGAGCATCGGGAGTAAGGTTGAGCCTTCTTAAATCCCTGGAAAAGAAGTTTTCAGGGATTAAGAGTGAGCTCCCTATAGCTCCGGAGGACGCTCCTATCCAGAGACGCTTCTGTCTTCGGGCAGAAAAAGACGCCGCGACCACCTCTGCTTTTTTTTTAAGATTTAACACTGAAGAGATTATAAGCAGGCTGAATGACTACAGGAGTCCAAATGGTTTGCAAGTATTTTTATTGTTTTTTTTCTTGGTTATACATTTCTAACGTTTTCAATCAACAATGTTTCAAGATGGCGTTTAGCTTTCACTGTTTTCACTGTTAGGGAAAGTGCTGGAAAGTGAAAGTGGAATCTGTTACTTTTCTCTCTCTTCTTGTTCTTTCAAGCGCAGCTAGAGAGACGGCTGTGATTTGAAATTTAAAATGGAGTGGAATATACAGCCAAATGCTAAATCTAAGTTGGATTTTACTGATGAATTTTACGAAAAAAGGTCTGATACACAGAAGACTTTTGCGCAAGAGGTTAAAGAGTTTAAAGCATTTGTGAAAGAGGCTTTGACAGAAGTATTTTTGAAATTAGCTAAACTCCTTCCTCCAAATGAAATCGATGTACAACCTACTGTTGAACAATTTATTTCACAATCTGTATATGGAGATGATTACTACATAACACAAGAGAAAGAAGTTCAACAGGGAAGAGAAGATGATTAATGTAAGATGTAAGAGAAGATGATTAATGGAAGATATAATTAAATTGATGAAGAATGTATTTGCTATGAAATGATCTAGGTTTGACATTAGATTGATTGATTGATGGGATAGATAAGCATTATGTGATTTGATAAGGTTGTAGGAATGTAAGTTAGAAATGGAATAAATAGATTGTATTTGTTATGGAGGTTTATTTGACAGATGAGAAAGCCCAGAAGTCGATTGAAGAAGTGAAATTTAAAATTAAATGTAAGGAATTAAGGCTAATCTAAGATTATGGGCTGAATTAAAGACCAATTTTATAAGTAAGATGTAAGAGAGGATGTTTAATGGAAGATATATTAAATTGATTAAGAACATATTTTTTTTAATTGAGGGGTTTATTGATATTATTTGTTTATTTTTCTAAAAAGATGAATTTTTTTTAATTTGATGTTTAATGGTTTGAAAGAGGTTGATTACTGGAAGATGTATATAAAACTTGATTGTTTGGGTGATTTTATATAACCTCTCAATGGATTGAAGTGATTTAAGGTTTGACTTAGATTGATGGTTTAGATATGTAAATGAAAATTATTATTCTTTTTTTTTTTTTAAATATTTTTATTGACTTTTTTTTCCCAATTTTAACAGAAAAAAAAACTAGTCATATCAAATCTTAATATACAAATAAACAATCAACAACAAAACATAAATACAATTTCCAATACTTCTGATAATAATAACTCAACTAAAAATAAGCATCTCAAACAATTTACCATCATTCTTCCCCCTTCTTATCAGCTCCCACTTAGCTCATCCTTCAATCCACCAAAGGCCACCCAAACAACCCATTAGTAACAATAATTAATTATTCTTCCACCAACGCTAATTACAGCTAAAAAAAACATCCTACCTAAAATTATACGGCTTCCCAGAATGATTACAGGGTATAACAAAAGAAAGCCCCACTACATCAAACAAAATTATTATATGAACTTAACAAGAATTTTAAACTATATACTATCTCTTACTCAAAACACCCAAGAAAAAAAAAAAAAGAAAAAAAAGGGAAAAAAAACAAAAAAAACAAGAGAAAAAAAACCCATCTTATTAAAATTAAACAAATAATATTAACCATAACAATATCAATAAATCCCTCGATTCAAAATAATAATAATAATATTAATAATAATAATTATATTCTTATTCAATTTAGTTTATCATAATATATCTTAGTATATATCATCATATAAACATCCTCTTCTAAACCTTACTTATAATATAAACAATCAACTCATCTTGTTAAGAATAATATTTATCATTAACTTCTAAACCGTCAATCTAAGTCAAATCTACTAAATTTAGTTTATAATAATATATCTTAAAATATCATTTAAACATCCTGGTTTGCAGCTTACCTATGAACTTATATTAATAATAATAATTATATTCTTATTCAATTTAGTTTATCATAATATATCTTAATATATCATCATATAAACATCCTCTTCTAAACCTTACTTATAATATAAACAATCAGCTCATCTTGTTAAAAATAATATTTATCATTAACGTCTAGACCATCAATCTAAATCAAATCTACTAAATTTAATTTATAGTAATATATCATAAAATATCATTTAAATATCCTATCTTACAGCTTGCCTAAAATCTTAATCTTTAAATCAACCCATTATCTTAGATTAACCTTAATTCTCTCATTTAGTTATAAATTTCTTTTAATCAATCAACTTCTGTACTCTCTCACCTGACAAATAAACCTCCATAATAAAAACAAATTATTTATAGCATTTCTAACTTACATTCCAACCTAATATCACACCTAGAATAATTCCTTACATACAATTTTAAATTTCATTACTTCAAGCGAACTCTAGGTTTCTTTTTCAACCAAATAAAAGGCCATAACAAGGCCACCCTTCCGACTAATAAGTCTCTCTTCTGTATTTCTTCAGCCCCGTAGCTAAGTTGCTTGTTGAATTGAGTCTTCCTTTCTTGAATCATATCCTCTTGTTTTACATAAATAAACTGTTCATCAAACAACATCCATTTCGTTTTATAGTCTAATTGCTTCATAAAGTAGAACAATGCCTCTCTTTTGTCGATTAAATCATCTTCTTGCTGCCCGGCTAGACAGAATTCCCCTTCTTGAAACAAAACCTCTTGCTCACTATAAACAAACTTTTCATCTAGCAAAATCCATTTGTCATCTTCATTCTCGAAACCCTCCTCATCTCTTCCCTGTTGAACTTCTTTCTCTTGTGTTATGTAGTAATCATCTCCATATACAGATTGTGAAATAAATTGTTCAACAGTAGGTTGTACATCGATTTCATTTGGAGGAAGGAGTTTAGCTAATTTCAAAAATACTTCTGTCAAAGCCTCTTTCACAAATGCTTTAAACTCTTTAACCTCTTGCGCAAAAGTCTTCTGTGTATCAGACCTTTTTTCGTAAAATTCATCAGTAAAATCCAACTTAGATTTAGCATTTGGCTGTATATTCCACTCCATTTTAAATTTCAAATCACAGCCGTCTCTCTAGCTGCGCTTGAAAGAACAAGAAGAGAGAGAAAAGTAACAGATTCCACTTTCACTTTCCAGCACTTTCCCTAACAGTGAAAACAGTGAAAGCTAAACGCCATCTTGAAACATTGTTGATTGAAAACGTTAGAAATGTATAACCAAGAAAAAAAACAATAAAAATACTTGCAAACCATTTGGACTCCTGTAGTCATTCAGCCTGCTTATAATCTCTTCAGTGTTAAATCTTAAAAAAAAAGCAGAGGTGGTCGCGGCGTCTTTTTCTGCCCGAAGACAGAAGCGTCTCTGGATAGGAGCGTCCTCCGGAGCTATAGGGAGCTCACTCTTAATCCCTGAAAACTTCTTTTCCAGGGATTTAAGAAGGCTCAACCTTACTCCCGATGCTCTTCACCTCTCCTTTGCCCGGAGAGGGGATCTTTCACCGCGAAAAAACAGCTGATGTGCGCTGTTTTTCGCGGCTTTACACATCCAGATGACGGAGTCTCACGAAGGAGAACACAAGAGAGACTGTAAGCAGACTGAGTGAATACAGGAGTTCTTATTGGATTGCAAGTATTTTTTTTATTGTTTTCTGGCTATATATTTCTAACTTCTACAATCAACATAATGCTTTCAAAATGGCGTATAGCTTTCACTGCTTTCACTGTTAAAGGAAAGTGTTTGAAAGTGAAAGTGAATTCTCCATTTTTTTTCCTCTCTCCTTGTTCTCGTAAGCGAAGCTAGAGAGACGGCGGTAGGCATTGTATTAAAGCCAGAGTGATTGTTTTAAATTTAAAATGGAGTGGAATTTACATTCAAGTGTTAAATCTATTTTGGATCGTATTGATGAATCTCAAGAAGAAAGGCGTGCAATAGTGAAAGAGATTAAAGCAATACTGAAAGAGACTATTACAGAAATATTTACCAGATTCTTTCTTCCAAATGAAACTGATTTACAACCGACTGCTGAATACTTTATAATACAATCTAAACAAGAAGAAGAACAAGAACAAGAAGAGGACAGTACTGAGAATAAAGAGAATAAAGGGAAATGGATCTTGCTTGATAAACAGTTCATCTATGGAGAGGAGGAAGAGGATTTGTTTCAAGAAAGGAGGGGATGGCTATTCCTTTTAGATAAGCAGCAAGAAGAGGATTTAATTGAGAAAAAAGAGACATTGATTCAGTTTAAGAAGCAACTTATTTATGGGGCTGAGGATCAGAAAAAGCAAAGACAGAGATTTGAATTGTTATTTCAACAAAAGTTTATAGCTAAGAGTAACAGAGGACTAATGCAAAGGTTAAGATGGTTTATTTGGACTCAAATGATATTGCAAGTAAAGAAGAGAGACTTATTATTTGGAAGGGAGGCCTCGTTATGGAGGTTTACCTGGTTGAAGAAAAAACCTAGAATTCGACTGAAGGAGTGAAATTTAAAATTGTATGCAAGGAATTATGGGTAATTCAAAATTATGGACTGATTTAAGGACTAAGATTATGAGTAAGATGTAAGAGAAGATGATTAATGGAAGATATAATTAAATTGATGAAGAATGTATTTGCTATGAAATGATCTAGGTTTGACATTAGATTGATTGATTGATGGGATAGATAAGCATTATGTGATTTGATAAGGTTGTAGGAATGTAAGTTAGAAATGGAATAAATAGATTGTATTTGTTATGGAGGTTTATTTGACAGATGAGAAAGCCCAGAAGTCGATTGAAGAAGTGAAATTTAAAATTAAATGTAAGGAATTAAGGCTAATCTAAGATTATGGGCTGAATTAAAGACCAATTTTATAAGTAAGATGTAAGAGAGGATGTTTAATGGAAGATATATTAAATTGATTAAGAACATATTTTTTTTAATTGAGGGGTTTATTGATATTATTTGTTTATTTTTCTAAAAAGATGAATTTTTTTTTATTTGATGTTTAATGGTTTGAAAGAGGTTGATTACTGGAAGATGTATATAAAACTTGATTGTTTGGGTGATTTTATATAACCTCTCAATGGATTGAAGTGATTTAAGGTTTGACTTAGATTGATGGTTTAGATATGTAAATGAAAATTATTATTCTTTTTTTTTTTTTAAATATTTTTATTGACTTTTTTTTTTCCCAATTTTAACAGAAAAAAAAAACTAGTCATATCAAATCTTAATATACAAATAAACAATCAACAACAAAACATAAATATTTTTATAAGCAGAAGCGGTCGCGGCGTCTTTCTCTGTCTGATGACAGAAGCGTCTCTGGGCAGGAGCGTCCTCAGGAGCTTAGGGAGCTATCACTCCTAATCCCTGAAAACTTTTTCCAGGGATTTAAGAGGTGCTCAACCCTGCTCCTGATGCTCTACACCTCTTCTTTGCCCGAAGAGGGGATTTTTCACCGCAAAAAAACAGCTGATGTACGCTGTTTTTTGCGGCTTTACAAACCCAGGGAACGGAGCCTCACAGAGGAGACTCTAGCGACGCCAGCGGAGCCACCGGAAGCCGGCAAAGCAATGGAATTTTTTGACAACCACAAAGCATTCTTGGAAAAAGGTGATCCTGAACCCAAGAAGCAAGAAGAAACGGTAGTTGAAGGAGCCGCTAAACAAACAGAGGAGAAAGAAGTAAAAAATACATGCTCCTGTAGCTATCTTAAAGGGGAGTAAGCCCCATGCTACTGTGTACCACATTGTTGTATGCCACTTCAGTGAATGGCAGAAGCTCTGCCCAATTAGACTGCTGGTAGTTAACATAACAACACAGGTACTGTTCCACCATTGCATTGGCTTGTTCTGCAGCCCCATTTGTACTTGGATGGAAAGCTGAACTAAGACATTGGGAGGATTCTATTAGCTTTACAAATTCACGCCAAAATTTGGCAGTAAATTGGACCCCTAGGTCACAGATTGTGTTTGGTTACTCCGTGCAGCTGGTAAATATGTTGCAGGAACATCCTGGCCAGTCTCTGAGCAGATGGGAGGCTGGAACATGCTGTGAAGTGGGCCTGCTTTGAGAACAGGTTCAACACTGTCCATATCACTGTATTTCCTCCACTCTCTAGAAGCTCAACTATAAAGTCCATGGCTATTTCTTCCCAAGGCCAGGTCGGATGAGCCACTTCCTGCAGCAATCCTGGACTCTTCCCTGGTCTGCACTTCATGGCCGTACACATGGCAGAGCTCTTCACATAGCTTTCTATGTCCTTCATTCCTGGCCACCAGAATTGTTGTTTAGTCAAGCGTAAAGTCTTTAAGAATCCAAAGTGGGCAGCTTGCTTGGCATCGTGGCTTCTCTGTAGGACTTGTAGTCATAGGCTGTCAGGGACATACAGTTTGTTTCCTTTCCAGGCCAATTCCTCCCTCAAAGTTAGCTCCCCTTGGTGGGCTCCGAACCATGCATCGGTTTGCAGTTCCTGTTACATCTGCTGTGTGAAAGCATCACCAGGGAGGGTTTTTTTCCTTCTTTCCTGTTGTCTGGTGGTCACTTGAGCTGCCAACTGCCTCATAGGGATAATAGGGTTCACCACTTCTTCCTGAGTACTTTTGTATTGGGGCATATGGGACAGTGCATCAGCCAGGAAGTTTTTTCCTCCCGGGATGTATTTCAGAACAAAGTCAAACCAGTTTTAAGTACTGAGCCCACTGAACCTGCTTAGGGGAGAGTTTTCTTTTTTTTTTTTAATTTCCTAAAGAATATTTTTATTAATTTTTTCAAATTTTTTACAGAAAGAAAAACAACTCAACTGGTAACAATCATTTAAAACATTTGCCATATAATCAAAATAAGTGCTCGGTACCCCCACCACCACATCCTCCTAAGTCTATACTGCCCCCCTCATCTTACCATCTATCTACCTACTCTTCCCTTTCTCTACTTCTCCACTTCCCCTCCGCCCACCTCTATCCCCTTTCTTCTCCCTCTTGCCCTCTTCCTACTTGCCTCACCTTCACTCCTCCTTCCTTTTCCGTCCAATGTGGTGCCCAGCGGCCTTCCGAGCAACCTCTTGATACCTATAAATAAATACTTACTCTCATCTAAACCCCAATTACCGTTGAGAAAACATAATATAACATAATATTAACACCCTCCCACCTCCCCCCCCGGCTTCCCAGAGTGAATACAGGGTAAAAACGCAAGAAACCCCACTAAACTACTATTTTATAACTGTTTAACTACGGTATATACCAAATGTAATTCCTTCAATTGATATTTCTTTTGTATATAGTCTATCCATTTTTTCCAATCCATCAGAAATTCTTCACTTGAATGATTCTTCAAATATGCAGATATTTGAAATTTTTGCCGAAATTTTTATTTTTATTTCAAATGTTACCAATACTTAAAAAGGATGGGAATTTAGAGGAGTGGCAGAAAGGTATTAACAGATTCATTTGGAATGGCAAGAAACCAAGGGTTAAATTAAAAATTATTCAAGACATAAGAGAGAGAGGTGGTCTGAAAATGCCTAATTTTAAACTATATTATTATGCAGCAGCTCTAGTAGCAATAAGTGACTGGGTTAACTTGACTAACGAAAGAATATTGAATATAGAAGGGTACGGATTATTGTATGGGTTTCATGCATATCTAGTTTATGACAAAAAGTTGGATAGGGGTTTTAGAGAGCATTTATTGAGAAATTCACTGTTGCGGGTCTGGAAAAAGTATTATTATAAATTAAGTGGGAAAATTCCTTTATGGACAGTTCCCAGGCACGCAATAGAGAGTGTAAATGGACAACAAACTCAAGATGTTGTGCCCTATGAGAGGCTTTTAACTAAAGAAGGGAATAATTTAGAGTTGAAGTCACTAAATAGATTAAGGGAAGAAGGCTTAGACCACAATTGGTATTCACATATACAACTTCAGGCAAGATGGCAAAAAGATGTAAAGCTGGGTTTTTTGTTAAAGGATGAAAAATTAATTAAACAAGTCAGAGATCAAAGAATTATGCATATTAAAAGATTATATGATGTATTACTTGAAATTGATTCTGGAACTGAATTAGTTAAAGATTGTATGATCAAGTGGGAATGTAATTTTGGACATCCAGTTACGATGGAAACGTGGAAAAGGATATGGGTGAAAAATGTAAAATTTACGCAAGCACAGCATTTAAGAGAAAATTTTTATAAAATGTTTTATAGATGGCATTTAGACCCAAAAAAATTGTCACTTATGTATCCAGATATGCAACCCAAATGTTGGAGATGTGAATCAACAGATGCTACTTATTTTCATGTTTGGTGGACTTGTAAAAAAATTAAGGCTTATTGGATAAAAATTTGGTGGATTCTTCAAAATATATTGAAAAAGCGTATAGAATTTTCACCACAGTTGTTTTTGTTGGGCATTACGAAAGACTGTACCACCATAGAGACTAAGCTGATTTTGAACTTGATTACTGCAGCAAGACTATTGGTGGGACAATATTGGAAGACATCTGAATTACCGTCTGTTGAAGAATGGACATTAAAAGTGGTTAAATTGGCGGAAATGGCTTAGGGGAGAGTTTTCGTGGAGTCCTCAGCGCTTCTAGATTTTTGTGATCAGTCAAAATTTCGAAGGGGATTTTACTCCTCTCTATAAATTGTGTCCACATCAATAGTGCCCACCGTACGGTGAAGGCATCTTTTTCCCAGACTGTCTATCACTTCTCAGTTTCAGTTAGCTTTCAGAAAGTGAAAGCACATGGCTGCAGATGTCCTCTGTTCTTCTGAAGCGGTACCACCCCCATCGTGACATCGCTGGGGGGAGATTTTGGGTTTTACTGATTAGATTCATTTGTTGTTATAGAAATGGCTAGTTTATAATATTATGGAAAAGTAAAAAGTTGAGGTTCAATGTTAATGCTTCCTTCTACTGCAACAGAGGAAGTCTGTTCTTTTTCCCTTCTCCCCCTCACTTTTTACCCCTTTTTCCTCCCCACCGTGTCCTACTATTTGCTGTTGAATTTTTGTATTTTATTCTATAATCTAATAAAATATTACAAACTGTAGGGGAAAAAAGGAAAAAAGTGCCAGTTTTAATTTCTTTGGTGGCTGTTCCTTTGCTGAATCACTTTCCCTTTGCACTGACAAATGTATGATGAATTTATCCATGTTTATTAATATGCACCACTACCAGCTAGCTCAGGGGTATTCAAACTTGGCACTTTTAAGACTTGTGGACTTCAACTCCCAGAATTCCTCAGCCATCGTGGCTGGTTGATGAATTCTGGGAGTTGAAGTCCACAGGTCTTAAAGTTGCTAAGTTTGTAGACCCCTGAGCTAGCTGGTCACCCCTTCTTCCTCTCTCCCTTCTGAGCTCTTTCCACAGTATAGTAAGAATGCACCCCCCTCCCCCCCAATCCCTTCCCTGTACCCTTAAAGACACAGGATTCAAGTGCAAAGCAAGAAAGGCTCACACAATAAAGAAACACATAAACTCTGTTGTTTTCTTTCTCAGGCGTGTCACGTGTCACAATGTTGCAATCTGAGACTGAAAGGCTGTGGCAATTGCAAAAAGCTTTAGCCTTAAATTAAGCCTGTTTACCTTCAAAGAAAACTTTCTATATAATTGTCTTCTTTTATCGTTGAACATCTTGCTGTCAACTGTATTCCCAAATATTTAACCTTTTAAACTGTAATTCTGTTTTTTATATTTGTTTTTTTGTTTATCTGTGAGATTTTAAACTATTACTTTGTTTATTTTCAGTCCTGCCATTTCTCCATACTGTTCTATCTTTCCCAGTAGTTTAGACATCATCTCCAAAGGTTCTTCTAAGATGAACACCAAGTCATCAGCAAATGCTTGCAATGTATATGTTTCATCTTTTATTTCCAGTCCTTTAATTTCTGTATCTTGTCTAATATGTCTATTTAAAACTTCTGGTTTGGAGCGCGATGGGACAGGTGGAAGAAGCTGGGGCTCCGGCTTCCCAGCCCGATTTCAGTCTGCCCAGTGAGCCCAAGGGGTCAGAAAGTTGCCCTGGAGGGGCAATGAAGAAGGAGGGATATTCAGGAGCCTGGACCAGACAGTGGTCAGTCCAGGTGGACTGAAGAAACCCTCTGAAAGGATAGAGGAAAGGCTGCCGGGCTCACCCAGGCAGCCCAAGTCATCACGAGCCGGAAGGAAAGCGATGAGCCATGGGGCTCCACCAAACAGCTGACTGTCAACAGTATGCTGAAACTGGGTGAGCTAGGCCCTTTCTCTTTTCCTTTTGGAATTACAGTTAAAACGTTGATCCCCTGACTGAGATACTGGACTTAGCCTAAAGTAGTTGGCTCCTTTCACAGTTTGGATTTAAGCCTAAAATAGTTGGCCAGAAGAATGAGTGCACCAAACCTTACTAGACTTAAGAAAGAGACCTCCTCTGCACCATCTGTGGGAACACCTAGTCCAACAACCCAGGGATCTATTGAAACAATGTTGCAGTGTGAAAAAATAAGCACTGCTCAAAATGAGATACAAATTACTTTAAAATCAATTCAGGAATTAATGCAAAAAATCATGAACAGACTAAAAGTAAATTTGATAAACTAAGTGAAGAAATTTTGGACGTAAAGACACAATTTGAAGTACATCATCAAATGTTGCTTAAAATGAACAAAGAATTCAGAAAATGGAAAATAAATCAGAAGATATTGATTAAAATGGAAATACTATTACAAGAAAATGAGAAACTAAAACAAGCAAATCAAAACCTTGAGGGTATGGTCACGATCCTAGAAATGGAAAAAGCAGAACACTCCTTAAGATTTCAAAATATCCCTGAAGATAGAGAAGAAAACATAGCAGTTGTGATCATCGAACTCTTGGCAGAGGCTTTGAAAGCTGATAGAGCAGAGATGCAAATAGAGATAGATGAAGTATTTCGAATGAATTCAAGCTATGCAAGGAGATTTAAATTACCTAGAGAAGTGCTCGTGAGATTCATAAAGAAAACAACATGAGATGAAATATTGAGGAAAGTTCGAGAGGAACCATTACAATATAAGAACAAAGAAATTGTGGTCTTAAAGCAGATACCTAAGAGAGTAAGAGATACTTGAAGACAGTACCACTTTTTAATGACAAAGCTGATTGCAAAGGGCATAAACTTTAGATGGTTAATACCAGAAGGGATTTTAATCAACTGGAATAGTACAAGACACCGACTGGATTCAATCTGGAAAGCAGAGGATTTTGAGGAAAAAAACATAGCGTTCCTAGATGAAGGAGTGCAACATCAACAAGAGGAGAGAAAGGAACAGAAACAAATGGAAGAGACATCTGGAGAAGCAGCTACACAATCAGGTGAACAGAAGGAGAAATGTGAGCAAGAAAGTGAAGGAGCGGCTAGAGAACAGAGGATCACGAGATCTACTAGACCTAAATATAAATAACAGAAATGGAGAAAGAAAATGGGGTTTTTTTCAGTGAACATAAATAGACTAAACTCCCCATCAAAAAGAAGTAAAATATTTAGGAAACTGCAGAAATTAAACATAGACATAATTTGCTTGCAAGAGACACATATAAAAAAACAATTTCATAAGCTTTTGGAATACCCCAAAATTGGGAAACTTTACCATGCATCAGCACAACAAAAAAAAGAGGTGTTGCTGTATATATTAAAGAGACAATAGACTCTAAAATGATCTATTCAGATGAAGATGGAAGAACTGTGATGGTAGAAATATATTTACATCAAAAACAAATATTGTTGGTAGTAATTTATGCACCAAATAATAACCAGGAAGAATTTTTATCAAAATCTACACAGAAAAATAATAAAACTGGAGTATCAAAATATTTGTCTAGTAGGAGATTTTAATGCAATTGTGGATGGGACAATAGATTATAAAAGCAGTAAAACAGGAAAAACTGGAAGAAGAAGACTACCTAAGACTTTTTTAAAAATATGATAGAGGAGATTGGAGTACAAGATGATTGGAGGGAAATTAATCCAGGAAAATTACAATATACATTTCATTCAAATAGCCAAAAATCCTGGTCTAGAATCGATATGATTTGGATGACACCAGATCTGAGGACGAATATGCAGGAAATTGAGATAGAACCTACCCTTGAAGAGTGTTCGGAGACTACAATTAGTGCAAAATGCAGCTGCGCGAGCAGTTGTGGGTCTTCCTCGTTGTGCCCACATTTCATCAACTCTCCGCACGCTGCATTGGTTGCCTATTGGTCTCCGAGCCCAATTCAAGGTGTTGGTTATTACCTATAAAGCCCTTCATGGCTTGGGACCAGGATAATTACGGGACCGCCTTCTGCCACATACTTCTCTACGACCGGTGAGAGCGCACAGGGTCGGCCTCCTCCAGGTCCCGTCAATGAAACAATGTCGTTTGGCGGGCCCTAGGGGGAGGGCTTTCTCTGTTGCGGCACCCACCCTCTGGAACCAACTACCTCCTGAAGTCCGCGTTTCTCCGACCCTCCTGGCCTTCCGAAAGAATTTAAAAACCTACCTCTGCCGGCAGGCCTGGGGATGATTGTTGATTGTGGTGTGATTGATGAGTATGTATGGGGTTTGTATTTTTAATGTTGTTCGGATTTGTTCAATTGTTTATATATATATATATATGTTGTAAGCCGCTCCGAGTCTTCGGAGAGGAGCGGCATACAAATCCGAATAAATAAATAAATAAATAAATAAATAAATAAATAAATAAATAAAATGTATGGGATACAACTAAAGCATACTTTAGAGGCATAGCCATAACATATGTGGCAAAGAAAAATAAACAGAAAAGACAGCAGTATGTACTACTAAAAGAAAAATTTGAAAAATTAGATTCAAAACTGCAAATGAACCCACAAAAGAAGACTTTAAAAAGAGAAATGGACATAATAAAACATAAATTAAATTTGTTGGACTCAGAAAAATTGGCACAGCAAATAAAAAGAGCAAAACAAATTTTTTTTTGAAAGTGCAAATAAACCAGGCAGATGATTAGCCTATAAACTTAAAAAGCAGAAGGAGAAGAAAATGATAAATTGGTAGATTAAAAGATGGTCTACAATTTAAAAATTAAGAAATAAAAAAGACAATCAAAGAATATTATAAGAAACTTTACGACATAGAAGAAATTCCAAGAGAGAGAATGATTCAATATTTGAAAGGAAATAATCTTCCAAAAATTCCAGAAACTTACAAGATTATGTTAGAGGAAAAAATAACAATGATGGAAATAACAGAGGCCATAAGGAGACAAAAAAAATGAAAAAAAAAAACACCGGGTCCAGATGGATTACTGGCGGAGTTGTATAAAACCTTACAAGATATATTAAGTGAACTGTCGAAAGACATTTGTAATCCCTCAATCATTCCATCTAATGTCAAACCTTAAATCATTTCAATCCACTAGACAAAACAAACAAATCATCTTGTTAAGAATATTAATTTTCATTTACATATCTAAACCATCAATCTAAGAATCAGTCCATCACTTCAGTTCATTGAGAGGTTATGTAGAATCACCCAAACAATAAAGTTTAGTATATATCTTCCAATAATCAGTCTCTTTTAACATTCTAAACAGTCATTTCAAACCATTAAACATCAAATAGATAAATCATCTTTTTGAGAAAAATAAACAAATAATATCAATAAACCCCTCAATTAATATATATATATATATATATTCTTAATCAATTTAGTATATCTTCCATTAAACATCCTCTCTTACATCTTACTCATAAACTTGGTCCTAAATTCAGCCCATAGTCTTAGATTGGCCTTAATTCCTTACACTTAATTTTAAATTTCACTTCTTCAATCGACTTCTGGGCTTTCTCATGTCAAATAAACCTAAATAACAAACACAATCTATTTAATCCATTTCTAACTTAGAGTCCTTTAACCTTATCAAATCACATAATGCTTATCTATCCCATCAATCAATCAATCTAATGTCAAACCTAGATCATTTCAAAGTAAGTACTTTCTTCTTCAATTTAATTATATCTTCCATTAATCATCTTCTTTTACGTCTTACTCATAATCTTAATATTATATCTTCCATTAAACATCTTCTCTTACATCTTGCTCATAATCTTAGTCCTTGAATCAGTCCATAGTTTTGAATTACCCATAATTCCTTATGTACAATTTTAAATTGTTTGTAATTGTTTGTAATGAACTTTTGTTGGAGGCTAAACTTCCAAAGACATGGATAGAAGCAAATATTACTTTAATACCAAAAGAAGACTCAGATTTGACTCAGATAAAAAACTACAGACCGATATCGTTATTGAATGTGGACTATAAAATTTTCACCTCAATAATGGCTAAGAGACTGCAAAGATACTTAACTGAATTTATACATTCAGACCAGAATGGTTTCTTACCAAAGAGACAAATTAAAAATAATCTAAGAGTGATAATGGATGTATTAGAATACTATGAATTACATCCAGGGAAACAAATGGCGCTAATATTTCTAGACACTCAAAAGGCATTTGATAATGTTTCCTGGCAATTTATGATTCAGCAATTACAAATAATGGACTTTGGACAGAATTTTATAAATATGATAAAAATGATACACAGTAAACAAACAGCGAAAGTGATTGTGAAAGAAGATTACACTGAGAATTTTGAGATAAGGAAAGGAACAAGGCAAGGATGTCCATTATCTCCATTGTTACTTATTTTTACTTTGGAAGTTTTAAACAGAAATATTAGACAAGATATAGAAATCAAAGGATTGCAAAGAAAACTTTCTAAAAGCCATAGACAGACTCAAGATAAGGGGGTAAAACTAATTACATTTGTTTAAAGGGATTAAACCTACGGAAGTCAACACTTTGGACTCATTGCTAGCCTAAAATGCAGACTAAAATATTCCAATAACCAAAGCATACAAAGGAGCCTCTGAATTACAAAATGCTGTAAAAACTGTACAAAAATCCTTATGGTGACCCAATCAAGCTGCCAGCTGATCCAGAACTAAATAAACCCATCTCCTTTCCGACATGCTGGCTTTTCATTTCATCAGCTCTGATTGCATTCTCCTGGCTGGAGAAAACGAACCAGGGGACCTTTTCTTCCAGCAACAGCTGCTGCTTCTTCTCTGTCCCTGTTTCCTCCCTGCCTGCCTTCTCTTTCCCTGTTGTCTTTTTTTCCCCTTTCCCGCCCAAACCACCTCCTTTTATAGCCTCTCCTCTCCTCCCCCCCTTTTCTTCAGTTCACCTCCAGCTCTGTGCTGCTTCTGGAAGCGCCAATCAGCTGGAGCCTTGCCGTCTCCTGGGGCTTCTGCCAAGCCCAGACAGTCCTGCAGCTGCAGCTGCCTCTCCCTCAGGCTTGGGTCACTTCGGCTCATTCCTCTCCCCTGCTACACTTGGCTAGCAGTCGCGTACCACCTGCCACATGGCAAAGTACCATAGGTGGTATGCGTACCACCGGTTGAAAAGCCCTGGCCTAGATAGTTCAAACTGGTCTTGTGAAATTCACATTTTGATAACTTACTGTATAGCTTAGTGTCCAAAAGTTTTCTCAACACCTGTCGCACTAACTTCATGTGCTCTTCCATCATCTCGGAATAGATGAGGATGTCATCCCCAAATACACTAGGACCCCTTTGTACAGGTGCTCATGCAGCACTTCATTAATTAGTTGCATAAATACAGCAGGGGTTCCCTGTAGCCCAAAAGGTATCACTTTGAACTGGTAGCAACCCAGTGGACAGTTAAAGGCTATCTTCCACTTGTCGCCTTCCTGGATTCTCACCTGGTAATACACCTTCCTCAAGTCCAACGTAGTAAACAACTTCCCCTTAGCCAAATGGCCCAGCATGTCCTTCATGAGGGGGAGGGGGTACATATTTTCCACACACACACCATTTATCCCACGGAAATCGACACACAGTCTCAGCGAGCCATCTTTTTTCTCTTTAAACAGCACGGGAGCCACCACTCAGGATTTGGCAGCCTGGATGAACCCCCTAGGTAGATTCTTGTCAATGTAGTCTCTCAGCTCCTTCATCTTCTTTGGAGTCATCGAGTACATTTTTGGCTTAGGGAGTTTCGCTACGGGCAAGATCTCAATTGTGCAGTCCATGTCAGATCTTCTTTCTTATCCTCTGGTTTATTTTGAAGTCCTGAAAGATAAAATGTTTGTCAGGTCCCCAAATCCTTATTGTCTCCTTTCCATATATATATACTTGTACTTTGCTTTGGGGCCTGCCATTACGCTGGGGGGAGGGGGGAAATTTGCTTTCACCTGGGATAACTTTCATTTTCTGCTTTCCTTCTTCCACCTCTATCCACTTGAGAAAGGAATGTGTCTCCCTTATCAGGGAGATGGTTACAGAGAAATGAAAGTTGGAGAAGACCTTGAGATGCACGCCAACTGTACCCGCTCATTTTGCAACCTGTGGATTGGCTGGATTTCAAATGGACATTATGACTTTGGTAGGAGGAGGAATATTGCTGGTTTAATTAAGGTGTTCAAGTGGGATTTTCTCCATATCTCACCTTGACTTTCCTACTGTTACTAGCCCCTAATAAAAGTTTCATTTTGAGACAATGCCTGTTTCAAGAGTTCTGCTTTCTTGGGTGGTTAGCTGAGGTGGGTCCTTACATAAGGTGAGATCTGCATAGTACTTAACCTGGAGAAGCTGCTGCCCTACCAGGGGAGTCGCAACTGATTTCTACATGGAGGAATTCCAGGCAGAGAAATGGTCCGAAGATCTCCTCTGCCTAAAAGCTGATGAAAGCCTCTCCAGAGACCTGGAAGAAGCTGGACCTTCTGGTGAAGAAGATTGAGCCAGATGGTCACTCAGGGTTGGTAAGAAGGAAGGATGGGAGGAGAAAGCCCCGAAAGTCACTCTTACCCAAGGTGGAGGCAGCACCATGGCAAGGCCGTCTGTCTCAAGGAACCAGATGCAGACCACCCCAACCAGCTGAGGTGAAACCAATCCTGATCAGAGTGAAGTTCGATGGAGACCCAAAGTGCTTGGGGTATTTCCTGGCACAAGTGTTCACCTACATGCAAATCTATTGGAGAACACTGCCTACTGATGTGGAGAAGGTCCACGTCCTCACCCTAGCCCTGGAAGGTGGAGCAGCTGACTGGATGGTGACCCTGTATAATTGCAATGCACCTGAATTGAGGAATTTCAACCACTTTATGGCTGTGCTCCACAGATGGTTTGAGGAGAGGCTAGCAGACAAGAAAGCCCGTGAGCGCATAAAGACCATGAAGCAAGGAAGGAGACCAGTCGCTGAATACACTGAAGAATTCAGAGAGTTGGCCAGTTGCCTTCGCTGGCCGGAAGACATCCTGGTAAGCTGTTTCCAGGATGGGCTCAACGAATAGCTGTACAATGCCTGCATGGCCCGTGGAGTGCCAGGGCGGCTGTATGATTGGTGCCTGCTAGCTGAGGAAGTGGAAATTGACCAACGCAAACACCTACATCACCTGGTGAGACTAAGTTTCAAGCTGCAGTCAGATAGGCGGGGGGAGACCGCACAAAGTTTGCCTGCTCCAGCTTGTAGCACCACCTGCTTCAAATGTGGCAAAGAGGGGCATCGAGCCATGGATTGCCTCAGCAAGACACCGGCCAAGAGAGGGGATCGTCTACCATCTGGAAGACCACCAAGGGCTTCACTGCACCCTAGGGAGACTGCAGTGAGTTCCAGAAAAGTTGTAGAGCTCCCCTGGGATCGCAACTGAGAGGGTCAAGCTTCGACTCCATACCACGATGATCCAGGAGCTGCAGAAGACAACTACAAGGACTACTCATTGGTGAGTGGGCCTATTGACCCCATAACAGTGCCCTTAAAACTCTCTATACCTGGCACTGGATAGACAGTAAAGTTAGCTGCCCTACTGGACTCAGGGTATACCCACTGCATGATTAGCCCAGAACTAGTGGGGAAAATGGGTATACCCCTCAGGAGACTAAAATCCCCAATCACTTTCTGCCAGCTGGATGGTTAAGTGGCGGGGGGGTTTCCCGCCAGCTTTGCCACTAGACCGCTATGTATTGACCTAGGAGATCATGCAGAGACTTTAGCTTTTATCGTGGCCCCAGGAATGGAGTAGCCATTAGTCCTGGGTCTGGCTTGGTTTAAAAAATGTAACCCCATGGTCAACTGGAGGGAAGGATAATTAATATTACCACAAGGAGGAGCCCTGCCTGCTTCTGAAGGAAATGGCAGGAGATGTGGATTACACCACCATTTTGCCTCTGCCCTCAGTGAGTCAAACTTAAAAGCCATCCCAATGGAATACTGAGATTTGGCTGAAGCTTTTAATGAACAGAGGGTGGACGAACTCCCCTCTCACCAATCTACAGACTGTCCTATAGAAATCATCCCAGGGGCAAAACTACCAAAGCCAAAAATGTACTCTATGACTCCCAGGGAATTAGACGAACTGGGAAAGTTCATCAACAAGAACTTGGAGCAGGGTTTTATAGAGCTGGCTAGACCCCGGGTAGCAGCCCCCGTATTGTTCAGAGAAAAGAATGATGGCTCTCTTCGTCTGTGTGTGGATTATAGGAGTCTTAATGCTGTGTGTGTGGAAAACATATACCCACTACCTTTAATGAAAGATATGTTAGCGCACCAATCAAAAGGAAAGCTTTTTTCCAAACTGCTGGACTTGAGAGAAGCTTATTACAGGATACGGATAAAGAAAGGGGATGAGTGGAAAACTGCTTTTAATTGCCCCCTTGGCTGCTTCCAATTTAAAGTCCTCCTGTTTGGGCTACAAGGGGCTCCTGCAGTTGTTTTTTTTTTAAAATATATTTTATTCATTTTTTTAATTTTTACAGAAAGAAGAAACTACTCAAAACAAATCATAGTGTTAAAATAAACAATCATCCATAAACAAAACATAAATACATTTTTCAATACATCTAATACTAATAACTCAACTGAAAATAATCATACCACACAATTAACATTACTGCTCGGTACCCCCACCACCACATCCCCCCGACCCTAACCTTCCCCCCTCACTTACCAACTAACTACCTACTTTCCTCCCTCCTTCTATTCCACCCTCCTTACTCATCCCCCCTCTTACCAACTTTCTTTCTACTTTCTTTCTACTTTCCTCCCTCCTTCCCTATCTCCGTCCTACTCTTCCCCCTTCTTATCAATTTCCACTTACATCAGCCTTCACTCCTCCTTCCTCTTTCCAACAGATGTGGTGCCCAGAGGCCACCCGAGCAACCCCTTAATGACAGTAATTACATATTCTTACATCCACCCCAATTACAGTTGAGAAAACATCATATATAAAATTATAAACCCTCCCTAGCCCTCCCCCCCGACTTCCCAGAGTGAGTACAGGGTAAAACAAAAGAAAACCCACTACATCAAACAAAATTATTATATAATCCTAACAAGAATTTTAAACTATATACTATATACAATCTCTAAATCATTTCAATCCATTAAACAAAACAAACAAATCATCTTGTTAAGAATAATAATTTTCATTTACATATCTAAACCATCAATCTAAGTCAAACCTTAAATCACTTCAATCCATTGAGAGGTTATATAAAATCGCCCAAACAATCAAGTTTTATATACATCCTCCAGTAATCAACCTCTTTCAAACCATTGAACATCAAATAAAAAAAAATTCATCTTTTTAGAAAAATAAACAAATAATATCATATCTTCCATTAAACATCCTCTCTTACATCTTACTTATAAAATTGGTCTTTAATTCAGCCCATAATCTTAGATTAGCCTTAATTCCTTACATTTAATTTTAAATTTCACTTCTTCAATCGACTTCAGGGCTTTCTCATCTGTCAAATAAACCTCCATAACAAATACAATCTATTTATTCCATTTCTAACTTACATTCCTTCAACCATCAAATCACATAATGCTTATCTATCCCATCAATCAATCAATCAATCTAATGTCAAACCTAGATCGTTTCAGAACAAATACATTCTTCATCAATTTAATTATATCTTCCATTAATCATCTTCTCTTACATCTTACTCATAATCTTAGTCCTTAAATCAGTCCATAATTTTGAATTACCCATAATTCCTGCATACAGTTTTAAATTTCACTCCTTCAGTCGAATTCTAGCTTTTTTCTTTAACCAGGTAAACCTCCATAACGACGCCTCCCTTCCAAATAATAAGTCTCTCTTCTTTTACTTGCAATATCATTTGAGTCCAAATAAACCGTCTTAACCTTTGCATTAGTCCTCTGTTAGCCATAAACTTTTGTTGAGATAACAATTCAAATCTCTGTCTTTGCTTTTCCCAATCCTCAGGCCCATAAGTAAGTTGCTTCTTAAACTGAATCAATGTCTCTTTTTTCTCAATTAAATCCTCTTCTTGCTGCTTATCTAAAAGGAATAACCATCCCCTCCTTTCTTGAAACAAATCCTCTTCCTCCACTCCATAGATGAACTGTTTATCAAGCAAGATCCATTTCCCTTTATTCTCTTTATTCTCAGTACTATCTTCTTCTTGTTCTTGTTCTTCTTGTTGTTTAGGTTGCACTATAAAATATTCAGCAGTCGGTTGTAAATCAGTTTCATTTGGAAGAAAGAATCTGGTTAATATTTCTGTAATGGTCTCTTTCAGTATTGCTTTAATCTCTTTCACTATTACACGCCTTTCTTCTTGAGATTCATCAATACGATCCAAAATAAGTTTAACATTTGAATGTAAATTCCACTCCATTTTAAATTTAAAACAATCACTCTGGCTTTAATACAATTCCTACCGCCGTCTCTCTAGCTTCGCTTACGAGAACAAGGAGAGAGAAAAAAAATGGAGAATTCACTTTCACTTTCAAACACTTTCCTTTAACAGTGAAAGCAGTGAAAGCTATACGCCATTTTGAAAGCATTATGTTGATTGTAGAAGTTAGAAATGTATAGCCAGAAAAACAATAAAAAAATACTTGCAATCCAATAAGAACTCCTGTATTCACTCAGTCTGCTTATAGTCTCTCTTGCGTTCTATTTTTATAAGCAGAAGCGGTCGCGGCGTCTTTCTCTGTCTGATGACAGAAGCGTCTCTGGGCAGGAGCGTTCTCAGGAGCTTAGGGAGCTATCACTCTTGATCCCTGAAAACTTTTTCAGGGATTTAAGAGGTGCTCAACCCTGCTCCTGATGCTCTACACCTCTTCTTTGCCCGAAGAGGGGATTTTTCACCGCAAAAAAAACAGCTGATGTGTGCTGTTTTTTGCGGCTTTACAGACCCAGGGAACGGAGCCTCACAGAGGAGACTCTAGCGGCGCCGGCGGAGCCACCAGAAGTGGTCGGGCTCCTGCAGTTTTCATGCAACTAATTAATGAGGTCCTACATGCTCACCTGTACAAAGGGGATTTGGTTTACCTGGTGATATCCTTAGTTACACTGAAACCAAAGATGAACACATTAAACTGGTCAGAGTGGTACTAAAAAAGTTGCGCTCTGCTAAACTGTATGCCAAACTGTCAAAGTGTGAGTTCCACAAAGATCGCATTGATTACTTGGGGTACCGTATATCCAATGAGAGAATAGAGATGGATCCGGAGAAAGTGAGAGCAGTCTTGGACTGGGCCCCTCCAAAAACCAGGAAACAACTCTAAAGTTTCCTAGGATTTGTGAACTTTTACAGACAATTCATTCCATCTTTCACACAGATTGCCCTCCCAATCACAAACCTCTTAAAAACCAGAGGGGGGGGGACAAGCCAAAGCCCAGCCAACTGTTAAAGTGGACAGGAGAGTGTCAAGCGGCTTTTGAGAAACTTAAAAAACTTTTCTCTGTGGAGCCAATGTTGAAACACCCGGACCCAGAACAGCCGTTTATAATTCAAGCAGATTTATTTATTTTATTTTATTTTATTTTATTTTATTAAATTTCTATACCGCCCCTCTCCCGAAGGACTCGGGGCGGTGTACAGCCTAAAATTTAAAAAACATATAAATATACAAAATATGATGCTAGTGATGTGGCTGAGGGAGCGGTGTTATTACAGAGAAATAAGGAAGGACAATTACAACCATGTGCTTACACCTCTAAGAAATTATCAGAGACTGAGCAGAGGTGGGCAGCTTGGGAGAAGGAGGCCTATGGTGTATGATGGGCACTCCTAATGTGGAGGCATTTCCTAGAGGGGAGTAAAATCCCATTTCAAGTATGGACTGATCATAAGAATCTTGAGGCTATGAAAAACCCCAGGAAACTCTCCCCTAAACAAGCAAGATGGTCTCAGCACTTCCATCATTTTGATTTCACTATTCATTACCTCCCTGGGGGAAAGAATTTCCTAGCTGACGCATTGTCCAGATTACCCCGATATAACAGCAAGAAAGCAGAGGTGACTAAACCATTCCTGCACCCTCGTCAGTTAGCAGCACTTGTAACAACCAGAGCCCAGTGAAGGCCTGTGGCTCCTCTTGAAAAGACTCTGCTACAGGACTTTAAGACTACATTAGAGACTGATGAGTGGTTTAGAAATCATAATAACCTGTGTGTGCTAAAAGATGGACTTGCATGGATTGGGGAGAAACTTTATGTCCCAGCAGCTTTAAGGCTTAAAGTAATGCAAGCAGGGCATGACTCAAAAACTGCTGCACATTTTGGATTTGTAAAAACCTTACATCTCATTAAAAGACAGTTTTGGTGGCCTGCTTTGAAAAAAGACATAGAAATCTATGTAGCCAGCTGCCCCATGTGTGCAGCAACTAAACGGCGACAAGGAAAAGCCCCATGATTACTTCAACCAGTAGCAAGTCCGTCAGCACCCTGGAGAGAGATCTCTATGGATTTTATTGTAGAACTGCCTGAAAGTGCTGGAAACACTGTAATTTGGGTCATAATGGATTTGTTTTCTAGACAAGTGCATTTCATCCCATGCCCCAAGATCCCAACTGCAAAGACTCTTGCCAAACTCTTTGTGCAGAATATATACAATTTTCATGGGGCCCACAACGTATAATTTCAGACAGAGGGGTTCAATTCACATCTAAGTTCTGGAAATCTCTTCTAGACTTGATGGGTCTAGTCAAGGGCTGTCACCTTCGCACCATCCGCAAACAAATGGGGGGGGGGACAGAGACTGAACTCAGTTCTAGAACAATACCTGAGATGTTTTATTAACTATCAGCAAGACAATTGGTCTGACCTGTTACCTTTTGCTGAGGTGGCTTATAACAATGCTGTGCACTTCAGTACAAGTTTTACTCCATTTAAAGTAGCTAATGGTCAAACATTTGTGGCCATGCCTGAACTTCCTGTCAAGGAGCTTGAAATCCCCTCCTTGCAAGAATGGATTAAGCAGTTACAAAATACCTGGCCAGTAGTCAGGAAAGCTCTGGACGAAGCTAGAGAAGCCTATAAGGCTCAGGCCGATAAAAGAAGGGTGGAGCAAAAACTATATAAAGTTGGAGACTGAGTATACCTCTCAATGAAGTATTCACAGTCTTTACAGCCTTCTAAGAAATTAGGCCCTAAATTTGTGGGAACTTTCCTTGTTTCCTTGTCTGATGGTGCGGATCTTGAACTCTGCATGCTGGGCTTGCGTGTTGTCTCCAAAGCAAGCTCTGAGTTCTCCCAGGAGGGCGTTTGGGTCTCCTACCTTGGGGCCTTCCTTGTTGTGAAGCACCGTCACCCACTCTGCCGCTTCTCCCTCCATGTTGGCCACAATGGCATCCACACAAGCCGCATCATCAACATACATTGGCCCATAGTGATCCTGGTTCAGGAAAAAGGCCAGCTTTTCCGGGCTGCCATCAAATGTGACTTTGATTGGCGGGGGACCTGGGGGTCCCGGGGCAGCCCAGTATGGCAGAAACCACCCACCTCCAAGGCTGAGCAACTGCAGGTTGGGGAGGTGGCTGGCCAGCCATCCCCTGTTGCTTGGTGGTTGCTGGTGGAGGTCCAGTGGCTCCTTGCGCAGGGGCCAGGCCGGGCCGGACTGTGGGAAGGTGGTCCTCAGGGAGCTGGGTGCTCCTACGACTGCTGTGGGTCCCATTCTCTGTTGGGGCTGAGGCAACGTCCCCGAAACAGCCACCACATATTGGCTGGATCCCACTCTGGGGAGCAGGTCTAGTCTCCATGCTGGCTCTCCCCCTCACAGTTCCAGTCTGACAAACCTCTCCCTCAGCTGCTCGACCAATGGGCTGTGGCAGGCCGTCAGATACCTCCATTGCACTGCCTCTTCCCACTCAGTGGCTTGTTTCTCCTTCCACCTTGGAACTTGGGTGCCCAAACACTTTTCGCCCAGAGGGAGACTGGAACCTTCATTTGCTCAAGAGGGTGGTTGGAAACGGAGCAAATTCCTGGCAGTGGGCAGAGTCAGCGGGCAATACTGCATTCTAACCACTGCGCAACCACAAATAGGTTGGATCATAAAGGATTGAATACTTGTATCCACATACATTGTTTCCGAGAAAATAAAACCGTTTCTTATATTACTTTTTGCTCCAAAAGTTGCATTAGGGCTTATTTTCCAGTTAGGTCTTATTTTCGGGGAAATACGGTACTAAATGCATCTGTCTGACTGACGATTTTTTTATTGGTTTTTAAGAGATTACAAAGAAAAAAGAAATAATAACTCAACTGAAAACAATCATATAGCACATTTGCCAAACAATCAGTATGGCTGCTCGGTACCCCCCCCACCACATCCCCCTAACCCTAACCTTTCCCCCTCCTCTTACCCTCTATCTACCTACCTTCCTCTCTCCTTTCTCTACTCCACCCACCTCTATCCCCTCTCTTCTCCCTCTTACCATCTTCCTACTTACTTCTACCTTCACTCCTCCTTCCTCTTTCCGTCCGATGTGGTGCCCAGAGGCCACCCGAGCAACCCCTTAATACCTATAGTTACATATTCTTGTATCAACCCCGATTACAGTTGAGAAAACATAGTATACCAATTATAAACACCCTCCCACCTCCCCCCGACTTTGACAACATATGGAGATGCAGCCTTTTTCTTTATTATGCTTTACTCTTAGAATCAGATGATACTGGGGGGAGGGGGAGGAATGTGATGGGAGTTAGTTAGACATACAATATTGTAATAAGAGACGATAAGGAATGGTGGAATAAAAAACTGGGCGGAAAGGAGAGGGGCGGCTCTTGAAGAAACAGGGAGCAGGGCTGCATCTTTGTCTCTTGCAATCTGCCCTCACAACACAAAACTCGGCACGCGTCTGGAATTAGGAAAAAAGTCTGCAACCTGCTAAACTGCCATGGTTTCTCTAAGGAGCAGCAAAGAAAAGGCTGGTTTTGGGTGTTCCTAGATACTGAGTCGAAGGCCTGTTTAAAATCTAGGAAGGGAGAGCCGGACGCAGAAAACGGAAGAGGAGAGGGCCGGGGCAGCCGGACAGAAGGAGGAAGCCTCGGGCGGCGGAGAACGGGTGAGAGAGAGGCGAGAGGGGAGAGCGACATCGGCAAGAGAGGCGAGGGCAGCTGGGGGGGTCTCCCAACCTAGAGAGGACCCCCAGACGAGCCGAAGAGGGTGGAAAAGCCGAGAGAGCAGCGGAGCGGCCTGAAGCGGCGGATAGAGACAGAGACAACAAACGGAGCTGGAAGTAAGCAGGCTAGAACAATAGAGGGGAGGAGAGAAGACCTAAGAGGGAAGAGGCAAGTAAGCAGACGGCGGGAGAGGACACAAGAAAAGGGTACCCTGGGTGGCAGAGGGACTGTGGAGAGACACCCCACGCGCTGTGCCCCAGACCCTCCAGAACGGGAGCCCCAGGGGTACTGAAGAGAGCAGAACCTACCAGGGAGGAAGGTGGGTGTAAGAGGAAGACTAAAAGGCATCCTGGGCCGCTGTAAAGGGAAGGCAGAAGGGACCTGGAATCACAGACAAGCAGAGAACAGCAGAAAGTGATCTGGGAAAGAAGGCAAAGAAAGAGGGGCAAGAGGGAACCAAAAAGGTGCAAAGAAAAGAGAAAGGCTGGCAGAGGAAAGAGAGGAGAAAGCAAAGGCAGAGGCACTGAATAGGCTCCCTGAACACAGACCTGCCTTACTACAGGCCCCTAGCCCTGCACTGCCTGAACCCTGAAGCCCCCCCACTGAAAGGACAGATTACTGGACCATCACCAGATCACAGTCTAGTGTCTAATTTGGTCTAATTTGGAAACCAAAACAGTGCCAGGACAACAGGAGGATAAGCTCAAGATTGCCTCCAAACAGACCAAACTGACACAAATGAAGGGAGTTGTATCCTCCCCAGCCCAGCTTACTAAACCACCAGGAAACACTTTACTCACCCCCACACCCTCCCATCCAACTACAGGCCCCCAGACCCATCTGTTCCCACAGGCCAGCCCAACAGCACACATGATACAAGAATTAAAAGAGGTAATAGAAACGCTGGTAATAAGGATGGATGGAATGGATAAAAAGTTGGTGGAAATGGACACAAGGATGGAGAGGAGGTGTGTAGAGGCAGAACAAAAGATGGAGGAAAGATGCAACGGCATAACACAAATGCTGAAAGACCAAGGTAGAGAGCTAGAGAGAAAATGGGAAGAGCAATGCAGGGCGATGGCCGCAGACCTGGACCAAATGAAGGAGGCAATGCAAGCACACTACAAGGGAATAGGGGAGGAAATGGAGAAAAACTTCCAGGAGATCAGGGAGAATGTGGACAAGCGGATGGAAGAAGTGGAGAACCACGTAGAGGGACAGATAGCAGAGATGAAAGGGGTGGCCCAAGACCAATCCTCCATGATACAATACTGGCAAATGGCGTCCGCAATCAGGTTTAGAGGTTGGAAAGAGACACCAAACGAAACCCAAGGGGGCCTGCTCGGAACCTTTATAGAGGCCCTGGCAACATTGCTGGGAAAGCAAACCCCAGAGATCGCATGGCAATTTGACAGAATCTACAGAGTGGGCGCATGGACGGCAACAAACAGGCGTCAACCAAGGGACGTGGTCATCCATTTTGCGACACAGGGGTTCCAGAACCTCATCTCAGTCACATCTTACAACAAGAGATTATACATAGAGGGGCAGGAAGTGAAAGTACTGAAAGAGATCCCCCAGACGATGCTGCGAGACAGAAAGGACTACAAGTTCCTGGTCGACGAACTGAGACTACGCGCTCTGCGATACAGATGGGAAGCCCCAACGGGGATGTCACTTCTCTATAAAAATAAAAGATACTACCTGAACTCAGTCCAAAAAGCCAGAGAATTCCTTGCAAAGGAACTGACGTCGGATGGACCTCAGCACACCACGAGAGAAGACGCAGAAGGGCCACTGGAACGCAGTAGGGATCGAGAACAACGAGCAACCCACCCAGAAATACAGACCGATGCAGTAGCAAGAGAAAGGAAAGGACTAACTTGAGACACGACGACACAGAGAACAGGAAGCAACAACAACAAGGAAACAGGACAGACTGCAGAGGGCAGGATACTAAGATCCACCACCAAACGCACGGAGCAGCATGACACGATCCCTCTACGCAACTTGAGCACCAACCTGGATACCATGGGAACGAGACCAAAGAAGAACACAGGAGATAGAACAGAAGCGGTCTTGCAAGAGTATCCTGAAACCGACGATGACAACTAACTACTTGACATGGAACGTTAACGGACTAAATTCCCCACAGAAAAGGAGAAAGATATTTCATTATCTGTATCAAGGAAGAAACGACATAACTTGCCTACAAGAAACACACATCAGAGCAGCGGACCAGAAATACTTAATCAACAACAGACTAGGTACACATTTTGTCGCAGCGGCGCCACGAAAGAAGAACGGGATTGTTATATACGTGAAGAAACATGTAATAGCTAAGCTAATAGAGTCGGACTCCCAGGGTAGATACCTAGCAATCGAAGTGACACAGGAAGACAAGAAAATTCTAGTGATGGGCATATATGCACCAAATCAACAACAAGGAAAATTCTACAAAAAGATACACAAGAAGTTAATACAACTCAACTACAGATCATGTATTATTCTGGGAGATTGGAACGGGGTCATAGAGATTGCCCTGGACAAGAAGAAAACAAAACCTAACCCACAGAAGCACTCCAAGTTGCCTAAATCTTTCTTCGACATGAAGGAGGACCTTGTACTGACAGACGTCTGGAGGGAACGGCACGGCAAAGAGCAAGAATTCACTTTTTTCTCTGACAGGCATCAATTATTTTCCAGAACTGACTTCATCCTGACATCTAGTGACTTGCTAGTCCGCCTAAACACTCTGTCAATCCTACCCAAAGTACTAACAGACCATAACCCGGTAGGGATGGAATTAAGACAGGATCAGAAATCGAGGAGATCCTGGAGAATTAATGAAAACCTGTTTAGACACGAGAAAGAGGTGGCTGAATGCAAAAGTGCCATGAAGGAATTCTTTAGCATAAATACGAACAATGAAACACCCATTGAAATGATTTGGGACGCTAGCAAGGCATATATGCGCGGGATCCTCATGAACATGAACGCCAGGCACCGACGCAAACAAGAACGAAAAAGAAAGGAGCTAGAGGAGGAGATAAAGAAACAGGAACAATTATTAATAAAAAGACCGGAGGACAAAGCCACAAAAGAAGGAATTAAGATACTAAGAAAACAATTTGACCTGCTGATGGCGGATCAAGTAGCAAGGAACATACAAAACACAAGACATTCTGTAGCGCCAACAAACCAGGTCGGTGGCTGGCTTACACCATAAGAAAGAAACAGAAAGCCCGCATAATTGAAAAGATAAGAGTACAAAGGCAAGGAAGAATTCAAACAGGAAACCATTAAGAAAGCTTTCACCGAGTTCTACTCAACACTATACGCCGAGGAGAAGATACAGGACAAAGAGATAGAAAAGTTTCTACAAAACGAAAAATTAATGATACTCACCGATACACAATGAGAGGCCCTGAACGCCCCAATCACGAAGGAGGAAATACACTCAGTGATCAAACAACTGAAAAAAGGAAAATCGCCCGGGACGGATGGGATAACAGCGACCTACTACAAGCATCTCCAGGAGGAGATGTTAGAACCCCTCAGAAAGCTCTTTGTCAACATACAAGAAGGAGGCCAAGTCCCACCCTCCTGGAAAACAGCCTACATTTCTCTAATCCCCAAAGAGGGAAAAGATAATGCACAACCGGCAAACTATAGGCCCATCTCACTATTGAACACAGACTACAAAATCTTCACAAAAGTTCTGGCCAACAGATTAATGACTGTATTACAAAAAATAATTCACCCGGGTCAAACGGGGTTTATACAAGGACGTCAGATGAAAACCAATGTGAGACAGCTGTTGAACATAATAGAGTATTTGGAAAGGCACAACCAGGTACCTGCTACCCTCATGTTTGTGGACGCAGAAAAAGCCTTTGACAGACTGAATTGGCCATTCCTGACGAACCTGGCCCGGGGGATAAAAATGGGAAAGCAGTTCCTTAACTCCATAATGGCAATCTACCAGAAACAAACGGGCCAGATCATTGTGAATGGCGAACTAACAGACCCATTCAACATAGAAAGAGGCACGAGACAGGGCTGTCCGCTGTCACCACTGTTATTTGTCTTAACGATGGAGATTCTGCTGAACAAGATAAGAGCAGCAGAGGACATAAAGGGCATACAGATTGGACAACAGGACTACAGACTGTGTGCCTTCGCAGATGACCTGCTGGTGACAGTATCGCAACCAGTACAATCAGCAAGGAGTTTGATGGAGATAATGAAAGACTATGGCAAGGTATCAGGTTTTAAAGTGAATATATCAAAAACGAAGATGCTAGTTAAAAATCTAGACAACAAAGCAAAACAGGACTTGGAAAGAATAACGGGTTGTGAAATAGTTAAGAAAGTTAAATACTTGGGAGTGGAGATAGAAACAACGAATGCAAAATTATACAAAAATAACTACGAGGTGCTGTGGAACAAGATACAAGCAGATCTGGAAAGGTGGAAAACACTACGACTGTCCTTGCTGGGCAGGATAGCAGCAGTAAAGATGAACGTCTTGCCAAGATTTCTATTTCTCTTTCAAATGCTACCCATACTCAAAAAGGATGTGGACTTGGACAATTGGCAGAAGGGCATCAACAGATTTATTTGGGATGGCAAGAGACCGAGGGTGAAACTAAAAATCATCCAGGACATGAGGAAGAGAGGGGGACTAAAAATGCCTAATCTAAAGCTATACTACTATGCAGCGACGTTGGTGGCGTTGAGTGACTGGATCAATATGACGAATGATAGAATACTGAATGTTGAAGGGCATGGTCTACTATTCGGCTGGCACGCATACTTGGTGTACGACAAAAAGGCAGACAGGAACTTCAAGGAGAACCCACTACGAATCCCATTGCTGTGGGTCTGGAGGAAATATAAATACCTTCTACATGATAAGATCCCCATATGGACGACCCCTGGACACGCAATAGGGGATGTAAACATAACCCAAGAGCAGGGAGTAGTGCCCTACAGTAAACTGGTACTGGAAGAAGAAAATGGGTACTCCTTAAAGTCACAAACAACGCTAGCAGATGAAGGAATAGGAGGTACCTGGCTATCATACCTACAACTGCAGTCAAGGTGGCATAAAGACAAGAAGAAGGGCTTATCCCAGACTGACGAGACTTTAATTGAACAGATTAGAGAGCAGGGGATCATGCATATCAAACGAGTATACAGTGTACTAATAGAAATTGACTCTGAAATGGTGCTAGTCAAGAACTGTATGGTAAAGTGGGAACAAGACTTTGGACATCCGATCACGATGGAAACGTGGGAGAAAATCTGGGTGAGAAATGTAGAATTCACGAAAGCGCAACAGCTAAGAGAAAACTTCTACAAGATGTTCTACAGGTGGCATCTAGACCCGAAAAAACTATCATACATCTATCCAGACACCCAGCCCAAGTGCTGGAGGTGTGGCGATGGGGAGGCTACATACTTTCACGTATGGTGGACATGCAGAAAAATCAAAGCCTTCTGGAGGAAGATATGGTGGACACTCCAAACTATATTCAAAAAGCGTATTGACTTTCTACCTCAGGTTTTTTTTGTTAGGGATCATAAAAGATTGCACTACCTCAGAGACGAGCTTATTTCTGAACTTGATCACAGCAGCCAGATTGTTGGTGGGACAATACTGGAAGAATCCAGAAATACCACCTATGGAAGAATGGACTTTGAAAGTAACAAATTTGGCGGAAATGGCGAAAATATTGGCATATTTGAAAGATCGCTCAAATGAACAATATTTGACAGACTGGAAACAGTGGATAGACTATATACAAGAGAAACACCAATCAAACAAAATATATCTGGCGTACAGTTGAAGCTCGACGTGAAGAGTGAAGAATGTTCACCAAACCAGACGTTTACAAAGACTAATACCTAATGTTGTATTTTATGTTATATGATGATTGCCTCTTAATATGATCTTATGCATAATGTTGTTTGCTTTAATATTGAAAAAGTGGATTGAATTTCTAACTCAGGTTATTGAATTTCTACCTCAGGATCTTTTGTTAGGGATTATAAAAGATTGCACTATTATTGAGACGAAGTTAATTCTGAAGCGCGAATGAACAATATGTGATAGACTAGATATAGTAGATAGACCATATACAAGAGCTGTTTTTTCAGGTCTTACGAGGACAGCTTATTAATATGAGCCCAGATCCAATGGTGATTGCTTTAATATTGGAAAGGCGTACTGAATTTTTACCTCAGGATACTGAATTTCTACCTCAGGATCTTTTGTTAGGGATCATAAAAGATTGCACTACTACTGAGATGAATTTACTTCTAAAGCTCGAATGAACAACAGGTGTTAGACTAGAAACAGTAGATAGACCATATATAAGAGAAACACCAATCAAATAAAATGTATCAGGCGTATAGTTGAGGCTGGACGTGAGGAGTGAGGAATGCTTGCTAAACCAGACGTTTACAAAGACTGATCCTTAGAGTTGTATTGCAGGTTATATGATAATTGATTTTTAATATGATCTTATGTTTAATGTTGATGGTTTTAATAAAAAAAATAAAAAAAAACTGGGCGGAAAGGCAGCATTTCAAACTAATTGGAGAATGTGATTTATGACTGTTAGTTGTAGGAGGGAATTGTGCTTTGATCTATGTGCTGAAGGGAGGGGAAGTCAGATTTTGGCTTTGACTATGTATGTGCCAAAGCTATGCTGCTTGAATAAAGATTCTTTAAGGTAAACAATGTCTCAAAGTTCTTTGAAGAGTTTCATCTGTCAGAACCATGACATCCAGTGCATAAATTATAGGCAGTTTATAATAACACCCTATGGGACTGGTTGATAGGCAACCAGTCATTTCAATTCAATCCTTTCATACAAAACTCTAGGCTCAGGTATTACTCAGTCTTTTATTTCTTGCTATTGTTAAATAATATGAGAGATTAAAAACTTTACTGACCTTCTGTAACTCACCCAGAGAACTGCCAATAAACCCTGGTCTATCTGTGATCCTTCTGCTCACTCTGGCTCAAGTAGCCAGAACAGCAGCACTTCTGCATAATGGAAAAGTATCAACAGGCTTGGGGCAACCACAAATGTTGCCAAACTATAGCACTTCTGAGAAAAGAACATCTCAGTGTGGGGATTCCTTCTCCATCAGCACTGAGCATATTCCATGGTCAGTCTCATTGACAGTGGGTGGGCATGGAATGGAGTAGCTGGAGTCTGGAATAGTGTGCAGTATTTTGTGCAAGTTCCACTTGTTCTGATTTCATAGATTCTTTTATTTCACAGAGCAAGACAAGTTCAATGAAAGCTCAGTGTTTGCTGTTTTTTTTTTAACTATGAATGGAGAGGACTTTTCCCCAACAGCCCTTTTGCTTTTTCAGGAGTTGGGTCATTGACTTTATTGTGAGAGCCATATGAGAGGCACAACATGATCAGGAATTAAATGAATTATTTTATTGACTGCCCTAGTGGTTTCAAGGATATACTTGTAACAAGGTGGGCATAGCAGACCTTAACAACCCAGTTTGATGGTAGGAGCAAGAAACAAATGGGGGAGGCTGTTTTCTGTAAAGGTGGTATAAATAAATAATGAAGAAACAAGATGTCGGGAACCCTGCTTTCTGCAGAATTGTATGGAAATAGCAGTCCAGTGAATGCAATCCATGTAGAGAAATAGATGAATATGGGTTACGTGTACTGCATGCTGACATGCCCATGTTCACTCATAATAATCTGTATGGAACACATTTGGTCCTATTTGTATCGTATAAATTACAAAAAAAATTCTCTTTGTTGCTACCTATTAACATCACTGTTTCTCTACAATTTAGAATCAAATTTGGAACAGCACAGTCAGTTGCTGTACATTCTTCTGGAAAAATGTTTTAGGACTTTTTCTGCAGAATCATCATACTGCAAAAGAGTTCTGGGACTAGCACCAGGCAAATACTCTTTCAATTATGTTTTTCATCTTTGGGAGCAGTTGCGTTGAAACTTGCAGTCATTTCAAAAGTTTTATTAGTTTATAATACATGATACAATGAAAATACAAAAGTAAATAGCAGAAAAGATGGGGGAAGGGAAAAGGGAGTAGAGAAGTGAGGTAAGGGAGAACAAAAAAGGCCTTGACTTCCAACTTCCTTTGGTGCAGTATCAGCATCAAACCTCAACTTTTTACTTTTACAAAATAATATAAACTAGCCATTTTGATAACATCAAGTCTATCTAATTCAGACATGTCAAACTTACGACGTCACATAACGTCGCGCAACGTATCGGGACGGTTTTGCCATTGCCGGCAGTGGGGTGGGTTTGGCTTCCGGATGACGCATCCGGCCCGCGGGCAAGCAGTTTGACATCCCTGATCTAATTGGTAAAACCCAAAATCAAAATTTCATTTTTTTCTACCTCAAGCACAAAATCTAGAAGCGGTTTCCATGTAACAATAAAAGTATTCATATTCTTTTCTTTAATCAGTACAGTCAGTTTAGCCATCTCTGCTAGCTCCATCAGTTTTTGTAACCATTCCTCTGTTGTGGGAATCAATGTAGTCTTCCATTTCTGAGCGTAATTTTGCTGCTGTCAACATATATAACATCAAAGTTCCATATATTTTTTTCCAGGTCTTTGTCCATTAGCCCCAAGAGAAAACTCTCTGGTTTTCTTTCTATATTCACTTTAAGAATTTTCTGTATTAACATATGAATCCTACTCCAATATTTTCTTGCTTTATCACACGTCCACCATAAATGGTAAAAAGTCCTCTCTTTACCTTTACATTTCCAACATTCATTTGAAATACCTTTATACATTTTTGATAACTTGTCTGGTGTTACATACCAACAGTACATTATCTTGTAAAAATTTTCTTTTAAATTATAATTTAATGTAAATTTTAATCCTTTATTCCACATATTCTCCCATTGTTCAAGCATTATATTATACCTCAAATTCCTTGCCCACTGAATCATACAATGTTTTACTTGTTCATTTTCCAAATTTAAATTCAATAACATTTTATAAACTTTAGCAATAATATTTTCATCACTACCACACAGTAGGATTTCCAATTCATTTTTAAAAAAACTAAACGCATGGTTCTTTTTATTTAACTTAAATCTTTCTTTCAATTGCATATATGTAAACTAATGGCAAACATGACCTTTATACCATTTATTTTCTCATCTTGCCTGATATCTCTATTCAGGACTTCCAGCACCAAAATAAACAACAGTGGAGACAGCGGACATCCTTGTCTTGTACCCTTTCAAATTTCACATGAGTTAGTTAGATTGCCATCAATAACAATTTTGGCTGGCTGTAATGTATAAACATCTTTGACCCCTTGAATAAAATTCTCCCCAAAGTCCATTTCTTGCAGAACTTTAAACATAAAGACCCAATTTAAGTTGTCAAAGGCCTTCTCAGCATCTAAGAATATTAAAGCTGACTGTTGCTCGTTATGATATTGTAAGTATTCAATAATATTCGAAACCATTCTCACGTTATTCCTTAGCTGTCTTTTTGACAGAAAGCCAGCTTGGTCATCATGAATATATACCTGTAAAACCTTTGTTAGTCTTTCTGCCAAAATCTATATGCCAACCATCTCCCTGGTTTATTTGCAAACTCAAAATGTCTTTGCTTCACATAACTCAATTTTGTTTCTATTTCTTGGACTGTTAACATAGACAGTTGTTGGCGTAGTAAATCTTGAGTTTACTCTTTAGGCCTTATTGATCTCAAGATCGAGGCACTTTTCTTTAATCATCCTTGATCTAGTATCCTCTCCAGGTCTTTCAGAGTTTGCTCTAAATCTTAATTGAAACTCTTTTCCTGAGCTTCCAAGAATGCCCTCTTATCCAGCTCAGCTTCAAACAAATTGTCTTGTTTTTTGACTTTATGCTCCATAAGATCAACCCTGTACTTCACCTGCTTAATATCTCCTGTCAGACATTGTATCTCTTCACTAAGTTCCTTTACCAATGTATCAATTTTTAATTCAAGCTTAGTTCCCATTGCCTGTGTAGCTTCATGTGTTTGGGTTGTATATTCATCCAAAAAGGATTCTGCATCTCCCAGTGTCTTCTCTGTTCTCTTATGGGTAGCCATGTCTTCCGAATATGACTAAAATTTAAATTTTAACTTGATTAATTTATAAAATTAAGTCCCATAGCTTGAATAATGCCACTAAAGAATTAAAAGAGGAATCTCAGTTCTGCAGTCTTTGGCTCTCTCGTGTGGTACAAACAGCACCACTATAGTAAAACCAGCCTACACTAATGGTGGCGAACCTATGGCACGGGTGCCAGAGGCGGCACTCAGAGCCCTCTCTGTGGGCACGCGTGCCGTCACCCCAGTCCTAGGCCTTCAGCTGGGTTTTATAAAACCTTTTTGCTTTAGGCCTCCGCTGCTGTGTGCAAAAAAAAAAAGGTTCAGTCAATTTCAACTTCTCGCGGGGAAAAAAAGATCTTGCAAAGTTGGAATTGATTGATTGAACTTTTTAGTCCCACCCAGTCTGCTGTTACCACTGCAGCCATGCCCACCCAATTGGCCACGCCCACCTAATGGGCCACACCCACCCGGCACTTGACGATGCATAAGTGGGTTTTGGGTTGCAGTTTGGGCACTCAGTCTGTAAAAGGTTTGCCATCACTGGCCTAGACTATATCTCTTTGTCTGCTGCTAGGCCAATCAAAAGTAAAAGAAACTGAAACTTTTTCTCCCCCTCCTTTCAGCCAAAACAAAGCACCATTCAAGGAAGCTTTGATTTAAAAGTAAAAGAGTTCAGGAGAGTCTGTTGAAGATAAGAAGTCCTCTAAGAATTTTAAATCCAAAAGTTTCAAAAATAGTTTCCACAGTGTTTACTAGCTTCTTTAATTTTGCTCAGATACATCAACTCCTCCCCTCACCATCTTAAAATCCTGAAGCCTCAGAAATGACAATGATTCCACAAAAAGGAAAAGGCAGGCTGCAGCCAGAGGAAGCCTCTTTTAAGAAGCATAGGTAAGTATGCAAAAGCTAGTTTCTAAGAAGCAGTGACAGACTTTATTGTCCATTTAAAAGGGCTGGTTCCTCCACAGTGAATTTGTTTCTTGGTTGCCCAGCCCCCAGCCAGAGACTCACCCGATCTCTGCTTCTTCTTCCAGAAGCTTTCTGAGAGCACCCAGCTGTCCGGGGGAGCAAAACGGTTGATTTCCAGAACTTCCCCTTTCTCCAGGGAAGTTTCTTCTGCCTTAGAAAGCTTTCTAAAGCATATAACTGTGGGGGAGTCTGTAGCAATCTAAAAAGATTGTTCCCATCAAGTCTGACAACTTCCGCTGGAAGTGGGGATGCGCTATTTCTGTGCAAATTTTCTAATCCTAACTTTTAGGATTCTCAATTTTCCTTGCACAAAAGGTGACAGGGAAAAAAATCACATTATGTTCCTTTTGTGATATATTTTTATAACTCAATTTTCTCTGCTCCAAAACACCCATCTGACAAATAATGCAAGGTGGGAGGACTGGTTTTTCTCATCTGAACCTAGTTTTTATGAAGCTTGTAAGCAAATATATGTGAAAATGTTTGGAGAGATGAGGGTTTGTAGCAGTCATGGTTCAGCACAAGTTTGGCACATGTAGCTGGCAAGCTGCCTTGAGGTTTGTCTGCCTGCTGCATATACTGCATAACCTATCCAAATCTTGACTTACAAACATTCATTTAGCAACCATTCAAAGTTACAGCAGCACTGAAAAGAGTGACTTACAACTGATCCTCACACTTATGACACAGTCAAATGAGCCACTTGATGGGCTCCATCCCATTCTGGGTTCCTCAGGCCCGTTGGCAGAATCAAGTCTTCAGGGCCTTAAGAAGAGTGTTGAAGTGGGGGCCAGTCTAATTTCTGCAGGGATATTTCAAAGGGAGGGGGCCACCACGGAGAAGGCCCTTCTTCTGGGTCCCACCAGATGTACTTCCTTAGGGGATGGGACCCACACCATTTCTTGCCTCCCCACTCTAATGGGTCGGGTGGATGTAACCGGCAAGAGACAGTCCCTCAGATAACCTGGTCCCAAGCCACGTAGGGCTTTAAAGGTGACAACCAGCACCTTGAATTGCACATGAAAGCAAATCAGCAGCCAATGCAGCTCCTGAGGGGTGGCACATATGCACACCAGGGTCTGCACAAAACCATGCGGGCCACTGCATTTTGAACCAACTGGAGCTTCCGGATGCTTTCAAGGGCAGTCCCATGTAGAGCGTGTTGCAATAGTCAAGATGGGAGGTGACTAAGGCGTGAGTAACTGAGCAAGGATTGTTGGTCCAAGAAAGGGCATAACTGGCACACAACCCGCAGTTGCACAAAGACCCTCCTGGCCGTGACTACCACCTGCTCCCACTGCTGATCTTCATTTTGCACTCAATTATGATGGCACAAATGCTAATTATCTCCTTTTTAAGTTTTGTTTCTTAAATAAATTTCTTTGCATTTCACTCTGTTAAATTTGTGTTATTTTCACCTCATTTCTCTAACTTACCAATATTGTTTTTAATTTTACAGGTAATCCCCGAGTTACCAGCATTCACTTAATACTCATTGGAAGTTATGCAATCAGCGCCCTCTAGTGTTTATAAACAAGTCCCAAAATTACTAATATTGCAGCACCATGGCAGTCATTCACCCTTATGAGTGATCGCAGTGGCGCTGTAACATTCACCCTATCCCGCCCCCACTCCTCACAACTACTTTCCCCTCCCTTCCTACCACGCCAGAGTCGCTTACCTTGCAAAATCTGTCTCCTCTCTGCCCCAGTTTTTTTCCCTTTGAGGGAGAGGCGAGTCGGCTTGGAAATGCTTTTTGCACCAACAATGGAAGCTCCTGGGTGCCGTAATATCACACGAGTCCAAACACAAATTCTCTGCAAACGAGATCATGGCCCCCGGAAGCTTCCATTCTCGGGGGGGAGTGTTTGCTTCATTTGCATGCCTATGGGGCAAAGCATGGAATTGGAGTCAGACAGGAGCAGGAACCAACGCCATCCGTGGCCCGGGTGCACTGCTTGCGTGTGCTGCCCTTAGTTTGAGGGCAGGAAGGAAGCCTTCAACTGAGTGGGGAGGCATCGCAGGGCGAGTCCCCTTGTACCTGCGTCCAAGCTGCTGGCGGTGGCAGCAGCAACAGCCACCTGAGCAGCCACAATCTCCCCTCCCCAGCCAGCCAGCCAGCCCTCCCAACCTACTCCTTGCCTGACCAACTGGTGGCACAAATCCTGACCGCTCTTCTCCTTGTCACCCTCCCCACTCAAGAGGCAGCAGCTTGAGTTTCTCTGCTCCGTCTGAAAGGAGGAAAGCGGAAGCGCAGAGCAGAGCAGGATTGCTCTCAAGAAGACACGGGTGCGCTGCTCACTCGCACTGGCCTTATTGAGAGTAATCCCGCTCTGTGCCTCCACTTCTTTCAACTAGGACGGAGTGGAGAAACTCAATTCACTGCCTCTCAAACACTTTTTATCTGAAGGAGAGCTGAGAGAGATTGGAAGTTCCATGTGATTGCCAATGGAGCGCTTCAGAAACGGAGCGTTCCTTTCCGTGCAGTCACACATGGTGCTTCAAAATGCAGCAAATCCCTGCGTTTTGAATGGCCCCACAGGAACACAAAGACTTTTTATCTGAAGGAGAGCTGAGAGAGATTGGAAGTTCTGTGTGATTGCCAATGACTGACAGTGTTTCAGCGCCTATGGAATGCTTCAAAACATAGCCAATCCCTGCGTTTTGAAGTGCTCCATAGGCGCTGAAACATTTTTTTATCTGTACGGAGACCTGACAGAGACTGGAAGCTCCACATGGCTGCCAATGCATGCTTAGAAACAGAGCAGAAGGCTCCATTTCCCAAGTGCCCCATTCCAGGCATATGGAGCGTGCAGTCTCTGTCAGGTCTCCATTGGGATAAAAAGTGTTTCAGTGTCTATGGAGCATTTGAAAATGAAGTGAATGCTTGGCTTCCAAGCACCCCATAGGTGCTCAAACTCTTTTTACCTGGACAGAGACCTGACAGAGACTGGAAGCTCTGCGTGGCTGCCAGTGGGGCACTTGAGAAACGGAGCATTTTGCTCCATTTCTAAGCGTGCATTTGCATGCAGACGGAGCTTCCAGTTTCCCCAAGGTCTCTGTCCTGGTGAAAATTGTTCTGGCAGTGGCGGAAAGGAATTGGGGGTGGGACCAAACACAGCAAGAGTTCAGGTTTTCATTCTCTGCAAAAGAGGACTGGTGCCTGAACTCGCGATATTATAGGCCTCAAAGGCAGAAACCGTGGCAGAGAGGAGATGGGTCTTTTCAAGGTAAGTGAGTCTGGCGCAGCAGGAAGGGAGGGGGAAGCATGAGGTATCTTAGTGGGTCGGGGAGGCCTTGGGGGCCTATTCCATCACTAGGCCCCCCCATGGCTTTCCCTACCTTGAGATACCTCATGTGCACTTAACGGGCTGCATGCATCTTAACGAGCAAGGGAATGATCTTGTTCAAGATACGAGATTCACTCCCATGAGTTTTCAAGTTATGGGTGGCATGTGCAGGCACCATTACACTCATAACTCAAGGACTACCTGTATTCTCTCCTCTAGGTTATTAGTTGTCCCAATTGTGCATCATCTGTACAAAAGTTGATAAATATTCCCTCCACTTCTGTTTCCTAGACATTAAGGTAGCCCTTGACTTATGACCACAGTTGGGATGGGAACTTCCATTGCTTAGTGATGCAGTTGTTAAGTCATGCCTGATTTTATGACCTTTTTGCCATGGTTGTTAAGCAAATCCCATGGTCATTAAGCAAATCCAGCTTTCTCCATTGACTTTGCTTGTTGGAAGCCCCTGAGGAGAATGAAAATGGCAACTTCCTAACCCCAGGTACACTGCAACCCTTGTAAATAAATGCCAGTTGCCAAGCACCCAAATTTTGATTATGTGACCGTGGGGACTCTGCAATGGTTGTAAGCGTGAGGACCAGTCAGTCATAAGTCACTTTTTTCAGTGCCACTGTAACTTCAAAATGTTATTAAACAAATGGTCATAAGCCAAGGACTGCCTGTAATAAAAAATGTTGAAGAGCACAGGGCTCAACACTGAACTTTTAAAAATGTATTTATTTATATACAGTATGTCTTTATTATTTTATAAATATATATAAGATTTGTAAAACACTTCAATCCTAAAGGACAGTAGTTGGTATACAAGATAATATATGGTAACAACAAAATAGCATAATGGTGAAATTTAAATAACAATAGACAACAAATCTTTGTAGTACTTCATTTAGTAAAGGTATCTCTTCAAATCTCTATACAATCTTCTGTATCAGGTTTCAGTGTATATACATGTATGTGTGAGCATAGACACAGAGATGTACATGTATGTTAACAATGGATAAGGTGGAATTCTAAAGTATCTCAAAGGCCAAAGCCCATTTACTCCTCTTTTCTTTTTTCCATTCTTCTCCTTCCCCATTCCAATTTTGCGAAAATAATATCCTGATTTATTTTTGTCCTTAATAACATGATTTTGAAGCTCCTCCTAGACATCGGGGCAGCAATAAGAAACCAGGGTATAGACTTCCAGTTCCGGGTCGCGGCGCCTCTAGTCGTACAAGGAGACTTGTCTCCTCGTCGGCTAGCCTCCCTCCGTCAGTAGACCTTTATGCGGGTCTAAAGTCACCCTGGAGGGTGCGACTTCTGTCAAGGAGGCTTTGCTCAGCCGTGGAGGAGCGGCGGCTCCTCCAGCTGTCCGGGCCAGACTCTGAGGGCCGACGGAGAAGAAGATCGGCCAGTAAAATGGCCGATTACCTAGCCGCAAGAAACCGCAAGTCACAGAACAGCTAAGCTTTGAACCCACCGTGATGAATCCGGGTGAGATCTTTCTTTTTTTCCCCTCTCTTTTTGCTTTCTATCTTTTTTGCCTGTAAGAGCCCCGTTGGAACTATTTCCCTGGCTTGGAAAGGCAGCTTCTACGTGTCTGGGAAGAAAGGCAAACAAAAGAATAGAACGAAGCCTTTAAAACTACCTTTTCTTTATACAAGTATATTTTGGGGTACTGGAACAAAAAACTTTTTTTTCCTAAGAACTTTATTATCAGCTTATGTTGGTGTGTGGTTTTTTTTAATATTTCTTCCTATATTTTTCCCTAAAAAAAATAGAAAAAAAGGGATGAGGGAGGAAAAAAGAAAAAAATGAAATGAATGATATTTGAAAAAAGATTTTTTAGCTTTCTGAGGACATCTACTGGTTAAAAGCTAATATGGCAATTGGAGAGGAGATGATTTCTTTATGAGAAAGTTAATTTGATGAAGTTGAACAACTTTTATAAAATGGAGCTACACTCACATTTAAACTGCAAACTTATTTTGGAAAAGATCTATGAGACCAAAGTGGAAATATGTGTTACAATGAAAGAACTCACTACAGAATTAAGAACAAGAATTTCTTCTTCAAACTCTGTCACAAAAGTGTGTACGAAAGTGTGTTCGTGGAGTCCCGGCAACCATGATTAATGACAGAGACCTTGCTTGTCTCTCTGGGATGGAAGCCCCGGCCGAAGCCCGGCATCTGCTTTTATTGCACATCAAAGGTCTCTACCCACAAATTGTCACCCTACTGATTTACAGCCAATTACATTACACAGATAGTTAAAACATACACTTTGAAAGCATGACGTATTTTTCAAGAAACGAAACTTTTCCCTGCTTTCTCCTCCACCCCCTTAGTACAGCTATCAGCTGACAGCCTGTAAGGGAGGGAGAGAGAAGCCCATCCAGGCAGAGAAGGATTTCTTAAAGGAGAAATGGACATTTATCACAACATCTCATCCTTTTTTGTTTTTGTTTAGAAGCAAAGGCTTTCAGTCCATGTATTTGATTTCATCCAACTGAGGTGGCTATTTATCCATTGGCATCCGCTTGAATCCTTGTTGACTAATGTTCACTTGTTGAGACAATTTTTTTTCTTTGGTATAAAAGATTTCATCATAGCAAAAATATCAGGCAAACATTGTATATAAAAGCATCCACAATGGAATAATATAACAATACAAAATAATACTTATCAAATTTCTTAACCATTGAAAATTTGGTAACCAAAACCAGAATGCATTCCAAATATCCCCAATGTTTATGATCTCTGGATATTGGTGGAGGGATTTGTCCTTGTTCTTCATTAAGCATTTCAACGGCCATCACTGTCATTGGCTGCAGTCCAATTCCGTGTGCCATTAAAATAGCTACAAACCCAATACACTTGTATTGTACTCTCCATCCTCACATTTTGCATACACTTTGTTATTACTTTGATCACAATGATCAGGCATATTAAAGGTGATATTACAAGAGAGATATATACTTAAAAGAATAATTCCCTTAGAAAAATTAAAACACACTAATACAAAATCTACATAATAAAACCTAAGTGGCAGCGTATAATGTCCTGCCTCATTAATATGTACAAAACTTTCGCTGGCTCCAGTGTTGTTCAAAGGAAGTCCAACTAAAGAAAAAGTCCTTGACTGGCATCCGATGGTGACATCATACACATCCAGCAGTCAGTATGGTTTGTTAAGGCACTAACTTTTTATTGTCCTTCCAAAATTATTGTCCATCCACTTTGGGCTCACCAGAGTCTTTGCAATCTTTTGGCTGTACACTGTAAGGGCGAATATTGCGGCCAGGAACCCATATCGTATTGCCTTCATGTTGCACCGCAGCATATCCACGACCCCAAGTAATAAGTTCAGCTGGTCCTTTCCACTGGGGGTCTGGTAGTTTACGATACCAAACTAGCGGTCGAACCGTGGTTGCTGCGTCTGGAAGGGGAGAAAAATGCCTGCTCGCAGCTGTATTAGGTGTTGTGCCAGGTGGTTTAGAAAATTGAGAGTATATAAAGCCAAATTAAGATGATTTTGCACTCCAGGTAGTCCGGGGGTATTTTTCCCCATTTTTCATTTTTAATTTGTCAAGCATGTGCTTAAGAGTGGAATTGGCCCGTTCCACTACTGTTTGCCCCTGTGAATTGTAAGGAATGCCAAATTTATGAATAATGTTCCACCGATTGCAGAACTGAGCAAAGCCATGACTACAATATGCGGATCCATTATCAGTTTTTAATTCTTTAGGAGTACCCAGAGTGCTAAAAGTTCGAATACAATGATTGATGACATGTTTAGTTGCCTCTCCACGCTGTGGAGTAGCAAGGATGAACCCAGAATATGTATCAATAGTCACATGTATATATTTCCACGGACTAAAAGATGCATATTGAGTAACATCCATTTGCCAAATTTGACATGCCTCAAGTCCACGGGGATTCACACCCATTGGAATAGACAGTCCTTGTTGTGAGCAACTGGGGCACTGTTGAATGATAGCTGTTGCCTCCCCGGGGGTTATGCCAAATTGTTTAGCCAAAGCCTTGGCGTTTTGATGAAAATAGCTATGACTATCCCAGGGAGTAAGTTGTTGCATAGTCATAACTTGCATTGCCAAATCCGCCTGGGAATTCCCTTCACTGAGAATTCCTGGAAAATTTTGATGACTTCGGATATGTGCAATAAAATAAGGGCAATATCTTGTCTCAATAGATTTTTGCAATGTCAAAAATAGTGTCAACAAAGTCTCATCCAAACGAGGAGAGATATAAGCATATGGCAAAAGGGAAACCAAATTATAAACATATAAACTGTCAACAATTATATTAATGTCTTGACAAGGGAATGTTTGAAATGCCAAAATAACTGCGGCAACTTCGGCGCGTTGAGCTGATGATTGTGGTGGAGTGATTTTGGTGCACCATTTTCCTGTAGCCCACCATGCACAGGCGCCATAAACTTTTCCACCATCAGTATAAACTGTGACACCTTCTAAAGGTGTTGGAGATGACAAAGGTTGTAATTTTAGTGGCAGATTTTTCATAGCCATAAATCTATGATCTGTGGGAGGATGGCATGAAAATTGACCAGGCCAATCACCAATCAATAATTGCAAAACAGAATTATTTTGAATCATAGTTTCCCACAATTTTAAGGAAAATGGGAGAAAAATTACTAACGGCTCTAGTCCAGCTATTTGTCGGCAACAGACACGGCCACGATGTATAATGTCTGCCAAGGTCATAGCTGGAGGGTTAATAGAGCGTGAAGGTGTACTGGGAGAATGAATCCATTCTATAATAAAAACTTTCTTATCTACAAGTTGAAAAATTGCTGCTGTGGGTGGTCGATCAAAAATCACATTCAAATGCACAGGGTGATTGTCAACACACCGATCAGTCCACTGGGTGTTGAGGGCTGTTTGGACTTTCTCAACGACCAATAGCTGGTCGGAGGTCAATGTCACAACGTCTGTGGGATTTTTGAGGCCTTTTAATGCCATGAATAAGGGAGAAAGAGTCGAGGTAGAAAGACCTATATATGGCCTTAACCAATTAATATTTCCTAAATATTGTTGTAGTTGAACCAATGTAGGTGCAAGTGGCAAATCAAATTGCACTATTTGGGGCAATGAATGGGCCTGTTGCAATTTGTGTCCCAAATATAAATATGGCACTGTATTTTGTATTTTTTCAGGGCTAATAGCCAATCCTGCCCTGGCCAGTGTGGTTTCCAATTCTTTATATGAAGCCATAATCGTGCCTTTTGGCCCTGGGCCGGCAATGAGAATGTCATCCATATAGTGATAAATTTTCCAATTAATATGTAATTTACGAAATGGTTGTAATGCAAGATCCACATACATTTGACACATGGTAGGACTGTTCAGTATGCCTTGAGGTAACACAGTCCATTGATATCTAGTGGCAGAAGCACTATTATTAATTGATGGCAGGGTAAAGGCAAATAACTTTCTGTCTTCTGGGAATAAAGGAATACTAAAAAAGCAATCCTTTAAGTCTATGATAACAAGGTCCCATGTTTGAGGAATCAAATTTGGATTTGGCAGGCCACACTGTAGGGGCCCCATGGGAACAATAATTTTATTGACTTCTCTAAGGTCGTGTAAGAATCTATATTTGCCAGATTTTTTCTTGATCACAAAAACAGGGGTATTATAAGGACTATTTGATGGTTCAAGATGTCCTAATGTGAGCTGTTCCTGCACTAACATGTGCAAAGCTGTTAATTTTTCCTCAGTTAGTGGCCATTGATCAACCCATACAGGATTTTGATGAATGGTTTGTAATTTCATAAGTGGATTCATGTTAGTCTTCTAACGTAATTTTTGCATCCAATTGAGCCAATAAATCTCTTCCCCATAAATTTACATGAATGTTAAGTATAACTGGTTTTATAAGTACTGTAGTAGTTCCTGTTTCTGTTTTTACGGAGAGCCAGTTAGAACTGACCTTAGCTTGTTGAAGCCCTCCAACGCCTCGTACAGCGGGGGTGTCTTGGGACAGCCAATGAGGTGGCCAGTCCTTAATCCGAATCACAGAAACATCAGCTCCAGTATCTATAATACCAGAAAATTGAACACCGTTAATGACCATAACGGTCAGAGGCTTATCAGGGGTGAGCGTTTTAGTGAGGGCTAAAATTGTGCTGTTAAAATGAACATCGGTAGAGACTTCCGGTTTCCGGTCAAGGCGACCGGAGCCTTCCTAACACAGCTCCAGACCGGAGCTTGCTTCTTTTGCCCCGAAATTGATCCTCGGTGAAGGGGAAGCGCTGGAAAAGAGGGCGCTTCCTAAGAAGACTCCCAGCTGGCTCTTACCGGAGAGGGATCGTCCTCGAAGAGCCCAGGAAGACAGGGAAAGGGGCCGAGAAGGCCGGCGATGGCCGGCCAGCCGGCAGGCCCGAAGAAACCGCGAGGCCGCGCATGCGCAGAAGCAGCTGAGAGCCGAGGGAGAGCCGGCAGACACAGGGGAAAGAAGACGATTCCAGACAACGACGGGACCGGAGGGGGCCTGAAAACAACTCCCCGAGAGGCCCCATCAGCAGAGGCCAGCAGCGGACAGAAGACCCCCGGCAGGACCCCCACAAAACCCCTCCCAGCCCCCGGAAAGAACCGGAGGAGGTAAGGAAGAGCCGGGTGGGTGGAGGAAGAAGGAACCGAACGGGCAGGCTAAGACAAAGAGGCGGTGAGGGAACAAAGAGGGGGGAAACTCCCGCAGACGCGCTACCTCCCCTTTCCCCCCCACACGGAGGGCAGCAAGAGGGGGGAAGCCAGCACCATAGGCCTTGGAGGAAGGCTAAACCCCCCCCGGGCGGAGACGAAGCCCCAAGACAAGAGAGACGCGTGGGGAGCGTTACTCAAGAAAGACCAGCCAGACGCCTGAAGCTGATCTGTCTAGGGGCGTGGGTGGCTGAAAACTGATAGTGCTGCCCAGAGAGAAGAGGAGACATCCACACGGGCCCCAAGCTACAGACCCCCTCCAGCCTTGGGCCCACTCCGGCCAACAATACACAATACGGAATTTATCTGAAGGCAGACTGCACCCCCTAGTGGACTTGGGGATGGTTGTTGAAAAGTGAACGGTGAGACAAGTACATGTGCTGACTTTTGACAGAGAAACTTGAACCAATCCATCTCACAAGCTTGAAAACCTTACACAGAGACAACCCCCATACAACTCTCTAAAGCAAAGGGTGGCCTTAAGGTTAGACAGACAGGCAGGAAGAGGAAAATTTGGAAATTTAAAATTTAAATTTAAATTTAAATGGCAGCCAAACGGACGAAACACACCAAACTGCCAAACCCGAAGGGAGCTGCACCCTCTCCGACCCAGCTCTCCAATCTGCCAGGGAACACCCCACCCAACCACACACACCCCCATCCAACTGCATGCCCTCAGATCCAAACGCCAACCCATGACACCACAACAGCACGCATGATCCAAGAACTAAAAGAGACGATTGAGACACTAAATGAGACGATAGCGACGTTGGTGGTAAGGATGGTCGGCATGGATAGAAAATTGGCAGAAATGAGTGCGAAGACGGAGAAAGGACGCATAGAAGCAGAACAGAAGACGGAGGAAAGATACAAAGACATGAACAGGATGCTGGCGGACCAAGGGAGAGACCTGGAGAGAAAGTGGGAAGAACAACGCAAAGCGGTGGCCACAAACCTGGAACAAATGAAGGAGGCAATGCAAACACATTACAAGAACCTCCAAGAAACAAGGGAGAATACGGAAAAGATGATGAAAGAAGTGGAAAACTGCATAGAGGGACAGACTGCTGAGGTTCAGGACCAGTCGACCATGATGCAATTCTGGCAAATGTCATTTGCGATCAGATTCAGAGGGTGGAAAGAGACAACATACGAAACCCAAGAAAGCCTGCTCAGGACCTTTGTAGAGGCACTGGCAACATTCCTGGGCAGGAGCGCCAATGAGATTGGGTGGCAAATTGAAAAAATCTACAGAGTGGGCGCCTGGAGGGCAGTGAACAGGCAGCAACCAAGGGACGTGGTCATCCACTTCACAACACAGAGGCTCCGGAACCACATCTCTGCCACTTCCTATAACAAGGCATTCTACATAGAGGAACAGGAGGTGAAGGTTCTGAAAGAGATCCCCCAGGCGATGCTGAGAGACAGAAAGGACTACAAATTCCTGACCACAGAACTGAGATCGCGTGCACTGCGATACCGGTGGGAAACCCCAACAGGACTGTCACTTTCCTATAGAAACAAGAGACACTACTTGACCTCGGTCCAGAAAGCCAAAGACTTCCTCGAAAAGGAACTGAAGTCGGGAGGCCCTCAACCCACCGCGGGAGAAGACGTAGATAGACCACGGGAAAGCGGGAGGGATCGAGACCAACGAGCAAACAGCGCAGAGGCACAGATCAGGGCAGTGGCAGAGGAAATGAATGGAATACCTGGAGAGGCGAGGGCACAGAGAGCAAAGAGCAACAAAAACAAGGCAGCAAGACAGCCTACAAAGGACAGGCTACCAGGCTCCATTACCAAACACACAGACCAGCAAAGCAAGACCGCACAAACCAATACGAGCAGCAATCCGGATATCATGGGAACGGGACCAAAGAAGACAACAGGAGAAATAACAGAAATGGTCTCGCAAAAGTATCCTGCAACAGATGATGGCAACTAAGTATTTGACTTGGAATGTGAACGGACTGAACTCCCCCCAGAAAAGGAGAAAAATTCTCCACTATCTGAACCAAGATAAAAGCGATATAATCTGCCTACAAGAAACACACATCAGAGCAGCAGACCAGAAATATCTGATCAACTACAAACTAGGCGCGCACTTTGTAGCAGCGGCGCCAAGAAAAAAGAATGGGATTGTTATATATGTAAAGAAACATGTAATGGCCAAGCTAATAGGGTCCGACCCCCAAGGTAGATACCTGGCAATTGAAATAACACAAGAGGACAAGAAGATTCTAGTAATGGGCGTATATGCACCAAACCAGCAACAAGGCAAATTCTACAAAAAGCTACACAAGAAAGTAACACAACTTAACTACAGATCTTACATCATCATGGGCGACTGGAACGGGGTCATAGAGACTGCTCTAGACAAAAAAAGAACTGCACCGAACCCGCAAAAACACTCTAAGTTGCCTAAATCCTTCTTCGATATGAAGGAGGACCTCGAACTGACAGACGTATGGAGGAAAAGGCACGGCAAAGAACAAGAATTCACCTTCTTCTCTGGCAGGCACCAATCCTTCTCCAGAATTGACTTTATATTAACTTCTAGTGACTTGCTAACTTGTCTAAACACGGTGAAAATCCTACCCAAGACATTGACAGACCACAACCCTGTGAGGATGGAATTAAGACACGGCCCGAAACAGAGGAGATCCTGGAGAATCAATGAAAACCTGTTTTGACACGAAGACAAGGTGGCGGAATGCAAAAAAGCTATGAAGGAATTCTTCAACACACATATGAACAACGGAACACCGATAGAACAGATCTGGGAAGGCAGCAAGGTGTACATGCGAGGGATCCTCATATCCATGAATAGCTGGCACCGTCGCCAACAAGAACAAAAAAGAAAAGAGTTAGAAAATGAGATAAGCAACATGGAGCGGCTACTGATAAAAAGACCAGAGGACAAAGTCACCAAAGAAGGACTCAAGATCTTAAGAAAGCAATTTGACATGTTGATGGCGGACCAAGTTGCAAGGAATATACAATATGCAAAACATAAGACATTCTGCAAGGCCAACAAACCGGGCCGCTGGCTAGCCTACACTATAAGAAAGAAACAGAAATCCCGCATAATTGAAAAGATAGAATACAAAGGCAAACTAGAATTCCGACAAAAAACCATCAAGAAAGCCTTCACAGAATTCTACTCGAAACTATATGCCGAGGATAAGATACAAGACAAAGAGATAGATGAATTCTTACAAAACGAAAAGATACAGGCGATTTCCGACACACAAAGAGAAGCCCTGAATGCCTTAATCACAAAGGAGGAAATACACTCAGCGATCACACAACTGAAAGCAGGAAAATCGCCCGGGACGGATGGGATAACAGCGACCTACTACAAGCATCTACAGGACGAGATGCTAGAACCCCTCAGAAAGCTATTTGCCAGCATTCAAGAAGGAGGCCAGGTCCCACCATCCTGGAAAACAGCCTACATCTCATTAATCCCAAAGGAGGGGAAAGACAACACACAGCCCGCAAACTACAGGCCCATCTCACTACTAAACACAGACTATAAAATCTTCACAAAAATTTTGGCCAATAGACTAATGACTGTTTTACAAAAAAACAATACACCCGGACCAAAGGGGTTTTATACAAGGACGCCAGATGAAAACCAACGTGAGGCAGCTGTTGAACATAATAGAGTACCTGCAAAGGCACAACCAGATACCCGCCGCTCTAATGTTTGTGGATGCAGAAAAAGCCTTCGACAGACTGAATTGGCCGTTCCTGACGAACTTGCTCCTGAAGATGAAAATGGGAGCACAGTTCTTCAACTCCATAACGGCAATTTACCAGAAACAAACAGGCCAGATCATTGTCAATGGAGACTTAACGGACTCATTTAATATAGAGAGAGGCACGAGACAGGGCTGCCCGCTGTCCCCCCTGCTATTTGTCCTAACACTGGAAATTTTACTGAACAGAATAAGAGCGGCAAAGGATGTACAGGGCATACAGATTAAACAGCAAGAATACAAACTATGTGCCTTTGCGGATGACCTGCTGGTGACAATGTCGCAACCACCACAATCAGCAAGGAAATTGATGGAGATAATGGAGGACTATGGTAGGGTGTCAGGCTTCAAAGTAAATATATCAAAAACAAAGATGCTAGTCAAAAACCTAGACAACAAAGCAAAACGGAACCTGGAAAGAATAACGGGTTGTGAAATAGTCAAGAAAGTCAAATACTTAGGAGTGGAGATAGAATCAACAAATGCAAAATTATACAAGAATAACTACGAGGTCCTGTGGAATAAGATACAAGCAGACCTGGAAAGGTGGAAGACACTACGACTATCCCTGCTCGGCAGGATAGCGACAGTAAAGATGAATGTATTACCCAGATTTTTATTTCTCTTTCAAATGCTACCCATACTCAAGAAGGATGCGGACTTAGACAATTGGCAGAAAGGCATCAACAGATTTATTTGGGACGACAAGAGACCGAGGGTGAAACTAAAAATCATCCAAGACGCAAGGGAGAGAGGGGGACTCAAGATGCCTAATCTAAAGCTATATTACTATGCAGCAACGTTGGTGGCGGTTAGTGACTGGATCAACATGACAAATGATAGAGTTCTGAATGTTGAGGGGCATGGTCTACGATTCGGCTGGCACGCATACCTAGTATACGACAAAAAGGCAGATAGGAACTTCAAGGAGAACCCACTACGAATCCCACTGTTATGGGTCTGGAAGAAATATAAGCACCTCCTACACGACAAGATTCCCATCTGGACGATCCCTGGACACGCAACAGGGGATATGAACACATCCCAAGGGCAAGAAGTGGTGCCCTACAGTGAACTTGTACTGGGAGAAGAAAACGGGTTCCTCTTGAAATCTCAAGCAACGCTAGCAAACAGAGGAATAGGAAGTAACTGGCTATCATATATACAACTACAGTCAAGGTGGCGTAAAGACAAGAAGAAGGGCTTCTCCCAGAACGACGAGAACCTAATTAAACAGATCAGAGAACAGGGGATTATGCACATCAAACGAGTGTACAGCATTCTGATAGAAATGGACTCTGAAACCGAGCTAGTCAAGAACTGTATGATAAAGTGGGCACAAGACTTCGGACACCCTATCGCCATAGACACGTGGGAGAAAATCTGGGTGAGGAATGTAGAATTCACGAAATCGCAACACTTAAGGGAAAACTTCTACAAGATGTTCTATAGATGGCATCTAGACCCGAAAAAAATATCACTCATCTACCCGGGCACCCAGCCCAAATGCTGGAGGTGCGGAGATGGGGAGGCTACTTACTTTCATATATGGTGGACATGCAGAAAAATCAAAGCATTCTGGAGGAAGATATGGTGGACACTCCAAACTATTTTCAAAAAGCGTATAGAATTTCTACCTCAGGCTTTTCTGTTAGGGATCACAAAGGATATCATTACCTCAGAGACAAATTTATTTTTGAACTTAATTACAGCAGCAAGATTGTTGGTGGGACAGTACTGGAAGAATCCGGAAATACCGCCTATTGAAGAATGGACTGTGAAAGTAACACATTTGGCGGAAATGGCAAAAATATCAGCATACTTGAAAGGTCGCTCCAATGAACAATTTGTGACTGACTGGAAACAGTGGTTAGACTATATCCAGGAGAGACACCAATCAAACAGAATGCAGCTGGCGTTCAGCTAAGGATCGATGGGAGGAGGGATGAAGGGCTAACAAATCAGATGTTTACAAAAATTAACACCCAACGTTGAATGTATATGTTCTATAACTAATGCCTCTTAACATAACCTTATGACTAACGTTGTTTGCTTTAATATTGTTAAAGTAGACTGAATCTCTACCTCAGGATATGAAACTTTTACCTCAGGATCTCGGGTTGGGGACCATAAAAGATTGCACTAGTAATGGGATGAAGTCAACTCAGAAGCGCAAACGCACAATATGCAATAGACTAGATATAGTAGATAGACCATATATAGGAGAAACACCAATCAAACAAAAGGTACTTGGAGTATACTTGAAGAGGGAAGGGAGGAGGGAAGAACGTTTACTAAAACAGATGTATACAAAGATTAATACCTAATGTTGTATGCTATGTTTTAGGATGATTGCTTAGCAATAGGATCTTATGTTTAATGTTGATCACATTAATATTGAAACGGATAGGGGAAACACCAATCAAAATAAAATGTAACAGGAGTATAGTTGAGGCTAGACACGAGGAGTGGGGAAAAAGGCTTACTAACCCAGATGTTTTCAAAGACTAATACTTAGTATTGTATACCAGGTGTCATGATGATTGCTGCATAATATGTTTTTATGTTCAATGTTAACTGTTTTAATAAAAGAATTTTTATAAAAAAAAATGAACATCGGTAGATCCAAATCCACCCACCCGTTCAGTGTCAGAAGTCCCCATAGGTCGATAGGGAAATAGAACCATTTGTGCATAGGTGTCACCTTGATTCAAATGAAGTGGCTGGTTGGCATAAAGCTGGACCTTAATGATTCCTGTATAATCGGAGTCAATGACCCCGGGAACAACAAAAATGCCCTTTTTTGCTGCAGAGGATCGGGGCAAAATAATGCCTACAGTGCCTTCAGGGAGTGGCCCTTGAAGTTGGGTGTCACAAACTTGTGTAACATGTGGAAAGGAAAGATGTATAGGCGCTGCTAATTGTAAATCAACACCAGCGCTTCCTTTAGTGGCAGGTCGAACAGATGGATGATCAATGTGGACAGGAAAGTGTTCAGCCTTTTGGGTCGGGTTAGCTGAGCACCCCTGTCTTAGTTTTTTTGTTGTTGAAAGTTACGGCATTGATTAGCCCAATGATAGCCCTTTTTACATTTCGGGCAAACAGTTTTTGGTTTGACTATTGTGCCAGAGGGTGTTTTACTTTGTCCACCACCAGGAGCACGGCACTGTGCCTTAAAGTGTCCTGGCTTTCCACAATTAAAGCAATTACCTGTAGGCTTATTTGAACGGGTAATTGCCATGGCCAAATTTTCCATTTGATAGACGTGACTGCCTACAACTCTACATGCTTGAATCAAATCTGCAAGTGTCTTTTGACCAGTGCCAATTAAGGGTTGCAGAACCCTTTTGCAGTCTGCATTAGCATTTTCAACAGCCAATTTCATCAAAATTTCTTGGGAGGCCAACTCATTATCAATTTGCTTATCAATACTGTCTTTTAGTCTATTTATAAATTCATCATAGGGCTCAGTAGTTCCCTGTTTAATTTGAGTAAAACTTTTGCCAAATTTTCCACTTTCATCTACTACCTTTAAAGCAGCAAAAACAGCATGTAAAATTACACCATGTATAGCTGCATCTGGAATAGCATCTCGCTGTTGTTCAACAGCAGTGAACTGTCCAGAGCCATAAATTTGGTCTGGCACTAATTGAGCAGTGCCTCTCTGAATAGCTTGAATACGATACTGGGAGTCCCAAACTGCATACTGCGCAGGTGTTGAAATCATTTGCATTAATGCCTTCCAATCTGTTGGAATCATTTTGTGAGCTAATCCTAATGCTTCAATAAGCCCCATGCAATACTTGCTCTTTAATCCATAATCTAACACAGCCTGTTTAATGTCCCTTAAGGTTCTTAATTGAAGCGGTTTCCATTCTCTTACTGGGTTCATTTGTGCATCCACACCTATAGTCACTGGGTATAAACTTGCCATTTCCTCAGCTTTTAATTCTCCTTTTTCATAAGCATTGTGTAAAGTCTCCTGAATAAGATTGCTGGTTTTTGCTAGAGAGGGAGCTGTGGCATTTAAAATAGGAGCACACGGCTCAACATTGCTGGGAGAAACCCTGCTGTGATCTTTAATTGTTACTGGAGTTTCACTGGCAGGGGGAAGAAGTTGAACTTCATTATAATTTGGTGGCTGCATTAGGTTTGTTAATAATGGCTGTTCCTGTGTTTTTAAGGCATCAAAAACTGATTTCCATGATGTTAAAATGTGAGCTGGGGCTCTAGGATTTGTGTGCAAGATCCCTCCCACTGCTCTCCAAGTTTCCACCTTAATGCAGCCTGATTCAGGATAAGAAGGAATGGGTTCCCAAATATATACAAGGAGAGATCTTAAATCTCCTGATGTCAGCTTCTTCGCAGTAAAATAAACATAATTCTTCCTGGTTATCTCTTTAAGTTCACCCAAATGGGTTTTTTTCACTTTTGAGAGATCTCCCCCCATACTTACGAGGGATCAGTCCTCGTCCAGCGATGAACTGATGAAGCGCGCTTGGCCACGTCCGGGCGGTAAGTATGAGGGTCCAGGGACGTATAACCTCTCAGGGTTATCACGTCGGGGTCACCACTTGTCACAAAAGTGTGTACGAAAGTGTGTTCGTGGAGTCCCGGCAACCATGATTAATGACAGAGACCTTGCTTGTCTCTCTGGGATGGAAGCCCCGGCCGAAGCCCGGCATCTGCTTTTATTGCACATCAAAGGTCTCTACCCACAAATTGTCACCCTACTGATTTACAGCCAATTACATTACACAGATAGTTAAAACATACACTTTGAAAGCATGACGTATTTTTCAAGAAACGAAACTTTTCCCTGCTTTCTCCTCCACCCCCTTAGTACAGCTATCAGCTGACAGCCTGTAAGGGAGGGAGAGAGAAGCCCATCCAGGCAGAGAAGGATTTCTTAAAGGAGAAATGGACATTTATCACAACAAAACTCCAAAATTGACCTTCAGACTATACCTGATTATTCTATAAAACAGATTATACAAGGAGAGGACTTAACTGAAAATAAAGAGAACTTGATTTTGCCTTATAAACAATTTACTTATGATGCTGAGAACCAGAAAAAGCAAAGACTGGGACTTGAAATCTTAAAGCAACAAGTTCTCATGGTTAAGAAAATTAGAGGGCCAATGCAAAGATCAAGATGGCTCTTACTGATCCAAATACTACTACAAGCAATAAAAAAAGACTTATCAGCTGGAAGGGAAGCCTTGCTATGGAAACCCACTTGGCATTTGAAAAAACCTAGAATAAGACTAAAAAAGAGTGAAAATTAAAGTGTTATGTAATGGACTAAAGGCAATCTAGAATTATGGACTGATTTAAGGACTAAGATTACGAGTCAGATGTGCGATTAATGGAAGGTATATAAGACTTACCTATATGAAAATTACTGATGATTTATTTGTTTGATGACTAACGAATTGAAATAATCTAAAGTTTGATGCTATGTGGTCAGTTTAAAGAGATTGATTGATGGATTAGACAGCTTTAGAATAGATTACTATTTTAACTTAAAAAGGAGATATTTTTGGTAATGGATTAAAGGTAATTTAGAATTATGGATTGATTTTAAGATTAAGATGGGGAGTTAGAAGTAAGAGAAAAAGGGGTGATTAATGAAATATATATTAAATGGATTAAGATTATGTTTTTTTCTTTTCTTTTCTTTAGGACAATAGGGTTACTTGCAAGAAATTTTTTATGTAATTTTGAGTTAATCTAATAAGATGATTTGAAAATTGGTTTTATAAAATTTAGAAATATAAATATTGAAATAAGAATATTATATTGTCTTATTAGTTTGTTAAGATATATGATAGACTTTACATATAAGGTCTGTATTTTAAATAGTAGATCATATGTGGAATTTGACAAAGGAATCGTGTTTAATTAAAATTTGGAAAAAAGATAAATATTAAATGTTAAATTAAAATATTAAGGGAAAATCAATTACCAGGTTACTGATTTGCTAAAAGTTTGAATGTTTATAGATAATTAAGACTTGAATTTAAGATATTGTCATGAGTTGAGATACAGGTTAAATAAAACTTAGAAGTATAACTAATAATTAAATTTGTATATTAGCTTTCTCTTTTTCTGAAAAGGAAGAATGGAAAGAAGTAGAAAAAAGGAAAAGAAAATTATTAGCCGTAAATATGAAAGAGAAGACTGAGAATCTGGGATCATTTAAAATCTGGAAATGATAAAGATTAAACGTTAAATTTAAATATTAATGCAAAATTAAACTTAAGAAAAACTTATTAGGTTATTGTCTAAAAGATGGAATGTCAAATTAATCAAGATATGTATAGACTGAAGATTATTAATGAATATTAGAAAGGTATTTTTTGTTTGATTGATAGAATAAGAACTGTATTGATCTGAATATGACATTAGATCTTATAGGGGAAAGAGAGGGAATTTTGTTGTTGAAATACTTTGAGATTTGTACTGAAGATATTTAAATGTAATGGAATCACGATGCTCAACTGCCACGCTACTTTTCAAATATGTAAACATAATATTGGAAAATTAATAAAAAACTTGGATCAAAAAAAATAATAAGATGATTTGTTTGTTTGATAATATGGATGTTATTAGTTATGATAGATTATCATTTCAACTTAAAAAGGAGATATTTTTAGGTAATGGATTAAAGGTAATTCAGAATTATGGATTGATTTTAGGATTAAGATTGTGAGTTAGAAGTAAGAGAAAAAGGGGCGATCAATGAAATATATACTAAATAGATTAAGAATATGTTTGTTCTTTTTTTTTCTCTTTAGGACAATAGGGTTACTTGCAAGAAATTTATTATGTAAATTTGAGTTAACCAAATAAGATGATTTGTTTGTTTGATAAGATGGAGGTTATTAGTTATGATAATTAATTGGATGTAATTTGAATTCTGTTTAATGGATCGAAAGGACTTAAGGTTTGATTTTCTCTTGTTAGTAAAAAGAAATTGATTAATTGATAGACTAGATACGTATAGGATAGACTAATACTTTATTTTAATTAAGGGATATTAGTGGAAGAATTAAATGAAATTTATGAAAAAATCAAGGAACTAGAATATATTTGGAAGGGATACCCAAATGGATAAGGTTTACATTTAAAGTTAATTTGACTATGGTAGTATAAATTTCTAAAAGTTTTAAAAACAGGTATAGGTTGATTAAATTTAAGCTAGACTGAACTATTTTTAATAAGTTATGCTATCTAAGGGAATAAGAGAGGGAATACTAGATGTATTGATTCAAATATGTATAAATGTTTTGGTTTTGGATGTTTGTTTGCCCTAACACCACGGTGTGCCTTGAGCATTTTTTTCCTGTAAAAATTAAAAAACCAATAAAAGTTATTTAAAAAAAAAAAAGAAACCAGGGTATCAACATATAATATAGCAAGTCATGGCATCAAAGGCTGCAATCTTACCAGACGCCATAGAGCTGACAGACTTGGCAAAAGTCTGGGAAAAGCCAACTGCAGCTGAAAAATGGGCACGTGCCAAGCTGCAAATTCAATTCAGTTACTGAACACCATGATCCCTCTTTTATTATTCTCATTCCTCAGTGGATAAGACCAAGTTTCTCAAGTGCAAAGCAAAGATCAGGAGCTCCATGGAGAACCACTGTGGGGGCATCCTTGGCCCTTTCTGGCTAAGGGAACTTTTGCATAAGCTTTGATTGACCCTTTGATTTCCACTCCGGACTTGACAGAGTGATTTCATATGCATCAAGCAGTACAGGGTGATGGGCTCCTAGTCAGCACTCCAACAAGCCATGCCTTTTTTTAGAATTCTCCATTCCATCCCCTCCATCCAAAAATCAGCCAGCATCTTGTGACTACTGCACATGCTCAATGCACTTCTGAGAACTTTTTGGAGGGCTGCTCCTTACTCTCTTCTACAAAGATTGTTGATACTTCTTTAACTCTTCTCCTATCCACCCTTTCATATCCTGCAGGTGCTACTTAGGTGCTAGTTAGGCAACCAACAGAATAGCACTCAGAAAAGGAGGTCACTATTAGCATATCCTAGCAGTCAATTTTTTGAATCACCAAAGATTGCTAAATTATCACTCCCTGCTTCCCCCATTACTGACCGTGCTGGCTGCAGATGCTGAGAATGGCAGTTCAGCAACATTTAGAACCTTGTTTCTCAACATCAGCAACTTCAAGATGTGTGGACCTCAACTCCCAGAATGCCAGATGGGGAATTCTAGGAGTTGAAGTCCACATATCTTGAAGTTGCCAAGGTTGAGAAATACTGATCTAAAAAGCTATAGTTTTCCATCCCTGATGTGTATGACACCTTCTAATGGCATTGAGGACCACCCACATTTATCATTCAGGCATTTCTTCCAAGAAAGATTTATTTATTTATGTGTGATTTATGAGGGAGACTAGTGGGCTTCCTTTCAAAATTGGTTGGTTGCTAAGAGAACAAACTGCTGGACTAGAAGGGCCAGCAATCCAGTTCAGCAGGGCATTGCTTATGCTCTTATGCAGAGGACATCAAACTCCTTAAGACTTCTGTGGTTTACAATATTAAAAGCAATGAACAATCAAATTAAAAAAAACCTCAAGTGTATCCAGAATAAATTCTTATCAGACAGAATTTTACAAGCTCTGGGGTAGTAGCCAGGTTTTCAAAGACTTCTCAATTATCATCAGGATGGGAGCCATAAGGATGGGGGGGGTGATTTTCCAGAGGGCAGATGCCACAACAGAGGAGGCATGTTTCTAAAGCGAAGGGAGCTGTAGTGTACCTACTCTGCCTGATTGTACTGAAACTATCAGAAATAGGGAACCTAGCCCCTAAATGAATAGGTAGATATGTTAATTTGCTATTTTAGGAAGCTTGTCAAACTCTGAGGGTCTCTATATTTTAGCAATAGAGCAATGGCAATGCCCACTGTTATATATGTTATTTTTCCAACAGTGATGATGGAGGCAGTAGAAGTTTGATAACCTAGAGACTTCTGGTTTGGTGTTCAATGAAACGGGTGGAAGAAGCCAGGGCTCCAGCTTCTTAGCCCGATTTCATTCTGCCCGGCGACCCCAAGGGGTCGGAAAGTTGCCCTGGAGGGGCAACAAAGGAGGGATGCCTCAGGAGTTTGGACCAGATGGCGGTCGGTCCAGATGGACTGAAGAAACCCTTTAAAAGGATGGAGGAAAGGCTGCCTAATAAGCCCAGGCAGCTGAAGTCATCACCAGCCAGAAGAAAAGCAAGGAGCCACGGTGCTCCGCTAAACAGCTGATTGTCAACAGCGTGCTGAAACTGGGTGAGCCTGCTCTTTTTCCTTTTCCTTTTGGACCTAAAAATGTTGATCCTCTGATTGGGAAGAGCTATAAAGTAAAGACCCCAGAAGGACTAGGGGTGAAGAGAGTTAAAGGCGGCAAGCAACTACAGAAGGGGGAAGGATTTTAAGGACTATAAAAGAACTCTTAAAAACTGAACTTAGACTAATTCAAAGTAAGACTACTTAACCTACAGGATGTGGGAAAAAAATTTTTAGGTATAACTTCAAGGGTAAATAACCTATAAAGAACTTTAAAAGAAAAACTTTGTAATAATCTTTTAAAACCAGATATTGACAAAACAGTGTATGAGGCCATCTAGTGGTGAAAGAAGATACTACAGTAACACTAAATAATAAAAGAATCTGAAAGTGTTTGACCTTGAAGCAACACCTGGTGTAAACAAAGTGCCTTTGTGTGAGATTACAAGTGAAAAGACTTTCTACAATTATATTTGTTGACTCTGGATATAACTAAAACAGGAATTTCTTGGAGACAGCAGACGTTTTACATCTGAGACTCGACTGGAAGATTTGGATTTGGCCTAAAGTAGTTGGCTCGTTCTTTTTGGTTGGATTTTAGCCTAAGATAGTTGGTTTTTTTCTTTTTTTTCTTTTTGCTTGTCTTATTTTGTTTTCTCTCCTTGAGATATTGGATTTAGCCTAAAGTATTTGGCTCCTTTTATGGTTTGGATTTTAGCCTAAGATAGTTGGCTGGAAAAATGAGTACATCAAACCTCACCAGACTTATGAAAAAGACTTCCTCTGCATCTTCTGTTGGAACACCTAGCCCAACAACCCAGGGATCTATTGAAACAATGTTGCAGCATGAGAAAATAAGCACCGCTCAAAATGAGATGCAAATTACATTAAAATTGATTCAAGAATCAATGCAAAAAAAATCATGAAGAGACAAAAAGTAACTGATAAATTAAACGAACAAATCTTGGACATAAAGACACAATTTGAAGTTCACCATCAAATGATTGTTAAAAATGAACAAAGAATCCAGAAAATGAAAAATAAATCAGATGATATTGATAAAAAAATGGAAATACTAATGCAAGAAAATGAAAAATTAGAACAAGCAAACTAAAATCTAGAAGAGGCAGTGGCGATCTTAGAAATGGAGAAAGTGTAACACTACTTAAGATTTCCAAATATTCCTAAAGATAGAGAAGAAAATATAGCAGTTGTGATTATTGATCTCCTGGCAGAGGCTTTGAAAGCAGACAGAGCAGAGATGCAAATGGAGATAGATGAAATATTTCGAATGAATTCAAGCTACGCAAGGAAATACAAACTACCCAGAGAAGTGCATGTGAGATTTATAAAGAAAACAACAAGAGATGAAATACTGAGAAAAGTTAGAGATGAGCCATTACAATACAAAAATAAAGAAATTGTGGTCTTAAAGCATATACCTAAGAGAGTAAGAGATACTCGAAGACAGTATCATTTTTTAACTAGAAAGCTGATTGCAAAAGGCATATATTTTAGATGGTTAATGCCAGAAGGGATTTTAACTAACTGGAATAATACAAGATACCGATTGGATTCAGTTTGGAAAGCAGAAGATTTTGATGAAAGAAACCGAGCATTCTTAGATGAAGGAGTGCAACATCAACAACAGGAGAGAAAAGATCAGAAACAAATAGAAGAAGCAACTGAAGAAGCAATGATACAAACAGGAGAACAGAAAGAGAAATCTGATCAAGAGAGTGAAGGAATTGCCAGAGAACAGAGGATCACGAGATCGACTAGACCTAAATATAAATAACTGAAATGGAGAAAGAAAACAGTTTTTTTGTGAATATAAATGAACTAAACTCCCCATCAAAAAGATACATTTTTTTTTAGAAAACTACAGAAACTAAATATAAATATAATTTGTTTTCAAGAGACACATATAAAAAAACAACATTATAAGCTGTTGGAATACAACAAAATTGGGAAACTTTATCATACATTAGCGCAACAGAAAAAAAGAGGTGTTGCTGTATAAAATGAAGAAGGAAGAATTGTGATGGTAGAAATATACTTACATCGAAAACAAACATTGTTAGTAGTAATCTACGCACCAAATAATAACCAGGAAGAATTCTACCGAAGTCTCCATAGAAAAATAATAGAAATGGAGTACCAAAATATTTGTTTAGTAGGAGACTTTAATGCGATAGTAGATGGGACAATTGACTATAAAAGCAGTAAAACAGGGAAAACTGGAAGAAGAAGACTACCTAAGACATTTTTTTAATATGATAGAAGAAATTGGAGTACAAGATGTTTGGAGGGAAATTAATCCAGAAAAACTACAATATACTTTTTACTCAAATAGTCAAAAATCTTGGTCAAGAATTGATATGATTTGGATGATGTCTGAATTGAGGATGAATATACAGGAAATTGAGATAGAACCAGGTATATGGGCAGACCATAACCCTTTAAAAGTGATGTGGAGAGGAATACAAAAAAGACTAAGATGGACTTTGAATCAATCTATATTAAAAGAAAGAGAATTTATAGAATTAGCAAAAAAAGAAATGGAGTTTTTCTTTAGAGAAAACAAAAAAGAAGATACATGCTTCTTGGCCATCACTGATGGTTTCACTGGTTCACATGTTAACCCAGGCGGTGAGCGGCTCCATTGTTTTCCTTGACGGTGCCTCTTCAGTATGTCGATTTCTGCTTCCTCTGCCAAGACGTACCATTCCTCAAGTTGGTGTGGGTCCCCTCGGGGCAGGCAAGTGTCATATAGGTCATAATTTAGTCCGTCTTTGAAATGGCTAAGGAGGATGTCTTCCAGCCAGTTCAGTTTGCTGGCAATGGCCCGGAATTCTTGTGTATATTCGGCTACCAGGCGTTTGCCTTGCCTCATCATTTTTATCCTTTCGCGGGCTTTGCGATCAGCCAGGGGGTCCTCAAATCGCCTTCTCAGAGAGGACATGAAACGGTTGAAGTCGTTGAGCTCTGGGGCATTGGAGTCGTGCAAGTTCACCACCCAATCTGCAGCCGGCCCATCTAGGGCAGATTGCACACTCTGGATGCAGGCTTTGTCGCTGGGGATGTGCTGCCCGTATTCCTCCATGTAGCTGAGGACTTGAGTTAGGAAAAATCCAAAGCATGTTGGCTCCCCCTTGAATCTCACGTCCAGTGGCGGGAGTCTTTGAATGGATCGGTGCCTTCGTTGTCGTTGGTAGTGTCTTCCATCCAGACCACCATCTGTGGGTCAGCGGGGGGTGGGGGCTACTGGATCAGCAGATGTCCCCGGGGCTGCAAGTTCCACTTCCCCCTCAGTGTCTCTCCCTTTGTGGCTCCAGAACCTAGGGCGGCCGTAGGGCTCAGAATTCTCCTCTCCTAGGGAGCTGAGAGTTCTCTTCATCAGGTCAATAGCTTTCTCTAGGATCCAGTCCGAGTACGGTGCCCAGCTCCCTTCCTCTTCACTTGCGTGCAGGGATTTCTCCATCTCCTGCTTCCATTCTTGTTGGTTGGCCCCCCGTCTCAGGGTCACCTTTCTTGATTTCTTTTCCCATTTGCCTTTCTTTCCAACGCCCATTGACCACCGAGGTTTGTGGTCCCGTGTCTCCACCACCTCTTCTCCTGAGGAATCTGACCTCTCAGATCCCGACATCTGGCAGGGTTTCAGTTGGGGCAGCGGCTCCCTTCCTGGGGAGTTTTCTCCCTTCCCTGCTCCATTGTCTGACATGGTAATTTTTGCAAAGTCCCCCGCCAAGGTTCTCCCTTCCAGGTGGACTAATTCTGCAAGTCCTGTCTAATGTAAGGACCCACCCCACTTTGCATCTTAAGAAGACAGAACTCTTGGAATATTTCTTCCAACAGGCATCTTTATTAAGAGAAAATGGTTGCAGGCGTTCTAGACAGGACTTGGGGGCCAAGCCCTATGGTTCAAGGTTTTAAGGGGTTCCCAGCAACCCCACCCCACCCCACCATCCTTCCAGTGACAATCCCAGGCATTACATTTCCACCCCTTTTTCCTCACTGCTGGCGGAAAGGAGACTTCAGAGAGGAGCAGATGAAAGCTGATGGCCCCATTGTTATGGTTAGTCCTTTTGGTGGTATCCACATTCAGTCCCTTTTGAAGTTGTACCAAAGGAAGTGAGGGCCATAAAACCCCTTTGTTCACCCCCTTCCCCTTCATCATATGACAGAATCCAGAGAGGGCAGAAATGGGGTTTTCCATAGTCGATAACTAGAGATGAAATATAATTGGATTCTGACAGACAGCTTAAGAATATAAAATGATGAAGAATATAAAATAATGGAATCCTTAAATAGGCAATTTCCCCTTTAAATCCTAGAGGAGCATCAGCAAAAGCTATAACTTCTATAGGAAAGGATTCCCATTCATAAGAAAAGGTCTCAAACAATGTTTTCATCACCAAGTCAGCCAGGAATCGATCAAATTATGTAGAAACAAGTCACCAAAAGTTAGAACAGATTAAATTACCCACCAGACAGTCTAAGCTCCCCCTCTCTTTGCTGGCTTCCTTGCAAAACTGACAAACTACAGAGATGCAGTAGGAAACTCCTGACAATGATAGGATTAGGTAGGTTTTGCTATCTTATACTAAATACAGCAAATGTAATCTTGTACCCAAAAGAACAAATGTTATCAACCAAATGTGAACACTAACCTTGTGAAAGAAATCACATAAATTGACATGTTGTAAACAACAAAGAAACATTTTGTATAAAGGTCTGAGCTAACTTTTACTCAGAGTGCTTGATTTGGACCTCTGTCCCAAGCATGTCAACCATCCCGTTGGCATATGCAGCATAAGAAACTCCTGGGACATTATTTTACCAAGAGTATAACTTTACTGATAGATCCATACAGGCACATAAGCGAAGCTAGTTCTGAGGTTGTCGCACAAAAAACAGCATAGTTCAGTGATGGCGAACCTTTTAGAGACCAAGTGCCCAAACTGCAACCCAAACCCCACTTATTTATCGTCGGGTGCCGGGTTGACATGGCCCAGTGGGTGGGTGTGACCACTGGGTGGGTGTGGCTGCAGTGGTCATGGCAGACTGGGTGGGCGTGGCCAGGGTGGATGTGGCTACCTCGATGTTGCTCATGGGGAGGGATGCCAGTGGGGACCAGGCAGGGTTGGGGGAGATCCAGGGGGTCTCTGACAGGTAGGATGGTGGGCAGGAGGCTCGTCCTGTGGGGTGAGGTGAGACCAGGCAGGGGGCAGGGCAGGGGTGCCATTGCCGCAGGGTAAAGCAAGGCAAGGCAAGGCAGGGACCGGGGCAGCTGCTGCCTGACACCATCAGCCCCTACACACAGTGAGCACATGGGGGCCAACTGTCCATCAGCAGCCACAGCCTGCCGGCCCCTCGACCAGCACACTCTGAGGCTCTGTAGCCCGCTGTGAATACCGGGCCAGCCCTCCAGCAGCAGGCGGAGTAGGGGAGGGGGGATCCGGTACACCGGTTCCTTACTTCTGCCTGGCTTGTTCCACGGCCTTATGGCAGCATCATTGGGCATGATGCACGAGGCGACAAATGGCTGGTTTTGGCAAGATGTGGCTGTTTGCTGCCGGCCACGGCCATTTGCTGCCTCGCGCGTCGCACTCAATGCTGCTGCCATGAGGCCGCGGAACAAACCGGGTGGAGGTAAGGAACCGGTATACTGGTTTCTCACTGCCGCCCGGCTTGTTCCGCGGCCTCATGGCAGTGGCACTGGGCAGGAGGCGGCAAGCAGCTGGTTTCAGCGTGACACAGCTGTTTGCCGCCTCACGTATTGCACCCAATGCCACTGCAATGTGGTTCGGCTGAAAGCGACCGTGGAACAAGTGGGGCAGGTAAGGAAAGAAATCCTCACTCCCCCCAGAAATTGCCTTTCTTTCTTTACCTGACTCCCAGCCATGTGCCGTTTGTCCTTCGCGATCCACTGCCACTTCTTGCAAGGACAAAGGAAGGTTTTTTTGGGGAAAAAAAGTCAATCAATTCCAACTTCTTGTGAAAGATCACGAAGTTGGAATTGATTGACCTTTTCCCCCCCAAAAAACTTCCTTTGTTTTCTTGCACGCTTCAGCACCCTCCCTCCCCAAGTCTCTGGCGCTCCACCTGCTACTTTGGTCAGCCTGCCAGCCCCCACCTCAATGCCCTACCCACTGCTGCCTAGCATGGCCGCCCGGGGGCTACAGGGGCTGGCCTGGCATGGGAAGGGCACGCACCTCACCCTCCCACCACCATGCATGGTAAGTTTGCTGCGCCCGCCCCTGTCCAGATGCCCTCGCCTCCCCCAAGCATTTTTTTACTAACCTGCCTTTCAGCTGCATTCCGTTTCTCCATTCACTTCTCAGCCTTCGCCCCGTGTTTGTGGGATTATCGGTAAAAAAAAAGTTCCATCAGACTTTCTAACTTCTTGCGAGATTTTGCGAGCATTCACAGCTTCTGGAGGCAGGTTGTTCCACTGATTAATTGTTCTGTCAGAAAATTTCTCCTTAGTTCACGTGATCTTGATTCTATCCCTCTGTTAATGCAGCCCAGCACTGTGTTGGCTTTTTTGGCAGCTGCAGCACACTGCTGGCTCATATTTAAGTGATTGTCTACTAGGACTCCGAGATCCCTCTCACAGTTGCTACTATTGAGCAAGGTACCACTTATACTATACCTGTACATTTGGTTTTTCTTGCCTAAATGTAGAACCTTACTTTTTTCACCATTGAATTTCATTTTGTTTGATAGCGCCCAATGTTCAAGTCTGTCAAGATCCTTCTTTATCTTAAGCCTACCTTCTGGAGTGTTGGCTATTCCTGCCAGCTTGGTGTTGTCTGCAAATTTGATGAGTTCCCCATCTATCCCCTCATTCAAATCATTGATGAAGATGTTGAAGAGCACTGGGCCCAGAACAGAGCCCTGGGGCACCCCACTACATACTTCCCTCCATGTAGATGCAGTTCCATCGAGGACCACACACTGAGTATGGCTGGTCAGCCAGCTATGAATCCATCTGGTGGTGATGCTGACTAACCCACATTTTCCTATCTTATCAAGTAATAAGTTGTGGTCTACTTTATCAAATGCCTTACTGAAGTCCAAGTAAATTATATCCACAGCATTCCTCTGGTCCACTACTTTAATTTTGTCACCTGGTCGAAGAATGCAACAAGATTTGTCTGGCATGATCTGTTTTTGACAAACCCATGTTGGCTTTTGGTAATGACCTTGTTTGCCTCTAGGTGTTCACTGATTCGTTGCTTGATTATCTTTCCCAGAATCTACCTAATTATTTTTTTTTAAAAAAAAACAAATTTTATTGGTTTTTTGATTCTTAGAACAAAGTGCTTAGAACACCGTGGTGCTGGGGTAAACAAACATCCAAAAATAAAAACATATATGAATAACTCAAATCAATACATTGAATATTCCCTCTCTATTTCCCTCAATTAACCTAATACATTTAAAATAATCCATTTCTAATTTAAATTTCTAACAATCCTAAACCTGTTTTAGAGCTTTGTGAATTTACAATTAACATAATCAAATTTGACTTTAAAGAAACAGATTATCAATTCAGGTATCCCTTCCAGATATATTCTAGATCTCAATCTCTTAAATCCTTAATTTTATCACAAATCTCATTTATTTCTTCTTCCACTACACAATATATCTCCTAATTAAAATAAAATATTAGTCTATCCTATACATATATAATCCATCCATCAATCAATCTCTTTAAGATAACAAAATAACAAAATAATATCAGACCTTAAATCATTTCAGCCCATTGGACCAAATTCAAATTTCATCCAGTTAATTATCATACCTAATAATGTCCATATTATCAGGCAAGAAGATCATCTTACTAATTTAACATACTCAATTAGTTATTAAATCAATCCAGATCTAAAATGCCTCTTCAGTTTTCTTCATTCCATTACATAATAGTTTTCATACAAATAAACCTATTATTCCAAAAAATACATTCTTAATCTATTTAAAATATATATTCTAATAATCACCCATTTTTCTCTTACTTCTAACTATTTCTGTTTCTCTTATCCTTAAAGCTTCGTTGCTTTCAAGGCTGAAATCTCAGTCTTTGATTTTTCTGATCCTCAAAGGTATAGATGAAATGCTTGTAGGGTAAAATAAATTTCTCTTTAGTCTCAATTAAATCCTCTTCTTTTTTTTATATATATATAAAATTCTTTTATTAAAACAATCAACATTGAACATAAAAACATATTGTGCAGCATTCATCATGGCACCTGATATACAATACTAAGTATTAGTCATTGAAAACGTCTGAGTTAGTAAGCCTTGTTCCACCCCCCGCGTCTAGCCTCAACTATACTCCTGTTACACTTTGTTTGATTGGTGTTTCTCCTATCTGGTTCCATATTAATGTGATCAACATTAATCCAAAGATCCTATTGCTAAACAATCATCCTAGAACATAGCATACAACATTAGGTATTAATCTTTGTAAACATCTGTTTTAGTAAACGTTCTTCCCTCCTCCCTTCCCTCTTCAAGTATACTCCGAGTACCTTTTATTTGGTTGGTGTTTCTCTTATATATGGTCTATCTGCTGTATCTAGTTTATTGCATATTGTTCGTTTGCGCTTCTGAATTGGCTTCATCGCATTACTAGTGCAATCTTTTATAGTCCCTAACCGGAGATTCTGAGGTAGAAGTTTCATATCCTGAGGTAGAGGTTCAGTCCGCTTTAACAGTATTAAAGCAAACAACATTAGTCATAAGTTTATGTTAAGAGGCATTAGTTATAGAACATATACATTCAACATTGGGTGTTAGTTTTTGTAAACCTTTGATTTGTTAACCCTTCTTCCCTCCTCCCATCGAGCCTCAGCTAAACGCCAGCTGCATTCTGTTTGATTGGTGTCTCTCTTGGATATAGTCTATCCACTGTTTCCAGTCCGTCAAAAATTGTTCATTGGAGAGATTTTTCAAGTATGCTGATATTTTCGCCATTTCCGCCAAATTTGTTACTTTCACAGTCCATTCTTCAATAGGCGGTATTTCCGGATTCTTCCAGTATTGTCCCACCAACAATCTTGCTGCTGTAATTAAGTTCAAAAATAAATTTGTCTCTGAGGTAGTGAAGTCCTTTGTGATCCCTAACAGAAAAGCCTGAGGTAGAAATTCTATACGCTTTTTGAAAATAGTTTGGAGTGTCCACCATATCTTCCTCCAGAATGCTTTGATTTTTCTGCATGTCCACCATATGTGAAAATAGGTAGCCTCCCCGTCCCCGCACCTCCAGCATTTGGGCTGGGAGTCCGGGTAGATGAGTGATATTTTTTTCGGGTCGAGGTGCCATCTATAGAACATCTTGTAGAAGTTTTCCCTTAAGTGTTGCGATTTCGTGAATTCTACATTCCTCACCCAGATTTTCTCCCACGTGTCCATGGCGATAGGGTGTCCGAAGTCTTGTGCCCACTTTATCATACAGTTCTTGACTATCTCGGTTTCAGAGTCCATTTCTATCAGAATGCTGTACACTCGTTTGATGTGCATAATCCCCTGTTCTCTAATCTGTTTAATTAGATTCTCGTCAGTCTGGGAGAAGCCCTTCTTCTTGTCTTTACGCCACCTTGATTGTAGTTATATATATGATAGCCAGGTACTTCCTATTCCTCTGTTTGCTAGCGTTGCTTGAGGTTTCAAGAGGAACCCGTTTTCTTCTCCCAGTATAAGTTCACTGTAGGGCACCACTTCTTGCCCTTGGGATGTGTTCATATCCCCTGTTGCGTGTCCAGGGATCGTCCAGATGGGAATCCTGTCGTGTAGGAGGTGCTTATATTTCTTCCAGACCCATAACAATGGGATTCGTAGTGGGTTCTCCTTGAAGTTTCTATCTGCTTTTTTGTCGTATACTAAGTATGCGTGCCAGCCGAATAGTAGACCATGCCCCTCAACATTCAGAATTCTATCATTTGTCATGTTGATCCAGTCACTAACTGCCACCAACGTCGCTGCATAGTAGTATAGCTTTAGATTAGGCATTTTGAGTCCCCCTCTCTCCCTTGCGTCTTGGATGATTTTTAGTTTCACCCTCGGTCTCTTGCCGTCCCAAATAAATCTGTTGATGCCCTTCTGCCAGTTGTCTAAGTCCGCATCCTTCTTGAGTATGGGTAGCATTTGAAAGAGAAATAAAAATCTGGGCAAGACGTTCATCTTTACTGCCGCTATCCTGCCCAGCAGGGACAGACGTAGTGATTTCCACCTTTCCAGGTCTGCTTGTATCTTATTCCACAGGACCTCGTAATTATTCTTGTATAATTTCGCATTTGTTGATTCTATCTCCACTCCTAGGTATTTGACTGTTGTGAGTGTCCCTAGACCCGCTTGGGAAGTGTCAGAGTATGAGGATGAGCAGCCAGGCCCCTCTGGGTGTTTTCCCCTCCCGGCAGCCGAGGAAGAGCAGCCAGGCCCCTCTGGGTATTTTCCCCTCCCGGCAGCTGAGCCAGACAGGGAGGAGATTTACAGGCAGTCTGGGTCAGATTCACAAAGTGAGGGGTCAGATTTGGATCAAGAAGATAGATGGCTTGATCCGAGATTCCGAAGGTTTGATAAGCGACGGTGTCAGTTAAGTGGAAAAAGGAAGTAATGAGGGGAAGTGACGTATCGGACACTATATTAGAAGGGGACAGAGAGACTATGCCTTTGTCACGAGCAACGTTAATCAAGGAGTAGCCTGATATCTGGAGCAGTGCGTTTGAATTCAGTCTTCTGATGTTTTGGAAATCTACGGAAGAATAATGAGGTATTGGACAATGTGATAAAGAAAGAGTGAGTTAATTGGAAGGTGTGGGAAGAGCATGTTTTAATCTAAATGTAAATAAATGAGACTTGGCCGTTCCTGCCAGCAAAATGCCAGCAGCGTGCTTTGAAGTGAATCCTTTTGAAATGTGTTAAATAAACCTCTTAAAGACATATTTATGTGGATTTTAATGAGCTGAGAAGGGCCAGACAGAACATTGACTTTCTTGACTATTTCACAACCCGTTATTCTTTCCAAGTTCCGTCTTGCTTTGTTGTCTAGGTTTTTGACTAGCATCTTTGTTTTTGGTATATTTACTTTGAAGCCTGACACCCTACCATAGTCCTCCATTATCTCCATCAATTTCCTTGCTGACTGTGCTGGTTGCGACATTGTCACCAGCAGGTCATCCGCAAAGGCACATAGTTTGTAGTCTTGCTGTTTAATCTGTATGCCCTGTACATCCTCTGCCGCTCTTATTCTGTTCAGTAAAATTTCCAGTGTTAGGACAAATAGCAGGGGGGACAGCAGGCAGCCCTATCTCGTGCCTCTCTCTATATTAAATGAGTCCGTTAAGTCTCCATTGACAATGATCTGACCTGTTTGTTTCTGGTAAATTGCCGTTATGGAGTTGAGAAACTGTACTCCCATTTCCATCTTCCGGACCAAGTTCGTCAGGAACGGCCAGTGCAGTCTGTCGAAAGCTTTTTCTGCATCCACAAACATAAGAGCGGCGGGTATCTGGTTGTGCTTTTGCAGGTATTCTATTATGTTCAGCAGCTGTCTGACGTTGGTTTTCATCTGGCGTCCTTGTATGAATCCCCTTTGGTCCAGGTGTATTGTTTTTTGTAGTACAGTCATTAGTCTATTGGCCAAAATTTTTGTGAAGATTTTGTAGTCTGTGTTTAGTAGTGAGATGGGCCTGTAGTTTGCGGGCTGTGTGTTGTCTTTCCCCTCCTTTGGGATTAATGAGATGTAGGCTGTTTTCCAGGATGGTGGGACCTGGCCTCCTTCTTGAATGTTGGCAAATAATTTTCTGAGGGGTTCTAGCATCTCCTCTTGGAGGTGTTTGTAGTAGGTCGCTGTTATCCCATCCGTCCCGGGCGATTTTCCTGTTTTCAGTTGTGTGATCGCTGAGTGTATTTCCTCTTTTGTGATTAAGGCATTCAGGGCTTCTCTTTGTGTGTCGGTAATCGCCTGTATCTTTTCGTTTTGTAGGAACTCATCTATCTCTTTGTCTTGTATCTTATCCTCGGCATATAGTTTCGAGTAGAACTCCGAGAAGGCTTTCCTGATGGTTTTTTGTCGGAATTCTTCCTTGCCTTTGTATTCTATCTTTTCAATTATGCGGGATTTCTGTTTCTTTCTTATAATGTAGGCTAGCCAGCGGCCTGGTTTGTTGGCCTTGCAGAATGTCTTATGTTTTGCATATTGTATATTCCTTGCAACTTGGTCAGCCATCAACATGTCAAATTGCTTTCTTAGGATCTTGAGTCCTTCTTTGGTGACTTTGTCCTCTGGCCTTTTTATTAGTAGCCACTCCCTTTTACTTATCTCATTTTCTAACTCTTTTCTTTTTTGTTCTTGTTTGCGACGGTGCCTGCTATTCATGGCTATGAGGATCCCGCGCATGTACACCTTGCTGCCTTCCCAGATCGTTTCTATCGGTGTTTCTTTGTTCATGTTTGTGTCGAAGAATTCCTTCATAGCTTTTTTGCATTCCGCCACATTGTCTTCGTGTCTAAGCAAGCTTTCATTGATTCTCCAGGACCTCCTCTGTTTCGGGCCATGTCTTAATTCCATCCTCACAGGGTTGTGGTCTGTCAGTGTCTTGGGTAGGATTTTCACCGTGTTTAGACAAGTTAGCAAGTCACTAGAAGTTAATATAAAGTCGATTCTGGAGAAGGATTGATGTCTGCCGGAGAAGAAGGTGAATTCTTGTTCTTTGTCGTGCCTTTTCCTCCATACGTCTGTCAGTTCGAGGTCCTCCTTCATGTCGAAGAAGGATTTAGGCAACTTGGAGTGTTTTTGCGGGTTAGGGTTCTTTTTTTGTCTAGAGCAGTCTCTATGACCCCATTCCAGTCCCCCATGATGATGTAAGATCTGTAGTTAAGTTGTGTTATTTTCTTGTGTAGCTTTTTGTAGAATTTGCCTTGTTGCTGATTTGGTGCATATACGCCCATTACTAGAATCTTCTTGTCCTCTTGTGTTATTTCAATTGCCAGGTATCTACCTTGGGGGTCGGACTCTATTAGCTTAGCCATTACATGTTTCTTTACGTATATAACAATCCCATTCTTTTTTCTTGGCGCCGCTGCCACAAAGTGCGCCCCTAGTTTGTAGTTGATCAGATATTTCTGGTCTGCTGCTCTGATGTGTGTTTCTTGTAGGCAGATTATGTCGCTTTTACCTTGGTTCAGGTAGTGGAGAATTTTTCTTCTTTTCTGGGGGGAGTTCAGTCCGTTCACATTCCAAGTCAAATAATTAGTTGCCATCATCTGTTACAGGATACTCTTGCGAGACCAATTCTGTTATTTCTCCTGTTGTCTTCTTTGGTCTCGTTCCCACGATATCCGGATTGTTGCTCATATTGGTTTGTGAGGTCTT